>CM060907.1:328185716-328818573 GCA_030737815.1 Allium fistulosum
TGTCGTGAAAGCACCAGTGTATGAATATAAATCAACAATGTTCACACACAAATCTCAAATCTAAGCAAACATAGTATCACAATTCAGAAATAATGAACATAAACACGAGATTTATAGTGGTTCGGCGATCTTGCCTACGTCCACTCTGAAGCTGTTGACTTTATTGGTATTCACTTGATGATTACAACTGATTACAATAGGTTGCAGTGATTACAATGAAGAAATTTGAGTTTAACAACGATGATGAAGTGTAGAACTGAATCCGGTAGAGTTTCGGTGCTTCAGAATTCCGATCCCCTTTTCTGAATGACCTAGGGCTCTATTTATAGGTGTAGGAGGCTGATATTTCGCCTAAATTTTGGGAAACCTGCTCTGGCACGTGAGTGGGCCCACGCGCCCGACCTCAAGAAAATTGGGCCCACTTCGGGATCGATTCGAACTCCATTCGAATCGATCAAAAAAATCATCCAATCGAGCTAAAATTTGGTGTGGACATTCTTCAACATGTGCCTAAGCTCCTGTGAAAATTTCATATCATTTGGACTTGGGGATCATGAGATATGGTCGATACGAATTCGCTTTTCCGGTTGCAACGCTCTGTTCGAATCGACGACTTCGAATCCATCGCTTCGAATCGATCCAAGCACGCGCTAGCAGGTTGACGTGGCGCACATTCTTCGCATCGATCCACATTTTTCGCCGAGTTGATAGAGTCGTCCCTTGAATTTCGCCGCTTTGACTCAGTCGATTCAAAGGCTTTACTCATGCATGGATTCGAACTGAGACTCGATCGTATCAATCATATCTCACTTCAGCTGATCGATACGTAACGACGGCACTGGTTGGATTCGAAGAGAGGTATCTTCATGGATTCGAAGGTCCTCCAAGATTGATGGATACGAAGGAAACATCGTTAATGGATTCGAACCAAATGGTTGTGGTGCTAACGTGATGGATTCGAACATGGGCGCCTCCAATGGATTCGAACAGCACCTTGTTGATGGATACGAACTTAAGGCCACTCTGATCGATGCAAACTCAATCGATACGAACTGTGGGTCCGCGATGGATATGAAAATAGGGTGTTCTCTTCCAACTTGCATCGATCATATCTTGAGCATACGAACTCATATTGACTTGAAATTTGGAGTGCTGGATTTCATGACTCTACTTGTCGTGTCCTATCAATTGTAGCCTGATCCGGGCTCGGACAAAATTCATTGATATCCATGGTGAAAAAGTGTATAATGAACTTTTACGACGAACCGTCTTTAGTTTTCCAGTC
Organism: Allium fistulosum; assembly: GCA_030737815.1. Lineage (NCBI taxonomy): Eukaryota > Viridiplantae > Streptophyta > Magnoliopsida > Asparagales > Amaryllidaceae > Allium > Allium fistulosum. The sequence goes on from CM060907.1 coordinate 328,187,002, forward strand.
AACTTTTTGGTGTCACGGCCTTGCCAAAAGGCGAGATAACATTTGCCCCCCAAAACATGCCTTGCGATAGGAAGGTGTGTTTTGTAGTTCCATAAGCTGGATGTTCATATCCTATCATCGACCTATAAAGAACTTGATAGTCTTTCCTGACCACGAATGACGATCGTTCGCGACCGTATGTCATTTGAGGTAATACGGGACCTTTCGAGGTCGGATGCCGTTCGCGGAAAATAACGAAATGGGACCGTTCGTGATTAGATGCTGTTCGCAGCAAATAAAGAAATGGGACCGTTCGCGGTCGGATGTCGTTCTAGACGAGTTGTGACCGTTCGCGATCAGGTGTCGTTCTAGACGAATTATGATGGATTGTGACCATTCATGGTCGTATGGTGCATGAGATAAAATGTGATCGTTCGCGATCGGTTGCCGCACATGGCAGAATGTGATCGTTCGTGATCGAATGTCTTACCGGGGGAATTGTGACCGTTCGTGGTCGGGTGCCGCACGAGGCAAAGTGTGATCGTTCGCGATCGAATGTTATACTAGATGAAGTGTGACCGTTCGCGGTCGGATTCCGTTCGAAGCTAATGGTGACCGTTCGAGGTCGGGTGTCGTACGAGGCTGATGGTGGTCGTTCGATGTCGGGTGCCGTACGAGGCTGATGGTGACCATTCGAGGTCGGGTGTCGTATGAGGCTGATGGTGACCGTTCGAGGTCGGGTGCTGCTTGACGCAAATGAGTGTGCCCGGGGGGGACTTAGTATTGTCGATGTCAGATTCACATTCGGGTGAATTTCTAAATCGGCGATCGTGGCGGTCCTTCGCCATACAAGGTGTGCTTGTGGACCGTTCGCGATCCAAAGCATACGCGAGTAACTTCTTCTTCAGAATTGAAAATATCAAATTAACGTTCACATGAATTTCATAGCAGAAATGTCCAAACAAACTAAGTCCAAACGTTCGAATCAAATCAAAACAATAGCAAAGCAAGGATGTCAAAGTGTAAATTCTCAGTACGAGACAGTCAATAATCATTTAGAGCATGCTTGTGGATCGTTCCCGATCTCATACATGTGTAAATGGTTTGATGGTGTCAGTGAGAAGTTTACGACTCGTTCATCATTATTTAAATCAAATGATAACCATACGGTGCCTCGGCTCGGGGTCACCCCTAGCTGATGTAGACGGTGGTCGCTCTGGTTCAACTACTGGAGCTCGCCTCCTCACATACTGAAGTAGCCTACCGTTGCTGATATGCCCATCTACCTCATCCTTCAGGTGTCTACAGTCATTTGTGCAATGTCCATTCAGCTCGTGGAATAAGCAATATTTGTCTGATTTTCTCTCATCGGTAGTTGGATCCCGTCGTATTGGTCTACGATAGGCAACTTGCTCTCGGGTGTCTTGGTAGATTCGCTCCAAACCCTCGTTGAGTTCTGAATAGGTGGTAAATCGCGGCTCCCTCCGTTGTCACTTTGACCTGTCATCGTTTTCTTCAGCCTTTCGCTTCCCTTTACCAGTCTCTTCACCTTTTCCGGGTGAATTACCGCCTCTAACTGCGTAAACATCGATTTCTTCTTCTCTCTCCGTACGAGCATCCTCTAATCGCAAAATCTTTTTGGCTTCATGATAAAACTCTCCCAGGTCCGTAGGTGGATCCTTAGTTAGTGAATTCTTGAACTCCGTGCCATCAGATATTCCAGATACAGCTGCCATCATGACCATAGATGGATCTGGCCGATCCACCGATGTTGCTGCTGCATTGAATCGTGTCAGAAAATTCCTCAAAGACTCCCCAGCTTTCTGCTTTAGCGTTGCCAAACTCATCACATTCTTGGGTCTTGCAATGTGGACCCTAAATTGCTCCATGAATCTTTCAGTTAAATTTGCCCGTGTTCTTATGGAGCCATTCTCCAACTGCCTAAACCATAATGCTGCGATATCATTTAAATACAATGGAAAGCACCGGGCCATGACTTCCTATGATGCCCCCAGTACCTCCATATGCCTCATATACTTCATCAGATGGACCGCAGGGTCCGTCCTCCCATCGTACATCTCCACTGATGGTAACTTGAATTCTAGTGGGTTCCTAGCCATCCTAATCGTAGGAGAGAAGGGACTCATGTTCACGTCTTCAAGATCTCTGTTTACTAATCCGCCTCTCATGGCTCGCCTGACCATCTCTGCCAATCTATCATTGTCTCCAAGCTGTAGTCCTCGTTCACTACCTTCGATCTGCCCCCTGATTCCGTGTGAGCTTTCAGGTGTCTGCCCCCCTGGCTGAGCGTTTATCCCTCTATCGCCGCCAGGTTGCTCGGATGTCCTTGTCTCTCTTCCCGAATTCAGATCAACATGTCCTAAGTGTGTGCCCCCCAGCTCCGGCGCTGCGCTAGATGGTCCTGCTCCGTTCTAGACTCTGGTTGCTCCTTGATTTTGCGCTCCAAGTTGCCCAATCTGTTGAAGCAAGTTCTGTATCATTTCTTCTTGTCTTCTCATCATTGCCTCTATCTCATCGCTGGTGATGAAGGCTGAAGCTTGGTTTGCTCCTGAGGAAGCCTCTTGACTTCCTTCGTGCTGACTTCTCTCAGCTCTTTGCCTTCTACTTGATTGTCGGGTCATTGTCTTTTAAATCTTCAAGCTTTCAGATCTGAACTTCAAATCTTTTGTAGCGGGTGCTAGTCGTTTTTAGTTAAAGCACCAAAGTGTTTGCCCCAAAATTGGTCACAAACCCCGGATGTCGTGAAAGCACCAGTGTATGAATATAGATCAACAATGTTCATACACAAATCTCAAATCTAAACAAACAGAGTATCACAATTCAGAAATAATGAACATAAACACGAGATTTATAGTGGTTCGGCGATCTTGCCTACGTCCACTCTGAAGCTGATGACTTTATTGGTATTCACTTGATGATTACAACTGATTACAATAGGTTGCAGTGATTACAATGAAGAAATTTGAGTTTAACAACGATGATGAAGTGTAGAACTGAATCCGGTAGAGTTTCGGTGCTTCAGAATTCCGATCCCCTTTTCTGAATGACCTGGGGCTCTATTCATAGGTGTAGGAGGCTGATATTTCGCCTAAATTTTGGGAAACCTGCTCTGGCATGTGAGTGGGCCCACGCGCTCGGCCTCAAGAAAATTGGGCCCACTTCGGGATCGAGTCAAACTCCATTCGAATCGATAAAAAAAATCATCCAATCGAGCTAAAATTTGGTGTGGACATTCTTCAACATGTGCCTAAGCTCCTGTGAAAATTTCATATCATTTGAACTTGGGGATCATGAGATATGGTCGATACGAATTCGCTTTTCCGGTTGCAACGCTCTGTTCGAATCGACGACTTCAAATCCATTGCTTCGAATCGATCCAAGCATGCGCTAGTAGGTTGACGTGGCGCGCATTCTTCGTATCGATCCACATTTTTCACCGAGTTGATAGAGTCATCCCTTGAATTTCACCGCTTTGACTCAGTCGATTCGAAGGCTTTACTCAAGCATGGATTCGAACTGAGACTCGTTCGTACCGATCATATCTCACTTCAGCTGATCGATACGAAACGATGGCACTGGTTGGATTCGAAGAGAGGTATCTTCATGGATTCGAAGGTCCTCCAAGATTGATGGATATGAAGGAAACATCGTTGATGGATTCGAACCAGATGGTTGTGGTGCCAACGTGATGGATTCGAACATGGGCGCCTCCAATGGATTCGAACAGCACCTTGTTGATGGATACGAACTTAAGGCCACTCTGATCGATGCAAACTCAATCGATACGAACTGTGGGTTCGCGATGGATATGAAAATAGGGTGTTCTCTTCCAACTTGCATCGATCATATCTTGAGCATACGAACTCGGATTGACTTGAAATTTGGAGTGGTGGCTTTCATGACTCTGCTTGTCGTGTCCTATCAATTGTAGCCTGATCCGGGCTCAGACAAAATTCATTGATATCCATGGTGAAACAGTGTATAACGAACTTTTACGATGAACCGTCTTTAGTTTTCCAGTCAACTTTTTGGTGTCACGGCCTTGCCAAAAGGCGGGATAACAGGTACCTATTGACATTTGTTAATATTTCATTTGGATATAGTTTTCATGGGTTAACCACAAACCTACTGGCCCCTACCAGTATCCAGTCATTGTTTTCATGGGCCTACTATGAACCTGTCTTTTTGACATCTTCCTTTATACATAGTTTTCGTAGGCTAACTATGAACCTATTGGCCTCTGCCAATATCTTTTCCTATACACAGTTTTCATGGGCTTACTGAGAAACTATTGGCCCCTGCCAATATTTTTCTTATATTTTAGCATCCTATATTCTGGTCTTCCTAACCTCTTGAATGCAATTCTACTCGTTCAGGGGTTTATTCAATTTATGATCACTACTGGGTTAACCTAACTGGTTCTTCTACCTTTTATCCCAAAAATGCAGTTATGGGTCCATTATAAAGTGAATATACTCATATTAAAAGAAGCAATACAACAACATAGCAATATCACTCATGTGGGTTTAATATAAAACATGGTTAATCCCTTTAACCTATTACTTTATCAAAGATATCTTCTTCTTAAAACCATTATAAAAAACACCTTTAATTTAGCCATGACCTTTTCCTTTAAAAATAGAGTTTGGGTTATAAAACTTTCGATACCTTCGAAACCTATCTTTCGACTTCATAGGATGACCTCCTTCGAAAGCATTCAAAACATTAGGCTCCTACCCTTTTAATACTTTAAAATCTACCTTTTGAAACCATTCAAATATATTAAAGCATTAGCATTTAACTTTAAAAGCTTAGCTTCGAAACCCGTTGAAAATACCCCTTTTGACACCTATGGAAGTAACCCTTCTGATATCATTAAAAGTCCCCTTTTCGAAAACATTGGGTTTATACTTCAAAAATTATTTAGGTCAAAGTGAATATAGGTGAAAGCATCTCTTTTGAATCCATCCTTTATCATATAAAAATATTGGGAAAACTTGATGGCGTCGACACCTTCTCTTTTGAAAGCATAAAACATCTGGGTAAAACATTGAAATGTTGGCGTCGAAACCTCTTTTGAAACCATCACCTTCGACACCCCTAACCTCTTTCAAAAGCTATAGTAAGTGGCATAAACTTTATAAAACAAAGTGCCTTCCGACAGCATTTATATCTTCAACATCATCGAAAGGCTATAGAACGACAATAGGGTTTCAACTAGGCCGGAACCCCTTCTTTGAAACATTTCTTTCATAAGTAAGGAACCCAGTCGAAAGCAGTCTTAAGTTAATGGCAACCCTTTTGAAACCTTTTAAAACCTCTTTCGTAACCAAACACTTCGACACTGTCGAAGGTTAAAGCAAAACAAAGGCAGACGCTTTTCTTTTAAAAACAAACTAAGGTTTCGACTCCCTCGGAAGCTATGCTTTTGACACCTTACCATCTGCCTTCCTCCAATCCACTGTGTACCATCATAGTGATACCTTGTGTATTCGTTTTGGCATAGTAGGTTTCGACTAAGATAAAGGCAGAAGCATCTATGTTGAAAGGTGCTTTCCTAAGTAGGCGGTACCAATTTTTTAAACAAACCAGGTTTAATTCTTATAAAAGTAAACTTTTCTCTAACTAACCTGCCACATGCCAACACCAGATTGGTTGACTTAACTTTTCAAATTCTTTTCTGAAAATAACTGTCGCTAATCTAGATCTAAACCATGTTTAAGTTAATCAATTAAGCCCTTCCATTAAGGAAAACCAACTTATTAAAGAAGTCTCTCTTCTAAAATAATTTATTTTGCATACAAAATCGCTTTGGAAAAATCCCCAAAATTCCAAAAATTCATTATAATCATATTATCTAACATATCAAAATTCTAGACCCAAATTCTCAATATATTTTTCAAAATAAATTTATAAACCTAAATATCCATATTTTCCTTTGAAAATTCATGGTAATCTTTCCATAGCTTGGAAAATTATCAAAATTAAAACCCAACTCCAAAATCATGTTTTTCGTAACATAAAATTTTCCCATGGCATTTAAACATCATTAAATCTCAATTTTGACCTAAAACCGTATAAATCCTCTTTTAAATAAACATATTTCATCCATATAAATTTTCAATTAACCATATCATCATCCAATATATCATAAAAACGAATTTACCCTTAAATCCGAAAATAAATGATTCAAAACAAAATAGAGATGGAATTATTATTCACCTTTATATAGATAAGGAGATTGAATTGAGATTGATTTCCCCTAAGCTTGATTCTCTAGCTTTTAATTTAATTTGATTTCCTTTTCTTCTCTTAATGGCCGGCCATTCCTATGCTTTTAATTTTCATTTTCAAAAATAACGCGAATTGGAAGTAAGATGGTAGGAACGAAAATATATATGGGTAAGGGTCATTGGACGGCAATTTCCAATTATACCCTTATGTAATTCGTTGAACCTAAAACCATTCTTTAGCCCATTAATTATTATATTAAGCTCGATCTTAATTTAATTAATTATAGTCTCAATCGCCTTACTTAACTTTTACATTATTCTATTTAATTTATCTAATTAAATATCCTGAATAATGTTATAAAAAATTAGGAGCGCTATAGGCTCCCCTCCTTAAAGAATTTCGTCCTCGAAGTTCAGTGAGGAATAAGTACTAAACATAGCAATCATCTATAACAACTCCTAACAATTATACTAGTCTACATGACTAGGAAATATCTATATAAATCTAATATAGACATTGTTTGCGCCAAATTTGGTCACAAACCCCAAGTGTTGTGAAAGCACCAGTGTATGAATAGAAATCAGCAATATTCAAACACAAATATCAGATCTAATCTAGCAACAAACAGCAATCCAGTAATAATGAACAGTGACACACGATTTATAGTGGTTCGGCTATCTCCGGCCTACGTCCACTTCAAGGTTTTTATGATTTTATTGCTCGATGCTTGAAGATTACAATTTCTTATTGCGTAGTACAACAGATTTTATGATTATAATCTGAATCTAAGGCAGCACTGGTGATCTGGAGTAAATCTGGCAGAGTCTGGGCGCCCTTTAGCTCTCAAAATTGTCCCACCCCTTTTCTGAATGACCAGGGGCTCTATTTATAGGTGTATGAGGCTGATATTTCTCCTAAAATTCAAGGAGACCGCTTCTGGCACGTGAGGGGGCCCACATGCCCAGACTTTGGAAATCTGGACCCACTTTGGGATCGATTCAAACTTGGGTTCGAATCGATCAAGAAAGCATCCAATCGAGGTGAAATTTGGTGTGGACATTCTTCAGTGTGTACGTAAGCTCCTGTGAAAATTTCATAGCATTTGGACTTGTAGATCTCAAGTTATGATCGATTCAAGATTGCATTTCCGGTTGACATGCTTGGTTCGAATCGATCCCCTTCGAATCGATAGGGTCGAATCGATGGCTTTGCGCATGAGGGTATTGACGTGGCGCACATCTCTCGTATCGATCCGCCTTTCACTCCGAGTTGACTGGGTTGGCTCATGATCCTAGCCGCCTTGATCTAATGGATTTGAAGGTGTGCTCGTTCGTATCGATCATGTTACGCTATAGCCGATCGATTCGAAGTCATTATAGCAGGACGGGTTCGAAACTAGGTCACTGGACGAATACGAAATGATTTGACTCCATGGATTCGAAGTGCTTCATCCTGATGGATTCGTAGGTCTTCAATCTGAAGGTTACAAAGTGAGGTAGCTCTGTGGATTCGATGTACTTCATTTTGATGGATTCGAAGCACTTTAACTCGAGGGATACGGAGTGGCTTCAGCTGGATGGATACGAAGCGGTACGTCCGGACCGATTCGAACGATTGCTTGCCGAGGGTTGCGAACTAGATGGAGTGGAACCGATGAATACGAACAAAGGTTGCTTATGGATTCGAACTTAGGGTCATTTCCTCCAACTTGCATCGATGATATCTTGAGCGTACGAACTCGGATTGACTTGAAACTTGGAACGTTGCTTTTCCTGACCTTGCTTGATGTGTCTTATCAATTTTCGCCTGATCCGGGCTCGGACAAAATTCATTGATATCCATGGTGAATCAGTGTATAACGAACTTTTACGACAAACTATCTTTAGTTTTCCAGTCAACTTTTTGGTGTCACGGCCTTGCCAAAAGGCGGGATAATATTTGCCCCCTAAAACATGCCTTGCGATTGGAAGGTATGTTTTGTAATGCCATAAGCCGGATGTTCATATCCTGATGATGACCTACAAAGAAATTTATAGTTTTATCTGACCACGAATGACGATCGTTCGGGATCGTATGTCATTCAAGGCGATATGGGACCTTTCGAGGTCGGATGCCGTTCGCGGCAAACAAAGGAAGGGGACCATTCGCGGTCGGATACCGTTCGCGGTAAATAAAGAAATGGGACCGTTCGCGGTCGGATTCCGTTCGCGGCAAATAACAAAATGGGACCGTTCGCAGTCGAATGTCGTTCTAGACGAGTTGTGACCGTTCGCGATTGGGTGTCGCTCTAGACAAATTATGACCGTTCGCGGTCGGGTGACGTGGAAAGAAGAATGTGATCGTTCGCGATCGTGTGCCGTACGAGGCAAAAATGTGATCGTTCGCGATCGAATGTCATATTAGGTGAATTGTGACCGTTCGTGGTCGGGTGTCGTACGAGGCAGAGTGTGATCGTGGCGGTACGTCGCCATACAAGGTGTGCTTGTGGACCGTTCGTGATCCAAAGCATACACAAGTAACTTCTTTTACAGGATTGCAAATATCAAATTAGCGTTCACATGAATTCCATTACATAAATGTCCAAGCAAGAAAAGTCTAAATATCCAAATCAACATGAAACGAAAGCAAAGCAAGGATGTCAAAGTGTAAATTCTCACTACGAGACGATCAATAATCATTCAGAGCATGCCTGTGGATCGTTCGCGATCTCATACATGTGTAAATGGGTTAATGGTGTTAGTGAGAAGTTTACGACTTGTTCATCGTTATTTACATTAATTGATAACCATACGGTGCCTCAGCTCGGGGTCACCCCTAGCTGATGTAGACGGTGGTCGCTCTGGTTCAACCTCTGGAGCTCGCCTCCTCACATACTGAAGTAGCATACCGTTCCTGATATGCCCATCTACCTCATCCTTCAGGTGTCTACAGTCATTTGTGCTATGTCCATTCAGCTCATGGAATAAGCAATATTTGTCTGATTTTCTCTCGTCGGTAGTTGGATCCCATCGTATCGGTCTACGATAGGCAACTTGCTCTCGGGTGCCTTGGTAGATTCGCTCCAAACCCTCGTTGAGTTCTGAATAGGTGGTAAATCGCGGCTCTCTCCGTTGCCGCTTTGACCTGTCATCGTTTTCTTCAGCCTTTCGCTTCCCTTTACCAGTCTCTACACCTTTTCCAGGTGAATTACCGCCTCTAACTGCATAAACATCGATTTCTTCTTCTCTCTCCGTACGAGCATCCTCTAATCGCAAAAACTTTTCGGCTTCATGATAAAACTCTCCCAGGTCCGTAGGTGGATTCTTAGTTAGTGAATTCTTGAACTCCGTGCCATCAGATATTCCAGATACAGCTGCCATCATGACCATAGATGGATCTGGCCATGGATCTGGCCGATCCACCGATGTTGCTGCTGCATTGAATCGTGTCAGAAAATTCCTCAAAGACTCCCCAGCTTTCTGCTTTAGTTTTGCCAAACTCATCACATTCTTGGGTCTTGCAATGTGGACCCTAAATTGCTCCATGAATCTTTCAGTTAAATCTGCCCATGTTCTTATGGAGCCATTCTCCAACTGCCTAAACCATAATGCTGCGATATCTTTTAAATACAATGGAAAGCACCGGGCCATGACTTCCTGTGATGCCCCCAGTACCTCCATATGCCTCATATACTTCATCAGATGGATCGCAGGGTCCGTCCTTCCATCGTACATCTCCACCGATGGTAACTTGAATTCTGGTGGGTTCCTAGCCATCCTAATTGTCGGAGAGAAGGGACTCCTGTTCACGTCTTCAAGATCTCTGTTTACTAATCCGCCTCTCATGGCTCGCTTGACCATCTCTGCCAATCTATCATTGTCTCCAAGCTGTAGTCCTCGTTCACTACCTTCGATCTGCCTCCCAAGTCCATGTGAGCTTTCAGGTGTCTGCCCCCCAGGCTGAGCATTTATCCCTCTATCGCCGCCAGGTTGCTCGGATGTCCTTGTCTCTCTTCCCGGGTTTGGATCAACATGTCCTAAGTGTGTGCCCCCCAGCTCCGGCGCTGCGCTAGATGGTCCTGCTCCATTCTGGACTCTGGTTGCTCCTTGATTTTGCACTCCAAGTTGCCCAATTTGTTGAAGCAAGTTCTGTATCATTTCTTTTTGTCTTCTCATCATTGCCTCCATCTCATCCCTGGTGATGAAGGCTGAAGCTTGGTTTTCTCCTGAGGAAGCCTCTTGACTTCCTTCGTGCTGACTTCTCTCAGCTCTTTGCCTTCTACTTGTTTGTCGGGTCATTGTCTTTCAAATCTTCAAGCTTTCAGATCTGAACTTCAAATCTTGTGTAGCGGGTGCTAGTCTTTCTCAGTGAAAGCACCAAAGTGTTTGCGCCAAATTTGGTCACAAACCCCAAGTGTTGTGAAAGCACCAGTGTATGAATACAAATCAGCAATATTCAAACACAAATATCAGATCTAAGCTAGAAACAAAAAGCAATCCAGAAATAATGAACAGTGACACACGATTTATAGTGGTTCGGCTATCTCCGGCCTACGTCCACTTCAAGGTTTTTATGATTTTATTGCTCGATGCTTGAAGATTACAATTTCTTATTGCGTAGTACAACAGATTTTATGATTATAATCTGAATCTAAGGCAGCATTGGTGATCTGGAGTAAATCTGGCAGAGTCTGGGCGCCCTTTAGCTCTCAAAATTGTCCGACCCCTTTTCTGAATGACCAGGGGCTCTATTTATAGGTGTAGGAGGCTGATATTTCTCCTAAAATTTGGGGAGACCGCTTCTGGCACGTGAGGGGGCCCATACGCCCGGACTTTGGAAATCCCGGCCCACTTTGGGATCGATTCGAACTTGGGTTTGAATCGATCAAGAAAGCATCCAATCGAGGTGAAATTTGGTGTGGACATTCTTCAGCGTGTACGTAATCTCCTATGAAAATTTCATAGCATTTGGACTTGTAGATCTCAAGTTATGATCGATTCAAGATTGCATTTCCGGTGGACATGCTTGGTTCGAATCGATCCCCTTCGAATCGATAGGGTCGAATCGATGGCTTTGCGCATGAGGGTATTGACGTGGCGCGCGTCTCTCGTATCGATCCGCCTTTCACTCCGAGTTGACTGGGTTGGCTCCGTGATCCTAGCCGCCTTGATCTAATGGATTCGAAGGTGTGCTCGTTCGTATCGATCATGTTATGCTATAGCCGATCGATTCGAAGTCATTATAGCAGGACGGGTTCAAAACTAGGTCACTGGACGAATACGAAATGATTTGACTCCATGGATTCGAACTGCTTCGTCCTGATGGATTCGAAGATCTTCAATCTGAAGGTTACGAAGTGAGGTAGCTCTGTGGATTCGAAGTACTTAGTTTTGATGGATTCGAAGCACTTTAACTTGAGGGATACGGAGTGGCTTCAGTTGGATGGATACGAAGCGGTACGTCCGGACCGATTTGAACGAGTGCTTGCCGAGGGTTGCGAACTAGATGGAGTCGAACCGATGGATACGAACAAAGGTTGCTTATGGATTCGAACTTAGGGTCATTTCCTCCAACTTGCATCGATGATATCTTGAGCGTACGAACTCGGATTTACTTGAAACTTGGAACGTTGCTTTTCCTGACCTTGCTTGATGTGTCTTATCAATTGTTGCCTGATCCGGGCTCGAACAAAATTCATTGATATCCATGGTGAATCAGTGTATAACGAACTTTTACGACAAACTGTCTTTAGTTTTCCAGTCAACTTTTTGGTGTCACGGCATTGCCAAAAGGCGGGATAACAGACATACCCTCAAAGAAGATAAGGATAAGTATCCTGAATAATGTCCTCTATCTCCCAAGTACAGTCCTTCTCGTTGTCGCTCCACTGAACTTTCACCAACTTGACTGTCTTGTTCCGCAATCTTTTCACATCTCTCGCTACAACCCGAACTGGTTGTCTAACAAAAGTCAAATCAAGCTCTACTACCAATTCCTCCAACTCTGTATGAGGAATGGTAGCCTCTGGATCATACACATACTTGCGAAGATGAGACACATGAAATACACCATGGATACCTGCCATACTGCTCGGCAACTTAACTCTATATGCGAGCTTTCCAATACTTTCTATAATCTGGAATGGACCAACATATCTTGGTGCCAACTTTCTCGACTTTCCAAACCGTACCACACCCTTCATCGGTGATACCTTAATGAAAACCGTATATCCCTCTAGGTTTTTACGCCTCTTATCTGCGTAACTCTTCTGACTGGATTGAGCTTCCTTCATCAGTTGTTGGATTAACTCAATCTTCTCTAACGCCTCCCATACCAAATGTGGACCTAAGACCAATCTGTCTCCAATCTCCAACCAGCATGCTAGTGATTTGCACAACCTTCCATACAAAGCTTCAAAAGGCGCCATTCCTATACTAGTCTGGTAGCTATTATTATAGAACCAAATGTAGGTGGTCCTCCCAAGATCCACCAAAGTCCAACACACAAGCCCTCAACAAATCCCCGAGTACCTTATTGACTCTCACTGTCTGCCCATCTGTCTGTGGGTGATATGCGATACTCATCTTGACTTAGTGCCTAACACATCATGTAGACTCTTCCATAATTCGCTAGTGAATAAAGCATCTCTATCGCTGACTATGCTACTAGGAACTCAATGAAGTCTAACTATATTTTTCATGAACAACTTCGCCAAAATAGGTGCCATTCTGCTCAACTTCACTGGAATGAAATGGGCACTCTTAATCAACCTGTCCACAATAACCCATATACTCTCATTTCCTCTCCTTGACCTTGGCAACCCATCAATAAAATCCATGGATATCAAATCTCATTTCCATACTGGAATTTCTAAAGGCTGAAGCAACCCACTCGGCTTTTGATGTTCGGCTTTCACTTGTTGATAGTATACACACTGCCTAAACCACAAGCCAACATCACTCTTCATGCCTTCCCATTAGAAGCTCCTCTACATATCTTGATACATCTTGGTCCCTTCAGGATGTGTAATGACCCTAAAAATGAAAGTTATATTTATATTAAGAAATTCTAAAATTCTAAAATATATATATATGATGCATTAAAATAGAAAAAATAATAATTTAGCAATAAATAAAATTGCATGGGAGCTTCTGTTTGATAAAAATGCAAAAAAATAAGGTGATTAAAAGAAAATTGGAACTCAAAATAAATATAGCTCTATGTCCAAAGAATTATATAAATACATACATTTAATATATGGGGTGTTTTCTGTTCTATTTAAAGATAGAATAAAATGAAGTTTAATAAAAAGATTTATATGTCTTATAATTATGCTAGAAATAATTAGCATAATATATGTGATTCTTATTTAAATATAGGAGGAGTTACTGTTTTGACAAGGAGGCAGAGATATATATAAAGAAATATACATACAGGATCAAATAAAAAAAATTTCCATATCTTATATTTATTTCAAGCAAATAAAATGGGATAATGATTTTTTACATTACATGATTAGATATAATAGTATGCATGATTGAATGGAGATAATAGATAGGTAGAAAATACAAAGGAGATTTTCAGATTCTTTAAACTTAAAAAAAATGAACAAAGGATCACATGCATATGGCATGAATAAAATGGAGACATGAAAATAGCATGCAGTGTTTAAAAAGTTTGATTCCCGAAATAACCAATTAAAGTAACCTAATGTGTGCATTTCCAATTTAGGACCACACAGAAATATGATATGTACATGAACATCTAAGGGTATCAGGGGAATTACCCATTTTCTTAAACCCTAGAATGATTTTATAAAGAACCTGCAAATAACTATATTCATCATTCTCTCAGGATCAAAACAAAACAAAAAAAATATAGGAGAAGCCATAGCTTAAAACACTGAAAGGATCTGCTGTTCAGAGGAGCAAGACAGTAAAAGAAAACATTAGGTGAGCATTAATCCTTTTTATGCTATGGCACTAAGTCCTCTGGTAGGCAGCCTATAATGTTATGATTCATTTAAAAGAAAAACAAAATCCTTGAAATGATTTATTATGGGTGAGATGGATTATTGGTTGTGTATTCTTGTTTGGTTGTGCTTTATTGTTTGGGGGTTTTTTAATCTATATGTGTGTTTTTTTTTCAAAAACAAAATGGTTTGGGCACTTTTGTTCTGCTTTATTATTATGGAGTATGGATCTACATTATTTAGGGAATAGGCAGCAAGACAGTGATCTAGCTTATGTCTATTTCTTAGATAATGAAGCATGAAGCTCAACATTCATATCACAAGTCAGAAGAGAATTTCTGGGTTTTGAGGGGCTTCCTTAATAAAACCCTTATCCATTTATTCACAATAATATAGCAGGATCATGATGCTCAAATTACTTTTAGGAAGACCAAAGAAATGTTGTATTTCCTGTAATAAGGCTAATAAACAAATATCATAGGGATGGAAACAAAAAGTATACAAGCAGTTATATCTTTCTGAAATATGAATGAATGAAAGAAAAACTAAATTGGTCACTTGGGAGTTAGTCAATGATCTGCTTGCTTCAGGTGGGAGCAAGTATATGCATGGTGCAACTACACCCTAAGGCCTTTGTGTGTTGGAATAATTTAAAAACCTGGGAGTTTCCTTCACAATGCATACATAGTGTTCATTTGACAAGGAGATGTAGACCATAAAATAAATAAGGAATGGGATTTATAAACTTGGGTTATGAATATCTAGACAGGGAGTTAAATTAATCAGGATTAATGTGATGTTCTGATTAATTACTGGGTGAGATTGGGAGATTAAGATCTGAGTTTATTTATCTAGAAATGGAAGTATAAATATGTGTATAAAATTTTGATTAATGTTCACACCAGTATAAACTGACCCTTTTGGTTTCCCTTGCAATCATCTGGGTGTCTCAAAAATTCTTTGGAGCAGCTAAATGAATTGCTTGTAGGAAATTGAAGTTGGCTTGATGAGTGAAGAAGGCATTAGCTGCTAGTATAAATAAAAGAGACTTGTTTTGAATTTGCAGATGCTTGTAATGATGTTATTAGTCAGATCACATGTGGTAGTTGGAGTTAATTGTAAAGAGTTTTTTTTTGAGTATTTGGATTAAAACTTGTACTTAAGTAAAACTTATTTTAAATGATGTTTGATGGAGTTTGATTACCCAATGATTTTATGATTATCTGATTTGGAGAAAACAAGGGGATGGACATAACACATAAATATAAAATGTGTATGTGATGATCTCTGGTTTTATTGCCTGAGCTTATTATATAATTTTCTTAAAAAAAATAATGGAGTTGACAAGATTTGGATAAGAAATATTCAAGTGGAATAAATGTATGCATGGTAGATAATTGATACTGACTTGTGCATATAATCTGATGAGTCTATAACATTGCATCAATGTACCTGATTTCAAGAAGAAAAAAATTATAAAAGAAACAAACCTGGAAGCATTTTGTGTTTTTGGTTGTTAGCATAAATGGATGAATTCCCAGGAACATACATAGGGAAGAAATATGCTGGTGTTAGGAGAAGAAACATGGGTTTGAAAGTGGTAAATAAGGGACTATGACCGGCCAAGATGGCCATGGGTCAAACCCTTGGAGCCTGGAACCACTTCATTTCAATCAATGAAGTGTAAGTGCTTCCGGGACAAAACAAAGAAAACACCAAGCAATTCCAGTAAAACACCAAGCATTTAAGTCTGCACCATGTTAAACAAAAAAAATGCAATCTAACTTCAATTGTTTAATTTGAAATGGTGATTAGGAAATCCACTCTTAATGTTCATAACTGCAAGTAGGATCTTAAAATGATTTCATGCATGAGCTTAATAACTGTCACAAGAACAATTAAATACTATTTTTGTGTTAATAGGATTAGTTAGGCAGAAAGCCTAGATAGCATAAAAAAATGTACAGTGCTCTGCAAGTCAAATATATATATATATATATATAAGTGTTATAAATTGCCAAAATGTACCTCTGGCAGTAGAACAAGATTTAGAAAAGAAATAAGTGGCTATGTCAATAACTTGTATGGTATTTTGATTTCTCTTTGATTTAAATTCCCTCTGATAAAAAAAACAATTGTATATCATCAAATATATAATTGTCTTAAGTGTTTTATGAACTGATATGAATATATTGGTAAACCCAGGGTCTTGGGAAAAATATTTGGAAATTATATAAATATTCAAATATAAAAGAATTGGGGTTTAGTGGTGAATTCCTCTTAAAAGTTTAGAAAAAAAAATCTATGTGTTTTAGAGTGAGGGTCACCACAGTTGGTATCAGAGCTATGTTTTGAATAACATAGTAAATATTATTGTATGCATATGGATGTTTGAATGCATTGTTTGAATCATTGGTGTTGAATGCTTTTGTTTTATGTCTAAAATATATATATATATATATGTGTGTGCATGTGATACATGCATAGTGTGCACAGAAATAAAAATGAACAAAGTAAAGACACCAAAAACGATAGGGGTAAATAAACTAACATAAAAATCATATTTATAGCATTATGGTAGGACCAAGGCATCACACAGGTGCAGGATCATCACGTGAACCACCTGTGATGAGCATGGAGGATTTTGTGAGAGCTTTAAGGGATGGAATGGCACCAAGGCAAGACAATCCTCATGAGGAACTCTCCAAACTGCTTAAGACATGTACCACTTTGGGAGGAAAGGATTTTGAAGGCACTGAAGGAGCTATAGGTGTCCAAACTTGGATAAGAACTATGGAGAGGGTCTTCACAGATATGCAAATCAATGACCAAAGGAAGAGACAGATAGCTTCAAGGAAATTGAAAGGGGTTGCACTGGATTGGTGGGAGGTTGTGACAGCAGGAAGACAAGAGGATACCATCACTTGGAATAATTTCAAGGACATGCTTGAGGCCAGATTTGTCCCAGCATCTGCCAAGGCCACACTGCTTGAAGACTTTATTAGGTTAAGGCAAGGAAACATGAGTGTGAATGAATACACTCAGAAGTTTGAAGCATTATCCAAGTATGGAATGGTGTTAATAGGGAATGTAGAAGCAAAGAATGCAAGGTACATTCAAGGCTTGAACCCTAGTCTGTCAAGGGCAATGTTGCCATACAAGGACAAGACCTTTGATCAAGTAATTGATCTAACTCTCTCATTTGAGCAACATGACACTGCAAGGGAGAAATTCAGGAATATGAAACTCAATAAGAAGAAGGGTGGTCAGAACAAAGTGCAACCTTATGACAAGAGAAATGCAAGTAAAGGAGTTAAGAAAGGGGAAGGAGCAATAGCATCTGAAAGCAAGAAATTCACTCATTGTTTTAATTGTGGAAAAGCTGGACATTATAGTAACCAATGCCCTGACCCTAAGATACCTAGAGGAGGCTGCTATAATTGTGGAAAGATGGGTCATCTCAAGAAGGATTGCCCAGAGACCAATAGGGGAACAGCAAGGGTAGGAGCTTTGGCAGCAAGCAACACTGGGAATGTTGGGCAACTCGAAGGTATAATTCTAATTAATACCCAACCAATATCAGTAGTATATGACACTGGTGCCTCACATTCACTAATATCTTTGGAAATTGTAAAGAAGTTAACACTTGCTTGTGTTTCTATTAATCAGCCCTTAATTGTACACAGTCCCATAGGGAGTCATTGTATGTTAGGGATGAAGTGTATGGGTCTGAAATTAATTATAGGGGGTTATGAATTTAATTCAGATCTATATACCTTAAATTATCCTGGTATTGGGATTATTTTGGGGGTAGATTGGTTAATGAAGAATAAAGCAAATTTAAATTTAGAAAACCTTACTATTTCTTTGGAGACAAATGAAGGTAAAAGAATTACCATCTTAAGTGAAATAGCAAAGAATACATGTTTTAATAAAATATGGAGTATTAATGAAGTTCAAAAGGAATTAAAAATAGAGGAAATCCCAGTAGTCAATGGATATATAGATGTATTTGGAGAAGTGAAGGGAATTCCTCAAAACAGACCAGTTGAATTTAAAATAAAATTAATGCCAGGAACTAGCCCAATCATTAAGAAGCCTTATAGAATGGGTCCAAAAGAGTTAGTAGAATTAAAACATCAACTAGAAGAATTAGAAGAGAAAGGATTCATAAGATCAAGTAGTTCCAGTTGGGGTTCCCCGGTGCTATTTGTCAAGAAACATGATGGAACAATGAGGTTGTGTGTAGACTATAGGGATTTAAACAAGGTAACTATTAAAAATAAGTACCCACTGCCTAGAATAGATGACCTATTTGATCAATTGCATGGAGCTAAAATATTTTCAAGGTTAGATTTAGCCTCTGGATTTCACCAAATGAAAGTTGCAGAAGAAAGCATTGAGTACACATCCTTTAACACAAGATATGGCCATTATGAATTTCTAGTAATGCCATTTGGCTTGACCAATGCTCCCTCCTATTTTGTAGACTTGATGAATAGAATTTTTAGAGACTTTTTGGATAAGTTTGTCTTGGTATTTGTAGATGACATATTAATATATTCAAAGACAGAAAATGATCATGCCATGCACCTACATTTAGTATTATCCAGACTTAGAGAACATGAATTAAAAGCCAAGTATTCAAAGTGTACATTTTGGCAACATGAAGTAAAATTCTTAGGACACATAGTGTCACAGCAAGGGGTGAGTGTGGATCCAAGCAAGGTCATTGCAGTTCAATCCTGGAGTAGACCCAAAACAGTGACTGAGGTGAGGTCATTCTTAGAGTTGGCAGGGTACTATAGGAGGTTCATCAAGGATTTTTCAAGAATAGCCACACCAATGACCAAGCTAACAAAGAAGAATCAACCATATGTGTGGACTGAGCAGTGTGAACAAGCTTTTGAGAAGTTGAAACAAGCACTGGTGGAAGCTCATGTCCTACAAATCCCAGAAGCAAATGAAGGAATGGTTGTATATACTGATGCTAGTGGGTCTGGGTTAGGTGCAGTGCTTATGCAACATGGCAAGGTAGTGGCATATGCATCAAGACAGCTTAAACCCAATGAAACCAAATATGCAACTCATGATCTAGAATTAGCTGCAATAGTGTTTGCATTAAAACTATGGAGGCATTATTTGCTTGGGGCAAAATTTGAATTATTCAAAGATCATCAAGCATTGAAATATTTATTTTCTCAAAAAGATTTAAATATGAGGCAAGCAAGGTGGTTGGAGTTTCTAGCTGCATATGATTTAGATATTTTGTACACTCCTAGAAAAGCTAATAGAGTGGCAGATGCTTTGAGCAGAAATCATATTAGATTAGCCAGTTTGATGATTGATGAATTTAAAAACCTTGCAGTGCTTGGGGAGGCAGATATATACAGCAAGGATGAAGTGAATTTTAAAGAACATGGTGATATGGTGGAGTATGGTACACTGGGAATAATCACAGTGAAGTCTAATCTGGTGGAGAAAATTGGTAGCATGCAAGATCAAGATCAAAGTCTAAAGGAGAAGAAAGAAATGTTATTAAATAACATTGAGTCAGAGAATTTTAAAATAGATTCCAAGGGTTATTTGAGGAAAAATGATAAGCTTTGTGTACCAGACATTGCAGAGTTGAAGGAAGAAATCATGAATGAGCATCACAAGACCAAGTACACCATACACCCTGGTGGTACTAAAATGTATCATGATTTAAAAAGAAGCTACTGGTGGCCAGGAATGAAGCAAGCAGTGGCAAGATATGTGGCAAAGTGTTTCACATGTCAACAAATTAAAGCAGACTACCAAAAGCCCTCTGGCATGTTGCAACCTTTGGAGGTACCTCAGTGGAAATGGGAGAGTATATCCATGGATTTTGTGGATGGTTTGCCTAGAACTAAGAAAGGCAATGATAGTATATGAGTAATTGTTGATAGACTAACCAAATCAGCTCACTTTGTCCCTGTCAGGTCAGATAGAAATGCATCTAGGCTTGCACAATTATTTATTAAGGAAGTGGTGAGGCTACATGGTATACCCAAGACTATAGTAAGTGATAGAGACACTTTGTTCACCTCAAGATTTTGGGAAAGCTTCCAGGAAGCAATGGGAACTCAACTATGTTTGAGCACTGCCTACCATCCTCAAAGTGATGGGCAGACAGAGATAGTAAACAAAATATTGGAAGATTTACTTAGAGCATGTGTGCTTGATTTTGGGGGTAATTGGGAGGATCATATCCACTTGGCAGAATTCACTTACAACAATAGCTATCAATCAACAATAGGAATGGCTCCCTTTGAAGCCTTGTATGGGAGACCCTGCATGTCTCCTGCCTGTTGGTTGGAAGCAGGAGAGGGTGTAATATTGGGGCCAGATCATGTTAAAGAAACTTCCAACATGATTGAATTAGTTAGGCATAGAATGAAGGCAGCACAATCAAGACAAAAGTCTTATGCAGATAGAAAGAGAAAGCCAATGGAGTTTGAAGTAGGAGAGCATGTTTTTCTGAAGGTATCACCAATGAAGAAGGTGTTCAGGTTTGGGAAATCTGGTAAGCTATCACCAAGATTTGTAGGACCATATGAAATTATGCAGAAAATTGGTGCTATGGCCTACAGACTTAAGTTACCTGAGGAGTTGAGTGGTGTGCATCCAGTGTTTCATGTTTCTCAATTGAGAAAGTGGGTGCATGATAAAGGGGCAATTCTGGAGTCACCTACTCAAATTCAAGTCCAAAAGAATTTGGTTTATACAAATCTGTGCAGTTAATGCCCCGCTATTACCCCGCTATAACCCCGCTATATCTCATAGCCGGTTTCTGCCGCTACGATTTTTCCATATAGCCCCACAATATAGCCTTTCCGCTTTAATCCCCGCTATTTCCGCTATATCCCGTTATTTCCGCTATATTCCGCTATTCCCGCTATATCTTCTTTGATAAAATGAATTGAAAAATTCAATTTATACATTATAAAAATTATGAAACTAATTTATTTGATTTAATTTTTAATATATTTTCAGAAATGAAAATACTCTAATATTCTACTAAATTCAATTATGTTATATAACTGTTTTACGTTTATTTAAAGTATATTCGCACATGTTTTTATTTAAAAATTATTTATGTATTAGTTATATTTCAATTGAATGATAATTTTTCATTTAATTACCATTTATATATTCGTAAAAACATTAAATACGAGTTTTATATGCTATTTTAAAGCCATCCGCTATATCCCGCTATATCCTCGCTGTATCCCCGCTATGACTTTTTGCACCTCCACCGCTTTGAATCTGCCGAGCGCTTTAACTGCACAGATACAAATGAACCAGTAGGGATAGTTGCCAAGGAAGAGAAAAAGTTGAGGAACAAGGTGATCAAACTGGTAAAAATTCAATGGAGCTTGGACACTAATGATTGTACATGGGAGGTTGAAGACAAAATGAGGGCTAAATACCCCGATTTGTTTGCTGATGGAGAGGTATGTTTAAGCAGCTTATAATGATTTTTCTAAATATTCTTAAATATTGTTTGCTTTCATAAAATGTGAGTATGGGGTTATGGAGTTAAAACAGGCTATAGATTAGTGCTTTTAATTGGAGGAATTAGGTGAAATTATGGGGACATAATTCCTTTAAGGGGGAGGGTATGTAATGACCCTAAAAATGAAAGTTATATTTATATTAAGAAATTCTGAAATTATAAAATATATATATATGATGCATTAAAACAGAAAAAAAAAATTAGCAATAAATAAAATTGCATGGGAGCTTCTGTTTGATAAAAATGCAAGAAAATAAGGTGATTAAAAGAAAATTGGAACTCAAAATAAATATAGCTCTATGTCCAAAGAATTATATAAATACATACATTTAATATATGGGGTGTTTTCTGTTCTATTTAAAGATAGAATAAAATGAAGTTTAATAAAAAGATTTATATGTCTTATAATTATGCTAGAAATAATTAGCATAATATATGTGATTCTTATTTAAATATAGGAGGAGTTACTGTTTTGACAAGGAGGCAGAGATATATATAAAGAAATATACATACATGATCAAATAAAAAAAATTCCATATCTTATATTTATTTCAAGCAAATAAAATGGGAGAATGATTTTTTACATTACATGATTAGATATAATAGTATGCATGATTGAATGGAGATAATAGATAGGTAGAAAATACAAAGGAGATTTTCAGATTCTTTAAACTTAAAAAAAATGAACAAAGGATCACATGCATATGGCATGAATAAAATGGAGATATGAAAATAGCATGCAGTGTTTAAAAAGTTTGATTCCCGAAATAACCAATTAAAGTAACCTAATGTGTGCATTTCCAATTTAGGACCACACAGAAATATGATATGTACATGAACATCTAAGGGTATCAGGGGAATTACCCATTTTCTTAAACCCTAGAATGATTTTATAAAGAACCTGCAAATAACTATATTCATCATTCTCTCGGGATCAAAACAAAACAAAAAAAATATAGGAGAAGCCATAGCTTAAAACACTGAAAGGATCTGCTGTTCAGAGGAGCAAGACAGTAAAAGAAAACATTAGGTGAGCATTAATCCTTTTTATGCTATGGCACTAAGTCCTCTGGTAGGCAGCCTATAATGTTATGATTCATTTAAAAGAAAAACAAAATCCTTGAAATGATTTATTATGGGTGAGATGGATGTTTGGTTGTGTATTCTTGTTTGGTTGTGCTTTATTGTTTGGGGGTTTTTTAATCTATATGTGTGTTTTTTTTTCAAAAACAAAATGGTTTGGGCACTTTTGTTCTGCTTTATTATTATGGAGTATGGATCTACATTATTTAGGGAATAGGCAGCAAGACAGTGATCTAGCTTATGTCTATTTCTTAGATAATGAAGCATGAAGCTCAACATTCATATCACAAGTCAGAAGAGAATTTCTGGGTTTTTAGGGGCTTCCTTAATAAAACCCTTATCCATTTATTCACAATAATATAGCAGGATCATGATGCTCAAATTACTTTTAGGAAGACCAAAGAAATGTTGTATTTCCTGTAATAAGGTGTAACAACCCGCTATTTTGGACCATTCGCATCCATTATAAGTGTATAGGTAGACACCCATGCCGGAGTTGAATTGCTCAAAATACCGCGTTGTTAATTTAAATTTGGCAAAACTGAACATATACAGTAAATAAATAATCACAGATCACAGACACAGAGTAATAAGTGCAGCGGAAATAAAAGAGATAGTAGTTCATGAAGCTACTATATGAATATATAAAATACATCAGAGTTTACAACAGAAGAATAATACAATACATCAGAGTTAAACCAGATACAACGGAAGAGTAACACGATACATCAGATACAAATCAGAATGCATCACTGGAATCATCGAATACTGAAAGCCGGATAGATAGCTGGATCTCCAAGCGAAGTTCCAACTCCAAATGTGAGTCTCGAAAGCTGAACCACTCAGTCTGACCCGAGCGTAAAGCAAAACACAAGACACTCGAGTCAGGATTAACATTCTTATATTAATAAATCCAACTCAAGTGAAATAGCAATTGAAATACAAGTAACTCAAAGGATGTTTGGAATAACCATCCTTTAAGGATCCGTCAAACTATCTACTATGTAGTAATGTACGATAAGTAGATAATGTCTATCAGTAATATAAAAAGATATCAAAATAGCGTTAAGTCATGGCCCATTCCACCCTTAACACATTTTTATTCCCAAAAGCATATACAAGACCGTAGTTTCCCCAAAACCGGAAGTCACCAGAGGGCAATCCATATACTAAAGGTACAAATCAAAATCGTAGTGGTCGCGCATAGGATAATCAGTATGACAAGGTACATGAGGCGATACCAACTAGGATACTAGTAGTTGCCTGATCCGGACTGATGTTGGGCATAGCAGCTACTACCCCAACACCGCGAAACAACACTCCCAAATCGAGGGGTGCACCCAAATCGAATCACAAAAGTAATAGATATGGTATCGAAGAAGTGTGTCCGCTAGAGATGGCGATCCTCAATGGCCCGGCGCGGCTCCTGTTTTAGTCATGTCAAGGGTCATCCAAAATCGTTCTCTTTCTTCAGTCAACGCGTTCATCAAAACCATCCACTTCGTTCTGGATCAACACTCCGCGTATAGTTATTAAAGTGGTTTCGGTTCAGATAGAGAGTATATCCATTACCGATCCCGGTCTCTTTAATAACTTTCGTAATTATTACACCGATTGGTCGTTTATATATTTCAAAAACCAAATCAATTTCAATTTCAAATAGAATTCGTAAATCAACATTTCATTTGTCTTTCTAAAACAATTTCCAAATTTTCGTTTCAAAAATTCCAATTTTCCGTTTCAAAATCTTATAATTCAATTTCAATTTCTATTTAAAACAATTCAAATATTGATTCAAATTCGTATATAAGTTTCATCCCGAAATCATTTAAACAAATTTAATTGAACATTCAAATCAATTTAAATTCATTAATCGATTTCATTCGATATTCGTTAAGTAAATTTATCATTCAAAATAATTCCTTTTTAACTTCCAATTCATTAAATCCATTATTTAAATTCAACTTATAAATTGAATTAAATTAAATTCATCAAATTCAATTCTTTAAATTTCAAGTCTTACATTAATTTCAATAAATCACATTTTCATTTCTTGTTAAAGAAATTCAATTTCACTCATTTACTTTCTTGAATAATTTTCCAAAACTTAATTAATAAAGAACTCAATTTCAATTATTTACGAAGTAAAATTCTCTTATTCAAAAGTTCAATTTTCTTATTAAAGAATTTCAATTCAATTTAATCATTAAATAATTTAATCTTATTTAAGTATTAAATAATTCAAAACTTAATTATTAAATAATTTCAAAGTTTAATAATTTCAACTCAATTATAATTTCAAACTTAAGTATTAAATCATTTCAATTTAATTAAATCATTTCTCAAATTAAACATTTTCCTTTCAATAAAAATTCAAATTTCAATTTCATTTCAAACCGTATTATTTATTTAAATAAAATCTTCATTTTTATTTTAAATCAAATTATTGACCAATCGGGTTTTTATTTAATTCTCTATCCTAGGTCAAGGTTAAATTTGGGTATTTATCATTTCAACCCGATTCCAATTCAATTCAAAATCAAAACATAGCAAAGGGAACTTGCAGTGTGATAACTGGGATGGTGTCAAAGTAAATAAACAAGCAATAACAACAAACAATAACAATCCAATAATCAATTCAAATAATCCCAAAATAACCGTATTAATTCGCATTGTTATTTGTGCGAATTAATATAATTATTTCTAGAATCTACACTATCATTTCATGTAGATTAAAGATTATTACATTACGGTTTTTTCCACTTGTCATATATTTACAATTTCATACATCATCAATATAACAACATACATTCAGTGGTTCAAAATGTAATTAAACAAATCCTACGTGTCAATAAATTCAACAGTTAAAGGGGTCATATTATACAAATGTCAGTTAATCAAATTTTAACATTTAATTATCCTATATCAAGTTCAATTTCATACTATTTATCGTTTTAACATTAACAATTTAACGTCCAATATAAACATCAAACAATCAATCATTTAACAACCAAACTGGATTATCATTGCATAAATAACAGATAATGGTGTCAGATGTCACAGGTGAACTGATACAGGTAATAACAGTGTAAATATCAAACAGCAGTATATTTCAATTGTCGTTTCAATTGAAATCAAATTTAATAAATAAAAGAACGTTAATCGTGAGTGAGTGCTCACCTTTCGAGGCTAGAGAGATTCGACAATGAGAGTAGTTACAACCCAAACACGAATTCCAAAACGGAGCACGATTGAATGCGAATTTGACGACAAAGCTGATAACAGGAATCAACGAAATTAAATCAGGACTGGATCGATGAAGAAAACCGATAAAAGTGAACTTATATCCCCGACTATATATACTATATACAAAATCATATGCTAAATCCAAATATATTATGTTAAATATATGCGTATTTCAAATCCATCGTTTTCAAATTAAAATCCATATATAAAATCAAACATATGTATTTACTGTAACCATTTACTATAAGCATATTTTCATTTAAAATTTATACATACAAACAGCAATTTCAGCTATACAATTAAACTTATACATATAATCTATTACTTCTTTCATCACATAGTATATTGAAATCAATAGAGACAGCAACATGTATACCTTAATATAAAGAACTATATATCCTTATAAACTTTGTAAACATATATATTATAAATTAGCAGGTTATAAAACTTAAATATACTAACATTATATACCATACATACAATCATAAACAAACAGATTGCATATAAGCACCCAAAAACAACACGTATACAAAACATACATACAAGTTGTATTTAAACAATATATATGTAAACTATTTATATATGCAGACCCAACTTAATACAAACTGTATGTATGCAAAAATATATGAAATTTGCAACTGTAGCTAATATATATATATTTACGCAACCTTTTCATGATGTATGCATATAACTGTCAAACTATGTATATATTACTTAACACTTAATATTAGAAAACTGACATATCTCACTATTACCACAAATCTATTTAATACAACCTAACATATTTTAAAACATATAACTGACATAGCATATTGATATATATGGGTAACATATATATTAAAATTGAGTATGCGTAGCCACAGGACAAAACAGTGAATAGGAAAACAACTTATACACTTTAAAATATCAATAACAGAATATACTATAACCAAATCTTATTATATAAACATATTTATACAATATATTACATAAGAGGACTGATTTTAAACTTATACATAAACAGGCTTATATACTTCCATAATAAAATACTATATATATATAAACACGAACAAGCAGACTCAGTTAAAGTTTATATATATACGTATTAACCCTTTTTTTATAAGTTAAATATACAAAAACTGACATATACAGCTTATACTCATCCAAGCAATAGTAAAAGCAAACCATCGACTTATATAAATATATATATAAAGTACTATTTTTATTAAGACTACAACACATATATATAGACTAATATATATATAAACGTAAGATGTAAAACAAAGTAACATACAACTTCAGGTAAAATAAGTTTATAATATGAGAACTAGATCTCATGAAGCAAAAAAAAAAATTAAAACTGACCTATAATACACATACGTGAGTCACAAAAAGCAGGAGAAGGAAGGTTCGGCTGACACGGATGTCGGTGGCTTGTAGTGCACGGCGGCGGAGGAAAAACATCGGCCTGAGGGAAAGGAGCTGTCGACGGGGTAAGGTGATGCGGCGAGCGAGATTTGAAAGGGACGACTCGGTGGCGACTCAGGCGGAGGCTTGGCTGCGTGCGCGGTTCGGTGACGTGGTGTTGGTGGTCGCCAGGCTGCGTCAGGTGGAGGGTTTGCGGGGTGCGCGGCCAGAGAAAACGGAGGAGGCGGGTCTCGTGTAGGCGACAGGGAGGGGATGGTGGTGAACGGTCTCGTGGCCGGAGGGAGGAGGTTTGGAACGTGTGGAGGTAGCCGCTAGAAGGGAGAGAGCTACAGATATGTGTTTCCATTTTCACATAGCCAAGGAAATGAATAGGGAAATGAACATGTGATTGGGAATAAATGAATGGCTGCAAAATGAGAAGATGGCTTTTGGTTCGTAGGCTAGAGTGTTGGTCTTGGAAATGAAGGAAGAAAAGAAAATGCACAGAGAATATAATTATGAACCAACCAGTGAACGTTTGAACCAGTGAAAAGCAACAGTCACATCTGATCAAACCAAGAAATAATTAATTTCTAGCCGTTGACAGCTGTTTGCATTGAACATTGAATACACGAAAAGTCACAAATCCAACGGGCACAAAACCGGTACCGATACGGTTACCGGTTTCACGGATTCCGCTGTGTACCGAACCTCAAAACACAGAATTGAATATACCGTAGAGATCAGCACGACGAGATGGTCAAAACGGTATAAAGATATCAGTGTTATGATTGAATTATAAAAATTTGAATTTTCTACTACGGAAAATGCAAGAAAAACACTGAAAAATAAGATCGACGGAGCCAAAGATGTCCGAATTTGGAAAAACGACAAACTGACATCTTGCTCAGAAGATGGTTTATAATTTCTCTATGTAAAAATATTTTGGTTTTAAAACATTTTATTTTCATCGCTTTTTAACTGATTAAATTGAAGTGAATTTACGCGCGAAATAAACTTTCATATTTTCGGACGAAAATTTACCAGTTGCTATGTTTAACTAGACGTATTCCAAATATTAAATTTTTATTTCAAAATTTTATCATTTAAAATTTTACGAAATTTCAACTAATTACGTTATTAAAACAGTTAAAATTTACGGGTCGTTACACTCTCCCCCACTCAAAACTTTTCGTCCTCGAAAAGGAACGAGGTAGGAGAATAGAAACAACCAGAAAGAAAACATACTTGAAATACAAAATAACAATTAATTTAAACCATATAAATTCAAATTTAAATTAATTGATATTCAATAATTGATTTAATCCATTTGATTCCATTAAAACAATCTCAACGATTTCCAAATTTATTATCTTATTATCCAATTATGTTTAATTAACAAATTTCTAAAATCATAAATTGGAATAGTCATTTAATAAAACATATTTATTCAACAAATTTAATTCTTCTTTATTCCAAATTATTATTAAGTTTATTTCACTTAATATATCTTATTACATACATTTAAACCATATAAATTAATTTAAACCATATAAATTCCAATTTAAATTAATTTATATTCACTAATTGCTTTTAAATTCAAGGTATTTCCATACGTTGATCAAATTTCAATTAATTAATTCTTTCAAAACAAATATATTAATTCTTTCAAAACAAAATTTTTCATTATTAATTGAGTTTACCTATTATCCTATCTAACTCTATTAACATCTTTATCATCAAAATTTAGTGTATAACATTCATTATAAACGCTCAAATTTTATTTATAAATTCAATTTATCTTATATATTATCCAATTACATATTCAACTTCTGAATGATTTAGGTAAGTTGTATTAGAATGTAGTTGAACAATATACAAATAAAATTTTCCCAATTCAATTATTCAAGTTTAAATATTTATTCCAAATTTTTGGTTTTATTTATAATTAAAATCATCCTTTAACAAAATTTAAGAATTAGATTTCCGATTAACTTTAAACAATTTAGAGACATATATAAAATATTTATGTCAAATCAAATTAAATTTTATATAAGATACCTATATATATGTAAATCAAATTATACTGAAGAAATTTAAATCTAAATATTTCAAAACAAAACCGTAGCAAAGCTATAGAATAGTATCTCCACTTCGAAACTCGAAAATGAACGTCGATGATGCGGCCGCCATCACCGAAATCATTTTCCAGCGACAAAGAGAAGAGCACTGATTTCAACATTTAAAATTCTTTGGAAACGATTTCTATTCGAAAATACTTCCAATAATATATACTTTAAAATTTTAAAAACCAAAGTTCGAAATCACCGGAAACTAATAAATTCTCAAATTTCTGAATTAAATTCATTTCAAATTCCAAATCAATTTATAAACCGTATTTATAAATTTATTTAGAACAATAAATGATAATCAAATATTATCATTTCAAACAAACAATTTAATTAACCTATTAAATTCCAAAAAAAAAAATTTCCTATATTTTCACAATATAATCAAACAAATTTATTTCATTTTCCAAATTTGAAAATAATATTTTTAATGTTAATTTATAAATACACTTCCTCGCTTGACGATAAAAGAATGGATTTCAAAGCGAGGATAGAGATTCAAATTTTGATGGACTCAAATCAAAGAGAATTTTGATTCGAAGATAAGTTCGAAACAAAGATATGATAATTAATAACAAAGTAGGAAGATTGATAAATTTATATAAATCGCGGGCAACCTTAACCGGGTCAACCGTGACTTCAAGAATAAAATCAATGTAGAATTCCAAGGCAAATCGACATTGATCTCAAGAGATAGAATTCGGCATAACCAAAGATGTTAGCATCTAAACCGAGGATATATAAATCTCCGGTGAATCGGTGCTATCGTAAAAGAGTTTTACCCCTTTACAAATTGATTTGAGATTGGCGGGACCGCCAACTCATTATAAAGATCATTCGAAGTGGAGTTATGTGATACTCCAGAATTGAAAGAAGACGAATAGTGAGGGACACGAATGAATTTCGGAACCAAGGGGAGCGTTCCAAAATTCAAAGGAATTGAGTCAAAGGAAGAGATTTGAAACTCGAATGAGAGTGATTCTGTAAATACATTTACCCTATATGTTAAGTTTTGCCTAGAGCTACCAAAGCTCTGATACCAACTGTAACGACCTGCTATTTTGGACCATTCGCATCCATTATAAGTGTATAGGTAGACACCCATGCCGGAGTTGAATTGCTCAAAATACCGCGTTGTTAATTTAAATTTGGCAAAACTGAACATATACAGTAAATAAATAATCACAGATCACAGACACAGAGTAATAAGTGCAGCGGAAATAAAAGAGATAGTAGTTCATGAAGCTACTATATGAATATATAAAATACATCAGAGTTTACAACAGAAGAATAATACAATACATCAGAGTTAAACCAGATACAACGGAAGAGTAACACGATACATCAGATACAAATCAGAATGCATCACTGGAATCATCGAATACTGAAAGCCGGATAGATAGCTGGATCTCCAAGCGAAGTTCCAACTCCAAAGGTGAGTCTCGAAAGCTGAACCACTCAGTCTGACCCGAGCGTAAAGCAAAACACAAGACACTCGAGTCAGGATTAACATTCTTATATTAATAAATCCAACTCAAGTGAAATAGCAATTGAAATACAAGTAACTCAAAGGATGTTTGGAATAACCATCCTTTAAGGATCCGTCAAACTATCTACTATGTAGTAATGTACGATAAGTAGATAATGTCTATCAGTAATATAAAAAGATATCAAAATAGCGTTAAGTCATGGCCCATTCCACCCTTAACACATTTTTATTCCCAAAAGCATATACAAGACCGTAGTTTCCCCAAAACCGGAAGTCACCAGAGGGCAATCCATATACTAAAGGTACAAATCAAAATCGTAGTGGTCGCGCATAGGATAATCAGTATGACAAGGTACATGAGGCGATACCAACTAGGATACTAGTAGTTGCCTGATCCGGACTGATGTTGGGCATAGCAGCTACTACCCCAACACCGCGAAACAACACTCCCAAATCGAGGGGTGCACCCAAATCGAATCACAAAAGTAATAGATATGGTATCGAAGAAGTGTGTCCGCTAGAGATGGCGATCCTCAATGGCCCGGCGCGGCTCCTGTTTTAGTCATGTCAAGGGTCATCCAAAATCGTTCTCTTTCTTCAGTCAACGCGTTCATCAAAACCATCCACTTCGTTCTGGATCAACACTCCGCGTATAGTTATTAAAGTGGTTTCGGTTCAGATAGAGAGTATATCCATTACCGATCCCGGTCTCTTTAATAACTTTCGTAATTATTACACCGATTGGTCGTTTATATATTTCAAAAACCAAATCAATTTCAATTTAAAATAGAATTTGTAAATCAACATTTCATTTGTCTTTCTAAAACAATTTCCAAATTTTCGTTTCAAAAATTCCAATTTTCCGTTTCAAAATCTTATAATTCAATTTCAATTTCTATTTAAAACAATTCAAATATTGATTCAAATTCGTATATAAGTTTCATCCCGAAATCATTTAAACAAATTTAATTGAACATTCAAATCAATTTAAATTCATTAATCGATTTCATTCGATATTCGTTAAGTAAATTTATCATTCAAAATAATTCCTTTTTAAATTCCAATTCATTAAATCCATTATTTAAATTCAACTTATAAATTGAATTAAATTAAATTCATCAAATTCAATTCTTTAAATTTCAAGTCTTACATTAATTTCAATAAATCACATTTTCATTTCTTGTTAAAGAAATTCAATTTCACTCATTTACTTTCTTGAATAATTTTCCAAAACTTAATTAATAAAGAACTCAATTTCAATTATTTACGAAGTAAAATTCACTTATTCAAAAGTTCAATTTTCTTATTAAAGAATTTCAATTCAATTTAATCATTAAATAATTTAATCTTATTTAAGTATTAAATAATTCAAAACTTAATTATTAAATAATTTCAAAGTTTAATAATTTCAACTCAATTATAATTTCAAACTTAAGTATTAAATCATTTCAATTTAATTAAATCATTTCTCAAATTAAACATTTTCCTTTCAATAAAAATTCAAATTTCAATTTCATTTCAAACCGTATTATTTATTTAAATAAAATCTTCATTTTTATTTTAAATCAAATTATTGACCAATCGGGTTTTTATTTAATTCTCTATCCTAGGTCAAGGTTAAATTTGGGTATTTATCATTTCAACCCGATTCCAATTCAATTCAAAATCAAAACATAGCAAAGGGAACTTGCAGTGTGATAACTGGGATGGTGTCAAAGTAAATAAACAAGCAATAACAACAAACAATAACAATCCAATAATCAATTCAAATAATCCCAAAATAACCGTATTAATTCGCATTGTTATTTGTGCGAATTAATATAATTATTTCTAGAATCTACACTATCATTTCATGTAGATTAAAGATTATTACATTACGGTTTTTTCCACTTGTCATATATTTACAATTTCATACATCATCAATATAACAACATACATTCAGTGGTTCAAAATGTAATTAAACAAATCCTACGTGTCAATAAATTCAATAGTTAAAGGGGTCATATTATACAAATGTCAGTTAATCAAATTTTAACATTTAATTATCCTATATCAAGTTCAATTTCATACTATTTATCGTTTTAACATTAACAATTTAACGTCCAATATAAACATCAAACAATCAATCATTTAACAACCAAACTGGATTATCATTGCATAAATAACAGATAATGGTGTCAGATGTCACAGGTGAACTGATACAGGTAATAACAGTGTAAATATCAAACAGCAGTATATTTCAATTGTCGTTTCAATTGAAATCAAATTTAATAAATAAAAGAACGTTAATCGTGAGTGAGTGCTCAACTTTCGAGGCTAGAGAGATTCGACAATGAGAGTAGTTACAACCCAAGCACGAATTCCAAAACGGAGCACGATTGAATGCGAATTTGACGACAAAGCTGATAACAGGAATCAACGAAATTAAATCAGGACTGGATCGATGAAGAAAACCGATAAAAGTGAACTTATATCCCCGACTATATATAACTATATACAAAATCATATGCTAAATCCAAATATATTATGTTAAATATATGCGTATTTCAAATCCATCGTTTTCAAATTAAAATCCATATATAAAATCAAACATATGTATTTACTGTAACCATTTACTATAAGCATATTTTCATTTAAAATTTATACATACAAACAGCAATTCCAGCTATACAATTAAACTTATACATATAATCTATTACTTCTTTCATCACATAGTATATTGAAATCAATAGAGACAGCAACATGTATACCTTAATATAAAGAACTATATATCCTTATAAACTTTGTAAACATATATATTATAAATTAGCAGGTTATAAAACTTAAATATACTAACATTATATACCATACATACAATCATAAACAAACAGATTGCATATAAGCACCCAAAAACAACACGTATACAAAACATACATACAAGTTGTATTTAAACAATATATATGTAAACTATTTATATATGCAGACCCAACTTAATACAAACTGTATGTATGCAAAAATATATGAAATTTGCAACTGTAGCTAATATATATATATTTACGCAACCTTTTCATGATGTATGCATATAACTGTCAAACTATGTATATATTACTTAACACTTAATATTAGAAAACTGACATATCTCACTATTACCACAAATCTATTTAATACAACCTAACATATTTTAAAACATATAACTGACATAGCATATTGATATATATGGGTAACATATATATTAAAATTGAGTATGCGTAGCCACAGGACAAAACAGTGAATAGGAAAACAACTTATACACTTTAAAATATCAATAACAGAATATACTATAACCAAATCTTATTATATAAACATATTTATACAATATATTACATAAGAGGACTGATTTTAAACTTATACATAAACAGGCTTATATACTTCCATAATAAAATACTATATATATATAAACACGAACAAGCAGACTCAGTTAAAGTTTATATATATACGTATTAACCCTTTTTTTTTATAAGTTAAATATACAAAAACTGACATATACAGCTTATACTCATCCAAGCAATAGTAAAAGCAAACCATCGACTTATATAAATATATATATAAAGTACTATTTTTATTAAGACTACAACACATATATATAGACTAATATATATATAAACGTAAGATGTAAAACAAAGTAACATACAACTTCAGGTAAAATAAGTTTATAATATGAGAACTAGATCTCATGAAGCAAAAAAAAAATTAAAACTGACCTATAATACACATACGTGAGTCACAAAAAGCAGGAGAAGGAAGGTTCGGCTGACACGGATGTCGGTGGCTTGTAGTGCACGGCGGCGGAGGAAAAACATCGGCCTGAGGGAAAGGAGCTGTCGACGGGGTAAGGTGATGCGGCGAGCGAGATTTGAAAGGGACGACTCGGTGGCGACTCAGGCGGAGGCTTGGCTGCGTGCGCGGTTCGGTGACGTGGTGTTGGTGGTCGCCAGGCTGCGTCAGGTGGAGGGTTTGCGGGGTGCGCGGCCAGAGAAAACGGAGGAGGCGGGTCTCGTGTAGGCGACAGGGAGGGGATGGTGGTGAACGGTCTCGTGGCCAGAGGGAGGAGGTTTGGAACGTGTGGAGGTAGCCGCTAGAAGGGAGAGAGCTACAGATATGTGTTTCCATTTTCACATAGCCAAGGAAATGAATAGGGAAATGAACATGTGATTGGGAATAAATGAATGGCTGCAAAATGAGAAGATGGCTTTTGGTTCGTAGGCTAGAGTGTTGGTCTTGGAAATGAAGGAAGAAAAGAAAATGCACAGAGAATATAATTATGAACCAACCAGTGAACGTTTGAACCAGTGAAAAGCAACAGTCACATCTGATCAAACCAAGAAATAATTAATTTCTAGCCGTTGACAGCTGTTTGCATTGAACATTGAATACACGAAAAGTCACAAATCCAACGGGCACAAAACCGGTACCGATACGGTTACCGGTTTCACGGATTCCGCTGTGTACCGAACCTCAAAACACAGAATTGAATATACCGTAGAGATCAGCACGACGAGATGGTCAAAACGGTATAAAGATATCAGTGTTATGATTGAATTATAAAAATTTGAATTTTCTACTACGGAAAATGCAAGAAAAACACTGAAAAATAAGATCGACGGAGCCAAAGATGTCCGAATTTGGAAAAACGACAAACTGACATCTTGCTCAGAAGATGGTTTAGAATTTTTCTATGTAAAAATATTTTGGTTTTAAAACATTTTATTTTCATCGCTTTTTAACTGATTAAATTGAAGTGAATTTACGCGCGAAATAAACTTTCATATTTTCGGACGAAAATTTACCAATTGCTATGTTTAACTAGACGTATTCCAAATATTAAATTTTTATTTCAAAATTTTATCGTTTAAAATTTTACGAAATTTCAACTAATTACGTTATTAAAACAGTTAAAATTTACGGGTCGTTACATAAGGCTAATAAACAAATATCATGGGGATTGAAACAGAAAGTATACAAGCAGTTATATCTTTCTGAAATATGAATGAATGAAAGAAAAAATAAATTGGTCACTTGGGAGTTAGTCAATGATCTGCTTGCTTCAGGTGGGAGCAAGTATATGCATGGTGCAACTGCACCCTGAGGCCTTTGTGTGTTGGAATAATTTAAAAACCTGGGAGTTTCCTTCACAATGCATACATAGTGTTCATTTGACAAGGAGATGTAGACCATAAAATAAATAAGGAATGGGATTTATAAACTTGGGTTATGAATATCTAGACAGGGAGTTAAATTAATCAGGATTAATGTGATGTTCTGATTAATTACTGGGTGAGATTGGGAGATTAAGATCTGAGTTTATTTATCTAGAAATGGAAGTATAAATATGTGTATAAAATTTTGAATAATGTTCACACCAGTATAAACTGACCCTTTTGGTTGCCCTTGCAATCATCTGGGTGTCTCAAAAATTCTTTGGGGCAGCTAAATGAATTGCTTGCAGGAAATTGAAGTTGGCTTGATGAGTGAAGAAGGCATTAGCTGCTAGTATAAATAAAAGAGACTTGTTTTGAATTTGCAGATGCTTGTAATGATGTTATTAGTCAGATCACATGTGGTAGTTGGAGTTAATTGTAAGGAGTTTTTTTTTGAGTATTTGGATTAAAACTTGTACTTAAGTAAAACTTATTTTAAATGATGTTTGATGGAGTTTGATTACCCAATGATTTTATGATTATCTGATTTGGAGAAAACAAGGGGATGGACATAACACATAAATATAAAATGTGTATGTGATGATCTCTGGTTTTATTGCCTGAGCTTATTATATAATTTTCTTAAAAAAAAATAATGGAGTTGACAAGATTTGGATAAGAAATATTCAAGTGGAATAAATGTATGCATGGCAGATAATTGATACTAACTTGTGCATATAATCTGATGAGTCTATAACGTTGCATCAATGTACCTGATTTCAAGAAAAAAAATTATAAAAGAAACAAACCTGGAAGCATTTTGTGTTTTTGGTTGTTAGCATAGATGGATGAATTCCCAGGAACATACATAGGGAAGAAATATGCTGGTGTTAGGAGAAGAAACATGGGTTTGAAAGTGGTAAATAAGGGACTATGGCCGGCCAAGATGGCCATGGGTCAAACCCTTGGACCCTGGAACCACTTCATTTCAATCAATGAAGTGTAAGTGCTTCCGGGACAAAACAAAGAAAACACCAAGCAATTCCAGTAAAACACCAAGCATTTAAGTCTGCACCATGTTAAACAAAAAAAAATGCAATCTAACTTCAATTGTTTAATTTGAAATGGTGATTAGGAAATCCACTCTTAATGTTCATAACTGCAAGTAGGATCTTAAAATGATTTCATGCATGAGCTTAATAACTGTCACAAGAACAATTAAATACTATTTTTGTGTTAATAGGATTAGTTAGGCAGAAAGCCTAGATAGCATAAAAAAAATGTACAGTGCTCTGCAAGTCAAATATATATATATATAAGTGTTATAAATTGCCAAAATGTACCTCTGGTAGTAGAACAAGATTTAGAAAAGAAATAAGTGGCTATGTCAATAACTTGTATGGTATTTTGATTTCTGTTTGATTTAAATTCCCTCTGATAAAAAAAACAATTGTATATCCTCAAATATATAATTGTCTTAAAGTGTTTTATGAACTGATATGAATATATTGGTAAACCCAGGGTCTTGGGAAAAATATTTGGAAATTATATAAATATTAAAATATAAAAGAATTGGGGTTTAGTGGTGAATTCCTCTTAAAAGTTTAGAAAAAAAAATCTATGTGTTTTAGAGTGAGGGTCACCACAGGATGAATCGTAAACTTAGATTGATGACATTCCTTAAGAACGTCTCGTCTCAAGTTCTCCACATCTGGAACACATAACCATCCCTTCTTTCTCAACTATCCTCTCTGGTCAAGACAAAAATCTTTCAAATCATCGACCTCAGTTCCAACTTCAAGCCTTCTGATCCTCTTAGGTAATAATGGATCCTCCTTCTGTTTAGAAGCAATTCTCTCGATCAACACTGGTCTAACTTCTAAATAGGACAGCATGGTAGTATTTTGACTAGAACTAGTAGTCGATCTTAACTGCACACCACAACTGGCCAAAGCTTCTAGATCTTTCCACTTTGCCAACATAGCCAACACCACATTCTGTTGTCTTCTGCTGAGAGCATCTGCTACTTTATTACCTTTCCCTGGGGTACAATCTATACCAAAATCATAAGTACCAAAAAATTCCAACCACCTCTGCTGTCTCATATTCAACTCTTTCAGAGAAAATAGATATCTTAAGGACTTATGACCGGTATATAACTCAAATCTCTCCCCTAAGAGATAATGCCTCCAAATCTTCAAGGCGAAAATTACCACAATCAACTTCAAGTCATGAGTAGGATATCTTACTTCGTGCGGTCTAAGCTGCTTGATGCGTAAGCAATGACCTTTCCCTTCTACATCAACATTGCTCCCAATCCAATTCCACATGCATCAGTGTATACTACCAACCCTTGCTTTCCATCTGGAACTAATAGCACTGGTGCATTGGTCAACAAATGCTTTAACTTAAGGAATGCTTCCTCACATATGTCGAACAAAACAAACTTCACTTCCTTCCTGGTAAGCTTAGTCAAAAGCGCTGCTATCCACGAGAAATCCTTGATGAATCTCCAGTAATAGCCAGCAAGTCCAAGAAAACTTCTGATCTCGGTCACCGTCTCTAGTCTCTTCCAATTATTCACGACTTCGATCTTATCTGGATCGACTGACAATCCTTTCTCTAAGACCACATGACCAAGAAACTTAACCTCTTTTTTCCAAAAATGACACTTGAAAATTTTTGCCTTTAGCTGATTCTGCCTCAGTGTCTCTAGCACAACTCTAAGATGATCTTAATGCTCTCTCCAATCCTTAGAGTATACCAAAACGTCATCTATAAACACCAACACGAATTTATCCAAATACTCTCAAAAGACTCAGTTCATCAAATCCACAAAGAAAGCAGGTGCATTAGCCAACCCGATGGTATCACTAACCACTCATACGAACCATATCTAGTCTGAAGTGCAGTCAAAGTAATACTGTCATCTGCCACTCTTAACTGATGGAACCCCGTCGCCAAATCCAATTGGGAAAACACTCTGGCTCCACTCAACTGATCAAAAAATCATCAATTCTTGACAAAGGATACTTATTCTTTATCGTCCTTTCGTTTAGCTTACGATAGTAGATACACATCCTCAATGACCCATCTGGTTTCTTCACGAATACTACGGCTACTCCCCAAGGTGAACTGCTTGGTCTAATAAAATTCTTTCGTTCTAGATCCAGTAGCTGCACCTTTAATTCCTTCATCTCAGTCGATGTCATCCAGCTAGGTTGCCTACTTACAAGTTCAGCTCATGGCATAAGATCTATCCAAAACTCAATAGCTCGTTTCGGTGGTAGTCCTGTGACTGGGTCAAACACATCTACAAACACTCTTGCAATTCGAACTTGACTTTTCTCTTTACCCACTTCCATTGCACTTAAGAAAGCACAACAACTCCAGTCAGAATTCTCTACTAAGAATATAATTCGGTTATGAATATCAGGGTGTCTCAAAGATATCTCCCCATCCTAGCAGAATATCCTGGCCTCATGCCTTCTCAACCAATTCATATCCAAAATGATTCTGAAATCTACGAAATCGTAAACATACAAAATGCATGCAAACTTATGACCTAAAAAATAAAGTTCTAACCGGTCACATCTTATCTCCAGAGTTGCATACCCTCCTATTGGATTCGCAACCCTTAAGGAAGTAACAAGGTATGTGGATTCTAAGCATAACCCATCAGCCAAACACTGGGATATAAATGAATGTGATGCACAAGAATCAAAAAGTATCCTAACTGGTATACTCTAAATCAAAAATGTAACTTCCATCGCAGTCTTCCCTTTATCGGCTGCAGTAGGCTTAGCTAATGATCCAACGGCAAAAACCTTCCCCTTGTCCGCCCTGGCAGGCTCTGGACACTGGTTCTTGTAATTACCCACTTGATCACAGTTAAAGCATTTCACATTGTTCTTTTCCGCAGCTTTCTTCTCCTTGCCAGACCGGCACTCACTTGCATAATGACCCTTCTTGTCACATTTGTGGCACACCAAATCAGCCTTTGCCTTCTTGGCAGCATCCCCTTTCTAGGCTCCCTTCCTCTTAAAGAAATTCCTCTTCTTTCCCAGAGGACCCTGGGATTCAACTGGATTCTCTCTGGCATAAATAGCAAGCATCTCTTCATGGCGAACGACCATCTCCACCACTACATTTCTAGGTTCTCAAATATGGGTCATGGTAATTCTAGCAAGCTCAGGTCTCAGTCGTCGAATGAATCTTTCATTCCTTCTGACATCAGTGTCAACCATAGCAAATCCATATCGAGACAGCTTATCAAACTTAGCAGCGTACTCGACCACTGACATCTCTCCTTGAACTAGATCCATGAACTTCTTCATCAA
The DNA here is from genome assembly GCA_030737815.1 of Allium fistulosum. NCBI lineage: Eukaryota > Viridiplantae > Streptophyta > Magnoliopsida > Asparagales > Amaryllidaceae > Allium > Allium fistulosum. The sequence goes on from CM060907.1 coordinate 328,227,556, forward strand.
TGCCGACTTAGCTACCTCAGATAGAAACCTTTGCTGAAACCTTGTCCTGAAATTAGCCCATGTCAGCTCTTCTTCCGGTACCCATACGGTCACACTATTCCACCAATGAAGTGCTGCCCCTTGCAACTTCCTAGAGGCTAGCCTTCTCTTTTGCCCATCATCCAAGACTAGATCAGTACAGATCCTTTCACAACTCAGTAGCAAATTATCAAACTCAACAGCATCCTCCGTTCCAATAAACGGCTTTACACCCAAGCTGGTGTAGTCTCTACTTAGCTTAGCATAGTTATTCCCAATTGGAGCCACAGGATTAGCTCCTCAAACTTTACCGGCAACTCCAGCTTGTAAAAGATTGGCCAACAACTGATACACCATCCCCACATCTACTGGCAAATTTCCAACACCTACAATGGCTTCAGCATTTGGATTAGGATTAGCCCATCGACCTTGGTTCCTCCTGGTATTAGGTCGGGCATTTCCGTTGGTTATGGTGCTTCCTCCACCTAGATATCCTCTTCCATTTCCTGCTTCCATATCTTCTTTCTCGTAAATCTGCATACGAGCCTTAGTAAGATACAGAAGAATGGTCTAAGAGAGAAGGCTACACATACTTATATATATATATTTATATATCAATTACAAGTACGTTACTATAATGCTAACTTGCACCCCGATCATAATTTCAAATTCATTGGATTATGCTTGAAAATCTTTTAGGTTTAACTTTCTTTTAAAGTTTCATAAACCTAGGCTCTGTAACCAACTTGCCCCCTACTCGGAGGCCCAAAACTAACGGTTATGGATGCTGCATTCATCCATAGTTATTAATCCTCGATGACCAAATATGGTAGTGTTAGATTCATTGATACACAGAAACACATGGATATGGAAAAATTTCAAACTTCAAACAAAATCACATTTCATTCCAAAATATTTCCAATTCATTACATAATCCCAAATTCGCAAATCACGTTCAGAGAAAATATATTTATTAAAACATACGTCCAAAAGCGACATATGAAGATGCCTCCTTGAATGATCAGAGTATATACAGCCAATGTAACAACTTTGGCATTACAAACAACATAGCGGAATCAAAAGAAAAGAGAACTCTAAATAGCTATCATGCCTCCTGCACGTCTTCGGAAGCTTATTCGTCTTAAGAGGTACCTGAAAACCTCAACTCTCAAACTACTCAAAATCAATTGAGTACTTGAGAGTTTAAGGGGAAAAACATAAACTTCGAGTTAGACATAAAGTCTAGTATGAATAATAATCTACCATCTCAAATCAGTTAGTTATCTAGTGAGACCACACCGCTTAGCGGAAGGGTTTTCCACTCACTAGTATTTCAAAAATCTTTATAAAACCATATACTGTGCTCCTGCATCCATAATGGTTAAAACAATTCAAAACAATATTAAATGATGATATGCAAAACAAATGAATTAATTCTGGATTACCCATTCCCATTCATTTTAGACTATCCGTCTCAGCTATAGTTTCTAGGATTACTATTAACCTATTAATTTTCATGGGCTGACTAATAACCGGTTAAACATTTAAGGACTCCCTGTTCAATTACATAGTTTTCATAGGATCACTATGAACCTATTGGTAACTCCAACATCTTATTCTTATCCTAGTTTTCATGGGTTGACTAGGAACCTATTGACATCTGTCAATATTTCATCTGGATATAGTTTTCATGGGATAAGTACAAACCTACTGGCCCCTGCCAGTATCCAATCATAGTTTTCATGGGCTTACTATGAACCTGTCTTTTTGACATCTTCCTTTATACATAGTTTTCAAGGGCTAATTATGAATCTGTCTTTCTGACATCTTCCTAACCTCCTGGATGCAATTCTACTCATTCGGGAGTTTATACAATTTATGTTCACTACTGGGTTAACCTAACTGGTTCTTCTACCCTTTATCCCCAAAATGCAGTTATGGGTCCATTATAAAGTGAATATATTCATATTAAAAGAAGCAATATAACAACATAGCAATACCACTCCCGTGGGTTTAATATAAAACATAGTTAGTCTCTTTAACCTATTACTTTATCAAAGAAAGTTTCTTCTTAAAACCATTATAAAAACTCTTTTAATTTAGCCATGGTTTTTCCTTTAAAAATAGAGTTTGGGTTATAAAACCTTTTGATACCTTCGAAACCTAGCTTTTGACTTCATAGGATGACCTCCTTCGAAAGCATTCAAAACATTAGGCTCCTGCCCTTTTAATACTTCAAAATTTACCTTTTGAATATATTAAAGTATTATCATTTAACTTTAGAAGCTTAGCTTCGAAACCAGTTGAAAGTACCCCTTTTGACACCTATGAAAGTAATCCTTCTGAAATCGTTGAAAGTCCCCCTTTCGAAAGCATTGAGTTTATACATAAAATATTATTTGGTTCAAAGTGAATATAGGCGAAAGCATCTCTTTCAAATCCATTCTCTATCATATAAATATATTAGGAAAAACTTGATAGTGTCGGCACCATCTCTTTCGAAAGCATAAAACATCTAGGTAAAACATTGGAAGGTTGGCGTCGAAACCCCTTTCGAAACCATCACCTTTGAGACCCCTCACCCCTTTCGAAAGCTATAGGTAGTGGCATAAACTTTATAAAACAAAGTACCTTCCGACAGCATTGATATCTTCAACACCATCGAAAGGCTATAGAACGGCAGGCGGGTTTCGACTAGGTCGGAACCCCTTCTTTGAAACATTTCTTTCATAAGTAAGGAACCCAGTCGAAAGCAATCTTAAGTTAATGGCAACCCTTTCGAAATCTTTTAAAACCTCTTTCAAAACCAAACGCTTCGACTCTGTTGAAGGCTAAAGCAAACATAGGCATGCACTATTCTTTTAAAAACAAACCAAGGTTTCGACTCCCTCGAAAGCTATGCTTTCGACACCTTACCTTCCGCCTTCCTCCAATTAACTACGTACCATCATTGCAATACCTTGTGTATTGGTTTTGGAATAGTAGGTTTCGATTAAGATAAAGGCGGAAGATTTTGTCGAAAGGTGCTTTCCTAAGTAGGCGGAACCAATTTTCTGAGCAAACCAGGTTTAGTTCTTATTAAAGTAAATTTTTCTCTAACTAACTTGCCATGTGTCAACACCAGATTTGTTGCCTTAACTTTTCAAATTCTTTTCTGAGAATAACTATTGCTAATCTAGATCTAAACCATGGTTAGGTTAATCAATTAAGCTTTCCATTAAGCAAAACCAATTTTGCAAAGAAGTCCGTCTTCTAAAATAATTTATTTTGCATAGCAAATCACTTTAAAAAATTCCCTAAAAATTTCAGAAATTCATTTTAATCATATTATCTTCCAGACCCAAATTCTCAATATATTTTCCAAAATAAATTTATAAACCAAAATATCCATATTTTTCTTTGAAAATTCATATTAATCTTTCCATAGCTTGGAAAATTATCAAAATTTAAACCCAACTCCAAAATCATGTTTCTCATTACAAAAAAATTTCCCATAGCATTTAAAGATCATTAAATCTCAGTTTTTACCTAAAACCGTATAAATCCTCTTTTAAACAAACATGTTTAATCCTTTAAATCAAGCATACCATCATCCAATATATCATAAAAACGAAACCCTTAAATCTGAAAATATATGGTTCAAAACAAAATAGAGATGGAATTATTATTCACCTTGGTCTAGGTAAGGAGATTGGATTGAGATTGATTTCCCCTAAGCTTGATTCTCTAGCTTTTAATTTAATTTGATTTCCTTTTCTTCTCTTAATGGCCGGCTGTTCCTATGCTTTTGATTTTCGTTTTCAAAAATGACGTGAATAGAAAGTAAGATGGTAGGAACAAAAATATATATGGGTAAGGGTCATTGGGCGGCAATTTCCAATTATACCCTTATGTAATTTGTTTAACCTAAAACCATTATTTAGCCTATTAATTATTATATTAGGCTTGACCTTAATTTAATTAACTCAAGTCCCAATCCCCTTATCACTTAACTCTTACATTATTCTATTTAATTTATCTAATTAAATCTCCTGAATAATGTTATCAAAAATTTGGGGTGTTACATGTTTACTTTTACATACACACACATAATATCTTTTAAAATATACAAGTATGCTCCCTCAATACATGTCTAATCCCTGAGGGATCCTAAACTTAAGCTCATATACCAAACGTAATAACCTGCACCTCCAAGCATATCGATTCAAAGCCCAAAAACGGTGTTCGAACACACATCGAGCCAAGAAATATGGCTCGTTAGGTTTTTGATGGTGTATAAGGTAGAAAGGTAAATATAACTATAAACATGTCAACACTTTCAGATCTCACAACGGAAGGAATAAAATATAAATACTAAAATAACCAAATCGTTACTATCGTAAAAGAACATTGGTCCATATAAGATACATCTAAATAAAGCTTTAAATAGAAGTATAGTAAATGCATGACTGACAAGTACAATAAGATAGATATGAAATGACAATATGTAAATAAAACTCCAAGGTGCATGATCACCTCCTCCATGCATCTTATCTTTGTAACACAACCTACTATCATGTCATCCTATAATATAAAGAGGGAAAAATAGAGGGGATCAGACAAGGTATAGTGAATGAGTAATACAATTAGTGGTATGGTTTAAATAAGGAGTTAAATTATCATTTATAATCTACACAACCTAAGGGTGCTTATTCGTATGTGTGTACTTTATCTAACAAGTTAACCAACTGATATGATATAGGATACCGATCCATTATACGCCTAAAATCTGATAATAATCCATAAAGATTTCCACTCGAAGGTTGGACATCTATAACCTTGGTAAACTTTACAATATATCAAGTATACAGTCTCGATATTTAACCCCCTAACTATACATTGAGTGAAAATCTAAACTGTAAACCACTTAATTATACATTAAATAGACATTTTCGATGGTAAACCACTTAGCTATATATTGAGTAGACAATCTCAATGTTAAACTTCCACACTGAGTATATAATCACAATGCCAAGGCACAAATTGACCATACAGTCTAGATACAACCTAAACCTCGAGTATAAAACTTTAGTGACAACATGTCAACGCCCCATATCATTTAGCCTATAGCATATAAGGGTCAATAGACGATTCGACTTCTTGCGTAGGGATATCCACCCAACTGGTTGTAAACCCTACTAACACGGATGCCTCTGCTCACCTCACGTAGTTTGCAACTTTCATCCGTGACTACTATAGTAATAATGGGAGCAACCATGCTGCATTGAGCATCATGTTATACAGCATCTACATCCATAGATACACACACACATACATATCGACCATCAGTGGACTGACTATAGGCACCCATCGATTGTTTGGCCTAGAAAATGAACTGTTTTTCCATGGTTTGATTCATATTTGTTCAACATTTTACTTGAAGCATTCAGTCGACCATTCTACATGGTTAATCAACTGTTCTTTTCCAGAATTTGGTTTTTCAACATTTTTGCATTATTGTTTTGATCCAATTTTAATTGTTTACCTTAAGATCTTCTATCCATACTTAAGCATACTTTTAAATTCATATCATCCAACTTTTAAACAATTACCTATATACAGTTCCAACTTTTACCATATCCAAAATTTTGTGTATTTTTTCCAAAAGACTGTATATGAATTATTTTATGATCCATTTACTTCATAGAATTAGATCTATGTGATTTTAAAGCTATATACACTGATTCACTTTTATTATCTAAATTGTTTCAAATCTATTACACAAAATCGAATCTATGATTTCAAATCTATATGTACATATTCATCATTATTCATCTAAATTAATTTGAATCTATTAAAAAACCCAATCTATATGATTTTAAGGCTACATGTATAAATTCACTATAATTCATCTAAATTAATTCAAATACATTACAAGAAACAAAATCTATATGATTTTAAGGGTAGCTTCATTCAGTCTACCCATACCCTAATTAATAAGAATTTCTATTATCAAAATAGTATTCCAGAGCTTTCCAAATTATCTAATTCGTATAAATCTTCAACTGATATTTACTCTTCAATTTAAAAATCATATTTAAATATAAACGGAGAAATAAATGAAATTTAGATGCTTATCTTCATCATATTCATTTCATAAACAAATCATATCACCTTTACTCGATGTCTATGAAGAATCCCCTAAGCTTCTTCTTTGATTCGATTGAATTTGGTGCCTCTCATTCTCCATTTAGCTTGCTAATGTTTGGATTTGAATCCATCTTCCTTTTTATTTGATTTTCTTTTTTTTAGAGGAATTTGATTTAACTTTTATTTGGATGGATCTGTTTTTAGATTTGAATAAGAATGAGGAGATTAATGGAGTTTAGGTGAAGCGGGATGAAGAAAAGTTGAGAATGAGGTAAATTAGGTTTAAAAACATCTCTTATAAAGGCGCAATTCCTGCAATTCCCTCTCATCCCAGTTGGGTCTTGATCCATTTCACCTCGAAATGCGCACTATGGCAAATAATCTCTGTTTCCTTCATCTGGTGTCTGTTTTTGATGTTTAATATATGAATATTGGTCAGAAAAATGTATCTGACGTAATGGAAAATATAGATTTCCAAAATTACTTAATTGGAAAAATAATCCAGTTTTTCAGCTTTATGTTAAATTGCCAAAATACTTTTTTTTTAATTAATTAATTATTTTTGTTAAAATCTGGGGTGTTAGAATAGGACTCGTAAGGAAGGTATTGGAAAATATTTCTTGGCATTTGTTTTACCACTGAACAAATAGACATCGATGGGGGTTCGGGCATTGATATCCCAATTCCTTCTCTACACCTATTCATTAATGGGATAGAAACCAAGTTTTATACTGAAATATCACAATATATCATATACCTTTTTCTTAATATATCACCTATAGACAAGATTCTTCCAAGCAAACACTTCGAAATCTCATATTTGTCAGAATGCTGAATGATTTTGTTTGTTTAAACATTAAGTATTATTTAAAAAAAAGTTATTATGCTACAAATTTCATTCAATTTAAGTAAAACATACAACATAAATTAAAATTGGTCGTATGGGAATTTGAGAGAATTTTTAGAACGTGAGAGGAATAGAGCAATTCAAATCAATAACAATTCACTTGAAAATTTGATTTTTGGTGATGAAATTTTTGAGAAAGAAGGATATTGGTTTAGAGTTTTCATATAGAAAGTAAGAAGATAAGGATGTAGGTCCGAAGAAAACATAAGAAGAAAGAAACTTTAGCATTTTCATTATATTTATTTACTAGTGTTAACCCGGGCTACGCACATGGGGTTCATGTAACTTTTTAAGTGAATATTTTTAGAGTGCTTTCAGTTATATGAAGGTGAATGTACATTTTTGGATTGTAATTTTTTCGGATTAATTTTTTCCAAACACTACCAACAAACCTTAAACGATAAATATGCTTCAGTAATTTCAAATTGCACAAAATATAAGTCAATGACATTATATAATAGAAACTATCATCAACTATAAGTTATTCCTAATTTGGTAGCATAATATTACTAAGAATGTTAATTTCCTAAATGGAATTGTTAATACATGGTAATATCATTTCATATTACTCTAATTCAAATTGGAATTGAATTAGAGATTTAAAAATATAATTAAGTGAACTAATTGTATTTATTCTTAATAAAATTTAAAATGGTGGATATGTTTAACTTAATTTAAAACATGTAATACGTGATATTAAATTTATTTTAGTTTGTATATGATTATTGATATGTACATAACTGGCTACCACATAAGAAAAAAATACAAGTTTATTATTATATGAAATAGGGGTAATCATGATAAATATATGTATAATATAAATTTAAGTTGAAATTAACCGGTGAAATAAGTACAATTAACTCTAGTTAATTATTATTTATATCTTTCTAGTTTGACCCCAATTTGGATTAGAAAAGCAATCACATATTGATTTCAGAATTAATGCTCTTTGATTCTAAACAAATGAAATAATTACTATTAATTGTCAAATTAGTTCAATAAAAATTAATTTACTTAATATTCAAAAAATATGATAATATTCATTTATAATACCAACAACAATCAAACAAAAAATAGAATTGCTGTTCAAATTTTAAATTAACTAAATTAAGAATCTTCGCTACTAAATTTCCAAAAAATGTGCAGATATTATTAATACAAACTACACAAATTGATTTAATAAAATCATTACTAAGTAAATATGTAATTAAGTAAACTTAAAAGTAATTTGGATCCATTAAAAAACAAAATGTATATTTAAATAAATGTGGTATCTAATTTAAGCATTACAAAGAATTAATATGTAGTTGATCCTCTCATTAAATTCAGTCAAAAAGAAATAACTATTATTAATTCTCTTAGTAGTCTAAATTCAAATTAGATAAATTAAAAGTAGGTGATTCATTTTATCCGAAAATATAATTTGATATTATCCTTCTAGTTTTAATTTGTTTTCTTATAAACACTATAGATAAGTAAATCTCTAATACATAGTTATCTATAAACATTTCTAAACTGCATTAATTCAAAACAGTATAACCCCAAGCACACTTTTTAAGCAATCCATGTTAATTTCTGAAAATTTTGTGAGATGTCCAAAAAATAGGTAATAACCATGCATTCAATGGAAATTTACCGATGAATATTTCATGGTCTATTAAATAACACCATAGAAAAATATATTAAACCATAGGCTGTTTAAGATAAATAAGATGAGATTATATAAAAAAAAGGTTTGGTTATGTAAGTTCACATAAAACATTCAAGTAAGAAGCATAAGTTTATATAACACATTCTACAACTAAACTAAAGTTGTTTACGACGGTCAACACAAATCAGCTACTTGTGCATTCATACATGTTATCGAAACATGGTATAAAATCCATCACTTAAATTACTTTACTTCACTTTATTCCATATCTTGATTTTCTTATTTACAAATGTAAAAAATGAAAAACGAACAACTTTACCACTGACTAAATTTACAAAAAACTTAAAAATTATATGGTATCTGTGTATTAATAAACAAAAAATTCCCGACAAAATAAAATAGATAGACAAAATTCATAGTCATGCTAATAGAACAAAAGTCAAATGAAATTGACAATAGATACAAATGATGAGAATAAAAAATATTTCATTTAACCTACAATATATTTGACCAAACAATTAAAGATTCTATCATACCAAGGTATTAACAAATCAAACAACATTTTGCAAACAAAATGAAGGAAAAAATAAAGTCGTAATCATATTAACTGGGAGAATAATAAAAATAAAATAGAATTAGGGATATTACATGATGTTGCAAATTGTCCTTTAATACATTACTAATCACGATAAGATTTTTTTGCTCTAACACTGAGATTATAATACAATTAGCTTCAAATAAGTAATCAATATGAACATATCCTCTAGTTGGTAGCTATAATAGTGTGTGTGTGTGTGTATGCGTGTGTGTATTATGAAATTAGGGTTTTTGTTAAAATACTTAGGGAAATAAATGGTTTTTGAATATAGCCGAATAATATCCTAGTAGTAAAATAATTTTAAAATTCATAAACGTTTGTAAATTAATTGCACTTTATGTAATACCTATCATTTAAATTCTATAATAATAAAGTTACTTAGAGATCATATAAATTATGATATTCTTCAAGATTATTTCCATGAGATGCATAAAACATATGTTCGGAATGTAACTCAAATTGGAATCGGAATAAAAAGTCAACATATTTACATTACTCATAATGTAAAACTCAAATCAAAAATAAAATTAAATATGTGAAAGAAGTTTATGTTAATTTAGTATAAAATGAAATGTTAAGAAATGACTAATGTTGATTTAGGTTCTTTTGTAAAACAAAAAGGCTTTTGAGTTTTTTCTGTTATAGGTAAGAGATGCATATATGTCAATTTCTAGATTAATTTGGTATTATTTGTGGAAGACTAACATTTCACGGGGGCTAAAAATAATGTTAATCATTAAATTAAAGAGAATGAAGTATTCAGACCGAGTAAGACACAGACATAGATTAATATTTGATAGAGTTTGAGCTTTTTATAATAGTAATACAATCTAAAACCCACAAAATTTAGGTACCAATGAGAAAGCCAACCTTGAGCAAAAACATAAGCAAACAAAATGAGTTAAAAGTCATTCTATATTTATTGAATTTAGAAGGAAAATTCAATAAGTTTATATCATTTAGAATATAACCTTATATCATAATTAGAAAAAAAAAATAAAAGAAGGTGATTAGTAAAAATAGTGCTTAATAATCAATTTATTTTAATTTGTAATAATAAATCTTGACATGGACAAGTAGAGATAAGTTACCATACCATTGAATAATCATTTTAAATTTTATCTTTTAATCATTGACTCATCCATTATGTAAATCTAAAACCTAAAACAATTTAGATAAAAATGAGAAAGGAAATAATAAACATAAGAAATAAGCCTTATTTTATTATTATCAATTTTAGAATGGAAAATTAAGCAAATTTACGTTATTTAGAATGTGAAACACAAATAAGAAGTAAAACAAAATACATGGAAGGGGATTAAGTAATTTTAGAAAGAAATGAAACATAAAGAAATGATTAATGTTTATTAAGTTTCTTTTTTAAAATACGTTTATAGGTTTTTAGATTTTTATGTTGAAGGTGAGAGATGCATAAAACATTAATTGTTGTGAAAGAATGAAAATAGATTAATACTTATGGAGATTGAACCTATTATCTATTAGAATAGATTATTTTACAAATGGGGAAATTTGAACTCAATTTGGGTGGATTACCATGTATTTGAAGGGATGACTAAATAAAGAACTGTACATGAAAGGATAAATGTTTTATAATACACACAGAAACAAATGATAATATTACATAAAATATATTTGTATATAGTGGTGATATGTAACGTTATTAGAGAAAAATAAAAAATAATGGAATCAAAAACAAAGTGTCACAAATCACATTTCATTATCCATATAATTTTGTTTATATTCCTAATACACTTATCTAGATCTTTCTTTTAACGTTTATAATATGTATCACATTTCTTTATATTTGTTTATATTCCTATTATAGATATTGAGATTTTCGTATAAATGCTATATACAATGAAATATTACTTCCAAAGCAAAATTTAAACCGCCAAATTATTACTTTCCTATGAGTACTGAAATGTTCTTATAAGTACTAATATTTCACAATATTATGAAAAATGGTATAACCAATCCGATTAATCAATTTAATTTCAATAAGTTTTGAAGATTAAAAATTTAGTGCCATAATATCACAACTCTAGTCAATCAAATCAATCAATTTTGCACATTCTATTTAGTCTGTAAAATTAATTAATCAATTTAGTGCAACCAGTTTAATCATGTAAATTAGTAGTAAATATTTATAAAATACAATTTTGTGAAATACTGAATACTGTATTCCTACAAATACTATGTTATCCCGCCTTTTGGCAAGGCCGTGACACCAAGGAATTGACTAGTAACCAATGACGGCCCGTCCTAGAGATCAGTTATACACACTACGCCATAGATGGCCTACTACAACGAAATTACATGGTGTTGCTAGCTATAATGTAACGATAGGTATGCTAATTTTTGTCTATTACAACACTCGCTTCAAGGTGTTAGCATAGGTATCAACAAGATGTTGCAGTAGCTATAGATGTATTCAAATTAAAAAATTAATAAAATTAGCAATCCGCGTGAATACGATCCAACGGTCTACATTTAATCCGACTGTTAAAATGGATCACCACTACAATTTGTTCCAAATTTTCGTTTTCCCGCTTTACTTTTCAATCATTTCGTTCTCACCCCCAATTTCCAATTTCCAAATCCCTAATTTCGTTTTCCCTAATCTGTATAGAAGATGTTCCATTTTAATCCAATCGGATCTGATGCTATTACATTTCTATTCAATCTTCCACTCCAGTATTCAGAGGACACAACTTCGTTTTCTATTTAATTGGCAGTTGAAGTAGTTCGTTTAGCTCCACACCCGAAGTACAAGAGAAGAGTTCGAATCAAGAATAGGTACCAAGCACACGATCCTGATAATAAATTTAAAGTCGAAGATTACGTGGGGCTTGAAAAGATTAGGCCGATAACAAGACCAAGACTTTTCTTGCTGTTCCTGTTGATGCCAGGAACACACCTAAGAGCATCGAGACTGTGCCTCTTGAGTTGCTTGAGATACCACTGCAGTCCAATGAAGAGCAGGCTGTCTAATTTCCGGTTTGTTTTGACCTTTTTTTTCTTTCATTTTGTGATATTTGATACTGTGGATTTATGCATTTTCTGTTTCCGAATGGTAAGTTTCAAAATTTCATCTTGCTTCATGTATTTTGAGGTCTATTGTTGAATTTGGATTGGAGTGGTCTTCCATATTGCACCTTAAAGATAGAATAGAGAATGACTGGAAGAGCTATTTTGTAATGCACTAAAAGTGTTCGATACTTTGTGTGAATGGTATTGTTATCAAAATGTCTGGTTTTCTGTAGTTTCACATTGATATACTTCAAATTTTTCACTGCATTTTGTTCTTTCATGTTCGAAAAATGACATTTCACGTATATATAAGCTTTCTACTGTTGTAAAACCACTTATCTGCACCACAAACATTTGGCGTAGTGTCTGGATGCGGTCGGTGAAGTGATGTAGCGGGCTATGGTTGTTCCAGTTTGGATGCGGTCGGTGAAGTGATGATGGGTATGAATTGTAATTGATTTGAATTGAATTTGTATGAATTGTAATGCTTGAGTAAACTAGTTTGGTTTTTCTTTTGTAGGCTAATGATGGTCCAAATCTGAAGATATATAGCTTGGTGCTTTGAACTAATGTACATTTATGTGAACTGACCTTTGATTCTCTTGTTGATGAAAGGCGAAGCAGTCTGCTTAGAGTTGATGGTCCAAATCTGTAGGTATATAGCTTGCAGTGAGAAGCAATGTTGTTTGATATCAGCCAAGGGTGGTGCTTGGTTTTGTTGCGAATTTTCAGTGTGAAAGTTTGATGATGTTTGGGTTGTCGGAATGGGTAATCAGCGATTGTGATTAGGTGATTAGGCGATTTGGCAACCTGAAGTCGAATTTGGCAGCTGAAATAGTTTGTTGGTGAGGCAATTAGAGGATGGAGGCTGGTGGTTTAGAAGTATGTGTGGTGCATCATTTTACGTCGTTTCAAAGAAGGCTCGATCTTCCGAAATCGGATGAATCGGGCGGTGCCCCGGACCCCCGCCGGCGCTGCGCCCGGACCCGCTTCTCGGCTCGCCTTCGGCTCGGCACTCGGCTCGCCTTCGGCTCGGCTCGTCATATATTTGTCAGTGTCGGTGTCTGTATAAATTGAAACGGCATATGTAATGAGTGAATTGAATGATGTAGTGAGGAATATCTGTATATGTGAATATCAGTGTTATATATCATTGAATTGTAAAATAGTGGAGTCAGGAATTTGTACTATTTTAAATGTTGAAATAAAATATTTATTTAAATAAATTACTGTTTGAATATCAAATTCTGTGCGATAGCATTTTATTAAATAAATATTTATTTCTATTAAAAAATCAAATATGCTCTACATTGTGGGCTCCACAAATTGAGAAAGTTAATATCTATAGCAACATTTTGGAATGTTGGTACAGACACCTATGGATGTTGCTATAGACCCAAATAGGGTTCTATTGCAACAATATTTCTTATGTTGCCTTAGATAGTCAAAATGTTGCCTTTGAGGTCTGCGGCAACGCGGCAAAATGCATCACCGAGAAAGTGTTGCCTTTGCCCTTTTTTAGCCTACAGCAACATTTTTTGGAACTTCCTGCATCACTTCTTTGGTGTTGCAGTATGCAATCTATGGCGTAGTGACACATGCTCATTATGGATATCGACGAATTTTGTCCGAGTCCGGATCGAGCCAAAATTGGTAGGACATGACAAGCTAAGCTATGAGAGTCAACGTTCCAAATTTCAAGTCAACCCGAGTTCATATGCTCAAGTTACAACCGATGCAAAATTGATTAAAAAACAGCCCTCTTCGACTCGCTCCGTATAAGCCAACTTCGACTCGCTCAGATCGACTCGCTCCACATAAGCCAATTTCGACTCGCTCAGGTCGACTCGCTCCACATAAGCAAATTTCGACTCGCTCGAATCGACTCGCTTCGCATCCATCAGAAATGCTCCACTTCGACTCGCTCCGCATCTCTCAGAAAACAACTGAACGACTCGCTCCATTTTGACTCGCTCTGCATCGACTCCATCTCAAAACCTCTCTTCGATTCGCTCCACATCCTTCAGAAGACAACTGTTCAACTCTATCTGGTTCGACTCCATCAAAGAGCTACATTTCGACTCACTCCACTTCGTATCCATCCGAAGTCTTCCACCTCCTATCGATTCGAACAAGACAACATAAATGCCTCGACATGAATGGGACTGCTGCTGAGCCGATTCGAAGTGATCGAGTCGAATAAGAGCGAGTCGAACCAAACAGCTTACCGAGAATCCCAATTCGTATCGATCATATCTCCTAATCTACAAGTCCAAATGCTATGAAATTTTCACAGAAGACTACGTGCATGTTAAAGAATGTCCACGCCAAATTTCGACTCCATTGGATGAAATCTTGATCGATACGAAATCTGTTCGTATCGATCATGGATCGGACCGAAACTTCACGGGCTTGGGCATGCGGGCCTGGTCACGTGCCAGAGAGGGTCTCCCAAGATCTGAGCGGAATATCATCCTCCTGCACCTATAAATAGACCCCCAAAGCCAACAGAAAAGAGGTTCTGCTTGTTCTTTGAGATCTCCAACGTCCAGACTCTGCCAGATCCAGATCCAAACTCCCTTGCTGCTGCTACCAACGAATTCCACTGCTGCAAATCATAATTATCTGCTGTAATTCATTGAATTCACTTATAAACATCAAAGAAAGATCAATAAAGCAAACTACTTCAGAGTGGACGTAGGTAAGATCGCCGAACCACTATAAATCTTGTGTCTCTCTCTACTTCTTTCTATTTTAAGCTTATTATTCTTCATTTTTATCCTCTACAATACTTAAATCTGAGATCTGTGATTATATATTGCTGATTTGTGTTCATACACTGGTGCTTTCACGACATTTGGGGTTTGTGACCATTTTTGGCGCAAACACTTTGGTGCTTTCACTGAGAATTGAACTTGAGATCCCATCGTTTGGAAGTTGAGTTTGAAGGCTTAGAGATTCAGATCTGAAAAGCTATGATAAGACAATCAAATAGAAGACAAAGGCCAGAGTGAAGTCGGCATGAAGGCAGTCAAGAGGCTTCTTCAGGTGCAAATCAGACATCAATCTACATCACCAGGGATGAGATAGAGATAATAATGAAAAGGCAAGAGGAAATGATCCAGAACTTGCTTCTCTAGATTGGGCAACTTGGAGCGCAAAATTAAGGAACAACCAGAACTCAAAATGGAGCAGGACCCTCTGGCACATCCCTAGAACTAGGGGGCACTTACCCAGAGCATGTTGACCCGATCCCCGGAGCAGTACCAGGAGGAGCTGCGCAGCGCGGCGTTGATAGAGAAGCGAATGCTCGTTCAGAAGAGCAGACTCCAGGAATCTCTCGTGAACTCGGGGGGCAAATCGAAAACGACGGACAAGGACTACAACCTGGAGATAGTGACGGATTGGCGGAGATGGTCAGACGCACCATGAGAGGTGGACTAGTGAATAGAGATCTGGAGGATGTGAATAGGAGTCCCTTTGCTCCTACAATCAGGCAAGCTAGGAATCCGCCAGAATTCAAGCTACCAACATTAGAGACGTACGATGGAAGGACAGATCCTGCAGTGCATCTGACACGATACATGAGGCATATGGAGGTGTTAGGGGCATTGGAGGAGGTCATGGCCCGGTGCTTCCCATTGTATCTGACAGACATCGCAGCACTATGGTTTAGACAGCTGGAGAGTGGCTCCATAGGAACATGGACCGATTTGACTGAGAGGTTTATGAGGCAATTCAGAGTTCACATTTCAAGACCCAAGAATGTGATGAGTATGGCAGCACTGAAGCAAAGAACTGGGGAGTCTTTGAGGAACTTTCTGACACGGTTCAATGCAGCGGCAGCATCGGTGGATCGACCTGATCCATCCATGGTTTTGATGGCAGCTGTATCTGGCATAGCTGATGGCACAGAGTTCAAGAATTCGTTAACAAGGGATCCTCCTATGGATCTAGGAGAATTTTATCATGAAGCTGAAGGATTTTTACGATTAGAGGATGCAAATGCTGAGAGAGAAGAAGGAGAAGGAGTTGATGTTTATGCCGTCAAGGGTGAAAGTCTTCCTAAAGCTGATTCAGGAACTGACCGAGGGAAACAAAAGGCTGAGGATAATAGTGATGGACCGATGCGACCACGAAAGGAACCAAGATTCACCTCTTATATGGAGTTGAATGAGACTTTGGAGCGAATCTACCAGGATACTAGGGGGCAGATTCCCTATCGAAGGCCGATCAGGAGGGATCCAACCAACAATGAAAGAAGATCCGACAAGTATTGCCAATTCCATGAGCTGAACGGTCATAACACGAATGACTGCAGACACTTGAAGGATGAGGTTGAGGGACATATCCGGAATGGTATGCTATCACAGTATGTAAGAAGGGGAACGACAACGGTGGAACGAGAGCGACCACCACTTGCACCTGCTGGGGACGGCTCAGGATCGCGGCGTCAACTTATCATCAATTGATTGGGGTAATGATGAATAAGTAGAAAACTCCACACCAACACGATTAAGTCATTTACACATGTACAGGACCGCGAACGATCCTCAGGCATGGTCTGATACAACTACTAATCGTAACGGTGTAGGTGTTTGCACTTGGACGTCCCTGTTTTACTTTATTTTCCATTCCTGATGTTTGAATTTGATTTTTGAACAATTCTGTTAAAAACTCATTTTTGAACGAAAATCCACTACCTATGATTCCACAACGGCTAAGCCACTTACACATATAAGGGATTGCGAACGGTCCTCAGGCATGCTCTGAGATGGCGATGAACCGCCACCACAAACAGTTCAGAAACTCACTCGAACGTGAAATCTGACATTGTTAATACTAAGTCCCCCCCGGGCACACAAAATTCGCCTCGAACGACACCCAACCGCGAACGGTCAAAATTCGTCTCGAACGGCACCTCGACCGCGAACGGTCACAACTCGCCTCGAACGGCACCCGACCGCGAACGGTCACAATTTGCCTCGAATGGTACCCGACCGCGAACGGTCACAAATCACCTCGAACGGCACCCGATCGTGAACGATCACAAATCACCTCGAACGGCACCCGACTGCGAACGGTCAAAAATCGCCTCGAACGGCACCCCGACCACGAACGGTCACAACTCGCCTCGAACGGCACCCGACCGCGAACGGTCAAAACTCGCCTCGAACGGCACCCGACCGCGAACGGTCACAACTCGCCTCGAACGGCACCCGACCGCGAACGGTCACAACTTGCCTCGAACGGCACCAGACCGCGAACGGTCACAAATCGCCTCGAACGGCACCCGATCGCGAACGATCACAAATCGCCTCGAACAGCACCCGACCGCGAACGATCACAAATTGCCTCGAACAGCATCCGACCGCGAACGGTCACATATCCCCTCGAATGACATACGATCCTGAACGGTCGTCATTCCTGGTCAAACAAAACTATCAATTTCTTTTCAGGTCATCAACAGGATATGAAGATCCAGCTTATGGCATTGCAAAACACACCTTCTTATCACAAGGCATGTTTTGGGGGGGCAAATGTTATCCCGCCTTTTGGCAAGGCCGTGACACCAAGAAATTGACTAGTAACCAATGACGGTCGTCCTAGAGATCAGTTATACACAGGCTCATTATGGATATCGATGAATTTTGTTCGAGTCCGGATCGAGCTAAAATTGGTAGGACATGACAAGCTAAGCTATGAGAGTCAACGTTCCAAATTTCAGGTCAATCCGAGTTCGTATGCTCAAGTTACAACTGATGCAAAATTGATTAAAAAACAGCCCTCTTCGACTCGCTCCGCATAAGCCAACTTCGACTTGCTCAGATCGACTCGCTCCGCATAAGCCAACTTCGACTCGTTCAGATCAAGTCGCTCCGCATAAGCAAATTTCGACTCGCTCAGATCGACTCGCTTCGCATTCATCAGAAATGCTCCACTTCGACTCGCTCCGCATCTCTCAGAAAACAACTGAATGACTCGCTCCATTTCGACTCGCTCCGCATCGACTCCATCTCAAAACTTCTCTTCGACTCGCTCCACATCCTTCAGAAGACAATTGTTCAACTCCATCTGGTTCGACTCCATCAAAGAGCTGCATTTCGACTCACTCCACTTCGTATCCATCCGAAGTCTTCCACCTCCTATCGATTCGAACAAGACAACACAAATGCCTCGACACGAAGGGGACTGCTGCTGAACCGATTCGAAGTGATCGAGTCGAAGAGCGAGTCGAACCAAACAGCCTACCGAGTATCCCAATTCGTATCGATCATATCTCCTAATCTACAAGTCCAAATGCTATGAAATTTTCACAGAAGACTACGTGCATGCTAAAGAATGTCCACGCCAAATTTCGACTCCATTGGATGAAATCTTGATCGATATGAAATCTGTTCGTATCGATCACGGATCGGACCGAAACTTCACGGGCTTGGGCGCGCGGGCCTGGTCACGTGCCAAAGAGGGTCTCCCGAGATCTGAGCAGAATATCAACCTCCTACACCTATAAATAGACCCCCAAAGTCAATAGAAAAGGGGTTCTGCTTCTTCTTTGAGATCTCCAACGTCCAGACTCTGCCAAATCCAGATCCAAACTCCATTGCTGCTGCTACCAACGAATTCCACTGCTGCAAATCATAATTATCTGCTGTAATTCATTGAATTCACTTGTAAACATCAAAGAAAGATCAATAAAGCAAACTACTTCAGAGTGGACGTAGGCAAGATCGCCGAACCACTATAAATCTTGTGTCTTTGTCTACTTCTTTCTGTTTTAAGTTTATTATTCTTCATTTTTATCCTCTACAATACTTAAATCTGAGATCTGTGATTATATATTGCTGATTTGTGTTCATACACTGGTGCTTTCACGACATTTGAGGTTTGTGACCATTTTTGACGCAAACATACTATAAATTTAGCCTACTCAATTTAAACAAAACAATCAATACAAAAAATTAATTTAAGGACTAATCGAATTTTCAACTAATAACAAATAAGTTTATGTATATGCATTGGTATCAAATAAGAAACTTACGAATAAAACCATAGACATCTGGTTAGAAAACATAGAGCTGAGAAAGCACATTTGCCACAACTTCCTTTGTAACCCCACTATGTCAAGAACATTGTAAAATCTATCTCAAAATGATATGACAAATTAAGTTGTGATCCCCTTTGGTTGGAACTTTGGAAGACCACCACTAGTTGTGCTGAAATAAATTTGGGATATAGATATCAAATTCGAAAGGCATGACGTGGGAGATCAATGTTGGAATTAAGTTTTACTTATATGACATAAAATAATAAGGAACGAAGCTAAGATATAATTTTTGGACATGAATTTGGATCTGCTCATTTGATTAAGTAGAATTTTTAGTTCATGGATAATGAATTTGGCTGAAGACAAAAGGAACAGAAAAATAAAGAGAAGACAAAGCGAAAATAATAAAATCATACGAAGACAAAAGAAACGGAATAAAAAGGTGAATAAATAAAAATAAATGTTTCTTTGTAATATGCAACGAACAATATAAGTAATGAAACCTTTTCATGTTCTTAGAATAAAATGACCAACATAATCAACATGTCACCATGCATTTTCCATGAAAAGAAAAAAAAATAAAGAGTTGAAAATGAAAAGCCTTAACTCCTAGAAGAGAAAACTAAAGGACATAAGCCTCCACATGTCAAACAGAGAAACAAAGAATGTGAGAAGCAAAAACAAAGAATGACTCATTTTTAATAGTATAGTAATTAAGAGTAGAATTTTTAGTTCATAGAAAATGAATTTGACCGAATACAATGATTATGGGTAGTGGAAAAAAATAAAGAGAAGACAAAGTAAAAATAACAAAGTCACATGAAAACAAAATGAACAGAATAAAAAGGTGAATAAATAAAAATAACCGTTTCTTTGTAATTGTAACAAACAATATACGTATTAAAGAAGGATATATGAAACAATTTCATTTTCATGATTTTAGAATTAAATGAACAACATAATTGACAAATGTCACTATGCATTTTTAAAAAAAAAAGGAAAATAAAGAGTTGAAAATGAAAAGCCTTACTCATGCATTTTTTATAAGAAAGGAAAAATAAAGAGTTGAAAATGAAAAGCCTTAACTCATAGAAGTGAAAATGAAAGGACACAAATCGCCACGTGTCAAGCAGAAAAACAAATAATGTGAGAAGCAATTAGAACAAAGAATGAATAACTCATCTTTAATTGTATAGCATAGATTTTAAGAGAGTGATAGCCCTTACTAGGCCTTGGATAAATATGTGATAGATGCCTGGGTACTTCGTAAACATAAGACTACCAAGTTTGAAAATTCGGCGCATCTCATATCGGATATTTTTAACTGGAAAACGACCATTTTGGTCAGTTTATGGAGCGCGGAAAAAATGAACAGTCCATGTCCACAGTCCACTGTCATATGTTATTTTCAAAAAATTAGATAATTTATCGCGTTTTTGTTTCTCTTTCATTTCTCATTTTGTTATTGTGGTCGCAGCACAAAAATATATTTCCCCTTGGTTGAACTTCACCAATTTCTGCCCTATTTAGATTGCCCTTTTAGTGCTTCGTTCTTTAATGCATCCTTGTTGTCTGAGGTACTCCTATATGTTCTTTCGGTTTGATTTATTAACGAATTTGAACCACTTTTTAATTTGCAATAGAGATGGCAACTGAATTGATTATGACTTCATAGGATATAACTAGGAAATGACTTGAAGTATTTGGACACAAAATATAGAGTCCAAAAGCAAAAGATATATTGAAGCAGGAACCAAACAAAATTCCAACTATGTAGACTATATATTCTAAACAATTTACCATATGGAATATCGGGCTTAAAGTTATCTTTGATTCCTAGATTAGCAATATATGTCATGAATGCTATTCTTTACGCATGCTATGAATACCATTTACCAAAACGTGCAAAATTGACTAACTATCACACGTGCTCTTCCTCATTAAGAAAATTACACATGAATGTAACTGGAAGGATAATATATTAGAGTATCTCCAATCCTTGTCTAAATACAATGTAATGTCAATTACACATCATCAAAACATCAAATTATTTAAATTGTATTCTCCAATGCCAATGTTAATTAGAATGTCATGTTGACTTGGCATAAAATTAAATAGACATTATCAAGTGAAATGTCTAGTTTTAAACATTCCACTTCACATTGTGAGCAATAAAATGTAAATAAAAAATATTATTTTACAAATAAATATTATTTATCTATAATATAATTGGGACATGTAGGCAAAGACGTTTCTACAAAGAAGTTAACGTTGGAGTGGATGTTTTATTTTCAATGTCATGTTTAATTATTTTACTTACACAATTGAGAACAACACTTGACACATAGGATTTAGTTCACACTACAAGCCACTTGGGTTGGAGATGCTCTTAATTTGCTGACTTTATACCTGCCATAGCACCAAATATCACCAATCAGATTTTCAACGATGTTATACATCATGAGTCAAATACAGCTAAAAATTACATTTCTGTTTCTCTTATTGTACTAACTAGCTAACATATATAAATACACTTGTATATCTCCTTCTAAATCATCTATCTCTCTCTTATTGTACTAACTAGCTAACATATATAAATACACTTGTATATCTCCTTCTAAATCATCTATCTCTCTTATACTCCATTAATTATACTTTACTGTTTGATGCAGCACATACGCAGATGAACGCGAGGAAGACAAGCGACTTATTCTTCTCACTGACTTATCCCCAACACTTCCGCGACCTAACCCCGCATCGCCAATACTTCCACGACCTAACTTGACATCACGACCTAACTTTTCCCGCGACCTACGACCTAAGGGCTCCGACCTAACATCACCACGACTTAGCAAATTCCGACCTAAAATGTTCCCAACTCCACGACCTAATTTCCACGAACCAGCCTCCATCACGACTTACGACCTAACATCAAAAGCCTCGACCTACGACCTAAAATCGCAAATGAAATCCAGATGCTCCGACCTAACTCCAATTCCATTACGACCTAATCCCCTCCCTGTCTTCTCCATATGCGCGCGCGAGATAATTTTGAGTCGCGAATGACTCATGAAGCTCCAGTAAGTCACGAAAGTGCTTTACAACCTTCGGTTGAGTCGTTGCCGAGTTATCTTTAGGTCGCGAAGAAGAAAATAGGTCGTTGCCGAGTTATCTTTAGATCGCGAAGCTCGTTGCCGAGTTATCCATAAGTCGTTGCCGACCTAATTTTGAGTCGCTGCCGAGTTAATTTTAGGGCGCGTAATTATCACATGCGTTGTCTTTTAGGTCGTTTGTTTTATGTTTCTTATGGTAAGTCGAGTTATGTGGTAACTGTTTGTAACGTGTTGTACTCTGTAAAGTGCTGTGGTGTTGTAAGCCTATAAATAGGCGAGTTGTGACATTTGTAAGGGTTGTTGAATATTGAATAAAATTCTCTTTTGTTAGCTTTGTGCTTTCAATTTCAATTGGTAGTTGAGTGTATCTCCTATCTCCACTTACGTCATTCGAGTGCGCTCGAATCATCGTTTGTTGAAGCCGATTCATGGTATCTTGTGCGCAAGATCAACGTCGAAGAATCGTAGATCTCTTTCCCGGCATCTTCGGATCAACGAGACAGAGATAGCTAGAATTCGGCATCTTCGGATCAACGAGTTCGGGCATTTCAGCATCCATCAATCCACAGATTGCTACTTTCATCGATTGAAGATCGTTTTGATTAATCCGCTGCGTCAGTTTGGTATCAGAGCTTGTTTTAGCCAATCATAGCTAAATCGAGTCTTGGAGCCGAGAATTTGAAGTGTTGAAGTTGTGTTCATCGTGTTCATCAAATTTTGCAACAAAGTTGGAGTTTTCGATCCATTTCATTTTGGATCCAAGTTTGAAAGGTGTTTGAAACTTGAAGTGTGAATTTGTTGAAGGGTTTGGGGAAGTATTCAATCATGCCGCCAAGACGAGTTCAACGTCATCGCAATATTAATGCTTTGTACGGAAGAGAAGAGGCCGACGAAATGGAGCAACGAATCAACGAGAATTTCAATGAGAAGCTTACGGAAGGGATTGGTCGATTAGAGAGAATGATGCTTGAAATGAGTCAAAATCAGAGAAGGGTTTCACCTGAATCGAGCCATGGAAGAAGTAGAGTTTCACCACATTCTAATCGGGAGAGAAGTGTTGATAGTGATCATAGAAGTGTGGATCGAGATTGTGATAGAAATGTTGATGATCGAGGGCGTGATAGAAATGTGACTGATCGAGATCGGAGGAATGTGGATCGTAGGAATGTTGGTGGAAGAAATGGTGGTGGTAGAGATGTTGGTGGTCAGGATCGACATCGATATACATCGGATTGTGAAGAAGAGTATGATGGTGGTAGTGTTCATGGACGAGGACGTGGACGAGGAAGGAATCAGTCGGAGTACGATCACAAGTGGGAATCTGGGATGAAGACAGAAATTCCAGAATTTAAAGGTGGTATGCAGGCTGAGGAGTTTTTGGATTGGATGGCTAATGTTGAAGAAATTTTTGATTTCAAAGAAGTTCCAGAACGTCGTAGAGTGAAGTTGGTTGCTACAAGGTTGAGGGGTAGAGCTTTGGCATGGTGGCAGCAAACTAAACTTACACGTGAACGAATGGGGAAGTCAAAAGTTGAATCTTGGGAGAAGATGAAGAAATTGATGAAAGCAACGTTCTTACCTTACAATTATCAATCTCTGATGTATCAACGTTTGCAGAACTTGAGGCAGGGCACAAAGACTGTTAATGATTACGCAGATGAGTTTTATCAGCTTATCGCAAGGAATGATATTATGGAAACGGAAGAACAACTGACATCTAGATTCATTGGGGGATTGAGAATGCAGATCCAGGATATGGTAAACATGTTTGATCCAAGATCTGTGGCGGAAGCACATCAGAAAGCGTTGGCTTGGGAGAAACAGGGAAGACGAGGTGGTGGTGTGTTTACAAATTCTAACAATCAAGCGAAGGGTGTTAATGGAAGTTCTAATGTTTCAAAAGTTGTTGCAAAACCAGTTGTAAAGGAGGTTGAGAAGGCGAAGGTTAACAACAGTTTCAAATGTTACAATTGTCAGGAGATGGGTCATAAAAGCAACGAATGTCTGAAGCCGAAGAAGAGAACCATGGTGACAGAAGTTGAGGAGGAAGATGAGGAAGAAGCTGAATACTCTAATTCTTTACCAGTTGAGGAGGAAGACTTACTGTCGGGAGATGACGGGTACGCATTGATGATGAGAAGAAGTTGTTTAACACCGAAGCAAGAGGAGGAAAGTAGTTGGTTGAGGAACAATATCTTTCAATCTACATGCACTATTCTGGGAAGAGTTTGTAAATTTGTTATTGATGCTGGGAGTTGTGATAATATTATCTCTACAGAAGCAGTGAAGAAGTTGGAGTTGAAAACCGAGAAACATCCTAAACCGTACAAGTTAGCTTGGTTGAGGAAGGGTGGTGAAGTGAAAGTTGGACGTAGAGCTTGTGTGAAGTTTTCAATTGGGAAGAAATACAAAGATGAAATCTGGTGTGATGTCGTAGATATGGACGTTTGTCATTTGTTGCTGGGGAGACCGTGGCAGTATGATCGAGCTGTGCAGCATGACGGACGGACCAACAGTTACAGTTTCATGTTCGAAGGTACAAAGATTACTCTGGTTCCGAAGAAACACCAACAAGAAGAAAACAAACTGGAGGAGATTGAAGAACTGAAAACGTTGTTATCTTTGAAGGAGTTTGTTAAGGAGATCGAGGAGGAACCGGAAGTGTTCTTGTTGATTGGGCGTGAGAGCAGTGAAGAGGTTGAAATCCCAGAAGAAGCGAAGTCAGTATTGAAAGAATTTGAGGATGTATTTCCAGACGAGTTGCCTAAAGAGTTACCGCCGCTGAGAGACATTCAACATCAAATTGATCTTGTTCCAGGAGCAGTATTGCCACATAGACCGCATTACCGAATGAGTCCGAAGGAGCATGAAGAATTAAGGAGGCAGGTGGAAGAATTGCTTGAGCAGGGACGTGTACAGGAAAGTTTGAGTCCATGTGCTGTGCCAGCTTTGTTGGTACCGAAGAAAGATGGGACGTGGAGGATGTGCACGGACAGTCGAGCATTGAATAAAATCACTGTACGATACAGATTTCCAATGCCAAGGTTGGATGACTTGTTGGATCAGTTGAGTGGGGCTACTATCTTTTCGAAAATTGATTTGAAAAGCGGATATCATCAAATTCGGATTAGACCTGGAGACGAATGGAAGACAGCCTTCAAGACGAGAGAGGGGTTGTATGAATGGCTGGTGATGCCGTTCGGTCTTTCGAATGCACCAAGTACGTTCATGCGAGTGATGAATCAAATTTTTAGACCTTTCATTGGGAAATTTGTGGTGGTGTACTTTGACGATATTTTGATTTATAGTAGGAGTCTGGAAGAGCATGTTCAACATCTGAAGGAAGTGTTAATTATTTTACGAGAGGAACAATTTTATGCTGCGACAAAGAAATGCGTGTTCATGACGCATAGTGTTTTGTTCTTGGGGTATATTGTTTTGGAGAAGGGCATCCAGGTAGATCAAAATAAAGTTGAAGCAGTCAGGAATTGGCCACAGCCGAAGACAATTACAGAAGTTAGAAGTTTTCATGGGCTAGCGTCATTCTACCGAAGATTCATTCCACACTTCAGTAGCGTGATGGAACCGGTGACTGATTGCATGAAGGGGAAACAATTTTCTTGGACGGAGGAAGCTGGGATTGCTTTTGGGAAGATCAAGAAGTTGCTGACATCTGCACCAATTCTTGTATTACCAGATTTTCAGTTATTGTTTGAACTGCATACTGATGCGTCAAAGGTTGGAATTGGAGGGGTGTTGAGTCAGAATGGGCGTCCTATTGCATATTTCAGCGAGAAGTTGTCAGGAGCAAAGATGAGATACAGTACCTATGATGTGGAATTTTATGCTGTTGTTCAAGCGGTGAAGCACTGGCGACATTACTTATTCCAGAAAGAATTTGTTTTATACACTGATCACGAGGCGTTGAAACATTTACAAGGACAAGACAAGATTTCAGCAAGACATGCATCGTGGATTGCTTATTTGCAGCAGTTTACTTTTGTCGTTAAGCACAAGTCAGGGGTAACCAATCGTGTGGCTGATGCTTTGAGCAGGAGGAGTCATTTGTTGACGACAATGAAAGTTGAAGTGACAGGTTTTGAATTATTGCCAGAATTGATTGAAGAAGATCCTTACTTTGTGAAATTTGTTAAAAAAGTAAAGGAAGGAAGTACTGATGAATTTGTGTTGGTGGATGGTTTTCTGTTTAAAGGAAATCGTTTGTGCATCCCAGAATGTAGCTTGAGAATGAAGATTGTTAAAGAACTACATGAAGAAGGCCATGTGGGTAGAGATCGTACGTTGCAGTTAATTTCTCAATCTTATTTTTGGCCGTCAATGAGGAAAGAGGTAGAAAGATTTGTGGAGAGGTGTCATATTTGTCAGGTTTCGAAAGGAACAGCGACGAATGCGGGGTTATATATGCCGTTACCCGTGCCTATCAAACCATGGGTTGATATCAGCATGGATTTCGTGTTGGGATTGCCGAGAACTCAGAGGGGAAATGATTCTATATTTGTTGTGGTGGACAGGTTTTCGAAGATGGCACATTTTATAGCCTGTAAGAAGACAGCGGATGCAGTTCGAGTGGCACAGTTATTCTTTAAAGAAATATATCGTTTACATGGTTTACCCGAATCTATTGTTTCTGACCGAGATACTCGATTTTTGAGTCACTTTTGGTTGAGTCTATGGAAGATGGTGGGAACGAAGTTGAAATTTAGTAGTGCATATCATCCTCAGACAGATGGACAAACTGAAGTTGTGAATAGATAGTTGGGAAATTTGTTGCGATGTCTTGTGCAGGACAATTTGAAGAGTTGGGACTTAAAGTTGTGTCAGGCAGAGTTTGCTCATAATCATGCGGTGAATCGAAGTACTGGGTTCAGTCCATTCCAGGTCGTATATTCAAGTTTGCCAAAGGGGCCGTTAGATTTGATGATGGTTACACAACCGAAGGGGACAGTTAAGCGGGCTGCTGATTTTGTTGATGGGTTGACAGAATGCCATAGAATCGTTCAAGAACGATTAGAGAAGACAAATGAGAGGTATAAACAAATGGCGGATAAGAAACGAAGAAGTGTTGTTTTCAAAGAGGGTGATTTTGTTTACGCGGTATTGACGAAAGATCGTTTTCCAGTTGGAACGTACAACAAGTTGAAGGCTCGAAAGATTGGTCCAGTCTAAATCTTGAAGAAAATCAATGATAATGCATATCGATTGAAGTTGCCAGATCATATTCATACCGCTGACGTTTTCAACGTTAAACATCTTATACCTTATTATGGAAATGAACCATCCAATGGGGAAGAACTTTGAAATTCGAGGACGAATTTTTCTCAGGCTGGGAAGGATGATGCAGCACATACCGCAGATGAACGCGAGGAAGACAAGCGACTTATTCTTCTCACTGACTTATCCCCAACACTTCCGCGACCTAACCCCGCATCGCCAATACTTCCACGACCTAACTTGACATCACGACCTAACTTTTCCCGCGACCTACGACCTAAGGGCTCCGACCTAACATCACCACGACTTAGCAAATTCCGACCTAAAATGTTCCCAACTCCACGACCTAATTTCCACGAACCAGCCTCCATCACGACTTACGACCTAACATCAAAAGCCTCGACCTACGACCTAACATCGCAAATGAAATCCAGATGCTCCGACCTAACTCCAATTCCATTACGACCTAATCCCCTCCCTGTCTTCTCCATATGCGCGCGCGAGATAATTTTGAGTCGCGAATGACTCATGAAGCTCCAGTAAGTCGCGAAAGTGCTTTACAACCTTCGGTTGAGTCGTTGCCGAGTTATCTTTAAGTCGCGAAGAAGAAAATAGGTCGTTGCCGAGTTATCTTTAGATCGCGAAGCTCGTTGCCGAGTTATCCATAAGTCGTTGCCGACCTAATTTTGAGTCGCTGCCGAGTTAATTTTAGGGCGCGTAATTATCACATGCGTTGTCTTTTAGGTCGTTTGTTTTGTGTTTCTTATGGTAAGTCGAGTTATGTGGTAACTGTTTGTAACGTGTTGTACTCTGTAAAGTGCTGTGGTGTTGTAAGCCTATAAATAGGCGAGTTGTGACATTTGTAAGGGTTGTTGAATATTGAATAAAATTCTCTTTTGTTAGCTTTGTGCTTTCAATTTCAATTGGTAGTTGAGTGTATCTCCTATCTCCACTTACGTCATTCGAGTGCGCTCGAATCATCGTTTGTTGAAGCCGATTCATGGTATCTTGTGCGCAAGATCAACGTCGAAGAATCGTAGATCTCTTTCCCGGCATCTTCGGATCAACGAGACAGAGATAGCTAGAATTCGGCATCTTCGGATCAACGAGTTCGGGCATTTCAGCATCCATCAATCCATAGATTGCTACTTTCATCGATTGAAGATCGTTTTGATTACTCCGCTGCGTCACTGTTCTATCATATAAATCTTGATATGGGGAGCAAGAATAGTAATAGAGTTCCTAAAGGATACGTGCCGATTGTATTGGCAGGATCGAATGAAGAAGAAGAAGAAGAGAGATTGATGGTGCCATTGAAGTTATTAAAGAGTTCGAGTATGTGCAGTTTGCTTGAGTTAGCCGTGCAAGAGTTTGGCTATGAACAGCAAGGAATTTTGAAGATTCCATGCAATCGCCATGAATTTGATTTGACTGTAGGTAGAATTAGCAATGAAGCAAAATGATATAGATGTACGCATACTATATATGTATTTTTCAGATAAACCTCACTTATACTCCATTAATTATACTTCACTGTTCTATCATATAAACTTCGAGATGTGGAGCAAGAATAGTAATAGATTCCTAAAGGATATGTGCTGATTGTATTGGTGGGATCGAAAGAAGAAGAAGAGAAATTGATGGTGCCATTGAAGTTGTTAAAGAGTTCCAGTATGTGCAGTTTGCTTGAGTTGGCCGTGCAAGAGTTTGGTTATGAACCACAAAGAATTTTGAAGATTCCATGCAATCGCCACGAACTTGATTTGACTATAGGTAGAATTAGCAATGAAGCAAAATGATATAGATGTACACATACTATATGTGTATTTTTCATTCATTCGTCTATTCAGTTAATATTTTTTGTTAAAGTTTTATTTATGTGTATATGGTAACATGAAGTTTTGATGCACAAGCACAAACCTTTCGTGATATATCTGTAACTTCATGTTTGGTTTGCCTAGTGTTCGTTTTATATATTTAAGCAATTATTTAAGAATAGCCAATGGCAAGTTTATAATCTTTTTGAAATGTATGACTATGGACGGGCATAAACCGCACCGACATACGAAAACAAACCGCACCGAGCCACTAAAATGATACTGCATCGTATTTTCTATTCAAGCCAAATATTTAAAACCGGAAGGACTCGGTTTAATACGATGCGATCACGGTTTGAGTGATTGGACCAATCACATCAAACAGGACTGAACGGCTTGGTAGAATTCAAATATTTTGATGGAATTTTGTATTTATTCTACTTAAATTTGTTAAAATATTAAACGTACGAGTGTTTGAACTTCATACGATTAGGTAATGAAGCATTTTAGTATCTCATATGCATAAAGATACACATACACATTATTTAGTAACGAATGTGTCTTTTATTTGAATTCGTTAGAGTTTTTCACTAGTATTTTTACTATTGATTCAATAATTATTTTCAAATAAATGTAAGAGTTCAAACCGAACCGAACCGAAACCGGACTGTAGAATCACTAAGTCGAACCACATTAAAAAATTATATTACGGTTATTGATTTTAACTAACTGTATGATGCAGTGCGGAAATGGTTTGGACTTCAAACTGAACCAAACCAACCCACGTCCACCCCTATGTATGATTATTGATTATGTGATATAAAATTAACATTAGTGCAATATCTGGATACATATTTTATATGTATTTCGACCTCATATCTAGGGATGCATTCACAAACAAAATGGATTAAATGTTAATAGTTAGAGGTTGTGGCATTCATTGATCAAAATTTGATTAGAGCCTGGAAGGGAAAGTAACGTAGAAGTAGTTTAATATTTATTTTATAATAAATAAATAATAATTAATTTTAGATGATTAATAATAAATATTAATGTTAATATTTAATATTTTATAATCGTTATTTAATAATCGAGTTAAAAATTAATGAAGCAAATTCAAATTCTCTACTTAAAATTCAGCGACAAATTCAAACAAATACTACAAATTCAAGCACCTCAAAGACAAATACAGATATAAAAACAAATTTAACGACTTCACCACAATATTCCTCGGTTCTATTTCGATCCATTCGTACGTTGTGTCTTCAAAATCAAGCATTTTTGCACCTTTTTAAAATTCTTTCCAAGAGATAATTTTTGTAATCTCAATATTGCTATACTGCCCCAACTTCATGCAACGTTTGCAGCATGTCAAAGTATCAGCCAATTTAGGATCTTTGTGCTAATAAACTTTACTGTTTTCAAAAAAATATGACGTTCTTTTTATCATTTTCACCTTCTTGTGAACATCGTCATAAAACATATGTTGTGTGCGTCTTCGCCATAACAAGCAACATATTAAGCAGTGGCAGAGCGATGAATCATCAATGTCAACATCGACTTGAAGCCAAGCTGAGCAAATTCATTTGATTGTAAGGGTTGAGAGTGCTGGAAGGTATGACCACCCAAAAAATCATTCCATTTGAAGTATAGGCTCATCTTCCTAAATGTTTTGTAGAGTAGGATTTGATGCACTGGTTTGAAAATTAATTTGTACTTCATCCTCGATTTAAGTAGTTGGAAAATCAACCTGGATGGAGAGATCCTCGGTTTAAGTAGTTGGAAAATCAACCTTAGCCGAGAGGATGCCGTTTTTATCAGCGGCGACGTTTCTGAATGTTAGCTCCAAATATTACAGATTGAGTATATGAGCATCTTCCCATTTCAAAACAATATTGTAGACGTCCTAAAAAAAGTTAAAGAAAATCTAAACAACCGACATGAAAAGAAGATTAGCAAAATTTTAAAAATAATGCACCCTTGCTGCTTAAGGCACGCGCTATATGTTTTCTGTTTAATTCGTTGAGAAGTCTGAACCACTTTGTTGTTTGCTGCAGAGGTAGTAAATGAATTTGATTATGACTTCATAGGAAACGACTTTGATGTAAATGGAAACAAAAAATAGAGTTTAAAAAACAAAAGATCTATTGGAGCAGGAACATCAAACAAGTTTCCAACTACGTAGACCATGTCGAAATTTCCATCTATGTGCAACATTTCTGTCTCTGTAGACTATTTCGAAGATGATTTACAGTATGAAATATTGGGCTAAACTTTATCATTGACTCCAAGATTAGAAACATAAGTCATGAATACAATTCTTTATATATGTTACGAATACCATTTACCCAAACGTGCAAAATTGACTAACTACCACACGTGCTCTTCCTCATTAAGTAAATTACATATGAATGTAACTGGAATGATAATATATTAATTTCCTGACTATATACGTGGCGAGCAGAATGATATACCATTAATTGGAGCAGGACCAAACATCACTAAGCAGATTTTCAAGGGTGTTACATCATGGGTCAAAAACAGCAAGAAATTACATTTCTGTTTCCTTTAATGCAGTAGATAACATATCTAGTACAACCGTACAACAGTGTAAAAACTGACCGTTTAATTATATAATTTGGTAAAATAAAAATTTATACATTTTCCATCAATTTAAATTAATAAAGATAATATGTTAGAAAAAAATGTATTTGTATTATTGGAAATATAAAGTAACTTTATTAGACGAAATGTGTAATAAAAAGTAACTAACAATTAAGTGTTTTAAACACATTGTATATTATTGTAAGATGTAATAACAAAATTATATTTATTGCATACTTATTATTTGTGTTTCTGTAATCATAGCTAGTTGTCTGTTGGTGACGGGGTAAATAGCAATGGCTAGCGACGGCTGCCGACGCCTTTTTGCCGTCGCTAAAGCCAACCGCTCTTGTAATGTTACTTCGTGGGTTGCAACAGCAAGATTCCGTTCACACTGTTAATTTTGGTGATTCAAATATTACAAAAGAAGAAAAGAATTTAGCTAATAAATCTTCTCAATCAATTATTTTATATGTTTAAAGAAGAAATGAAAGTTATAAAAGGATAATTTATGTTGGAAGGATACTAATTATTTAGTCAATCAATTAATTGGTCAATAGATATATAAATGAGGATTTAAGTTCATCTGTGAATTAATTTATTTTATAATATGAAAATAAGAAAAGATTGTTGTTGGAGATTAATTCAAGCAAGGAAAACTATGAAAACCAAAATCACCTTTACTTATTTCACTACAAAAAAAGGCTCTAACTCCGACGGCAAGGGGCGACGGCTTCCGACGGCTGTTTTCCGACGGCTTTCGACGGGCCGTCGGAAGCCGTCGGAATTTCGCGAATTATAGGGCTCAGCCGAGCCTTCTTCTTCCTCAGTACACATACGAAAATTAAATCAAAAAAACCCAAATTGCCTTCTCCAAGCTTTCAATCTCTAATTTCGAGCTTCAGGATCCTCCACGGCTGTCTAATCAACCTATATTGCTCTCAATCTCAGATATAATATCTTATTTTCGTCAAAAATCAAATTTTTATCCTAAATCTAAATTTGCATAAGTTGATAAATTAGGATTAATTAGTAATTACAATTGTTTCCAATAGCGTAATAACGGTTTATAGCATCACATGATATACTTATTTCATCTTTTATCGCGAAATTGTGAAAAACATGTATAATTTGTGGTTATTCATGTATATGTAAATCGTTGTGTATGTCTTAATTCTACGATTGTATATGTGTGTAGCGCTACTATCATTGTATTGTGTTAGTTGGAAAAAGATAAAAGGAATGAACGAGCTAGGAGTATTATATTGTGCACGTATTGACTTATGAAACAAAAAAATGCATGAGTTTAAATTATAATTGCGTGTATTGAAAAATGACAAAAATGTTAAACCAGCCTTAAGTTGATGTAATACGTCGAATAAATGTGTTAAATTAAAATATAATTTTGTAAATGTGAACAGTTAGTAAAACTGTATTTTTTCGTAAAATGCGCACATTTAATTAACTAATGTCCCTTAGACAGTTTTTGGCCCCGTCTGACGAGTGTTGTACATGATCGTTATATAAATAGTCGTTTTTTTCAAAAAACGACCATTTATATTCATCTGGTACAATGTTTGTTGGATTTGTCCCTGTATTGGACAAGTTATGAACACAGTAAACATTTACATTTTGTATACAACTTCGTCTTTCATAAAATTTCGGGCTAACTTTTCTTTTCTGTTTCCTACGTACACGCATTTGTGTACAATGCAGGGAACAAAAGGGAAATGCTGCAGAAATTTTGTTGAATCGTTTGAGACGAAGTAATATACGAAATGTAAATGCTTACTGTGTTTGTAATGGGAAGTAGGATGGCTGACCAGGGAAAAAAAATTTATACAATTTTTATATCGATACATTAAAAAATAAAATGTGCCCTATTTGAAAATATTTTTAAATTTGTGAAGTTGTTCTTTAAATTTAAATATTATACGACCATGAAAATAATCTTTTTCGAATTTATATTCTTGAAAATAAATATTAAATTTTGAACTTCTCATTTTCTCAAATTGGAAAAACGATTGATTATTTTGTTGATCGGAGGAGATGGATGTACCAAAGAAAAGGACTGAGAGGCTCAATAAAAGAAGATTTTTATAATGGTATAAACGTGTTTGTTGAATTCGCTTTAAGTAATAACGGAAACGATCCAGAAATTCGTTGTCCGTGTAGTAGGTGTAGACATTTGAAGTATTTGTTACCAGATATTGTGAAAGTTCATTTATGCCAAAACGGTTTCGTACCCGAGTATTATGTTTGGGATCGGCATGGAGAAGTTGTAGCAAATACTTCTGTAGAGTCTGAAAGTGTCGTTAACGAAATAGTTAGGACGATCTTTATTAAAAATATGGTCGAAGATGCAACACGATCAATGTTTTCCTATGGTTGAAGTTGACGACGATGATGGAAATGTTGAAGAACCAAATATTGAAGCAAATTTTTTTTATGATTTACTAGATGCTGCTAAGAAACCTATTTGGGATGGTTGTAAAAGCGGCACTCAGCTGTCAGTAATCGCAGAATACATTGCGATGAAGTCAAAATACAACATCACTGAAGCTGGGTTTACGGCTGTTGTACAAGCTGCAAAAAGACATATGCCACCCGATAATCTAATGTGTGAAAATCACTATGAAGTTAAAAAACTTATGTCGGCTTTTGGTTTACCTTATCAAAAAATAGATACATGTTTAAAAGGCTGCATGTTGTTTTGGAAAGAAGACGCAAACCTTAGAAATTGTAAAATTTGTAACCAGAAGAGATACAAACCAAGAAAAAAAAAGGGAAGGAAGTTCCGTACAAGCGTATGCATTACTTATCCATAACTCCAAGACTTCAAAGGTTATATGCATCTTCTGTAAGTACTGCATCTAATATGAGATGACATAGTGTGAGAACGAAGGAAGAGGGTACGTTGACACATCCGGCGATGGAGAAGCATGGAAGCATTTCGATAAAACGTATCCAAATTTTGCAGCAGAGAGTCGAAATGTTAGATTAGGATTATGTACGAACGGTTTTTCTCCATTTTCTCAATTTGGTTCTAAATATTCATCCTGGCCCATTATCGTCACACCGTATAATTTACCTCCATGGATGTGTATGAAAACGCAATATATGTTTTTTACTGTTGTCGTTCCTGGCCCCGACGATCCGATACAAGGAATCGATGTATATTTACAACCGTTGATTGAGGAGTTAAAAATACTGTGGAACGAAGGAGTAGAAACATACGATGTGTCCAAGAAAAAAAAATTCGTATGTTTGCTTCTTTGTTGTGGACTATAAATGATTTTCCTGCCTATGCAATGCTTTTAGGATGGAGTATCGCCGGTCGTCTAGCATGTTCATATTGCATGGATGAAACACGAGCATTTTCTTTATCTCATGGTAAGAAAATTTCATGGTTTGACTGTCATCGATATTTTCTCCATGTAAATCATCCCTTCAGAGGAGACAAGAAAATCATTTTAGCTAATAGAGTAGAAACCAGACAACCACCGACGATATGGTCAAGCGAAGACATATATGAACTTGTTAGGGACTATCCAAAGATATATGAAATTGGAGAGCAAACAGAAATTGAAGGCAAATCAGTTGTTCATAACTGGTCCAAACGAACTATTTTTTGGGAGTTGTCGTATTGGAAACATCTTCTGCTTCGTCATAATATATATGTGATGCACAATGAGAAAAATGTATTTGATAATGTTTTAAACACAATTTTGAATGTGAAAGGGAAGACGAAGGATGATTTGAAATCAAGACGTGATATAGAAGAATTATGCAAACGTCCTGAGCTTCATATGAAACCAAATGACAGTAAAAAACCCAAAGCATGTTACGAATTAGATAATAATCAAGTTAAAGCTGTGTTAAAATGGGTGGAAGGGTTAAGATTTCCTGATGGGATATCATCAAATCTTCGTAGATGAGTTGACTTTAAAAATGGTAGATTGAGCGGAATGAAAAGTTACAACTGTCACATAATGATGGAAAATTTATTTCCCGATATGTTCAAAGAACTACTGCCGTTAAAAGTTTGAAAGGTAGTAACGGAGCTTAGTATGTTTTACAAAGAGCTTTGTTCGACTACTTTAAAAGTGCAACGTTTACGTAAACTTGAAGTGGATATTCCTATATTGCTTTGCAAATTAGAGAAAATATTTCCGCCAGGTTTTTTTAATGTAATGAAACATTTACCTGTTCATCTTCCATCCGAAGCACGACTTCGAGGTCCTGTCCAATATGGATGGATGTATCCATTTGAGAGGTATGTAATATGTTATCACGTAATTTAATTGCATTTGAAAGATGAAGTTAATATAAATTAATTTTGCATAGATATTTGAATCATTTGAAGAAAAAAGTAAGGCAAAAAGCACGAGTTGAAGGTTCGATATGTAAATCTTACATCGAAGAAGAAGCTTCGTTCTTTTTCTCTCACTATTTCAGTGACCATGTGAATATTTCATTTGAAAGTGTTCCTCATAATGACGAAGGCGACGAACAAGAGTCCTCTCAAGCAATGTTATCTATTTTTAGACAACATGGTCGGTCTTTTGGAAAATGTGTAGAAATATGGCTAGACGATAGAGATCTTCATGTAGCACACACTTATATTCTTCTAAATTGTGCCGAGGTTGCACCGTTTGTGAGGTAATCTGAAATAATAATTTGTGTTTTATTCTTTTCTATAATGCATGCGCGTGTATAACCTAATGTAATAATTTGTTTATATAAATAGTGTTTATGAACGTGAACATCCAAACTGAGATCTCAGTAAAGAATTTTCCGGTTGGTTTTCAAATTACGTTTATGAGTCGATAAATTGTGTTGTTGACGAAGGGTTGAAACATTTTGCGATGGGACCAAAAAAAGTGGTCAAGACATATCCAATATATTTCGTCAATGGATATAAATTTAACACCAAAAAATACGGTGCAGAAAAATTAACAAATAATACTGGTGTATTTTTTAAAGGTAGTGACGATCCAGAAAATCACTTAAATGATTTTTATGGCATTCTAACACAAATTTTGCAACTGACATATTTCTCACGACCCGCGGAGAAGGTGTTTCTATTTAGATGCAATTGGTTTAGCAATGTTCCAGGTTCTGGAATTAATGTGCATAAGGATTATAATCTTATCGAAATAAAGCATACATCGCACTATCACAAGTATGATCCTTTTGTACTAGCCAGACAAGCATTGCAAGTTTATTACGATCCTTATCCGTCTCTAAAAAGAGATAAAGCAGATTGGTCTGCAGTTTTTCAAACAAAGGCCAGATTCACATTCGATGAGAAGAATATTCCGGACGAACAAGCTTATCAGGCAGATCTTGAGCAAAATAACGAAATAATAATTACAGACGATCATATAGATTTTGGTCCTTTGATCGATGAATCAAATGTTTTGGTAGAAGCGTTTGATAGTGCAGAGGAAAATATCGTAGAAAACGAGACCGAATCTAAATCAAAAGATGATGATGATTGATATAAATCTGAATTTGATTTTTTTGCAATTGATGTAACTATGTTGAATTCTTGATTTATTATGAAATTGATGTGACTATGAAACCAAATCTGTTTACCATTGTTTACATGTTTTATGTCATTTCCATTTGTCATTTATTTAGCAATTTTAATTAAAAATGCAATGAAATCTGCTTATCGTCGGAACAGTACACCCATTATGAATCAGGTATAACACACTTCCATTTCTATTTCAGTCATTAATTAAGCAATTTATACCGTTGATGTCATTTACATATGAAATATATTTC
This sequence comes from Allium fistulosum, assembly GCA_030737815.1. NCBI lineage: Eukaryota > Viridiplantae > Streptophyta > Magnoliopsida > Asparagales > Amaryllidaceae > Allium > Allium fistulosum. The sequence continues at coordinate 328,265,517 of CM060907.1, forward strand.
ATTATCATGTTATTATTCTCTTATATAATGATGTGTATATCTGTGCAGTTAAAGCGCCCAGCAGATTCAATGCGGCGGAGGTACAAAAAGTCAAAGCGGGGATATAGCAAGGATATAGCGGGATATAGCGGATGACTCTAAAATAGCATATAAAACCCGTATTTAATGTTTTTATAAATATATAAATGTTAATTAAATGAAAAATTAACATTTAATTGAATCATAATTAATACATAAATAATTTTAAATAAAAACATGTGCGGATATATTATTAATAAACGTAAAACTATTATATAAAGTAATTGAATTTAGTAGAAAATTAGAGTATTTTCATTTCTGAAAATATATTAAAAATTCAATTAAATAAATTAATTTCATAATTTTTATAATGTAGAAATGTCATTTTTCAATTCATTTCTTTTACAGAAGATATAGCGGAAGCAGCGTAATATAGCGGGAATAACGGGATATAGCGGAAATAGCGGGGATTAAAGCGGAAAGGCTATATTTGGGGGCTATATGAAAAAATCGTAGCGGTAAAAATCCGCTACGAGATATAGCAGGGTTGTAGCGGGGTAATAACGGGGCATTAACTGCACAGGTGTATATATGTCATAGGTTTATCATAATGTCATATAGAGGTAGGAGCTCTTCACGATCATCAGGAGGCGATGGCAGTGGCCCATCGCAAGAGTCACAGCGTCCAGTAGTTTCGTTAGTCCCTAGAGCAGAGGGGTAAGAATTAAATTTTCTTCAGCATCTTATTTTTTTATGATATACGTACGTACTTATCTGTATTGTATTTAAAAACAGGGGGTTCGACCTACTTCCCTCGAAGGTTGTGCTGGATGTCTCTAGAGCTTCTTATCGTAGTAGGATGAGTGCTTGCTGGCCGAAGTGGGATAACATCCCTCCTCACATCATAGAGTGTATATGGCCGGATGTCCTAGTATGTATATTTTTCTGTTTTCCATTTTTAATTCGTTTTTGTCGTTTTTCTACTGTTTATCGTTTACAATGTAATCTTTTTTTTTACTTTTTATCCTGAAACACAGGCTGAGATAGACATCCAGACAGACGATATGCTGCTGGCAAGCATGGTTGGGATACTGGGAAACGGACGAGGCGAAGGCAAGTATATTAAAAAATTTTGAATTATTAATTTGACGTGATCGAAATATAATGTATCAAATTTTGAATGTACAAGCAGAGTCGGATAAAACCTCTGCAAACAGAAATAAAAATCCCGTCACTCATCGCGGAGGGTCGAAGTCATTTCAGCAGTATCGGCAGGAGTTGGTAAATTTACTGAATGATAATTGTAAATAGTTTATGCTATATAATTTTAAATGTATAATAATTGTATGTAAAAATCAACTTCAGGAAGCTGAGGCGCATGGTCCCGTGGGCTATATGGACGTGTTCACTCGTACGCATGCTGTCGAGAATGTAAATCCGGATGGAACTGTTTCGTATACATGGCAGGACGATAAATCCAGCAAGAGCCATGTAAGCATATTTCATTTTATGCAGTATTAGTAATTGTTCTGCTTGTTAAACTATAATGAAATAAGATATGATGTTATTAATTTGTTAATGTAGGAAAAGTTTATGGAGCAGCGCCAAAAACTCCTTGCTGATACGGGTCGAGAACAGCCGACGACTGATGAAGAGGTAGCTATTTTTGAGTCTGTTATGGATCCAGCAGAGCATGTTAGACGACATGGATTTGACAATCAAGTGGTAAATAACTTATTTTACTGCTTATTTGATATTTAAGTCAAAATTCTATGTTGGAATATATAATTTTATCTTGAGTACTTCAAATATGCTATTTGGACCTTTTCAAAACAATAAACTTGAATTTTATTCATTTACAGAGATATGCACATTCACTTACAGAGATCACACAGCTAAATTTAATATTTATTGCAGGCCAGCAGTTAGAGACGGGGTCGGCGGAATAGAGCTCAGAGCGATCTAGCAGATATAGAAGAATTGCGGGCTAGAGTGTCCCAACTGGAGGAGCAGAACTGCCAACAGGCCATGCAGACCACACAGTTGTTAAAGTACATGCAGCAGTTTGGTGGCTGCTTCCCTTCCTCGGTTGATTCTGAATCTGGAGGAGATTGATTCATTGCTTGCTTGCTTTTTCATGTATGATTTTTTTTAGTTTTGTATGATTTTAGGTATGTGGTTGTATGATGATGTGGATGATTTTGTGTTATGTTGTGTATGTATGACATGGTAGAACACTTATTGTTGGAATGGTTATGTATATTATGTATTTTATTTTGATGTAATTTGATGTATTTATGTGTTTGATTTATTTTGTGTTGTTTGGGTTTTGATATTTGGTTGGTATATTGTATACTGGATTGTGCAGTATTGGTGTAATAGTTTTTGGAAGAGAAATGTGTATGGAAGGCTATATTTGCAGCAGGAATAAAAAAAAACAGCAGATTTTCGACGGCTTCCGACAGTTTCCAAGAAGGCAATTTCCGACGGCTTTCGACAGCCTGTAGGACATTTTTTCCGGCGGTTCCCGACTAGTGTCGGAATCCGTCGGAAACACGTACGGCACCCTTTGTCGGAAGCCGTCGGAAACACTGCTCTCCGACGCCGTATATTCCGACAGCTTTTTCCGACGGCCGCCGACGGCTTCCGACGGCCGCCGACGATTTTCAACCGTCGTAAATCACTGTTCTTCTTGTAGTGTTTCCATTGATACCAAATCAAATCATGGATATTTGAAAAAGTTTCAAGAAAATTTGACAATTAATTTACTTAATATCTAGTTAATTTCTTCATTCTGAAGTCATATGAGAGTATGAGAGAGCATCCACTATTGTCCTCTTTTTCAGTAAACTTTAATTTCTGTAGTCAAATCAAATTAATGGTTTTGAACGCAAACAAGTCATTGGAGAAATTGGTTATTTAATTTGTAATTAAAAGTTAGTCACTTCACTTTACTATCTATAATTTTGTAATCTTTCATTTGTACTCTTTTTCTTCAATAAAATAAAATTAGTTGTTGGGTCCGTGGACGTATACAATTTGGCCGAATTATGTTAAATCTTTGTTTTCTTCACTCTTCTACTTTTCTTTGTTTGATAATTATTGTTCATTAAATTAGCCGCCAATAATTAATTGACAAGATAGATCCTTTTGGTTGCTTCCACGCATAAGTCTAACTATTCCACACAATAGTTTGGTATTAATGCAAATTAACTGAAATTTTGCACTACATACACAAATTAATGAAACACGGTCTTTTTATACACAAGTTTCGTTGACAATGCTGTCGATGTCCAGAAATTGCTAACGCAATGTATGCCGGTGCAAGTTGAAGTATGAGTTGACACATTTTAGTTTTTCTTCCATTCCGAAATTAGTTTATTGTGATCAAGCCTTGAAGATCTTCATAGTCGGAATGCTATGTACATTTATTTTATAAGAAGTGGAGTGGAGAGTGTAAGAAGAGGAAAGAAGCGAATTGTAGCACAGGAAGTGTATGAGGTTAGATTACACAAGGGGAATGTAACTAGGCCGTTTGAGTTTGACGGTTCGAACGATGTTGTGTGTCAAGTTTAAATGGTCTAATTTTCTTGCGCCCATTCAACTAGTCAGTCGAGGCTTGGTTCCGCTTAGGATTTCCTACGTTTGAAAATTTGAATTGTCCAGTTTAAGGCTATGAACGCAACCTAAGTCATTGATGTGGGATGCTCTTATTGAAGTTGTAAATGCTTTACTGCCTAAAGTTCACCCAATATGTTCTTTCGCTGTATGTTCGTTCCATTTGACCTGGTAACAAATCCGAACCTCTTTTTCAGTAGTAGTAGAGGCAGTAAAATGAATTGGGAATGGTATCATAGGACATAACTACGAAATGATTATCAAGCCTTGGGATACAAAAAGGAGAATTCAAAACGCAAAACATCTTTTGGAGCTGGAACATCAAACAAGTTTCCAACTATGTAGTCTATATTCTAAACAAATTCCATCTACGTCGACTATTTCCAAAATAATTTGCAGTATGACATACTGGGCTTAACGTCATCTTTGATTCCTAGATTATATGTCATGATATAGTTCTTTAAATTCGCTATGAATACCATTTACCTAAACGTGCAAAATTGACCAACTATCACACGTGCTCTTCCTCGTTAAGAAAATTATACATGAATGTAACTAGAATGGTAATATATGAATTTGCTGACTGTATAGCTGGCGCCCACAATGATGTACTATAGTGGAGCAGGACCAAATATCACCAACCAGATTTTCAACGATGTTACATTATGGATCAGAAACAGCAAGAAATTACATTTCCTTTTCCTTTATTGTACTAGCTAACATATATAAATACACTTGTATATCTCCTTTTAAATCATCAATCTCACTCATACTCCATTAATTATACTTCACTGTTCTATCATATAAACCTCGAGATGTGGAGCAAGAATAGTAATAGATTCCTAAAGGATATGTGCCGATTGTATTGGCAGGATCGAATGAAGAAGAAGAAGAGAGATTAATGGTGCCATTGAAGTTGTTAGAGAGTTCGATTATGTGCAGTTTGCTTGAGTTGGCCGTGCAAGAGTTTGGCTATGAACAGCAAGGAATTTTGAAGATTCCATGCAATCGCCATGAATTTGATTTGACTGTAGGTAGAATTAGCAATGAAGCAAAATGATAGATGTATACATAATACATATGTATTATTTCATTCATTCGTTTACTGGTTATTATATTTATACGGTAACATGAATTTTGTTATGGGTGATATTGATGTTTGTTTGTGCATTTTTTTTTGTTTGTTTGGAGTATTAATCTGTAAGTGGGCTTTTGGTGTTAACATGATTGGAGCATTCTTGTTCTATCTTAGTATCATTAAACATGGATATAGATTAAACAGGGGAACATGGGGTTGAATCAGAAAAATATACAGGCAGTTATATCTTTCTGAAATATGAATGAAAGAAAAACTAAATTGGTCACTTGGGAGTTAGTCAATGATTTGCTTACTTCATGTGGAAGCAAGTATATGCATGGTGCAACTGCACCCTGAGGCCTTTGTGTGTTGGAATAATTTAAACAACCTGGGAGTTTCCTTCACAATGCATACATAGTATTCATTTGACAAGGAGTTAAAGACCATAAAATAAATGGGGACAGGGGTTTAAAAATCTGGGTTATAAATATCCAGATATGGTGTTAATTTAATCAAGTTAAACTTGTTCATTGATTAGTTGCTGGGTGAAAATTTGAAGTATAAAACCTGGGTTTATTTATCTAGATTTGGAGAGAATAAATCAAGAATTATACATATGTTTATCTTTACTGTTTGCTGTGTATTTGTTTGAATAGATGAATGTGTTTTTTTTTGTATTACCTTGTATGAACCAAAACATGCTAAGTATAAACATCTGTTAAACTAGGAAGGCACTGCAAGATTATGTTTTAAAATTATGAATATGTATACAAAATTGATAAATGCTCATACCAGTGAAAACTGACCCTTTTGGTTGCCCTTGCAATCATCTGGGTGTCTCAAAAATTCTTTGGGGCAGCTAAATGATTTGCTTGCAGGAAATTGAAGTTGGCTTGATGAGTAGAGAAGACATTGGCTGCTAGAATAAATAAGAGAGACTTGTTTTTAAAATTTGCAGATGCATTGTAATGAAATTACTAGACACATTTTATTTTCTGTAATTGAAGTTACTTTTAGAAAACTTTTTAAGTATTTTGAGTTGAAGATATGTACTTAATCAAAACCTGTTATGAGTGATCATGGATGATGGTTGGTTAACTACAAATTTATTTTATGAATGTCTGATTTGGAGAAAATAAGGAGTTAGACATGTCATATGCATATGATATGGATATATAAATATTTGAACTCTGATTTTTATTGCTTATGTTTTGCCTTATGGAAATTAAAAAGCTAAGGGGATTGATTTTTAATGAATACTCAAGATTTTAGTAGAATATTCAAGTGAGATGAATTTGTGCATGGCAGGTAAGTGATACTTGCATATGCACGAATTCTGAAAATTTGTAAGTAATTGAGTATTTAAGTTTAACCTCTGAGAAAACTTGTCAACAATTTTAGACGTCTAAGATCAAATTAGACGTCTGTCATAAAAATTTAGTCGTCTGAGATCGAATTTAGACGTCTGTCAACAAAAATTTAGATGTCTGAATTTAGTTCAAAATGTTTTCTACTCTCTGTTTAAAATTTAGACACTCTGAGACGTCTGTCATAAAAATTTAGACGTCTGAGATCTAATTTAGACGTCTGTCAACAAAAATTTAGATGTCTGAATTTAGTTCAAAATATTTTCTACTCTCTGTTTAAAATTTAGACACTTTGAGACGTCTGTCATAAAAATTTAGACGTCTGAGATCTAATTTAGACGTCTGTCAACAAAAATTTAGATGTCTGAATTTAGTTCAAAATGTTTTCTACTCTCTGTTTAAAATTTAGACACTCTGAGACTTCTGTCATAAAAATTTAGACGTCTGAGATCTAATTTAGACGTCTGTCAACAAAAATTTAGATGTCTGAATTTAGTTCAAAATGTTTTCTACTCTCTGTTTAAAATTTAGACACTCTGAGACGTCTGTCATAAAAGTTTAGACGTCTGAGATCGAATCTAGACGTCTGTCATAAAAATTTAGACGTCTGAACTGCTGATTTTGCCTAATTTGCCTATTTTCGAGTAAATTTCCAAGGTTTATCGATTTTTGTCAATCCAACTTATTGTTATTAATTATTATCAACTTTGATAACTATCATGAGATCAAGTAAATACTATTTTAGAGTTAAATAGAATTATCTAGGCAAGATAAATATATATAAGTGTTAGAATTTGTCAAAGTGCACCTATGGCAGTACAACAAGACTTAGAAAAGAAATAAATGGCTATGTCAATAGCTTGTATGGTATTTTGATTTCTATTTGATTTAAATTCCCTCTGATAAAAAAATATATAATAATAATAAAGAAACAATTGTATATCATCAAATATACAATTGACTTAGTTTGTTTGTACACTGATATGATTATATTGGTAAAACTAGGGTCTTGAGAAAAATATTTGAAAATTATATAAATATTCAAATATAAAAGAATTGGGGTTTAGTGGTGAATGCCTCTTGTATAAAAAAAAAGCTATGTGTTATAGAGTGAGGGTCGCTAGCCGTTGCTAAATTGGCAACGGAGCCGTTGCTAGAACAAGTAGCAACGAGCTTATTTACAATGGTTTATAGCAACGGCCGCCAACGGCTATTTGCCGTTGCTATGGCTTCCGTTCTTTGTAGTGCGTCTTCGCCATAACAAGCAACATAATAAGCAGTGGCAGAGCGATGAATCATCAATATCAACATCGGCTTGAGGCCAAGCTGAGCAAATTCCTCTGATTGTAAGGGTTGAAAGGGCTGGAAGGTATGACAGCCCAAAATACCATTCCATTCGAAGTATAGGCTCATCTTCTTAAATGTTTCTTAAAGTAGGATTTGATGCACTGGTTTGAAAATTAATTTGTACTTCATCCTTGATTTAAGCATTGGAAAATCAACCTGGGTGGAGAGATCCTCGGTTTAAGTAGTTGGAAAATCAACCTAAGCGTAGAGGATGACATGTTTATCAGTGACTTTTTTGAATGTTTGCTCCAAATATTACAGATTGAGTATAGGAGCATCTTACCATTTCAAAACAATATTATAGATGTCCTAAAAAAAAGTTAAAGGAAATCTAAACAACCGATACGAAAAATAGATTAGCAAACTTTAAAAAAAATGCACCCTTGCTGCTTAAGGTACGCGCTGTATATTTTTCCGTTTGATACGTTGAGAAGTCTGAACCACTTTTTTGTTTGCTGCAGACGTAGTAAATGAATTTGATTATGACTTCACAGGATATAACTAGGAAATGACTTTGATGTACTTGGATACAATAGATAGAGTTTAAAAAAAATAAAAGATCTATTGGAGCAGGAACATCAAACAAGTTTCCAACTATGTAGACCATGTCGAATTTCCGTCTATGTCAAAATTTCCCAAATGTGCAACATTTCTGTCTATGTAGACTATTTCGAAGATAATTTACAGTAAGAAATATTGGGCTTAACTTTATCATTGACTCCTAGATTAGCAACATGTTATGAATATAATTCTTTATATATGTTACGAATACCAGTTACCCAAACGTGCAAAATTGACCAACTATCACACCTGGTCTTCCTCGTTAAGGAAATTACATATGAATGTAACTGGAGCGATAATATATTAATTTGCTGACTGTATACCTGGCGAGCACAATGATATTCTATTGGAGAAGGACCAAACATCACCAAGAAGATTTTCAAGGATTTTACGTCATGGGTCAAAAGCAGCAAGAAATTACGTTTCTGTTTCCTTTAATGCAGTAGCTAACATATATAAATACACTTGTATATCTCCTTTTAAATCATTAATCTCACTTATACGCCATCAGTTATACTTTACTGTTCTATCATATAAACCTCGATATGTGGAGCAAGAATATTAATAGAGTTCCTAAAGGATATGTGCCGATTGTATTGGTAGGATCGAAAGAAGAAGAAGAAGAGAGATTAATGGTGTTAGAAATCTGAAACAGTTTAAGTTTGAAAGTAGAATGCTTTTCTTGATTTAACAGAGTTGTACAAAATGATTGTAATAATATGATTTGTATTACAGTTTTTCACAAGAATAAATACAGACTGTATAAACTAGTATTTATACTAGTTTGGGCTAAGCCCAATAGCCTATAAGGGAGAGTGTTGCGGATTGCTATTGTAGACCGTTGGATGATGCTAGATCTGATGGCTTGTATTCTTTGTGATAAGGATTGTGCTTTACAATATAACAAAAGCAACGGTTCACTTTATATCTCTTAACACTCCCCCGCAAACCCTAGTTCCTCTAGGGTTTGAGAAATAATGGCGGCACGAGTGATAACGCTGATTTGTGCCCTTCGAAGGTTGAGAAACGGCAAGGGAGATTTGATGCTTCTCTTGATCTTCTTCTTTTGCAAGTTTTTGAGTAAGATCTCCAGAACTTGTGAGAGACTTGTCAGATCTGATTTCACAGCTACCTACTCCGAGCTTTTCTCTGAGTCTGATGAAGTTAAGTTTGGACAAAGGTTTAGTTAGGGTATCTGCTATCTGGTAAGTAGATGGTAAGTGTTGAACGCTGAGATTTCCTTTGTTAACTTGCTCTCGTACAAAGTACATGTCTAATTCCATGTGCTTTGTGCGTGAGTGAAGTATTGGATTGGCTGTGAGATGAACTGTACTGAGATTATCACACCATATAATAGATTTTCTGTTGAGCTTTACTTGTAGTTCCTTAAGTAGGGATTCGATCCACATGACTTCTGCAGTAGCATTAGCTACACTTCTGTACTCAGCTTCACTGCTGGATCTTGCTACTGTAGTTTGTTTTTTTGAGCTCCACGATACAGGATTATCACCAAGAAATATGCAGTAGCCACTTGTTGATCTTCTATCATCAGGGTCATTTGCCCAGTCTGAATCTGCATACCCTGTTATTTGTAGATTATTGCTTGCTTTCATGATTAACCCCATATTTAATGTGCCTTTTAAATATCTTAATATCCTTTTGACCAATTTCCAGTGTTCATCAGTAGGTTGTTGCATGAATTGACTGGCTTTGTTGACACTGAAGGTGATTTCTGGTCTAGTAATAGTCACATATTGTAGTGCACCAACTATGCTCCTGTATTGAGTGTCATTTGATATAGCTTCACCCTTATATTTTGATAACTGGTTGTTTGTGATCATGGGTGTGGAAATAGGATTGGCTTTGTCCATCTTTGCTTTGAGCAGAATTTCCTCAATATATTTTTTCTGATTTAATTGTATGATGTTATCTGATGTTCTCTTTGCTTCAATGCCCAGGAAGTAGTTAAGTGTGCCCAAGTCTTTTACAGAGAATTCATTATCTAGATGTTTGACTAGGTTGTTGATTTCTTCATTACTGCTTCCTGTAATAATAAAATCATCCACATATATAAGAACATATGTTATAGAGTTGTTATGAAATTTAGTAAATAAAGAGATATCAGATTTTGTTGAGTTGTAGTTGAGACTCATGAGAGTGGTTTTCAATTTTTCAAACCACACTCTTGGGGCTTTCTTTAGACCATAGATAGCTTTGTTTAACTTGCACACAAGTTCTCCTTGTTTTTGAAAGCCATGAGGTTGTTCCATGTAGACTTCCTCCTGCAAAACACCATTTAAGAAAGCATTATTGATGTCAATTTGTCTGATGGTCCAGTTTTTGTGTAAGGCAATAGTTATAACTGTTCTTATAGTTGTGGGCTTCACAACAGGTGAAAAGGTTTCATTGAAATCAAACCCACTCTGTTGCGAGTAACCCTTTGCAACCAATCTTGCCTTATACCTTGAAACTGTACCATCAGCATTTCTTTTGAGTCTAAAGGTCCATTTGCATTCCACTATATTTTTATCTCTTGGTGGTTTGATAAGTGACCAAGTTTTATTTTTTATCAAGGCATTATATTCCTCTATCATAGCATTCTTCCAGTTGTTGTTTTCTAATGCTTGATGAAAATTACTTGGTTCTTCTAGATCTAGAGTGGTACTGTAAATCTTTGGTTTAAAAATACCACTCTTGGATCTAGTTACCATGGGATGCCCAGGTCTTTCAGAAGTTTCACAGATAGTTTCAGTTATACCTTGGTTAGTATTTTGCAAGTGAGTTGAATTTTCACTTACCTCTGGTTGAGATAGTTGAACAGGTGTAGAGGATTCACTTACCTCTGGTCCAGTTTTGGATAATAAGTGATGTGAGTCTGGGCTGCTTTCCAGGCTTTTGCTGTTGTTTTGATTTCTTATTGGAGCAGTCTGTTCTGCTATGATTGGGATGGCAGGTATGCATTCTTTTGAATTATATACCTTATTTGTAGTTCTTATGGTTTTCTCTTTAAAAGGAAAAACCTTTTCATTGAACACTACATGTCTAGAGATAATAATTTTTCCATGTTCATTTAGACATTTGTAGCCCCTTTGGTTTGGTGCATACCCAATAAATGTACAGGGTGCAGATCTAAAGTTGAGTTTGTGTGTGTTATATGGCCTAAGACATGGGAAACATAAACACCCAAAGGTTTTTAAGAATTTGTAATCTGGCTTTATATTAAACAGTACCTCTAAGGGACATCTTAAATTAAGTGTTTTGGTAGGTAATCTGTTTATCAGATACACAGAAGTAGTAAAGGCTTCAGACCAGAATTTTTGAGACATATGAGCCTGAGCTAATATAGTTAGGCCAGTTTCCACTATTTGCCTATGTCTTCTTTCTATTATACCATTCTGTTCAGATGTATGGGGACAAGTAATTCTATGAAAAATCCCTTTTTCTTTAAAGAAATCTTTTAAAGGCAAAAATTCAGTGCCACCATCAGTTTGAAAAACCTTAAGCTGGTTACTAGTTTGTTTGTCTGATAAAGTGATAAATTGTTTTACAATACTGGCAGTTTCAGCCTTTGATTTCAGAAAATATATCCAAACATGTTTAGAGTAAGCATCAATGAATGATATATAATACTTGTATCCATAATCAGCTGTTATGGGTGCAGGACCCCACAAGTCAGCTGCCACTAAATCAAGTGGTCTGTGATACATAGTTTCAGAATTGGGAAAGGGTTGTTTGTGACTCTTTCCCATTTGACAGTGTGTGCAGACATATGGTAAAGTGTTATTAGTAAAAGAAACATTATTATTTTTCAACACATGCTTGACTATATTAATATCTGGATGACCAAGTTTACTGTGCCACAAATCAAGTACAGCAGTGTTTCTACATTCAGAATTATTACACCATGTTTCAATATCAGGGTTTCCTGGTTTGTCCAAACAGAATTTGTATAGCCCTTTATGTAATCTACCCTGCAAAAGCATTTGTTTGGTGTTAATGTCTCTAACAGTGCAGTGATTAGGGTAAAATTCAAAGAATACTTTATTGTCTTTAGCAAATGTTGACACACTTAATAAATTCTTTTTTATTTGTGGAGCTCTTAGCAAGTTATTTAGATACAGCTTTCTTTTTCCCATGATGTATGATTTACCAGTGTGTGTTATTGCTATAGACTTGCCATTGCCCATATGTATAGAGTTCATACCTTTGTATTCTTTGTTTCCAAGATTTAAGTTGCTTAGATTGTTGGTGATGTGATCTGTTGCCCCAGAGTCAGGATACCAATCCTCGTCATTCATGCCTTCAGATTTTTCGAAATCTCTTTTTTCTGAATTTTGCCCATCTGTGTCATTTTGGCTTTGTGCTATGTTTGCATTTGGGTTTCTTTGACTGTTGTTGTTCTGACCTGGAACATAGTTTAGATTCAATCTGAAGTAGCACTTAGCTGCAGTGTGCCCAGTTCTTTCACATATTTGGCATTTAGGTTTGAAGTTGTTATTCCATCTGCCTCTTCCTCTGCTACGACCAAATCTGCCACCACCTCTTTGATTTTGTTGCTCATTCCTATTATAACTGTTTGTTCCTCTTCCTTTTGCAACAAAGTTAACATTCAGTTCTGCTTCTTGAGGCTTATTGATTCCCAGTCTGGCTTCATGTGCTAGTAGAATTGAGTGTACTTCATCAATGGATGGTTGATTCCTTTTTGAGGTGAGTACTGCCACAACAGACTCATACTCTGCTGGTAGGCCACTTAGTATTATCATGAGATGATCTGATGATGATATTCTGTTATTTGTAGAGGCCAGTAAATCACATATATTTTTAATTTTTGATAAGTAGTCCCTCATATTAAGATCATCTTTCTTGATGTTGTGTAATTGCTTCTTGTAGAACAGAACCTTTGCTGAAGATTGAGTATTGAACACTCTTTCAATAGTTAACCATATTTCATGAGCATTTTGATAGTCGATGACATCTGATAATAGTTTTGTATCAATAGATGATAGCAGCCATGAGCAGATTAACCTATCTTGTCTGAAATATTTTGCATATTCATCGTTGCTTATTGTTTTGTCTTCTTTAGTGATGAAAGCACGTGGTGCTTGAATGGTGCCAAGAATGTATTCTTCAAGGCCATACCCTTGCAGTGCTGTTTTGACTTGCAATTTCTATAGCAGATAGTTGTCAGTATTGGGACGGGCTGTGACTAATTGGTTATGTGGGCTAATCACAGTTTTGATGAGACTTTCGGCAGTGGTCTGGGTTTCCTGTGATCCATCGCCAATATTTGAGGTTGCTGAGTTCAGATCTTGTGCCATGATGCTGATGATGACCAAGATAGTGGTTCTTGAATGAGAAAGCTTTCAAGAACAGAAGATACTTCACTTCTTGCAGCCAATTCAACTGATGGCGAGGCAAGTATTGAGGAATTTGAACGAACAGTAGCTTACAGGCTTTTCTTTTTCAGAGAGGAAAGGTATGAGCCGTCACCAGAATTTGAATTTCTTCAATCTTGAATGAAATTTGAATTTCTTGGATAGCGGTGATAGCTTTCTTCCTTTTTCTTTGCTTGGGTAAGTTACTGTATACCCAGATGATGAGATTTTTCTGATGGGTGAGACAAGTAAAAAGAAAATTGGTGGGATAGGTGATAGCCAATGATGCTTTGAAGCTATGGCTCTGATACCATGTTAGAAATCTGAAACAGTTTAAGTTTGAAAGTAGAATGCTTTTCTTGATTTAACAGAGTTGTACAAAATGATTGTAATAATATGATTTGTATTACAGTTTTTCACAAGAATAAATACAGACTGTACAAACTAGTATTTATACTAGTTTGGACTAAGCCCAATAGCCTATAAGGGAGAGTGTTGCGGATTGCTATTGTAGACCGTTGGATGATGCTAGATCTGATGGCTTGTATTCTTTGTGATAAGGATTGTGCTTTACAATATAACAAAAGCAACGGTTCACTTTATATCTCTTAACAAATGGTGCCATTGAAGTTATTAAAGAGTTCGAGTATGTGCAGTTTGCTTGAGTTGGCCGTGCAAGAGTTTGGCTATGAACAGCAAGGAATTTTGAAGATTCCATGCAATCGCCATGAATTTGATTTGACTGTAGGCAGAATTAGCAATGAAGCAAAATGATAGATGTATACATTATACATATGTATTATTTCGTTCATTCGTTTACAGGTTATTATATTTATACGGTAACATGAATTTGACGCAAAAACCTTTTATATGTACGTTTGTAACTGCATGTTTGCTTTACCTAGTGTTCATTTTATGCTTTTAAACCAATTATTCAAGAGTATCCAATGACCGGTTTATAACTTTTTAATATATGCTATGTATGACAGTTAACCGTGTGATGTAAAATCACAGTTAGTTCAATACTTGGGCACATATTTTTTATGTAGTTTGACCACATATCGAACACTTAAGTTATGAAACTACAAGGCATTATATGCTGTCGAACATTTGTTTCATATGGACCGGTGGATTTTTATACATGTTCGACATCAAGAACAAAAAGGTGGCAAATGGATAACAGTGCTTAACTTCCCAGTTATATCGAGATTTTCATGTGGATTTTGATTCATGGGGCTGTTAACAATTTTCCTTACAAGAAGAAAAAATATTATGCTATCGGGAAAACAACAAAACGAGAATATTTGGTTCATTGTTAATTCCACGGAGGCCTCAATTGACCAAGAAATATTATTCCCGAAGTTACGCCTTTTTCCGCGAATATGAAATTGAAGATTATGCGGGCTTTTAAGTTTTAATCCTTTCTTCTTCTTCTTAAATATGATGTATCTATTCCGGGGGTTTTTACTTTTACTCAACCACTACAACCATACAACCGTGCAGATTCGACCGTGGATCTTGTAATTTTAAAAGAAAAAAAAAAACCATCGGCTTCAATATTTCAATAGGCTCAATTAAAGATAGGCATTTGACAAAACTATTTGCATTAATTTATACAACCGTACAATGATGAAAAAACCGACTGTTTAGTTATATAATTTCGAAAGAAACGTTGGTCGGAATTTTATTATTTCAATTAAATGTATAAGGAATATATTGAATAAAAATTTAATTGCATTACTAGAAATATAAAATAATTAAATATTGAATAAAATATATAGTACAAAAGAAATAAAAAGTAGATACCGAAAACCATGTGTGTGTATATGTGTGTGTATGTATATGTGTGTGTGTGTGCGCGCGCGCACTTTTATATTCTTATTTGATCGAATGCACGAAACTAAGTGGGGTTATAGGAGTGGTGCCCACACTATTATCCATCCTTAGGTCTGAATCGTTATATTTCTAGACTCAATTTTCCAATTATCTATAGAAACACACACATAAATGGATGCAAATGTGTGTAATATTTAAAAGTAGAGGGGAATTAGTAGATCGTAGAGATGATGAACGAAAAGGAAATGAATTGTAGTTTACAAAAACTACGAAAAAAGAAAATATGATAAAATATATTTGCGGTGCAGAAACAAATGAAAGAATACATATTAATCATTTAGTGTAAACAAAAGAAAACTTAATGACATTAAAAAAAGGTTGCGTTTGACTCACGTCCCTATATGTTTCAAAATACACAAAACATCATTCTCAAAAATAACTTCCGGAAGGCGATGGAGGTATGTTCAATAGGGACGCTAGCACATCGGAAGCTTCATTAAGATGGCGTCGTTACAGATCAGTGAAGCGTGCGTTTATGTGGACGCGTTGGAGTGTCAAAACATCACATGGTATCAGAGCCGATGGTTCGATGAGACCAATATGATGTGGCGCTGACCTAAGTATTCTCCAATATGTGGTTTGAGCTCGGAATTCTCATTAAAGTGGAGTTATAAGTTTTAACGCGTCCTGCTTCAACCGTGGAAAAGAGAACTTTTTGTAAAACAGCTTGGCCCAACTGCTGGAGGTGGTAGCGACCTAATCTAAACTGCTGGAGGTGTTAGCGATCTTATCCAAGTGTTTGAGGACTCTGTATAACTTCAAGTTGAATGGAGAAAATGCTCGCCAAGGTGGAGATCTGTTAGGTGTTGCTCGCATTGTATTAAAGTGGGTGCGTAGATTGGATTATAATTAGTCTCACATCGCAAGATATTCTAAAAGAGATGAGCATATATATGAGATTCGTAGCATGTAACAACAAGGGATTCATTTTGTTATAAATAAATGTTGCCATGAAAATATGTGTGCTCTATGGAGATGTAGGGATATTCTATCATGACGCTGACACCAAAAGAGCTTCGTTCAGTGGTGTTGCCTCTTCTAGACCGACAGTCGTTCTCAAGCTCATAGCTCTCTATCATAATATCCGACACATGCTCTTCGCCACTCCATAACAATGTGACTCAAATGAAATAGAAAAATATCTAACTACATGCTCGGACGTACAATAGTTAGTGAATTCTTGTGACATAAATTCACTACTATTTCCAACTTTGAGAACCTTCAAACGTTTCATCGACTGCTTCTCTATCAACATCTTCCACTTGCAAAACTGGGCAAATATTTTGTCTTTGATCTTTAAGAAATAGATCCAGACCTAACGTGAGAAATCATACACAAATAAGATGAAGTAACTGGCTCCACCAAAAGATGCAACTAGGGTGAGTCCCCACACATAAGAATGAACATACTCTAGAAACTATGTAACTCTAGGTCTCGCAACATTAAATGTGACATGCTTCTTCTTTCTAAAAGAACAATCTCCACAAGAGCTAGGCTTCGACTGACAAACACCATCAATCAACCCTTGCTTCTTTAATACTTCAAGACTCTTCTCATCAACATGACGTAAAAGAAGATGTTATAATTGAGTAGAATCTGGAACACAAGAATCGGTAAAAACTACTGAATTTTCTAAGATTGTCTTTCCATGAAGCATATAATATCATTAACTCGCACTCCTTTCATCACTACCAAGGAACCCTTAGCCACTCTTAAATTCTCTCCATCTATTATTATCCTCATACCAAGTCTACTCAAAATTCCAACTAACAACACACTTCTATGTAGCATTGGAACGTGTCTAACATCCGTGATAGTCCTAATAACACCATCATGCATCTTAAACCCCACACTTCCAATGCCCACAACATGACAAGATGTGTCATTTCCCATATGAACTACTCCGCCATCAATCTTCTTGTAACTGACAAAACAACTCCTATATGGCGTCATATGACAAGAGGCTCTAGAATCAATCACCCAACTTATACTCTATAAAGGTGAAATACTTGCTGAAAATAATGATGTATCACTATCGCTTTTACCTGCATTTGATCTAACTGCTGCCGTAATTGAAGCTTTCTCCTTCTTCTCTCTATTCTTTCTAAGAGCTGGACAAACTCATATGAAATGCCCCTTCTTCTTACAATAATAGCAAGCACCCCTTATAGGACCCTTGAACTGGGACCTATGCATATCTCTTCTACCTCCAATGTGCTTCTAGCTTTTATCTCTTTCTATAAATGAACGAAGTTTTTGCTGAAGACCACCATCATTAGTCTTCACCTTCCATGTCCCAAAAACTCCTTTTCTGACAAATTTGGTGATGCCATAATTTTTCATACCACTACTAAAAGAATTTTTCATTGATAACTAATCTAGAACAAGACAGCTAGCTCCGATACCAGTTTGTTGTACAAAATTTTAATTAATTTGTACTAACTCCAAAACTGTAGTGGAATACTAAGGCGCATAAGCAACCAAAAGAAAGATCTAGCTTGTCGATTAATTAACAACTACCAATTCAATGAAAAATAATCATCAAACAAAGAAAAATAGAAAAGTAGAGAACATAAAGATTTAACGTGGTTCGGCTAGATTGCCTACGTCCACGTACCTAACAACTATTCTTTATTTTACTGAAGAAAGGGAGTACAAAAGAGAGAGATCACAAAATTATAGGTAGTAAAGTGGGAAGACTAACCTATAATTACAAATTGAATAATCAATTTCTCCAGAGACTTGTTTACGCATAAAACCCCTAATTTGATTTAAATATAGAAATTAGGGTTTACTTAAGAAGAGGATAACGTGGATGCTCTCTCACACATTCACATGAAGATGAACTTCCTTCATTTAAATAAGCTTGAGAATGAAGGATTACCTGAAGATTAATAAAATTAATTACCCAATTATCTTGAAACCTTTCCAAAAATCCATGATTTGATTTCTACGCAAATGGATAATGATGATCTTGATTTCCATAATTTAGCTCAATTGATTGAATCTCCATGTATAAACTTTCCTATCTTCATATAATAAATCTTTTGACTAATTATTTAGTTAGCTAATCAATTAGTCTCCTTTCTTCAAAAGCAATCACATATAACTTTCCTCCTTTTCTTTCCATCTATAACTTAATTGATTGATAAGGTCAACTAGCTAAATTCTTTTTTTCTTTGGCAAATATTTGAATCACCTTAATTTAACACTCCACTTTGATTCAAATATAACAATCTCTCTTCATCACCACATCTTCATAAATTGTTGGGTCTACGCCACAAGGCGTCAAACTCAAGATGAACAAGTTTAGGCATTGTTGCCCAAACAGAACTTCAAAATCTTTCCCAAGCATAAGATAGATAGTATGCACATCAGCAAACGAAATGCATACGAGAAAATATCAAAATTCTTCAATATATCTGATATAGGAGATGAACATGTGGATATTAAACTTTGAGAGATCAATGGAGATTTAATAGCACACTTCACCTTCTCCATTCCAAATTGAGTGAGGACACACTCAGCCTTATCTACTCCAATCTCCTCCACAAGAATTTTGCTAGACTTTTCTAAATAAACACCAATAGACTCACCAATAAGCTCCGCAACATTCAAAGCATAAGATGAAGAATCATCGCTACAAATATGCTTACAATAGGGCCAACTGAACCAAAAGGCCTTACCTACAACTGAGTTCCACCTAGAGTCTGAACCTCTTTAATCTTCTCATCAACTATGGTATCATGGGAATACCAATATCTCTCCGAATATGGAAACAATCTGATGACTTCAAATGTGTTTGGCAATTTTTTGTCCTTCCAATGTCATCACTTAATAGAGGCTCCACCTTCAACAAAGACCTCTCATCAAATATTGCATGCCTTCTAGTCATAATTCTCCTAGTTGTTATACACCACAACCTATACCTCTTGACTCTATCTCTATAGCCTAACAAAATATGCTTGCTTTCCCTAGGCTTTAACTTATCATGTATCTCATCTTTTAAATAAGTTGAACAACCAAACACTTTAAGAAATGAATAATCAATAGACCCTCTTTTCCATATCTCTTCCGGGATCTTCATATCTGTTAGGTGTGGCTCGCATTGTATTAAAGTAGGTGCGTAGATTGGATTATGATTAGCTCACATCGGAAGATATTCTAAAAGAGATGAGCATATATATAAAATTAGTAGCATGTAACAACAAGGGATTCCTTTTTTTATAAATAAATGTTGTCATGAAAATATGTGTGCTCTAAGAGGAAGTAGTGATATCCAATCATGACACTGGCACCAAAAGATCTCCGTTAAGTGGTCTTGCCTCTTCTACACAAAATGAAGTGCGCGCATAGCGGAAGATGCGAGTGGGTGATGAAAATTACAACATAATTTTCAATGATAATGAGAAATGTTATGTAAGAGTTTTTCAGCAAATAATTATTATTTTTCTAATTTTTTGCGAATATTGATAATATCAGTAGAAAAATCTACAATTACTCACAATACTTGCAGATTTTGCTGCAATATTGTGATTAATTGCTTAAAATGATGCAAATATTGTTTATATATACAGTAGAAAATATGGTAAACCAAAATAAACATCGCAAGAATTTTTTTTTTGAACTTATGAGGATTAAATTCATCTTGCTCTGCAATAATTCAAAATAATTGCAGACATATATGTAACTATTATGATTTATTGCTTGTATTTCTGTAATTATTCTGAATAATTGAATTCTTATCAGCAATTATTCATATAAAACCATTTCAATCCAAAAAAGATAGTTATAACTGTAAATAATAAAATAAAGCATTATGTTGAATAATTGCTTACTTGTCAGCAATTATTCAAATAAATTCATTTAAGGGTATGTCAGCAATTATTCAAAAAATTGCTTACTTATTAGCAATTGTTTACTTAAAATCATTTATATTCATCTTTCTTTGCAATCATTCATAATAATTGCCTAGATGTATGCAGCAATTATGAATAATGGTATGTATGTCTGCAATTATTTTGAATAAATCCTTACCTATTAGCAATTATCCAACTAAAATCATTTCAATTCAAAAAAGACATTTATAACTGTAAATAATATAAAAATCATTTTATATTAATAAAAAATATTATATATATATATATCTTTTCTGCAGTTATTCATACTAATTGCAGAGATGTATGCAACTATTCTGAATAATTGCATGTATGTCTGCAATTATGCTGAATAATTGCTCACTTATTAGCAATTATTCACTTAAAATCATTTATTCTTCAATGTATGTCGGCAATTATTTCAATTCAAAAAACTCTTGTAGCTCCAACGTATATCATTGCATTATTTATGGCAAATATTGATCATATTTGCAGTATTTTAAGCAAAAATTCTCAATATTTGCATAGCTTTATGCAATTATTAAGAACAATTGTAGCAATAACTGCAAGTATTCAGAATCTTTGCATAAAAATGAGTAAATATTTGCTGAAAAAACTCTTACATTTTTATTTGTACAATTAGATGTTTTACTGCAAATTTTGATGATATTTGTAGTATTTTATGCAAGTATTCTCAATATCCGCAGATTTTTCTGCAAATATTGAGAATAATTGCTGAAAAAACTGCAAATATTGTAATATTTGTAGTATTTATGTACATAGTACATAAATTTGCATAAAAATTTCAAACATTAAACTGCAATCATTTCTCTTTATCATTATTGAATTTAAACATCAATACAACACTAGCAATCCCTAAAACACCAACAACAATTCATATTTTGTAAAAAAGATTGATTGATTTTTAAATAGTTGCAGTTTTCCATTGAAATCGACAAAGGTGAGCTCGCCATTGAAGAAGAAGATAAAATTAAGAAAGTTGAGCTCGCCAATGAAGAAGAATATGAAATCAAGAAAGATGAGCTCTCTATTAAAATCAATCTTGTAAGAAGCGGAGGGGTATTTTAGAGAAAAAATAGCTAAAATGAAAAACAGGGATCTGCAAAGTATGTTTTCTTACGGGAGGAGTTTTGGTGAATTAAGTTTGCTTTTAGGGATGTGTGCCTAATATTCACTTTAAAAAATGTATTTTTTTAAAGCAAACTTTTAACTATTTTCTAACATATAGTTTGCATAGTGGTAGTAATTGTAACAATCGATACATGTACAAATACATAAAAAGGATCATTGTTAAGTCTAAAGAAGAAATAATCTACATGTATCTTGAATCAATGGAAACTTCTTTCTAGAAAGCTGCTTGAAGATCATGTATCTTGATCATCTAAATGAAAAGCACTTTGAAGAGTTTCCGTTGGCCCATAAAATCATTATTAGAGCATGAGAGCACATACCTGACATAAAATTTTGAAATCCAATGACACAAGCAAACATGTATATGGAAAGGTTGTGAAAAAAATAACCACTTTCATGAAATGTTCCATAAAGAAGTAAATTACGATGATCATATATAATCGGTTCGCCTTGAGAATTTCCTTTGTCATCCAAAGAACTCTTGAATTAGTAGTATCACAGATTGATGCATGGGATAGACTGGTTGTTCTTTAGCAAGTTCAACTGATTTAGATGAATATCCATTGTTTCTAGAAATTTACCGTTTGCACCAAAAATTGGCACAAATACCCAATAGATTATATATAGAGAAATAAATGAAGAAATCAAAATTAAAACAGCTAAAACAAGCAGAAAACAAGTAAAAAACAATAACAAACAGATTTATAGTGATTTGGTGTTGAATGCCTACGTCTACTTTATTGAAATTGGTTTATTAATCACTCGAATTTCTGAGTGCAAGAGGGATCAGATCGAAATCCGTAATTACAATGGAGTATAAAGAAAACAACAGTGTAAATATCCTTCAAATGAGCTATGAACGTTGTATTTATAGGTGTAGACGACCGAATATCTTTCTGAAAATTCGTTGGCAGAATCTCCAGATGTAGACGAGGTCACTTAAAAAATCTCATGGCCCAATTCCGAATATCTAGCAATTGGGGCCAATTGGTCTTCCTAGCCGTGTGGTGAGCTATGATCGGCCATGTGGGTCCCCTCTATGCTAGCTTCATGTTTCCAAAGTTGTTTGCATAGTTGCTTTTAGGTTTTAAGAGACATCGATCAATTCCCGTTGAGTTGAACTGCTGATCCAAGTTGTTTATAGTCATAGTGACCGGATCCGATCCGTTGCCTAGGGGAAGCACTATTCCATGCTTAGAATTTTCTGTCAAGTCTATCTCTTGGCATTACTTGATCGTTACTTCATATTATCGTTTGTGCTTGATATTTGGACTCTATGATCACTTCTATGAACTGCTTTCCTTGTCTATCATTGAGTCTAACTTATCCAATCGGTCTTAATATAGCCAGGTCAAAAGGCCGAAAACACTTGCCCCGCAAAGTACTTCTTGTTTCGAACATGATATGCTTTGAATCGAAGCAAGTTAGAATCCCTGGGAAGAATTCCATTTAGTTTCCTGAACAACCTTTATACTTTCGTTTAAGTATCTTTTCGAAGAGTCGTATCTCTCTCTATTCGTTATGACGCTTGGTCGATATTTGTCAATATACAAATCCGAAGTGTTATCCCCAATCTTTGTCTATGCTCGGCTCCATTGAGCTTGTCGATTGAGTTAGAAGGATTGATTATATGTAGCGACATCTTTTCTGCGAAATCCAGGTAATAATTCAATCTTTGTCGATTCAAGAAATTGAATGTTGGGTGCACATGTGCACGTTCATTCACGTATACACTTTTGTCACTGGCTCCTGATCACTTACACGTCCATGAGTTGTTGCCAATTCCATATAGTGCAAATGCGATTGCATTTCTATATGTATATATATATATACACACTTTTTATTAATCGTTCATCATTCATTTTTTTTAAAGATGGTAAGGGGCGTTCGGTACCAAACCCCTCACCAGGGGAATCGTTGCCGATCCCTTAATATAGGTGGACTTAGTCAATCTTCGAGTTCAAGTAGTGCGGGCCGCATTGGTATATAAGTTATGGACTTAGCTTCCTCTTCCCACTAGTCTCATTTATCCAAATGAACTGATCCAATTCTTAAGCTTTCTTCACGTCTGCCATTGCTAAACTTGATATTTACTATCACAAATCACAAATTTTCTCCAACTTGAACTTCCATCCTCCCTCACTAGTTCCAGTTCGTTACGCAACTTTGACGTCTCCAAGTCAAACCGAACCCGACTCCTGCTCTCGCGTTTATACTCATTTTCACGTATATAGGTGGGTTTCATTTCAATTGCATATGATTGAGATTGTGTGACGAAGCGATGAGGATTTTCCATGCCGGTGGATTTGAAAATAGGGTTTTGTGGTGTGGTGAAGAAGATGCAGTATTGGGGATGAAGTTAAAACGTGGGATCGTTGATAATGTGGTGAAGGAATCGGTTTGGATGGAATGGAGTGATCGGTCATGATTTGAAGTGGAGTGAAGTGATAAGAGGCGATCAGTGATGATTTAAAGTGGGTGAAGTGATAGGAGGCGATCGGTGATGGAGGGTTCAGTTTCAGGCATATAAGAGAAAAGGAAGTGGACGGTGGAATTTTAAGGATCGGTCGGTTTGTTTGTGATTGAATTCGAAGGGGTCAGTTATTAACAAATGGAGTTCAAAATGGCCTAAGGCATCGCTGCCTAGGTGAGGGATCGGGTATGATCCCCCTGCCTAGGAGACTTAGGTGATTTTCAACCTTGTTCGAGCACACATGCACTTTGAGACTTGATCACATAAACTTGTATGCATGAATAAACCTGAACCCCTCCATAGGAACATGAACATGTGAACAAACTCGAATATGAACGTTTGCATATCCAATATTAGATTTTGAACTTAAACACTTGAACTCCAGGATGGGACTCGACCATGATCTTAGCACTTTGACTTGAATACCAATGCATATGACTTAGAATGTGAATGTTTGGACTTTGCGTTTGAACTTATATGAATTGGATCTTCAAAAACCAAAGTTGCACACTTTTGAATATGACTTGAACTTGAACATATAGTCTGGAATGAACTTGGATGCAAATTTTGTACTCCAGTATGTTGACGACTGAATCTGTATCTTGGATAAAATTCACAACCAATGGTGTGAAAACCGGTTGGAACGGTCAGCAATGAGGCCACTTCGGTGGAATCACAGAGTCTCATCATAACTGTTATTTTAATTCTGAACTATCCATCTCTATGCTGCACAACACTGCACCAGTTTACACTTAGCATTAGGGGAACATGTTAATTTTTCTAATGATTACAATCTACTGAGTTTGGTAGTTATGGTTTCCAGATGCTCAGAGCATTTAGCTACTATGGGTACTGAACAAACTACTTCTCATGACAATTCTGACGTTGAGTCAAGTTCTGCCATAATATCCACTCGAAACTCTCCAGGCCATTAATCCGAACAGCCTAAAGGTTCTCAATAAGTGCCAGAAATTCCTTCGAACTTAGAAGTAGAGATCGAGCCAGTTTCTAACACTCTGGAGATGCCATATTTTTGACTGATTCGGAGGATTCAGTGGCTTCAAAGGTTGATGAGGCCTCTCCCCGTAGGCTATGTATTAAACACGAGATCCCTTACGAGGATGTGCGAGTTCTTTCCCATAACGATGAGGCTCACTTGCCCTTGGAGGGGTATACTGCATGCAACAAGTTCGTGTGTTGGGCTAGTTGCGTTCTACCTTTCAATCCATTCATTCAAAAAATGTTGCATTATTTAAGATTGACGCCAGCTCAACTGCATCCGAATAGCTATGCATTTCTACACTGCACATACATGATATTCCTCGAGTTCCTATATTGTGAGCTGACTCCCGAAGACATTAGATTCATCTACAACCTCAAGCGGCGAAAGGGAAGCGTCTTGTACACTTTCCTCGAGTTAGTCACAAACTGCCATGTCGTAACTGACGCTTGGAATAAACTGAGTGCTTTTTAGAACCAATGGTTCTACGTGCGCTACCCATCTAGTTTCGGAGGATGATGATTGGAAGGATGTGAGTGTCGCTTCAAACTTAACATTAAGTGCATTTATCCAAGTTGTATCCTAAACTAAGAAACTTTTTATTGACCATCGCAGGTAGTCATCCACATCTCACCAGCAACATATACTCAGAGGCAGTTTTAGTGCTCAAAAACATACTGGTGGTGGACAGAGACATCGGATCTCTTCTTACTAACAAGTGCCTTTTTATCTTTGGCTTACTAGAAGAAGGAAGCAACATGGGACAGCCTAGAAACATTGAGGAGGACATTGTAGAGAGAAGAGGCATCGTTGGGCATGGAGGTGATGAAGCTAATCATGTCGTGCCCCCAGTCGACGGGGCTTAGGATGTCATCGAAGAAGGTGAGGTGAGAGACGATGCTAATGAGCCCGGCCATGATGATGAGAGATCAAGCCATGAGCCCGCGGTCAAATCCTCTCAGGCCTACAGCTCCACGCCTCAGAAAAGGGAAGAATAAAATGGCTTGTTTACAAGCTTCGCAGATGGTAGGTCTCCAAAAAATCCAACTCAACCTCTGCTGCTATAGATCAATCTTACCTTTTGCCTTTAGAAACTCTACTTGAGAGGCTGTCAGACATCCCACTATTAAACGATGTCGGAAATTATGATGTCGCCAACGTAAGCCTCAGGGGGTCTGAATCTCCTATTCGATTTGGCGCTGAAATTCCTCCTATTGGCATAGGAGAGATTACTCTAATGAGCAAGACTCCAGTAACTGATCCATTTGGAGGGACACTAGGATACTCATGATCACGTATACTACACTGCACAACATTTATCCACCTTTAACTCCAGTGATTCTTATACCCTTTTATTTTGTTCACAGGCTCCATAGGATGCCCTCGTAACTATGATTGCTTGAAGGGATCGGCGTACTTTCAACCGTCTTATTTTGGGCTCAATCAAGGTCTGGACCCCAGTCGAGACAGAGAAGGATATGAAGGAAGAGAAGACCGAGATTGAAGCCGCCAATCTAAGGACTCGTCGTCCAAACATAAATCAAAATCCCAATCTTCTCACCATAAGAGTGCCGGTCAACACTCTACTACACATAGCGGTAGTAAGTCGCTGCCTCATGCTTCCACTTCGGTCGTTGCTCCCAAGCAACATTCGGGTTCTTCCAATGTCCGACAATCTTCTAAACGCCAATCTGGAGTAGAAGGCCTTAATACTTCATCCTCCAAGCACGATAAACGGGTCCTCTCAGCCCCTACTACTCTTGATGCCACTGCTGCTGAGATGTTGGCCGAGCTTAAGGCCACGATTCCTATGCTATGCTTTGATGAGCTCAAATTTGTTCCCGCTTTGCACTCAATTCCTCCAGAGGTCAAGGACATAGTGCTGTCTTATGTTAATGATGTCTGTGTCCAGCACAGTACAACCCTTCGTGTTGTTGAGAGAATTTTTGAGATGTCGATGGAAAGGAAACACGAGACCGATCGCTTAAATCTTGAGGCGATCCACGACAAAGACATTATTAAGCACTTTGATGAGGAGGTCAAGCAGTTGGGTACGAAGCTGGCTGATGTTGAGAAAAAAGCCAATGAGTCTTCTGAAGCTGTCGATGATTTAATGAAAGTGCATTAAGTTGAACTGGACACTACCGTTCATCGTAGCGGTACTTTAGTCCTCGAAAAAGGCGTTTTACAGAAGGGGATGGAGGCGCTGAAAAAGGACAATAATGCCATAGCCCTTTGTATTAAACAGCTTAAGGAAGTGCCCAAGAAGGGAAATAAGGAGAAACTTGAGGCTCAACTGGAGTCCCAGCGATACTGCGAGAAGATTGTCGAAGCTCGTGAAGCTAAAATAGAGGCCGACAAACAACTTGCGCAGTTAAAGGCCCTCAAGGAAGAGGCTAGGGAGGTGGAATAGATAGAGATAAAGGATGAGTTTAATCCGTTGTTGATACATTACAATGCATGCGTTCTGATGAATCACAACCTCCGCTTCCTTGGAGAGGGGTATCCCGAGTCACTCGTCGAAGCCTGGGACCATATTTGTAGATTTGAAAAATAAGTCCTTTGGTGGTGCTGAAGTGGATAAAGAGCGGCTCATGCGTAAAATCTTGCATGATGAAGAGCCCAATGAGCTTAGGGCCGCCCAGCTCGGTTTACTCAATGATCCAGCGATCACTAGAAATGGGAAAGAAGGCAGCGAAGCCTCGGGATCTGGTTCCCAAGGCCCTCCTACTACTCAAGCATCTGGTGCTTCAATTTTCCATGCCCTGAAAAAAGATGCGGGCTACAATCCAGATCATCCAAGTATGGACAAATTTTTGCACTATCTTCGATGTTAGAAGGTGGCACTCTAGCTACGACTGAAGGTCAATCAAGTGAAGGTATATCTCTTACTTCTTAGACGTTCGAGAAGGTTTACATCTTGGACCTAATATTTGTGGGCTTACCTATTGGTCTATATGAAATTGGAGGTCCATCTGCATCTTCCCATGCTCCCGATGGTGATATTTCCCTGGGACAGCAGGCGCTGACCACAAGGTCCGCTGCGGCCGTCACTGCACAGGTGGCTTCTATCGATCAACCTATTAAGACTCCCAGCCTGAATGTTGAAGTTGTAGGAGCTCCGCATGAAGATAAGACTGATGACCGGCAGGGCTAGGATGAAATAGAGGATGTTGTAGTTACCCATGCCTCCGAACACAACGGTAAACTTAGAATGAAGGAGTGTATTGAAAAAGAGGAGCTGGAGTTGCAAGTCAAGAAGGAGAGTGCCAAAGGATATTACTCCCCTTTAAGTTATATTATCGGGCGGCATCACTCGTGAAGAGGTCGATCCTTCTGTATCCCAAAGCAAGACCACCTCTATCTCTGAAAGCATCTCTCTTAAGGGCAGCAAGGGAAAAACAGGGGCGAAGAGGAGAGGACGAGGCGGTAGCTTCGAAGAATCTACCCTGAAGAAGCCCAAAAATGGGGATAAATAGTTGTCGAATTGGCTTGGGTAGTGCGTAGCTAGGTAGCTAATTTCTTTTTGGTTGCTGCAATTATGCGGGTTTGGCCCCCGTTTTTAGCTTTTAGTTTCTGAAATAAACTTGTACTTAGTTTCCAAGTTTCAGTATGTGAATAAAGATTCTTTCATTTTTGTTCATCTTTTGTACAAAATTTGTCTAAGTGTTCTAACGATAATGTTTCCCATCCAATGTACCTGTAATTCATCGCTCATCGCTCAAGTTGCAATGTCTTTCGGTCTTTCATTACTTCGGACGTCGATTCGACAAATCCATCTCAAGGCCTCTTTTTGGTCATGGCCTTAAGTCATATCAAACACTAGGTGAGAGCCACAGTGTTATGCTATTATGTCAAGTGGTTAAGTGATTATACTCATGCCCCCAGTCTTGGGTTGGCGGAGCGAGTTCGTGGATGGTCGAGTCCCGTCCATGACGAGTTTATTCTCCACCTATCAAATTCAGGCTAGAGTTGGAGAGTGAATGGTCGAATTACACTCATCCGTTATGTTTATACTCTCATCCGCACTTTGGGGATCAGAGTTAGTTGATGGGTGGTCAGTTGCACCCATTTGATGTATATACTCTAGCCTACACCTTGGTGATTAGAGTTGTTCTGGAAAACGGTCGAATCACATTTTCTTTGATAATTCCCTTGCCTCCAAGTCTAGTGAAAAAGTCAAAGAGTGGTCGGTTGTACCGCGACCATTTTTACTTTACTTTCTTCCCATCATATTGTGAAACGGAACTAGTCAACAAATGGTCGAGTCACACCCGCTCTCTATTTTATACTCAGCCTGTCGGATTGCAAGCGAAAGTTAATAGATGAACAGTTGAGTCACAATCATTTTGTTTAATTAGATTATGGACCCGAGTACTTGGTCAGCACTAAACTCTAGACACTTGTCAGTTTATACTATGCATATGTGGGATGTAAGTTGGTCGTACATCACAACTATTATATTATGCATAAGCAATTCACAGATGTGGAGCAAATTTCATATTTTATCGTAAACTGAAAAAGAAACTACAAAATCCATCTTATTACATAGCTTTGAATTCAAATGCAAAAGCAAATTCTAAACAAAATATAATTGAATGAAACAATACTAAGTGAAATAGCATCCTAAATGCTTGCTATTCCATGCTCTAGGAAGTGTGATGCCATCGACAGTCGCTAGCTTGAAAGTTCCATCTCCAAGCTTCTGATTGATGACATACGGTCCTTCCCATTTTGGACCTATGTTTGCGGGGCTAGGAAAGATCCGTTTTAGGACAAGATCGCCAATTTCAATGGTCCTAGGCTGGACTTTAACACTGTAGTAAGAAACGACTCAGTGTCGGTCTATAGCTGCCCACAAGTCAGCTTCTTCGCGCTTCTCATTGACCATGTCTACAGATTCCAAAAGGAGATCTTTGTTAGTTCCGGGGTCAAAGTAAGTCACTCGATGAGGAGGGACTTCAAGTTCAATGGGAATCATGGCTTCAGAGCCATAAGCAAGGGCGAATGGAGTATGGTCAATCATGGACTTGTGGGTGGTTCTGTATGCCCATAATGATGATGGGAGTTCGTCAACCCACTTGCCTCTACCTTTTCCAAATGCTTCATCATAATGGATTTTATGATTTTGTTAACAACTTCAACTTGTCCATTAGCTTGAGGGTAAGCAACTGCCGAAAATCTATTCTCGTTATGATGTCAATGATGGAAGTCTTTGAACTCAATGCTATCGAATTGGGTCTCGTTGTCGGTTACGATTGTTCGGGGGATACCAAAATGACATATGATGTTTCGAACAACAAAATTTATTACTTTCTTCATAGTGATCGTGACCAAATGTTCGGCTGCGTCTCGATTGACAGTTGGTCAGAAATAACCATAATAGAGTATCTTCTTTGCAAGGGCTTGCCCCTAGGTGTGATCGCTACGGTCTCCTTCATGGAATTCTCTTATTACTTGCTTAATTTTGTCGTTGGCGTTACAGCGAAGCAGGGGGACGAAGAAACCCTTAATATACATGACTTCTTCTTGAAGGATGTATCGCGAACTTTACGAAGGATCGGTCATTTTCCATTCCTCCATTCGGGATAGATTCCCATTTGTAAATAGTCATTAATCAGAGTAATCCACGACTCCTTCTCAGGCTCCATTTCTAAGACCCAATCAATCTCCATCTGCTCAATGCTCGGAGCATCGAGTATTCCAATTGGAACCAAGCCCATTTATTGTGCATCCCCGGAACTGGCCAACTTGGCCAGTGATTCGGCTTTCCCATTCTATTCTCTGGGGATGTTTGTAATGATGTAATGCTCGAAATCAGTTAGCAGCTCTAGGATCCGGTTGAGGTAAGGAACTACTTGCGCTCCTTTGGCCTGATATTCTTCGCTGACTAGATACACTACTAATTGGGAATCATAGAAAATTTGCAAAGCTTTTACTCCCAGCTCTCTAGCTAATTTAAGCCCAGTGATTAAGGCTTCATATTCAGCTTCGTTATTCGTTGTAGGGAAGTCAAATTTCAGGGCATAGCAGATCGAGCATTCCTCAAGAGTTACCAGTATGACTCTGACACCAGAAATCGATCGTTGGATGCTCCATCCGTGTACATCATCCATTGGATTGTAGGTTCTCCACTGCTCTCCAAAGAGTCATCTTGTGCAGTGAATTCGACTATGAAGTACACCAGTGCTTTCCCTTGGATAGCTCTTCGAGGGAGATAAGTGATATCGAACTGGCTCAATTTAATGTTCCATTTAAGTAACTTCCAGACGTCACAGGTCGTTGCAGGATCTATCGTAATGGCTGGCCGGTGAGGACATTGATGGGATGAGCCTGAAAATAAGGGTAGATCTTTCTTGATGCAATCAACAGGCAATACGTGAGCTTCTCTAGTTTTGGATAGTTCCTCTCTGTACCTGTCAACCGCTTGCTAACATAATACACTGGCCTCTGGATTCGATTCTCTTTGCGCAGCAGTGCGACACTTATGGAGTGTACCGACACCACAAAATAAATGACAAGTCTTCATGATTCAGTAGTTTGGACAAGATGGAGGGTCTCTCTAAGTGATGTACCAGAGCTTGAAACGCATCAAAACAACCCTACGTCCATTCAAAGTTTCTCTTCCCTCTCCTGGTTAAGTCGAAGAAAGGAATGCACTTGTCGGTGGCTCTGGAGCTCAGGGCGGTAACCTTCCCATTTAGACTTTGCACCTGCTTGATTGTCTTCCGCACCTGGATATCCCCTATCGCCTGAATCTTCTCTAGATTGGCTTCAATTCCACGAAAGTTAATGATGAAATCCATCAATTTTCCTGATGCAACGCCGAAAGAGCACTTCAAGGGGTTAAATTTCATTCCATATTTTCGGAGAACACTAAACATCTCTGCCAAGTCATCAATATGGTCATTTGATCGTCATGACTTCACGATCATATCATCCACATATACTTCCATTGATCATCCGATCTGGTTTTTGAACATCCGGTTGACCAGTCTCTGGTAAGTTGCTCCAGCGTTTTTAAGTCCACAAGGCATCCAAACATAACAGTATAATCCTAGGTTAGTAATGAAGCTGGTGTGTCCTGGTCCGGGACATGCATCGGGATTTGATTGTATCTGGAGTACGCGTCCATGAATGAAAGCAGTTCATGTCCAGTAGTGAAGTCTACCAGCTTGTCGATCCTCCAAAGTGGAAAGCTATCTTTTAGGCATGCCTTGTTTAGGTCTGAGTAGTCGATGCACATCTGCCACTTCCATGAGCCTTTCTCACAAGAACCAGACTGGATACCCATTTCGGGTAGAGGCCATCATGGATTAACCCGTTGTTCTTTAGTTTATCCGCCTCCTCTTTGAGTGCAGCAGATCTCTCCGGATCCATGCCACGTTGTTTTTGTTTCACCAGGACATGCCTCAGATTGATATTTAATGCATGGCTCGTGATAGTCAGCGAGATCTCATACATGTCAAAGTGAGTCCAAGCAAACACATTAAGATTCGCTCGGAGAAAGCCAGCTAATTCCTTCATCATCGTTGCACTAGACTGTGGTCCAACCTTCAGAACCCGTGATGGGTCGTCATGGTTGACTGTGATGTTAATAGTCAGCCCAGCGGATGCAGCCTTGGTTTCTTTGGGCTTCTCTTCTTCATCTCTCGGGTCTATATCTTTATAAAACCAACTGTGGTCCTGAGCCAAGGTTGGGATGCTTATTGCTAAGCTTCATTAGTTTTGATGTAGATAGGCTTCTCCGTATCCTTTCCTTTCTCCCTTCGTTGAGCGTCTCTCAACTCAGCCACATAACATGCACGTCCAGTCGCTTGATCTCTATGGATAATTCCTATGCCATTCTTCGTTGAGAATTTGAGGGTCGAACACCAAGGGGTGATTGCTGCTCTGAATTCAGTAAGGGTCGATCGGCCTATAAAAGAATTATATGGAGAATTCACATCCATCACAACAAATGGCAGCACCTACACTCTCCTTGGGCTGCCGTCTGCTAACTACACTAGTAGCTCGACATAGCCTACCTCTTCAATTGCAATACCATTAAAGCCATGAATATGGACTTTGCACGGTTTCAGATCTTTGGCTTCCAGTAACATTTAGTCGTATGCCTTCTTGAAAATAATATTCACAGAACTTCCACAATCAATCAGAATCTTTCTCACTAAAGTAAGGCCGATCATGGCTAAGATTACCATTGGGTCAATTGTAGGGCCCCCACCTCTTCCGCATCTCTACTCTGAAATATGATATTATTTCTCATAGTTCGTTGCTGCTTTGCTGGAGTATCGTCCTTCGTGTTCGAACAACATTCACTATCAACATGTCTGATAGAGTTCACGTAACGCTGCATCTCATTCCAGCTTTTATCGGCCGAATGTAGTCCTCCGACAATGGCATTAATAACTAATTTCCCCGCTGTCCACCGAGGTTCCTCAACACTGGACGAAGCTTGTCCTCGATTAGGGGCTTTAACAAACTGCTGCAGCTTTCTTTCTCGAATCAACTTCTCAATAACATCACGGAGGTGGTGACATTCATCCGTGGTATGTCCATAACTTTCATGAAATCTACCGTACTTTCCAGATTGTCTCTGGTTCTCCATCGATTCCTTCGGAGGTGATTTCCTGCACTGCATAGTGTTACAGATTGATAGATAAACATTCTCTAGCGATGTATTTAATGTCATGTATGTATCAAATGATGGGATCCCTGACTTCCCTCCTATGGAATCCCACTTCTATCTCGGTTTCTATCACTGCCTTTCTTCTGCTCATTCGATTTGTTTTAAACATTAATATGAACTTTTTCGAAACTATCACTGGACTGCTTTTCTACCACATTACTCTATACTCCCTCGGTGCTTGGACCTGCAACATCTCTCTTCGTGGTTCACTTTGCCTCCTCCTTCCTCAGAAAATGAGCCACTTTTGCAAAGAAATGGTCCAATGTAGAAGGAGGCTTTCCTGCCAACCAGTCGAAAAATTCGGAATCGAGGTCGACTCTCCTAGTCTGTGCAACAAATAT
This sequence comes from Allium fistulosum, assembly GCA_030737815.1. NCBI lineage: Eukaryota > Viridiplantae > Streptophyta > Magnoliopsida > Asparagales > Amaryllidaceae > Allium > Allium fistulosum. Next base: position 328,299,309 of record CM060907.1, read on the forward strand.
TGCATCATCATTCGAATTACTAACTTCTGTAATAGCCGTGTTAAACATTTCCAAAAAATCTTTCAATGACTCCCCCAATGCCTGGACCAAGCTGGAGAGTGACACTACATCCTTGGGACGAGTCGTGTGCATGTGGAACTGCTCCGGGAACTTCTTTGCTAACTCATCAAATGAAGAGATTGACCGTGGTGGTAACTTGGTGAACCATATGATCGCAACATCTTCTAGAAAAATGGAGAAACACATGCACCTGACTGCATTAGTGGCTCGAGCGGAGTCCATGTGCCATTCGTACTTCAAGGGATGTTGCATGTGGTAGGTTTTTCTCGCATAGACTGGCATCGTAGGCATATGAAACCTCCATAGATATTCTTCATGTAGAATGTTGTCGGTGAATGGAGTATGACTCCTGGAGAGTGCCCAATTGTCGTTAGTCAAGGCTTGACTTTCTTTCACTGGCCGCCTTACCATAATTGTTAAGTCCGGTGTTTGAAAAGTTGGTGCCAAGTGGTAGTCGTGTTCCACCTCACGTGGACAACCCGATCCATGCCTTCGGGCAGTGCCACATTGCCTTGGATCCTCTTGCTCTTGATCCATTTCCTAAGTAGCAGTTCTATCGTCATCTCTGAGCTGTAGTTCAATCATATTCGCTTGAGCTCCAACACTTTGATTAATCGCGACACCCATAGGTAAGCTCCTCCACCTGAATACCAATCCCTCTCTTGATTAGAGGTTCAATGCCGATCCCCCTGGGGGTTCGGTACCGATCGACCATGGTCGGTCGCTTGATCCCATGTTGATGCTCCAGCTGCGTATGAATCCATTTTGCAGCATCTATTTCGGTGATGTCGTCATATGAGGAGGAATTTTCTGATCCTGAATATGGAGTAGGCTCCCTCCTTGGCTTTCCACGTTGATCTTTCAACCGGTTAAATAGGTCGATGTTAGCCTGGATTTCCTGGTTGAGCTGCTGACGGCTATCCATCAGTTCCTTCATTAGGACTTCAAAATCAGCTTTGGTGATATATTTAGCTGGATTCTGGGCATCGACAGCCGCCGGTTATACATTTTGATCAACTTGTTGAACACTAGCATCATCATTTCCTTCAACGGCATGGGAAGCAGTTGACTTTCCTCTAGCCATGGGTAATAGATTACATTTAGATCTTCTTCACATCTGAGTAGAAATGGAAACTTGTAGGTAGAAATCTGGGTCTATCCTGCTGATACAGGAATTCACCAGTAGATGATAAGATCCAATCAGGCTGAGAATTCTCTTTCTTAGTGAAAGCGCCAAAATGTTTGCAATAAGTGTGCACAAACACCCAACAAATTATATGTACATAAATAAATGAAGAAATCAAAATTAAACAGAGGAAGCAAGCAGAAAACAAGTAAAAAACAATAATAAATAGATTTATAGTGGTTCGGCATTGAATGCTTACGTCTACTTTAATGAAATTGCTTTATTAGTTACTTTTGAATTTCTGAGTACAAGAGGGATCAGATCAGAATCAGTAATTACAATGGAGTACAAAGAAAACATTGGAATATCAATATCTGTATTGGAAATTGATACGATCCAAATATGATTGTGAGAAATATCAGTTTTCTTCATTGTGTTGAAAATATCAATGTTTAAGAGGAATTAAAATAGTAAAAATAATGGTTGATGTACACACATATATGTACCCGCATCGGTCCTCTCAAGTAAGAATTAGAAACAAGGAAGTTGCTTCTTGTTAGATTTACCTCTTTCAATTGTTAATTTTGTGCGCTTTGTTAGGATTTTAATATACTTTAGGATTGATTAATCATGAAACCCTAGATTGAATAGGTGATCCATATTGGTTTGATTGAGAAGAAACAAGAGGAAAGTAAATGAATTAGCGAAAGCCATACCTAAATCCATAGTTGTCGATTGGAAAAGTAAATTTGATTTGGTTTTCCATATTGACACAAACCTAGATCTTATATTAGATCTGAATCCATAGTTGCTGCTTTCATGAACTGATTAAGAGAAAGATACAGATCTAAAAGATAAGAATTGGATCTGATCATTCAAATTAACATAAATCCTAGATCTGAATTATTTCCATAGAAGAGATTAGGAGAATAAACATTGCATATGTAATTTGAGGACCATAACCCCTTATTTATAATATTGGCATTTTCTAATTTGACCCTTTAACAAATTAGAATTGCCCCGGTATCTACACATTAATACCACGATAATTATATTTTTAAGCCTTTAAACTTTAATTCATAATTTGGTCACTTTAATTAGGCTTTACTCAAAAATAACACAACATATTTTATTTTACATATGTGACCCACATGTTGGAATTTTCCAACAATTTCCCCATGGACCATATATGTAATAACCTTATAGATGTGTACAATTTTATGAGCTCTAAAATTTGCTATTCATATAATATAAGGTGTTTCCGAAATAATCTTGTCCATTAACTATGCTAGCAAAGGATCAAAGCTTCTTTTGTTACTTTTAGCGTAACCAAATCATCAATGGTCACATATAACAACATAATCAAATGACATAGATCAATCATAGATGCGTAAAATTATATGAGATGTGATTTATTCATGTCTATTTCCATCTGGTCCTTCTTTAATGAGATCAAAACGTTCGATATTTGAATAACCTAGAGTGCAAACAAAACTTTATTACTTTATTTTTGATTATAAAAAGAAGTTAATATATATTTATAGCTGAAGTTTAGAGAAATCTATCATATTACAGTACCAAATACAAACTCCCCTGAACTAAAATATTCTTACATAAAATTTGCACCAATTGAACAAGATACTCATGAAAGACCTAGGGTGATAATCCCTTTGTAAGCAGATTCGCCATAATGGAGTTGGTCATAATATGCTCTATGAATTACAATCTATTTTTCACTCTCCCCTTATTGGAAAATAATATGTTGTTTATTGTCACAATACTACTTTAATGGTCTTTTAATTTCTTTATTCAATAGTCCATAACTTTGTGATAAAGTTTTACAATTAGTTTTCATCGTTGGATGCCCCTTAAAAGAAAATAGTAAAGAAGGCTATAAGCGTTTGTATGACAACTTTCCTTATATAGCTTCATCCAAAAAAATAGCAGTAACAATAATAATATTGTTATTATTATTATCTGAAGTGGATCTTTTGTACTCTTGGCATCCAAAATATTCGGATTGTAATGTTTGTGATCTCCAACCAATCCGATCTTTTATCTATGAGCATATAATCTTTTTTTCCTTAAAGATATTTCGTAACCATTTTGGTTACTAACCATTGATCCACTTTCAATGTTAGTGCGATATCTGCCAAATAATACACGCAATATTCATACGTGTATGTGCCTTAGCATGCATTAGACTCTACAACGCAAATACATAAGGAATATTTTGCATTTCTTTAGCTTCAAGGATGTTCTTATATTACTATATAAGACAACATTTGTTTATTTTGGCAAAAGAGAATCAATAGATTCGTGGTTTGCATACCAAAACCATTTTTAAGCCTTTTCTGCCTAACCCTTTTGTGATAATCCAAATATCACTCCATAAATAATAGTGGTGTATTTGAATCCCTAATACAAAAGAATAATCCATAGGTGGTTTTCTTAAGTTGTTTCATCAATATCTCCTTTGAGAAACACGACTTTAATATCCCTCCAATATTGCTTAAAATCATAATATACAACAAGTTCCAAAATAATTTTAAAGAGTTTTTCAGTAAAATTAAAGGGAAAGTCTCTTTAAAATTTAAAACAATTTTTTCCTTTTGAGTGTAGTCTTTTCTATAATGAGTCTTATACCTTTCCACATTATCCACTTGATCCCTTTTTGTTTTGAATAGTTATTCATAATCAATGATCTTGTTACCTTATGGTGGTGGGAAAGATCTCAAAATTTATTGTCCTTATATATTTACATTATATATTCATACCTTAAATCCACATTTCAAATTAGTACCTTGTATGGATTGGTGTAAGTTCAAAGAATCAACTTCACCAATCCAATATTTATCTTTATGCAGAAATACTACATAGTCATTCGAAATAATATTTCTTTCTTTTCAAGTAAATTTCCTTAGTGACCTTGCACTTTGAGGTTGTTGAGTTAGTTTTCTTGAAACAATAGCCTTAACTTGAAGAAAATTTTGTTTAACATTTTTTTATTATGGTTCCCAATTTACGTTTTGTTAATGAAAGAAAACAAATCATATACATTATCCGAAGAAGTAACTGTAATTGAATCAAAGATAATGATTATATTTAAAAACAATGATTCATACTATATTTCTTCTTCCAAACTCAACATCTTAAAACCTGTTGCATTTCCCATCTTAAAATTTTTACTTAGTGGGGGTTCATAAAACAATAACTTTTAAGTCGCTTAAAATATCAATAATTTATTTTCTATCTTTAGGGACTAAATCTAGAATTATCTAGTAAGATGAAACAAATAATCTTATTAATCACCAAATCAAAATTTGAGACAACGTTATAAATGGTATTTAGCATAAGTAGATATATATAAGAAATATTTTAAATATTAAGAGCTTTAATTCCAACAATATTTGAATTTATTCATAAATCAATCTTATTATTTCTAAATAAACAATAATAACCTAATTTGTTCATATTAGAAATGGAAAAACGAGATATGTCTAAGTGAAGCACAATAAAAATATCAAATAAATCCAAACAATATAACTGAAATCTCAATAATATCTTAAAAACATCTAGTAAACTTTACTTTATATGTATATATGTCTCATTAAAAAAAACAACTATAAATATATCTATATGTTATTTCTTTTCTTCTAAATCCTTAGCATCTTCTTTATCCTAATTTATACATTTATTTACAATGTATGTTAAATGAGTACTTTCAATCTTATATGCTTCAACCTTTCTTCTTCTTACCACTATGCTAAATAAACTCAATAAGAGGTCATTTTATCCCTTAAAAAATAATTTAACAATAATTTTTAATGGTTATACTGTGAATAAAGAGAGTACCAAAAAAATAACAGTAACTTGAGTGACTTTAACTTTTGAAGCAACATCTTTCCATATAATACTAATTTACTTTGACTTTTTGGAATCAAGTAATATAAAACGTGCTTGTTCCCCTTATCATTTTGTTCTGAAAAAAATGCCTTTCGGTTTGTAAAGAACTCCTTTAAATTGATTATCCCTACGGCAAAGTCTTTGCCATTATAAATAAAACGGCAAACACTTTGCCGTTATAATATTATAATAACAAAAACTATGCCATTATAAAAAGCAGTCTTCTGTTTAGTGAACTAGCCACAAGGTCACTTCAAGCCAGTCACGGGGAAGTGAACAAGCCACACCTGGTTGCCCGTTGGCTAATTTTTCAACTAAACAAACCATTAATGATTGATTTTTGGTCTTGCTCCAATATAGCATATCATTGTGGGCGCCAAGTACACAGTTGGTAAATTCTTATATTATCATTCCAGTTACATTTATATGTAGTTTTCTTAATAAGGAAGAGCACGTGTGAAATTTGGTCAATTTTGCACGTTTCGATAAATGGTATTCATAACATATATAAACAGTTATATTCATGACATATAACCTAGGATTCAAAGATGACGTTAAGCCCAATATGTCATACTACAAATTATTTTGGAAATAGTTGACATAGATGGAAATTTGTTTAGAATATAGACTACATAGTTGGAAATTTATTTGACGTTCCTGCTCCAATAGATCTTTTGCTTTTTGAACTCTTCTTTTTGTATCTGAACGCTTGATAATCCTTTCATAGTTATGTATTATGGTACCATTATCAATTCATTTTACTGCCTCTACTACTACTAAAAAAGAGGTTAGGATTTGTTACCACGACAAATAGAAAGAACATATAGCGAAAGAACATATAGGGAGAAATTTAGGTAGTAAAGCATCTACAACTCCAATAAGAGCATCTAACATCAATGACTTAGGTTGTATTCATAACCTTAAATTAGACAATTTAAAATTTCAAACGTATGAAATTCTAAGTCGAACCAAGCCTCAACTGACTAGTTGAACGAGCACTAGAAAATTAGACCATTTGAACTTAACACACAACATCGTTCAAAGCGTCGGACTCAAACAGCCTAGTTTCATTCCCTTTATGTAATCTATCATCATTCACTTCCTTTGCTACAATTCACTTCTTTCCTCTTCTTACACTCTCTTCTACACTTCTTACAAAATAAATGTACATGGCATTCCGACTATAAAGATCTTCAAGGCTTGATCACAATAAACAAATTTCGAAACGGAAGAAAAACTGAAATGTGTCAACTCATACTTCAACTTGCACTAGCATGCATTGTGTTAGCAATTTCCAGACATTAATGGCATTGTCGATGAAACTTGCATATGAAAAGACCGCGTTTTATTAATTTGTGTGCAGTGCAAAATTTTAATTAATTTGCCCCAATGTCAAACCGTTGTGGAATAGTTAGACTTATGCTGGAAGCAATCAAAAGGATATAGCTTATCAATTAATTATCAATCGCCAATTCAATGAACAATAATCACCAAACAAAGAAATATAGAAGAGTAGAGAACACAAAGATTTAACATGATTTGACCAACTTGCCTACATCCATAGACCTAATAACTATTCTTTATTTTATTGAAGAAAAGAGTACAAAGAAAGATTATAAAATTATAGTTAGCAAATTGGAGAGAGAAACTAACCTATAATTACAGATTGAATAATCAATTTGTCTAAAGTCTTGTTTTGCACTCAAAGCCCTTAATTTGATTTGACTGTAGAAATTATGGTTTACTAAAGAAGAGGATAATGGTGGATGCTCTCTCATACTCATATTGAAGATGAAATTCCTTCATTTAAATAGACTTTAGAATGAAGGAATTACTTGGAGATTAGTAAATTAATTACCCAATTGTCATGAAATTTTTTTAAATATTCATGATTTTGTATCAATGGAAATAGATAATGGTGATCTTGATTTCCATAATTTTTCTTTCTTAAATTAATCTCACCAACAATCTTTTCTTTTTATATATTATAAAATCGATTAATTCAAAGACGGACTTATTTCCTCATTTATATATCTACTAACCAATTAATTGATTGACTACATAATTAGTATCCTTCCAACATAAATTATCCTTTTATAATTTTCCTTTTATTCTTTCTACATATAACATAATTGATGGATAAGGTCAATTAGCTAAATTCTTTTTTCTTTGGCAAATATTTGAATCACCAAAATTTAACGCTCCACCTTGATTCAAATATAACAACCTCAACAAATTATTAGGTCTAAGTTACATGGCGCCAAACTAAAGATGAACAAGTTTGGGTATTGTTGCCCAAACACAACTTCCAAATCTTTCCCAAATATAAGAAAGAATAATATGCACATGAAAATACCAAAAATTTTCATTATATCCGATGTAGGAGACGAACTTGTAGATAATAAACTTTGAAAGACCAATGGAGATTTAACAACACACTTCTTCTCCATTCCATATTGAATAAGAACATACTCAATATTATATACTCCAATTTCATTCATAAGAATTTTGCTAGACTTTCTTAAGTTAACACCAAAGGATGCATCAACAAGCTCCACATCATTCAAAGCATAAGATGAAGAATCATCATCATAAATATGCTCACAAATAAGGCCAATTAAACCAAAATCCTTTCCTGCAACTGAGCTCCATGTAGAGTCTGAACCTTTGAAATTTTATCATCAACTATAGTATCATCGAAAATACCAATATCTCTTCGAATATGGAAACAATCTGATGACTCCAAATGTGTTTGGCAATTTTCCGTTCTCCTAATGTCATCACTTGATAGAGGCTCCACATTTGACAAAGACCTCTCATCAAATATCATATGCCTGCTAGTCATAATTCTCGTAGTTGTTTTACACCACAACCTATATCTCTTCACTCCTCTATAGCCTAAAAAAATATGCTTGCTTTCCCATAGGCTTCAACTTGTCATGTCTCTCATCGTCTAAATAAGCAAAACAAAACACTTTAAAGAATGAAATACTCATGGATTTATCTTTCCATATCTCCTTAGGAATTATTATAATAATGGCAATAGAAGGTGTGTGATTGATGGCGGAGTCGTTCTCAAGCTCATAGCTATTTCCTATAATATCGGACATATGCTCTCCGCTACTCCGTAACAATGTGACCCAATAGAGAAATCTCTAACTACATGCTCGGACCCAAAGTAGTAAGTGAAGTTTGTAACATAAATTCACTAAATTTCCAACTTTGGGAACTTTCAAACTCTTCCTCGATGGGTTCTCTACCATGGTCTTCCACTTACAAAACTGGGCAAATATTTCATCTTTGGCCTTTAAGAAATGGACCCAGACCTTATATGAGAAATCATCCACAAATAAGACAAAGTAACTGGCTCCATCTAAAGATGCAACTGGGGTCCTCAGACATAAGAATGAACATACTATAGAAACTTTGTAGCTCTAGGTCTCCCAACATCAATTGTGGCATGCTTCTTCTTCCGAAAAGAACAATCTTCACAATAGCTAGGCTACGGTTGATAAACACCATCAATCAACCCATGCTTCATTAATACTTCAAGATTCTCTAAATCAACATGACCTAAACGAAGATGCCATAACTAAGTAGAATCTGGAACACTAGAATCGGTAGAGACTACTGACTCTTCCAAGACTGTCTCTCTGTGTAGCATATAAAAGTCATCAATTCACATCCGCTTCATCATTACAAAGGAACTCTTCTCCAATCTCAATTTCTCTCCATCTACTATTATCCTCATACCATGTCTACTCATAGCTCCAAATGGTAACAAACTCCTATGCAGCATTGGAACATGTCTAATGTTATCCGCCTTTTGGCAAAACCATGATATCATCGAATTGGCTAAAAACAGATGGTTATCAGCCCTAAGAAACAACATATACGGTGCTAATGGACGATGGTTGAGTAGATTTAGATTAGATCCCAGTTAAGATGCAATCAGTATGAAGTGATAAGCAAAGCTCCGTGGGGCTATATTTCAAATTTCAATTCAATCGGAGTTCGAATGCTCAAGTTACAGACAAAACAAGGATTCGTATGGATCGATCAGGAACGATCCATAAGACGGCGCAAATCAACGATAATCAATCGATATCTAAAAATCTACAAAGCCAGTTCACTTTAAACTTTTAGAGCATCAATATATTGAAGGGTAGAGCCCACATAAACGATTGCAGGTCAAAATCTCAAAAGAACCAAAATACGCCGATCGTTACTTACCAATCGCTCCTAACGATCGATGTAAATCAGCCAACATTCCCTATTCGATGAAGATTGATCCATATCTCACAAACTACAACTCAAAATGACACCAAATTTTACGATCAAGGTTTAGAGGCATGTGGGACCCCTTACAAACGATCGCATAACAATCAGAAGTAAAAATAACGATCGATATAGTTTATACCGATCGTTCCAAAACAACGAATTAAGACTAATTACAACTACCGATAGTTAAGGTGGGCCCTTATGGATCTGGAGAACCTTCTGCCAAAATGTTAGCGAAATACCTCATCATCTCACCCTATAAATACAGACCTATTGGTTCATTTTGAGGATTTTTATGCTGCCGGTTACTCTAGACTCCATTGTAATCAAGTGTAAGCTTTTTCCTAATTTTGTAATCAGATTCACATGAAAGTAATAAAGTATAATCTTCAAAGTGGACATAGGCACACAACGCCGAACCACTATAAACCTCTGTGTCTTTGATTACCGCTTATTCTCTATTGCTTACTTATTTATTTACTCAGTTTAATTTTACCTTTTTCATCTACTTCTCTACAAAAACTATTTTTGGGTGTTTGTGACCATTTTTGGTGCAAACATTTTGGTGCTTTCACTAAGAACCTTGATTCTCAGCTTAATAGGATCCCATTGTTGCTACTGAATTGCATAAATGCCCCGATGAGATCCATAGTTATCTTCAGGAAGTTTGCTCGTTCTACTAAGATTTGAAAAAATCTAAACAAAGCTATCAACAATGGTGTGGAACACTAGATTTACTTCTTAGAATGTGGAAGTAAACAAGAACGTTAGTACTCAGCAAGGAGGCCCGAGCAGTCAACCAATGGATGTAAATGCTAAACCAGTTGAAGACCAGAATCCAACTGATTCTATTACAAGAGCCGAATTCTAGAATCTGATGAAATGCTAATGGATAGCCGTCGTCAATTAAATCAGCAAATTCAGACAATATCAACCTAATGAACCAACTTAGTCAGCAACAGCGAGGAAAAGCTAGAAGAGACCCTACCCCTTACTCGGCATCGGAGAGTTCTAGTTCATCAAATGAGTATCACAGGCATATGCGTCACAGAATAGACGGATATAACACAGAAACTTCGGGGCATCAACAGGACGACCATCGTGGTCTACCAGGAACGATCGATGCTGATCCCTCCTTCAAAGAAGAGAACTTACCTATGCATGCTGGGATTCAAACTGGAACTGCTGTGGCTGATTTGGATGATGTAGCTCGGTTAAATGTTAACCAAATGCTTCTTCAGAATGACGATGAAGTGAACTTATGAGTATACATCGGGAAGATGTTGAACCAAGAACGCATGGAATGGTCGGTAGACATCGATCAGACCATTCACGTGAGGTAGAACATGGCCGCCGCTTGGCACCAACTATCCAAACGACGGACTTGTCGGCTATGGTTAGACAGTTAGTGAGAGAAAGCCAAGGCTTGACCAATGATGACTGGGGAATCTCGAGAAGCCATATCTCGTTCACTAATAATGTCCTACACTAGAATATCGAAGGAGGTTCAACATGTCGTCGAAGTCTTCCTACGAGGGAAAAACCGGCCCCATGCAGCAAATCATGAGATATGAATGGCCGATGGACTCCGTGTGAGCAGATGATGCTACCAAGTGTAGATGTTTTCCCATAACTCTCTCTGGAATAGCAACAATTTGGTTTAAAAGGATACCCTCGCCGTCGATCTCTAGATTTGATGATTTGGCAACAAGGTTTGTGGAGCAGTTCCGAATGCACGCAACTCGCTCCAAGGATGTAATGTCCCTGTCCAATGTGATCTAGGCTCCAGGAGAATCATTGAAAGATTATGTGACGCCCCACCTCTATACTCACACTAGCCAAGGACACTATGGGGTAATGACATCGACTAGCGCGAAGAATAAGGCTGTTGAGGAGCGACCATCTGTGTAATTGCTTTGTGCGAGTACCGATATGTCAGATAGTATGACTTGCATTACGTTTCAAGAGGAAATCCGACATATCAAATACAAACTCAAAGCTATCACACAGTGGTTATGTGGACTTCGGAAAAAAATATAGAAATAAGCATAACACAAATCAGTCACAGATATTCATATCACAAAGACAGAATCAGATATGAATATATCACATAAAAGTGTACATCAAAATAGTGGTCATATAAGATCCACTACATCACAAAAGAATAGGTACAAGTGTTAGACAAAAGAATATGTATACATCAAGGAGTCTCTATCTCGAATGTATAATAACAAAAACTACTAATCTAAAGTAGTTAGCCAAAAATCAGATGATGAACCCTGATAAGAAGTCAAGCAGAAGCACCTAAAATACCTCGGTCTGATCCGAGTATTATTTAAGAAGAAAATAATAAACGGATCAGTCTAGCTATAAATATCATGTAGAATGAGATAGGATAAGAGATATGACAAAAACGTATGATAACAAAAATGCCATACTGTGACAAGTTTACATAAGGTAACAACAAAAATCATACAATATCTCAAATATTCTCAAACACCAAAAAGAATGTCATATTCTTTAAATTATTCACCAAAACACAAATATTGATAGAGCTTATCAATGCATATCATCAAAATTGGTGAAACACAAATTCCAGAAATCAACAACCAGAAATCCAGAAATCACAAAAAGGGGGAGGCCTATCACAAACGGGAGCATGAAAACGCACCAACACGTGCATCACAAATGGAACGCTATTCCATGGTCAATAACCATCAATTTTGAGCCGAGGCTCCACAAATGGCCCGAAGACCATGGGTCGCTACCCCACTAATTTTTGAGTTGAAACTCCACAAACGGGGTTTAACCCCACACAAACAAAGAGACGTCGCACATCGCTAGTCTATATCACAAAATGATCATCATCGATCAATAAAAAGTGTGAATCTCCCTAAGCTAATAAATATAAGAGTTTAGCTTAATGTCCCATAACCACTGGCTTAACTTAAATATTTACGAACAAATTGTAGATTTCCACTCGAAAATTGTCACAAGAGTTCAATGGAACAAGTCCAAGAATTAACCGAAGAAGTAAACGCAAGCGTTTCATACCACTTGTTTTGCTAACCGTTTAATTAGATTTCTCATACGAATGAGGTAAAGGTTTGTATATACTAATAGATTGGAAAACGGTTTTATAAACGAGTTTTGTATTAAAATAAAGGTTGGAATCATCTTTGTGAATGAGTTTGAATATTTACTACTAGTATAGAAACCTTTGTATTTTAAAGTGATAAATCACAAAAATGATTGTAAAAATAATCAATCACCAAAGATTCACATTCGAAGACGTGAATCAAAACCATAAAATCGATATCAAATCCATCAAATGGATATTCTCAAAAATCCAAAGAAAGAAGTCATCAAAGTCGATAAATGATAACAACGAATCAGATCATCTAGAATCGATTAAAAATCGGAAATCCACACAAAACTGCCTAAAATAGGCAAAAAGCACATCTCCCAGATTCAGTCGACTGGACTGTATGGTCAGTCGACTGATACATGCCTAGAAACTCTCGAGTTTCAGGTTCAGTCGACTGACTATACAGTTCAGTCGACTGATACAGGGACAGGAACTTTCTGTTCCTAGTTTCAGTCGACTGAACTGTATAGTCAGTCGATTGATTTGATACCAGAAACATTCTGTTTTCAAGTTCAGTCGACTGAACTGTAATTTGCAGTAAAATCAGTCTAGCCCCACGAAGGGCAAAAATCCTAAACTGGAAGTGATCGGACGAGCAATGGAGACTAGGGTATGCCAACTGACAACCCAACCTTATAGGCTCTTCGATACACCCCAACAACATGTTCAAACATCAAAGATAGGATTTTTAAAGATTTGACTTCAAAACACTAAAAATTGGAATATTCATCGAACCAATTCAATTCAATTCAAAGGCAAATGGACAAGGAATAGATGTTAGGAATTACTACCTAACAACTATCAAAGATATAGACATAGATGTGAGTTAAAAAACTCACCTTTTAAACCCAAAACAACAAATGAGAAGCTCTAGGACAAGCAAAGATTGATTTCTCTTCAACAACACCTCTAGAATCTTCAATCTATTATCAAAGGTGAAGTTTTTCCTAAGTTAGGTTATAGGAATTTCTGAAAATTGAAGAGGGATTGAGATTGAGAAGATGAAGAGGATGCTTACCTAAGCTTCTCTAGGATTTTGGACTTGAATTTGAGTTTCCTAATCAAAGCTAGGGTTTAGTTATTTTAATTTCCTCTTATTTCCCCCATATTTACTTTAGCTTGAGAGTGTTAGGAAATGAGGAGTGGAAAGAATGAAGAGGAGTGGAGTTGGGTTATTTGTTAGGTTGGTGGGCTGAAACCCAAACCCAAAGCCCTAAATAAAAATATCAAAATTTTACTCAACTCCAAACATATCGATGTTTATACTTAAAATGGTCGCAAATGCCATTTTGGACTCAATGGAAGTGGTCTCGAGTCCTAATTCGACTGTTTGCAAAAAGTGACATTTTGGACTTAAATCCGACTAACGATGCTATATTTAAATAAAACATTTAAATATACAATCGTAAAATATGCGGGTTGTTACATATTATCTGGATAAATTCCATACAACTATTACATAAATCAATAATCCAAATGACCATGCAATATTAATGGCCATAACAAGAGGGATTGATCTAGAATCTAATTTTGACGATTAGTTAGTTGGTAAGCCACCTGCAACATTGGAACGCTTTTATGCAAAGGCGGCCTAGTATTTTGAGGAAGCATAAAGCTAGATCCTCCAGGAAGAAGAATGTTGCGAGACCGAGTGGAGAGAGAGTACAAAGTGATATTGTTGTAAAGCAGTCTGATGATAGCTCTGGAAATGTTCAAGTGAATGTCCAGAACAAACCGAATCTACAAAAGAAAGGTGGAGATAGGAGCCGAGAACGAAAGAGGGATTCTGGAAAAGGAAAGCCTAGGATTCTGATGTACAATACTTACATGCCACCGAATACATCCCTAGAGAACATCTACTTGTCTAACTGCAATACCATGTAGTACAAGAAGCCGCCTCCAAAAGAATCAATGGAGAAGTAGAAACAAACTGGGAAATATTATCGGTTCCACAAATGCTATGGGCATAACAAAAATGAATGCAGGCATCTCCTGGATATTACTGAAAATCTGATTCGAGAAAGGAAGTTACAACAGTTTGTGAAAACCCCACAGGATGGTGGGTGGGGGACATTTTTCCCCAATCGAGGACAATCACTGCACAGGGCTGAGGAGCCTGGGCAGACTGGTGGAAGATTAGTGATCAATACAATAGTCGCAGGACCATATCTGGCTGATAAAAGTTGGCATGAAATGGAGCGCTGTGCTAATGTGATTAAGCATGTGGATTTTGAATGATGTTCAAATATGGAAGATGGAGCTCCGGCAAAACCACAATGTAAAATGGCAGATGATATCATGTTTAGAAACATAGATGCAAACAAGGTGGAGGCTCCAATGATCGAATCAATGGTCATTTCGGCCATGATCGACCCCGCTTTTGTGAGAAGAATACTGGTTGACTGTGGAAGTTCTATAAACATAATTTTGAATAAAGCTTATGACCAGATGAGGATGGAAGCCAAGGACTTGAAATCATCTAAAGCTTGCATTCATGACTTTAATAGTGCTGCAATTGAAGCTGTTGGTTACGTTGAATTACTTGTAGAGTTGGAAGAAGATGAACGTAGGAGAGTGCGTATTCTGCCTTTTGTTGTTTTGGATGTCGACTCTCCATACAACGCTTTTTTTAGGCCGACTGGCCCTAGTTGAGTTTCAGGCAGCTCTTGCCCCATGGTGTTTGACTTTAAAGTTCCCGACAGATAATGGTGTTGGAGTTTTTCATGGTGATCAGGTGATTGGATGTGCCTATTATGTTGTTGAGTTGAGGGATGCTCAACGAAAGGAGAAAGGTAAGGATATGGACAAATCAGTCTGCATCCAAGCAACTAAAGATTGAAAACTAGCGCCTGAGCCTTGGCTCAGACGCCATAGTCGGTTCTATAGAGATATAGATTCGAGAGATGACGAAAGGAGCCTAAAGAGACCAAGGATGCATCGAATGAG
The DNA here is from genome assembly GCA_030737815.1 of Allium fistulosum. NCBI lineage: Eukaryota > Viridiplantae > Streptophyta > Magnoliopsida > Asparagales > Amaryllidaceae > Allium > Allium fistulosum. The sequence continues at coordinate 328,314,776 of CM060907.1, forward strand.
CTTACAATTGACATTACAGTTAGCCAAGATTACCCGTCATAGGTCCTAATGATCGGATCATAGCGCAGCCCCCCGATGTTGAAAGAACTTACTAGATTTCTTTGAGTGAATTTAGACGTGTTCACTTGTACTCACCCTGACATGTGTGGGATCTCGCCTGTCATTGTGAGCCATGCATTGAATATCGACCCGAGGTATGTCCTGGTGAAACAAATAAGACGTGGCATGGATCCAAAGAGATTTGCCACACTTAAAGGGGAGTTAGATAGACTCAAAGACAATGGGTTTATTTGCGATGACATCTACCTTAAATGGGTATGTTATCCTGTACTTGTGAGAAAGGCAAACGGGAAATGCAGAACATGTGTTGACTACTCGGATTTGAACAAGGCATGCCCAAAAGATGGCTTTTCCCTTCCAAGTTTCAACCAGCTGATGGACTCAACCATGAGACACGAATTGCTATCTTTCATGGATGCGTACTCAGGATATAACCAAATCCTGATGCACATTCCCGATCAAGAGCACACCAGCTTCATTACCAATGTTGGGTTATATTGCTATGTGGTGATGCCGTTTGGACTAAAAAATGTAGGAGCGGCCTACCAGCGCCTAGTTAATAGAATGTTTAAAGATCAGATCGGAAAAACGATGGAGGTATATGTGGATGACATGTTCGTGAAGTAACAACGGTCAAGCGACCACGTTAGAGACCTGGCAGAAATGTTCGACATCCTCCGACATTACAAGATGAAGATTAATCCTTTGAAGTGTTCTTTTGGCATTGCATCAGGGAAGTCTTGGGTTTTATCATTAATGCTCGCGGAATCGAAGCTAATCTCGAAAGGGTCCAAGCTATTTGCAATATCCAAGCACCAAAGACTATCAAACAAGTACAAAGCATGAATAGGAAGGTTGTTACCATGAGCCGATTTATTTCCAGGGCTACCGAAAAATGCATTCCTTTCTTTGACTTGATTAAAAAAGGAAAAAGGAATTTTGAATGGACACAGGACTGTAAAGACGCATTTCAAGATTTGGTGAATCACTTGGAGAGGCCACCCATCTTGTCAAAGCCAATGGACCATGAAGATTTATATATCTATTTGGCCATGTCGGTACACGCTATAAGTGCTACATTTCTTTATGAAGAAAATCGAATCCAGAGACCGGTCTATTATGTTAGTAAGCGATTCACATGGGCTAAAAGGAACTATCCGAAGATAGAGAAACCGGCATGTTGATTGCATCATGAAAGCTTCGCCCTTACTTTTAGGCACACCCTATTAATGTTTACACTGACCAGCCATTACGACAGGTCTTGAAGCGGCCTGAGAAGTTTGGAAGGTTACTCAAGTGGAATATCGAACCTAGCCAATTCGACATCACTTATCTTCCTCGGAGGACTATCAAGGGTCAGGCACTGGTATTATAGCAGAATTTACCGCGCAGGATGATTTCCCGAAGAGCATTGAAATCTCTACCATATGGTGGAAGTTTTATATAGATGAAGCATCTAATGATCGTTGTTCTAGAGCTCGGATTATGATTGTAACTCCCGAAGATCGGTCAATTTGTTATGCTTTAAAGCTTGATTTCCCTACAACAAACAACAAAGCCGAGTATGAGGCTCTGATTGCTGGATTTAAACTCGCCAGAGAACTAGGAGTAAAAACTATTGAAATCTTTAGCGACTCACAATTGGTAGTATACCAAGTCAGGGGGGATTACCAAGCTAAAGGGCAACGACTTGCTCCATACCCTACCCAACTCCAAGAGTTGTTTACTGAATTTGAGTATTATGATATTATGAACATTCCTCAGGATCAAAATAGAGAGGCTGATTCATTGGCAAAGTTTGCTAGCACCAGGGATGCACAACATACGGGCTTGGTTTCGGTCGAGGTATTAAATGCTCCAAGCATAAGCCTGATGGAAATTGACTGGGTACTAGAGACGGAGCCTGAGAAGGAATCATGGATGGCTCCAATTAAAGACTATTTGCTAAGGGAGTTCGTCCCGAATGAAGGAATGAAAAGCGACAACAATATATCATACAGGAAGGAGTTATGAACAGAAAGGGTTTCTCCATTCCCTTTTTTCGATGTATCGCTCATGATGAAATAAAATGAGTCCTAAAGGAAGTTCACGAAGGGGAATGTGGCGATCATGCTGGGGGACAAACCCTAGCGAAGAAAATACTCTGTTATAGGTATTATTGGCCGACTGTTAATCAAGATGCTGCTGATTATGTAAGGCAATGCGACAAGTGCCAGATATATGCAAAAATTTCAAGAGCTCCGCCGACGAAAAATACACAAATGATCAGCCCATGGCCATTTGCCATGTGGGGTATAGTTATTATTGGTTCCTTACCGATCTCCAAAAGTGGTGCAAAGTACGCTATTGTCGTAGTTGATTACTTCACCAAATGAGCCGAAGCGGAAACTTTAGCCACGATCATGACTAAAATAGTAATTAACTTCATTGTCCGGAACATCATATGTCATTTTGGTTTTCCACGAGCTATTGTAACAGACAATGAGACTCAATTCGACAGTGCTGAATTCAAAGATTTTTGCCGTCGGTATTGTATTGAAAAGAGATTTGCGAAGGTCGCTCACCCTTGACCGAATGGACAAGTTGAAGCTGTGAACAAAAGCATAAAATCCATTTTGGAGAAGCATTTGAAAAAGGCTAGAGGCAAGTGGGTGGATGAACTCCCGACAGAACTATAGGCTTACAAGACTACCCACAAGTCTGTGAGTGGCCATACTCCATTCGCCATCGCTTACGATTCCGATGCTGTTATTCCTGTCAAGCTCAAAGTTCCTTCTCATCGAGTGACTTGCTACGATCTCAAAAAAAAATAAAGATCTTCTCTTAGAATCTCTAGACTTTATAGATGAGAAATGTGAGGAAGCTAATTTGAGGGCAGCTGCTCACCGGGTCGCTCGGTACTACAACACTAAAGTCCGACCTAGAACCTTTGAAATCGGCGATCTTGTCTTAAAACGGATTTTTCCTACCTCGTCGCATATCCAACCTATGAAGGACCGTATGTCATTGAGTTGAGGCTTAGAGAGGGAACTTTAAAGCTAGCGACTGTTGATGGCATCACGCTCCCAAGGGCGTAGGATAGCGAGCATAAATGCTAAATTGGTGCGACTGACCATTTATGAAATAACTCACGTCCGTAGAGCGCGGATATGTGCATAAATGCTAAATTGGTGTGACCGACCACCTATGAATGACACTCGTCCGTAGAGTGCGGATATGAGCATAAACGAAAAAAGGGTATGATCCGACCACTTATTATTTAAATAACTCAGACTTGACAGAATGAGAATGAAGTTAGTGGAGATGGAACTCGACCTTTCGCTGATCAACCCCGCCAACCCAAGTTCGGGGGCAGAGGCATGATGACTTGATCGCTGAATTTGATGGCATAATGTTAGGGCTAAAGCCTAACGTTTGGATACGTATCGAGGCCACGACCTTAGGGAGGCCTTGGGATGGATAAATCAGATCGATATCTAACCAACGAGCAACGAATCACAAATACATTAAATGGAAAACGTAATAGCTCGATCATTTAAACAAGCATGTACGAGAACTCTACACAAGAATAAAAGAATTCTTATTCACACTAAACTTGTTGTTTACAATATAAGTTTATCCAAAATGAGAAGTAAAAGTGGGGGTCGTACCCGTACAGACATGACCAATAAAAAGAAAAAGTAGTCATCCAAGCTGTTTTACACATCACATCAACCCAACGATTATTTCTTGGATTTCCTCTCTTTCTTTTATTTCTTGGGAGTGGCTCCCTTCGAACTACCACTCGATTCTCTCTTCGATCCTTTTCCACCTTGGCTTTTCTTCAAAGAAACATCTTCAGTTATGGGGATCGAGGCGGCATCATCTTTAGAGGCGGAAGGGATCGAGTCGCCCTCAATAGTAGAAGCAGGGGGACCTCATCTTAGGGAATTGTCCCACCATGAGGGATTATCTGAAGCGGGATAGGGATCGGCTCATTGAAATCTATATCAACAGGATCAGCTTTCACCTTCTTTTTCAATAACTCTTCCTTCTCAACACACTCTTTCATGTTGAGCTCATCAGTAGGGTTGGAAGAGTCCGTTATTAAGACGTCCTCATCAAAAGGAATAACATGGTGTAGGTCGCCTCCTTCCTTGAACAATACCTCCATGAATTGATCATCGATAGCGAATTTTCTTCTCGATCACCCTAAGCAGCTGTTGAAGTTGTAACAGTAATGGATTCCATCACAACCATTTATGATCCCAATTGAAGCTCTTACAAGGGAGGAGAAACGACACCTAACAGTTTAAAGCTAAGGAAATATAAGCGAAAAGATTAGAAATATCAACCGATGACACCCCAACCTTTTGAAAGACGGAAGTTGTCAACGAAATACCTTCCTCGGTGTGGCTCCCAAGTTGAGCCAAAATAACCTCAGAACTGCGTTCAAGAATTGGAGAAAGCTGAGGCTTGTCCGGATCATACTCAAGGATGGATGAAGAATCTACTATGGAGCTTGGGATAGCCTGGGATGCTAGGGGAAATTCAATTGTAACATCGGGTTGTGTCGACCTGGATCCTTTACCCACTTCATATAAAGGGGCAACAACAGATTCTTTCTTAAGTATAAGCTGGATATCATGCAATATTTTGGATTCATCGTCCAATAGCATTTCACCTTCAAGCCTGGATAGGTCGATTTCCTCAGTGTTAAGGAGTCTTTTTTCCTCTGCAACAAGAAATTCCCACGTGCGCCAGAGCTGGTAGGGATAATCATCGCCAAGCCATGTTAGATTTATGTGCTTGAGAACGTTGGTGTTGTAAAGAATAAGAAGAGGGTCGAGCTCGTTCATTATCTCTTCCCTAACCTTATCCTTGGTAGCTTCTACTTCGAACTGAACAAGTGCATCAACATCTTTGGCCCTTTCAACGGCTGCATCTCTCTTAAATCTAACATTCACCAGCTCATCACAAGCATCTTGAGTGATTTTTTAGGTATCATCTTTCTACTTGTTTGCATACTCGAGCTTAGCCTTGAGTTCCGCTATCTCCTTCAAGGCTGCAGATTCATTACTTTGAGTTGTATCTCTCTCTAGTGCGATTTCTTGATTTCAATGATGTAACACTAAACATATCTAGGTGACTGGACTTCATCTCCTCCATAGATTTGACGACAGCATTAGCTTTACCCTCGGCCTCTACTTGAGAGGTCCTAGAAGCCTCTAACTCATTTGTCAAAGTATGGATAATTTTTTTATTCTAAGCCTCCTGGCATTTCAACTTTTCAATTTCCACCGCACACTCGAAAGATATTTTCGACATCTTCTCTGCTGCTTTCATCCATTCACGGTACTGCTTGTTGAAATAGTGACACAATCGATAGTCATTTTTTGGACATGGTCTGGGACCCTCTTCAGATTAGGAGGGAAAAAGAACCCTTCAAAGCATAGGTTTGAAAACTCTTCTCGAAGTTGTGTCATGTGAGCAACTGGATCGATCATAGGATCTTCAGGAACGATTTCAACTTTAATGCTTTCCTTGCCAGGCCTATGAGCAGCAACATGTTCGCTATGGCGACGACGATTACTAGACCGCTGAGAATGAGAAAGAACTAAAGGCTATAGAGGAACTAATATGGGAGTGTGGCCATGAGAGAAATCGAAAGGTGGGTCCCGATGATCAGTTAACTTATCGAAACCCTTTGGAGGAGGGGACCTAGATCTTTATCAATGCTTATCTTGAGATGGTTTATCCCTAGCACCCCTATCCTGATAACCCGGTCCTAACCGAAGGGATAACTAGAATCATAATACTCTCGACTGCCACATTGATAGTACAAGCTAAAGCATAAACCAGAGGATTGGTGTGTATATCCCGAAGGGAATCGAACATGTTCCTTTTCTTCACCATCGTTCCTGCAAAGGAAAACAAAAGTTAATCAACTTTAAACATCAAAGGGCACAAGTTGAGCACAATGCAATGTTGAGGGGTGCAAGTGTGTCCAAGTGTCCTTATGTTTACCTCCGACAGATCAGATGCAGGAGTTTTGCTCATTGGAGTAATTTCCCCTTTAGAAGCTGAAATTTTAGTATGAGTGCTCTCCTTTTCTAAAAGATTATCACTCATTTCTCTCAAAAAAAGAAGTTGGAATTTCAGTGCCAGTTCTAGTGGGAGATTCCGACCCATCAACACTCATGTTAGTGAAGTGGAAATCATCAAGGTTATGTGGTATTGGCAGACCAGACAAAGAATCAAGTGGTAGACTTGAATGCTTCGACAATTGAGAAGAGGATTCATCTTGAACAACCTTGGGAGTCATCGGCAGCTTGAGTTGATCGAAAAGGTGACTTTTGGGAAATTTATAAACAAGTGTTTTCTCTTTTCCTCTATCGAGAGCCAAAGGCTGTGAGGTCTGCGAGGATCTGACCTCGACTCTAAGACTAGATCCATCATCATTACGACCGAGCACATCGGCTTTATCTCCTTCAACATCAATATCGGTGAATTCCTGAGCACCTATAGCTGGGGGTATGACGGGATCGATTCGATTACCCCTTTGACCGGCTACAGCCCGTGGTCTTACCCTTGCAGTTTAAGCAAATTTTGTTAGCCCTACGTTGAGGGGCTCTTCCATCAAACAAAAAGTAATAAGGCATTCGTCCATAAAAAGATATTCGATGTTCCCATCTTCAGGTGGTGTATTTTTGGGAGTCATGACCGCCTCCTCATAAAGTTATCGCTGGGTCATGCAACGGTGCCTTTAAAAAGAATTACTTTGTCAGCAATACGGCCTAGATATCGGTTTGCCACGCTAATATAAAAATAATGGATAACACTTACGTCTTTCCATCCATTGTCGAGCAAAACCAGGAGGACATCGAACAAATAACCACTCACTTTTAAAAGCACTTAATTTATTCCATGCGCTAGTTAGAATCTAACACTTCTTCACTGACTTAAGAAAATGTAAATGAAAGACTCCTTGTCCATCGCTTGAAAGAGAATATGAACCGAATATCATCGATGGTCGGAGGACGATGCAAGAACTCCATAAATACCAAATAAATACAATTGAGAAGAGCATAGCCGTTTGGATGAAGCTGTGCTGGAGCTATCCTCAAATAATGGAGAATTTCCCGGATGTCCGAGTTAAGTGGCGGGATGCATCCAGCCCAGCACATGAATTTGTTACATGCTGTATATCCTTCTGGAGGTCTATGAGCCCTGTCATCCTCTGACGGAACCAATACACCATCAAAAGGAATTCCATGCCGTACGCAGATTCGACAAAGAGCATCTTCCTTAATTTTAAAAGCTACGGAATTAGTAGGATCCTCAAGAATAACTGCTCCTCCAAAGTGTTGGGAGCAGGATCAACAACTTCTGGTGGAAGAATGGGAACTGCAGAGGAAAAATCAAACTATGGGCCTAGGCTTTCCGATTGTTCTGAATGATGGCTAGAGGACAGACTATCGGACTCGGTTGCAGAACTTGATTCCACGCCAGGATTATCCAACTGAGAAGATGGTCCAGCAGGCATAATTGCAAGATGCCAAGAACGTCTAGAACCTATTGCTATTAAACTCAGTAAAAATCATGATTAGATAAAGTAAGCTATACCCCCAGCGCATAGTACTTGCTAGTGTGGTATGGTGAAGTGCTATACAATACAGTAATAAGTTGTACGAAATAAAAGACGGAAAAGATGACGAGACTTCTAGGTTCGACCGGAGTGACCGTCATTCCTGACCGTCTCAACTGTTTCTCTATGTCATTAGGGAACGATGCGGTTTGAGTTTCACGATCTATTGTCAGCAAGTAAAAGTTTGGTTTTTATGTTAAAGTCGCTGATAAGTTTCAATAGAACAGTCAAAGGCATCGGTTCATGTCAAAGTTCAAATGTCATATATTACCGAATATGCAGTTCAAGTCCTATATGAGTCATATGCGTTCACTTAAATATGAAAAGCCAAAGCACATCTTTAAACTAAAATTCATTTGTTTAGATTCCATTTTTGGGTTTTGATAGCTGACAAGTGATCTTTCAACCTAGACAAACATGTTGATCATTAACCCTATCCATTTCATCCGATCGTTTGCACCACCCAATAGTCCGATCGTTCAGTCCAGCATTTTCACCGATCGATTCATTTAAACCATTCCATCTAATCATTCAATCTAACCAGTCACTACCAACCGTTCATACTATCAACATTAGCCAATCGTTTGGGTTAAATCGATGTTGTACGATCATTTTACACTCCATATTGCCCTCATACGATCGTTCAGCTAATCGATCCATTCACTTCAAAATTCACCAAGTCTAAAAGTTCAACCACTACTCCAAATCATCCAACTCTAGAGCATAGCTGATCGTTTAAAGAACGATCATAGCACATCCAAACAACAACTCCACTCACAACGATCGATTGAACACACACCAACTTCCCTAAATCCGTTACTTCATCCTCATCAACAAACAATTGGTTAAGACCACCGCCTCCTCCTGTCTCCATCTCCATCAACCTTTTCCAATCATTTTACTGATCGATTCCATCATAGAAGATAAGGGCTATGACATTGATGAAGCTCAAAGTCTCAACCTCGAATCATAAAATAAGTTCAAATCGACCTACATAAATTTGAGATCTGAGAAAAGAAGATGGATTTGAATTCGAATTGAAGTGAGATCCAAAGGAGCAAGTGCAACAATGGTTAGTATGGAGGAGGATTAATTCTTGTTTTAGAAATCGGATCGTTGTTTGGAGTGATGGAGGAGATGGAGTTGGACGATTCATTTTTGTCAAAAGCTGGAACGATACAAAAATGGGAAGTGGGGACGAAAGTTGTTAAGTGAAATGCTTTTATATGAATAGATAGGTCGATCCTTTATGGCCTAAAAAATTGCACCGATCGTTTTAAACGATCCAAAATTCTGCAAGCCCAGAAACGATCGGACAAAAAAGGTTAAGTTTGAAAGCTTTATAGGAAGAGCATATACCGATCGTTCAACCTATAAGATATACCGATTGTTTAAGCTAAAATTCCTACCGATCGTTCCACCACCCAAAACGTTCTATAACTCCTCTATATGTACTAACGATCAGTAATAATCATTAAAAATGGGAGAGAAAAAACAATGATCGGTGATGATTGTTTTAATAAAAAAATGGAAATAACGATCAGTAGAGATTGTTTATAAAAATTTCAAAACTTGACAACGACCCAAGAACGTGTAACCATGATCGGGAGTCTGGTACAAACATGTATACATGCTAGAATATGTTCCAAAATTCAATTTTTTGAAATCGACAAAAATTGAATTCGCAACTGAAATCAACCGAAGAAAGATCAAAACCAGATTATTGTGGCCTGATAATCACCTGAAAAACAACAAGACGGTCATTGACAAGCCATGATCTAGTATTTATACTATTGGAAGTCGACTATTAGTAATAATGAATAGGAGACATGACCTTCAGCAAAAAGCGACTTAATGGAAGGATATCGACTATTCGACAAATTAAATGGAATCCCTACTAGTGATTAAAGATTACAGCTTTTCAAAGCGCATCATGTTTAAACAAGATGTACATTGGGGGGCAAATATTATTCCGCCTTTTGACAAGACCCTGATATCATCGACTTGGCTAAAAGTGGATGGTTATCAGCTCTTAGAATCAACTATATGCAGCGCTATGGACGGTAGTCTAGTAGATTTGGACTGAATCCCAGTCAAGATATAATCAGTATAAAGTGATAAGCAAAGCTATATGGGGCTACATTTCAAATTTCAAGTCAATCGGAGTTCGAATGCTCAAGTTACGGACAAAACAATGATTTGTATGGATCGATCAGGAACGATCCACAAGACGGCGCAAATCAACGACGATCGATCGATATCTCAAAATCTACCAAACAAATTCACTTAAAACTTTCAGGGAATTAATATATTAAAGGGTGGAGCCCACATGAATGATCGTAGGTCACAACTCAAAAGAACCAATACACGCCGATCGTTCCTAACGATCGGTGTAAATCAGCCAACATTCCCTATTCGACGAAGATTGATCTATATCTCATAAACTACAACTCAAAATGACACCATATTTTAGGATCAAGGTCCAGAGGCATGTGGGACCCCCCATAAACGATTGCATACCAATCAAATATAAAAATAAAGGTCGGTATGATTTATACCGATCATTCCAAAACATACGACCACCGATCGTTATGGTGGGCCCCTATGGACTTGAAAATCTTCTACCGAAATCTTAGTGAAATATCTCATCATCTCACTCTATAAATACAGACCTATTGGTTCATTTTCAAGATCTTTACACTGCTGGTTACTCTAAACTCCATTGTAATCAAGTGCAAGCTTTGTTCTACTGTTGTAATAAGATTCTCAAGAAAGTAATAAAGTATAATCTTCAAAGTGGACGTAGGCACACAACGCCGAGCCACTACAAAACTCTATGTCTTTGCTTACTTATTCATTTACTCAGTTTAATTTTACTTTTCTTCATTTACTTCTCTACAAAAACTATTCTTGGGTGTTTGTGACCATTTTTAGTGCAAACATCTATCATCTGTGATAGTCCTAACAATACCATCAAACATTCTAAACCTCACACTTTTGACATTCACAACATGACAAGATGAGTCATTCCCCATATGAACTACTCTACCATCAATCTTCCTATAACTAACAAAACAGCTCCTATCTGGTGTCACATGAAAAGAGACTCCAGAATCAATCACCCAACTTGTACTCTATAAAGGTGAAATATTGACTGGAAATGTATAACTATCGCTACTATCTGCATCTTATCTAACTGTTGTTGAAACTGAAGCTGTTAATAAGAAAACTTGCCAACACCCCAAAGCAAAGTTTAAAGTGTAAGTGAACCTTTCGAAACCACCTTTTGAACCGATTAAGATAGTTTAAACTCTATCGAATCCCTCTTACAAACCAATTAAGGTGATTTAGATCTCCTTTGAAACCACCTTTCGAAAAGGTCGAGGCAATTGGAACTCCTTCTATACAACCTTTCAAAACGGTCGATTCAATTGGAACTCCTTCGAAATTACCTTTCGAATTAGTTGAATTTTCTTAAAATCCTTTTGAAACCTCCTTTCGAAGTGGGTGAGGTGACTAAAGTTAGGACTTAATGGGTCTTAGGGTTTTAATTGAATCAATAGGTTTTTACTCCTTCGAAAGATAACCTTTCGATTGACACTGATACAAGTAATCCATAACCAAAACTATATAGAAGCAACAGTTCAATCAATATATTCGGAAATGACATATGCTTGCTTTAATAATAATTTCCTTGAATACAAGGAGCTTAAGTGTTACAAAGAAGTAAAATCCCCAACCTGATTTTAGAATTAGGGTTTATAAATTCAAGAAAGAACAAGAATTGAGTAAATGAATTTAGATCTCCTCTACAATACCCCTAGGGTCTTATTTATAGGCGTAGGCTAGACCCTTTGGAATCAATCCTTTCAACTTAGTTGAAAGGGTGCCTTGAAGTCCTTTCGTTGCTACAAAATTCCGGGAGCCCTTCTACCTTCGCTTCTGAATGGAACTTGAGTGTTTTCGACTCCATCGAAAGGTATGGATGTGCCCTCTACACTATTGTTGATGTGCTATTGCAAGTAGGAAAGGATGTGAGCTTTCAATGCTGTCAAAAGGTGTATCTTTAGGGCTTCGAATAAGTTGATGCATAGTAGAAGGTTTAGCTGTGAATGGTAGCTTTCGACAGCATCCCCATTAATCAATGTAGAACCCCGTCTTCTGGTGTTTGAGGAAGACTTATTGAACTCATATAACCTTTCCTTTGTAATTGTTGATGGTTTCAATGATTCAAAAGGTAGATCTACACTTTCGAAGGGGTAGTTTTGGCTAAATGTTCTACTGCGGAAGGCAAGTAATGGCGAAACCCGCTGTTTCGAAAGGTTTGGTGCATATATGGAAGCATGTTATCTGATATCTTCAAAAGGTGCTTCTTAACTCATATGAAACCCCCTTTATACATGCTGAATCATCTGTTTCGAAAGGAATTAACTAAATCGGAAGGGCAGCCTCATCACCTTTTGACTTCTTCAAAAGGCCATTGCTCATCCAACATTTTGCTGAAGCATCCCTTCAACTCTTTCGAAAGATTTTGCTATTGCTATCATTCTTTGTGAATCCTTCATTTATATTCTTTATGGTTTCGATAAAGTTGAAGTGATTTCTGATGATAACACTTGCCCCCCCCCAGCGAAGGGATGCTCTTAACTTTTCAAGTCAACTGTTTCGACACCCTTCTTTATTTCAGCGTAAAATTTCCCGCCTTTTTATATACTCACGTGAATCTTGGCCGTTCATTTAAATTTGATCAAATGGTTTATCCTTTGCATTTGCTTTTCTTATAAATCATGTATTCTTCTCCCCCTTTTTCATTTACCTGCAATTAAAAACTCAAAGCAAGAATCAGAAATTTCAGTTTCTTATTAAATTCCTAATTTCATTAGATGCAAGTTCTAATTCGAGGTATGCATCCATTGTTTTATATTACAACCCGATTTATCACGTTTAATTCCAATTTCAAATTCTTAGGGTTCGAATTTATGTTACAGTTTCAATTTTTGAGAATGATTTAAGTTTATCGTTTGTATAAATTGATCTTCATATTTATTTTTTATGCCGATTTTGATTAATTTATGATATCAATTTTGGGTTTGAACTTGAATTTGTCAAAGTTGTGACTATTTGACATTGTTGTATGCGAATTCAGGCTCGAATTCTATTATACTCAATTTTAATTAGTTTGAGAGGACGTTTTTTCGATTTTGATTAATTTATGGTGCCAATTATGGTTTGAACTTGAAATTGCTAAAGTTAGGGTTTTCATTGTTGTTAGATGCAAATTCAAGCTTGAATCAATATTGTTGTCAACATCTAAGAAGCATTGGGTTGAAAGTGAACCAGGAAGAATTCCTTTCTAGTAACTTCGAGAGAAGGTTGAGCTATGTAAATCAATAAACCAATATTACAACTTAATTTTCCAACCCTTTCTAAAGGTGTTAATGTGACTAACTCCACTTCATTTCCAAGCCCTTTCAAAGAGGTCGAAAGGAAGTCAAATATCCACTTTAAATGGATCCTTTCGAAGGAGTTGATGTTGCTGTTACAAGATGGACTTGTTCGGAAAGCTAAAGTATGTTTCGATGTATTCTGACACCTTTCGAAGAAGTCGTCTTGAAGGGTTCAATTTAATGGCTACACAGTGTATCTCTTCGAAGGACCAATTCTCTTCGAATGGATTCAGAACTCAAAGTATACAAAAAGTGGATTTGATTTGCTATTGAATTTTATTTTGGGTAAATAATGCCCAATTTTAATTTACTTTAGAAGATATTAAAAGTTAGAAATTCGCATCTCCTACCATCAATTGGATCGAGAATAATACATTTTTATTTCAGTCAAAAACCTTATCTAGCCTTTTGACATGATTGAAACCCCTAAAATCGAAACATGCCTAGTCATTTGCATGCTTTCGAAACTCCACCTTGTCCTTTTGACTTGTTTGAGACCCATTATAGTCAACAGGAATATAACTATCATTTTCTCAATATAAAAATTGTCAAAACGTCCTCAGGCCCTTTCGTTTGTATTAAAATTACTTTGTTCCAAGTCTTTCGACTTAATGAGAGTATAGTGTTTCGACAATATTCATATTATTATTATTATTTTAAGTAAAATAAAATTTCTGGGTTTTGACGTTGTCAAAAGGTTTATTTGACTTGATTGTGGAATGTTGTGAATAGTTTGAACAATGTATATATTCAAATTAGTATTGTGTGGATAGTTGCACCTATTAATAGTAAAAAAATCCTGGGCTTTTGAAATTGTCAAAGGGTGTGTATAGGTATGGAACTATATGCCTTGTGAATTTTTGAATCATTGCAATAGGCTTTCGACATCATTGAAAGGTGTTAATATTGAAAAAAATTATAACTTTAATAAAACGATTTCACCTGGCAGGATCATGGGTTTAAAAAGAACTTCTGAAAAATCAAAAAAGGATATAGCTTCAGAACCAGAATCTTTGCCAAAAAAGACTGAAGCCATTTAAAGAAATTCCCTCATATTTTCGCAAGACGAAGTTGATGCAATTCTTAATGACTTCGGAATTACAGGAGTGGAAGCTATTCCTCCTAGTCACAATGATACTATCCAGAATCCCTTGAAGGATATTTTACTTACACTGCCATCCACATCTGGCATGGCAGTTTTATTACATTCCCTGATTTATTGTCAAGATTCTTAAGTTACCTGGGCATAGCCCCTACTCAATTATCACCAAATGTATATACATATCTTGTCTCCTTAGAGCTCATGGCTTTAGGGTCAGGCATGCCTTCGCTAAGTGATGAAGTTCTCAATTATTTGGTGCGCCTTGTCAAGCTTAGCAGCTTAAATAGTCAGATCTTCAGGGCTAACCCATACAACAAGTTAATTTCTAAGGGAGTAAACAAGTTTAAAGGTTGGGAGATACAATTCTTTTATGTCAAATGTTTTCCAAATATTAGTGGAGCTTTCTCTTCTCCTCGTAAGTTGATCTTTATTTTCATTTTTCATTAAATTACTCTCTTTTGCTAAGTTACGTTTTCTTATTAGGCCTTGCTCCTAAATATTTTGATGATGAAGGAAAGAGAATCGTGAAGTTGTCAACTGCTGCTTCCGGTAGCATTGGGAATAGACTTACAATATTGACCCCAAGCAATCTTCAAAATTATTCTCTCCTTCCAGTAGGCCAGAGGATTCTTGGAAAACCTCCTCTTGTCCAACACACTTCCAAGGGAAAGTGCTTCCTATCTTTGGGTGACCCCAAAAATTTTCACCGTTGTCTCTGATTTGTCCTGACCAACCTGGTAAACTTGTATGTATCATTTAGAACTTGGCGTTGTGTTATTCTTTAGATTGCTTTACTAACCTATGCTTTTTGGATTCTAGCCGCTGCTCTTCCTGCTGAATAAACCACAAAAGATCCACTCCCTCTAACTTCTGAATCTAGCGCTTTAGCTCTGACCCAGGCTATTGCTAGGTCAAGGATGATCACCAAAAGAAAATTGAGTGGAATGACTGCAGTAGGTCCTTCTCTCAAGAAAATTAAAACTACTGATGTCCAATCTTCACTTACTCCAAAAGAGGGTGAATCTGTTGATGTAGGCAAAACTCTAGAGGGTCCTACTCTTCATGCTACTGCTGACTAACCCAGAATAACTCTTCCAAAGGACGACTTCATGTCCCATATTGTTGTGTCTAATTCCCAGCATCATTGAGCAGATGCAAAAGGATTTAGGCACTTCAACTTCTTCTCAGGAGTTAAACCCCTCTAGACCCCGTCTTCGGTCTCTCTTAATGACTTTGAGAAGATTGTTCAATCAATTATGAACTCTTCCTCATTCACCTCTATTCAATCGCCTTCCTATGTACCCGATCCGACAAGTCACTGTCGATCCCTCATCGAGCAACAACATTTGGTATGTTTCATACTACTTGACCTTCTAATTACTATTTCATACTAAATTTTGACTCATGTTGTACTTTTGTTTTCAGATTTATAAAAGCTGGTACTCCCTTCGAGAGAACATTTCAAAATCTTCTACCGAGACATCTAAGCTTAAAGAAGAAGTATCAATTCTGAGTAACCAGATTATTTCCCTCACTGCTGCTAAAGATAGCGCAGCGAGGGAACAAGAAAGATTGAGCACTTCATTTGTTCAAGCAGAATCTACACTTGCCGAGGAGAGGAAGGCTAAACAAATCTTGACCGATGAGGTTTTGGCTTTAAAAATGACTTTAAAAGAGTCGGAGGAAGAAAAGGCCAGGATGAAAGAAGAATTCTTTAATTGTGGCCATCAAAACAATTTATGAGGCCAAACAAAAGGTGTCACAATTTTTAACCACTTCTCTTAGTGACATTATCGTGAATTCTTATAAGGATGCTCTCATGCAGGCTTACTCTAACAATATAGAGAAGTGTCCAGACTCAAGCTTTCTCTCACTCGATCCCGTGCTGGTCAAAAGATTCATGGATAAAATTAAAGAAATAGAGCAAGGGATCGAGATTCCTGAGAGAGAATAAATTGACGCCGCAAAAGTCTTATCTTTCGAATTCCCTTCTATAAAATCGGATTCTGACTCTGACAAGGTGAAGATGAAGTGGATGATGAAGTTGTCATTGAGTAAGGTGGCAATAATGATGATGATGATAACCCTGAAAATGAAGATAGAGGTCAGGGTTCCAACAGCAGCGGAGGTGATCACGATGGTTCCCATGGAGGGGATAGCGATGATATTCCTGAGGCTTTAGAGAAATTCATCCCTGATCCTAGTGCTCATGAAGCAAGTCAAACTTAACTTCCTGAGCCTTCTGATCTCCATGAAAAAATGTCAATATTAATGTTAGAGAACAAAAAGGAAAAAAGCAGACCCTAAAAAACTTCAATTCCTATTTCTTAGGTATGGAATTCTTAGTCTAAATGGCTTTCACTTCCAAGATAACAGTAGCTGATATCATTCTATTTTAGATAAAGAAGAAATCCATTCAACTTTATAAAACAAAGTTTGAAAGAATACAAGTGAAAATAAATAGTATGTATAGGGAGTTAGATAAATAACTAAAAGAACATAACACACTCTTTGACAAGTATTATAAGCTTAATAATAGCGTTGCAGTGTTAGCGTCTTTCAAAGATCAGGAAGCGACCCTTCGACTGAATAGGACACGCCTTCTATATGACAAGCTCCTAGAAGAGAACAGGGAATTGATAACACTCTTTGGATGTTGATTGAGGACAGAGATATCCTGGTAGATTTCCTATATAATGCTTATTGCAGACATCTAATTGTTGTTTTTTCATACTTGGATGATTTAAGTGGAGGTTTATTTAGATATCTACATGGGAGATACTTAGATGAATTTGGATTTGATCCTCATCCAGGGGCTTGCTGTAATTTAATGCGAGTCAGTTTAATCCCTCATGAATTGCCTCCATAAAAACTCAAATATTATAAGGATAAATTCATTTTCGAGTTATTCCAAAAATCATTTTTGTATGAACTAGATGAAAATTTGTAATCACGTAATAATATTGATTTGTGAACTTTCTGTATTAGTTTTCCTTTATACTTAATCGGATGTTATTACATTATTATTACATAATAAATATCTCTCAAGCAGCCTTGTTTCTAGAGAGTACTTAGGCAAATATGTTAAATTAAGAAGAGATTACTTAGAAAAGGCCTCGCTCTTGAAATCCTCAAGGTTGACTAGATATTGCTTTCTTAGAGATCTTCAGAAGCTTTATATGCAACATCCCTGCCTTCGCTTTGATATTTTAGGCGAAGAAAAGGAGAAGCTCCTTAAGGAAATTCTTACATATCATACAAAATTGGTTTGTGGTCATGATAGTCCTCCAGCCGGAGAATGGGATTATAGCAAATGTCCTCCAGTTTATTACCCCAGAGGGATTTAATACCACTTTTGGCTTGACCATTACCCTTTCAGCTAACTCTTTGAATAAAGTTAAAGATGTTGTTTATAGACTTTAAGTGTGATAGGACAAAGCATGTATTTGATTTTAACATCGATATTTTACCTTTTCTTTCTAGGTTATGACTTTTACTGTTGTAATAAAGAAACTTGTTCTCTAGGTGTTAATTTGTTTTTTGTTTATTTGAATAGGAATTACAGTTAGCTATCACGCCTCTCCCACTAGATCTGTTATCTCGTTTTACCAATATTAGAGATAAGCTGGTGGAAGATTTTGAGAAGAGAAGCCTATTCAAACATCCTTTGTCCACCCAACTTCAAGGTAATACTGAGGCATTTGAATGGCGTGAGAAATTTTTACTTCAAAAGGCGATTATTAGGGATCTTAATTATCAAGTTTCTAGTCTTGAAGCATACACAAAGAACAAAGACGAAACAATTTCCCAATTGAAACACCAAATTAAATCAAACCCGTAAATTGACTTTGATCATGAGATGACAAAGCTTTTCCAATTGGTGAGCAATTTGGAGATCAAATTAAAAGATAGTCAAGCCTTGTGCAAATCCCAGGAATTTATTGATGTGCACGTAAATGTGCATATATATACATCCATATTTTATCTCTTTTTATTTAAATAAATATCATTTTGGGCATTTTAACATGTTTAAAACCAAAATTCAATTGTTTTCAAAACATCATATATTCATCTTCATTCAGGGGCAAAATGGTCATTTTTGTGCATGTGTCAATTTGAGAATTTTTACTTGGACATTTTTTATGATTTTTATAGGAAATTTTGATGCATATGGAAGAGGGATTCATGAAGATATATGCATGCACAAAGAAATACAAAGGAATGAAGAGGAAATAATTCAAGTTCAAGATCATGGAGGACTCAACCCACTTGCCTAAATCTACAATTAGAAGCTAATGGACAACTAAGTGGAGGTTAAAGCTTCATGCACATTTAATAAGTGATTAATTAGTGGCTAATGGTTACTTGGTGGCCACACTTCCTAAAGGGCATTTTGGGAAGCTCCCTAAAAATAGAATTAGGGTTTTATGCATGTATAAATAGCCCTCTTATGTACATGTAAATATTTTCTACTCTTTCATATTCTACTTAGGAAATTAAGAAATCAAATTGTAAGCTCAATGTTACATGAAATAAAAATGGCTTCCAAGCCTCTTTCTTCTCCCTTTTCTACATGCTTTTCTTTGTTTATTGTTAATGTTTATTTATATGCTCTCTTTCTTTTTATGTTCATAGCTTAGATTTACATCTATGCACTAGTCTAATTAATTTCCTTCTAGTAGTTAATCTTCTTTTTCTTTATTTATTCTCTTCTTTCTTTCATTTTCAATGTTGAAACTTACATGTGTTGATTTGATAACACAAATGAGTAGCTAAACCCCTTCAATTTAGGGGTAATGAAGCTCTCAAATATTATGTAATTTCAACATTTTATGATTTATGATCTGTTTAGCTTGTGCTTCATGAAAGTGAATTTTGATGTAAGTTTATACAAGTGGGTTTGATAGCTTATATTGCTGATGCAAATGAGCTATTCTTATTCAACATAAACACAATTTACATCATCATTTGCTAATTAATTTTTGAGTTTGAAATGAAAGTAAAAATGAAATTTGATGATTTATATTATTAGTTACAATAGTAAATAGATCATACTTAAAATAGCTTTTGCTTTGGCTTCATTTTCATGAGAATTGATAAGTGATTTATTTGTGGTATTATAGTTTGATGGTTTGAGTTATGTTAATTAATAACATAAACAAACCATACTTATGATAAATACAATAATATTTCACTTAATATAAAAGCTAGAGATCACAAATTATTTGTTTGTTGATTTACAAAAATATGAGAGTGGATTTGCCTCTAAATTGTTCTCTAGTCTAATAGTTTTTAAGTCACAATTTAATTCTAGCTTTAGCTTCTTTTTTGTAGTTAACAATTTCATCTCACTTTGGTCTAATTTGATTGAATTGAAAATTTTAAAATCTTAAAAATTCCCTGCGGTTCGACCCGTACTCGCCACCTACTAACTTTGGTACGTCGTGCGCTTGTGGTTAAATTTAATTTGAAATTTTTCGTCAAATTTCTAATCCGATAGAAATTTTGTCGTTAAACAAGTTTTTGGCGCCGTTGCCAAGGAATTTGTCTTGATTTTAATTTTCTATTCTTCGGATTAGTTTTGTTTTGCGTGTGTTTGCGTTTAATATATATATATATACACACACACACAATTTCATTTGCAAAAAGAAAAAAAATTGTATTCCATTACATTTTCAATTTATATTGTCAAGTGTATTTACATTTTCTTTTTTTCTCTCTCATTTTTCAAAACTGTTTCACTGTGCATCAACACAATTCGTTCCTCTGCCACTTCAAACTCCTCTCTGTCAAATTTCTACAGCCAAATAACCACCATCCACATCAGCCTTTACACAACATCTCACTACTTCCTCACTTCTTCTGACCACTAAACTGCTGACCATTCCAATTCACCTTGCTACCTCAAACAGTGCATCTCCTTTCCACTGCACAGCATACCATACCAATAGTGCAAACATACTCCAAATTACAAATTCCCCTGCCAATTCATCACCTACCACTTGCTGTTAAACAAGTTCTTCTTGCTGTCACTATTCCCACTCAAACACAAAACAAAACATCCTCCCCTAACCAACAGTTCTTCAACTTTCAACAATTCGACCACCATCAACTACAAACCCACTTCTGCCTTCAGAATCTTCAAACTCTTCTGGCCATCACATCCACCTGCCTCTTTTCGCTACAAACTGTTACAAACTGAATCGCTACTGCTCCACCTTTCTGCACATAAAACAACTTTCTTCTTCGACATCACTGCCTCGCTCGAACACCAGGACCACGATCCAGCAAATTTCCCCTCTGACCCAACAGCAACATCCCATTGCAAACAACACAACACTCACTGCATTATATTGTTGCTGTCAACTTCATCACTACAGACAATTCATATTGCCTTCTTCCAATCCATCATCTATCCACCCCTTCACACTGCTCACTGCATTACACCATCCAAATACAACCACACTTGCAATAATCTCCCTGATTGCATCCCTTCCTTTCAACCACCTGCAACCACACTTGCAATCCACCTAGACATACATACCAGTCACTGCCGTAGCATATTGTGCAACACTACATCCATCAACATCCACAGGAAAACAGTGCTACCATCTACTTCACCTCCCAACACAGCAATCACCCCATTACCAAAAACTGCCATAGCATCACCTGTAATACAACTGCCTTCATACTATTTCCTTATGCCCTCCTATTCAGATCCGCTACTGCTGTAACATTGATCAACCACTGTTCCAAATCAACAATTCCCTTCCAAACAACAACATTCACCATTCATCATAATTCGTCACCTCTTCCTACCCAAATAATCATTCTTCTAACCACCGTTAAATTGCCTACTGCTGTAGCTAAACACCATCTAACTGACATCACTCCATCACGTACTCGATCAAAACCATCACAAACCGCCCGCCACCACAACCCAATTGCACCAGCGAGCATCAACTTCATGACTCCGGAACCATCAAAATCTCCTCAATCGACAACACCCATCGCAACCTCCTCCAACCCGCATCCACACTCAAGCAACTGCAGCAATCCCCAATCACCATATCAACGATACTCCACAAAATTCACACGCGAACTCACCCAAACCCAATTCGAACATCACCTCACCCCTTGAAACCACACCCCAAACGACAGTCAAACAACTCGAACTCTGTCACCACCGCATCGCAATTCACGAATCCACAATCCACACCTCCCTCTTCAAATCACTACCCACAACTTCGATCGACTACCTAGAATCGCCTCGAAGACCAACCTTCACCCAAACCCAATTCGAACATCACCTCACCCCTTGAAACCACACCATAAACGACAGTCAAACAACTCGAACTCTGTCACCACCGCATCGCAATTCACGAATCCACACCTCCCTCTTCAAATCACTACCCACAACTTCGATCGACTACCCAGAATCGCCTCGAAGACCAACCTTCAACCAATGAAAGCAATTTCTGGATCGTGATTTTGTTTTTGTACTTTGTGAAAAAAAAGGGAATGTCGAATGTTTTCTTTTTGAAGTAGAGATAGTGTCGAAATGCTTTTAAAACAGTGAAAAAGGGGTTGGGTCTCTTATTGGGCCGGGCTGTTAGTATTATTTATTTATTTTAAATTTAGTTTCAAGTTTTCTTCTCCTTAAAAAATTTTTAATTTGCATGATTTTTAATTTGTTTTGTTTGTTTTATTTTCACTAGTTTATCTTATTTTGATTTGATTTCTATTTCATATAAACAAAAACTAAAAAAAAGGGGATTTTTGTTTAATTTAATAATTTAGTTAAGTTAGATTGTCTTAAGTTTCCTGCTCTTTAAAAAAAACAACAAGTTGTTCAAATAAAAATTGCTTTAGTTAATTTGTTTTGTTTTTCATTTGTTTTAAGTCCCTTCTCGATATAAAAAAAACTGTATATATCTCTTGTTTTTTCTTTTTTATTTTCAGGTTGCCAAAGCAGAAATTCAAAAGGAAGAAGTGCTTGCCAATAATAAACTGTTGTGCTTTGCTAAAAATCGCCGCTAAAAAAATTGCTAAATAATCTGCACGCTCTGGTATCGTGTCATTTTCCCTTGTTTTTATTTGATTTGCATTGTTGGTTGCTTGCATTTGCATTTATATAAAAAAATTCAAAATTCAAAATTCAAAAAACACTTCATTTTAGTTGCATTGTAAATTCACGTTTAATTTTGCTTTACATTCATCTCATCTTATTTTCTTTTCTAAGGGCAATACCCCAATTCACATAAGGTGAGGGATTTCATCACCCTTTCCTTAGCCCACAAACGCATTTCATCGTAGAATTTGACTAATAATAAAGGTTAGACATTCGACTTAAGGGTGTCGCGAGCTCATCTAGGGTTTATTGTACCTTCACAATTGTTTTCTTTGAATAATTTTATTTCTTGGTGTCTACGCTATGGAAGAGTAATAACCAGTTATAAAAATTAGGTGATTCATAAATATTATACTGGTTGTTCCTTTGAAGGTACTTAAACCTTCGGTTGCATTGCTACGGTGATTCGTGGTGCACCGATAACCCCTGCCCGTTACCTGGTTGAGAAATATTTTTGTTGATTTAAGACAAAGTGTGATTATATAATTTTGGGTTAGGAGCTACTAAGGACAGAAAATTGTAATTAAGTCCTTTGCATTCATTTAGTTGCATTAGTTCGTGCATATTTAAAAAAAAATTCCAAAATCCAAAAAAAATTATAAATTTTACTTAACTTAGTTTTTAATCCAAAAAAAATTCATTTTTTCCATTCCTTTGAAAATTTTCAATCAAAAACAAAAATCCAAAAAAAAATATAAAATCATTTCAAAATTCAAAAACAAAAAAAATCAATTTTCCATTTTCTAAAAACAAAAACAAAAACAAAAATCCTTTTGGTAAATATTTGAAAATTTGAAAATTCAAAAACAAAAAAACATATACAAATTTGAAAATCCAAAAACAAAATAAAAATCAAACTTCTCTTTTGAAAATAAATTTCACTTGGTAAATATTTTTCTACCTTGCAAATAAAAACAATTTTTTTCACTTCGTTTTTCAAATCTTCTTTCATTCTCTAAACTCGTTTCTAACTTCCTTCTCTTCTCGAATTTCACTTGTGCATGAGTACTTGGACTCGTGACACACAACAAATCATTGGACTTGCGACTCAACAACTAACCATTTAAATCGAATAGACGATCCTCCTGAAATGGCGAACGAGAACACCCCTCGAACTCTTATGGATAGAATCTTTCCCGATAAAGTTTCTATTCCATCTTGCAACACGTTACTCGCCCTTACGGGTAACCACTTCGAAATTCACTCGAACCATATTGCCACACTTCCGAAATTTGGTAATTTCGAGCACGATGATCCCTACATTTTCTTGACTAAATTCAAACAAGTTTGCGCAACCATAAAACTCCAACAACTTTCCAATGATGGAATCAAACTTCGATTAATCCCATTCGCTCTTACGGATTACGCTGAAAAATGGTTGTACAGCTTACCCTCGAACTCGATTAAAACGTGGGAAGAATTTGTAAAAGCTTTCTTAAAAAAGTTCTACCCCTTAGAAAAAACGAGTAGAATCCAAAACGAAATTGTAAACTTTCATCAATTCAAGGGAGAACCATTTGGAAAAGAGCTTTTGATAAAATGTCCATACCATAACTTTGAAAAATGGACGATTTGCCAAATCTTATACGATGGACTCGAAAACAGCTCACGAACCATGCTCGAATCAATGTGCCAAGGCAATTTTCTTGCCCAACATCACGACGATGCTTGGCAATTTCTTGAAAACCTCACCGAAAAGTCATCCCAATGGGAACGTTCGAACGAAAAATCAATTTACTCACGATCGAGTACACACTCGATAGGATCTTCTTTTGCTTTAGAAGCTAAGATCGACGCAATGATTAAAAAATTTGTTAACGTTTTCTCATCGAATAAAATGAACCAAGCTTCCCAACCGATGTGTTATAAATGCAACGATCCTAATCATATAGCCGATCAGTGTCCCAATTCTGTTGAACAAATCAATGCTTTCAATAAAGCCAAAAACGACCCGTTTTCTCCAACGTAAAATCCTGGTTAGAGAAATCATCCAAATTTTGCGTGGAACCAAAACAATCCCAACACGAATACGGTTCGTCCAATTTTCAAGCATTCCCAAATAATGCTTCGAATCCTCCCTTTCAGCCCAACAATTTTCAACCAAACTTTGCAGGACTGCCTCACAATCAACCGTAACAATCAAATTTTCAACCAAATTCTACTCATCCTCACCAAGACAATAAACGTTTAATTTCGCTTGAGAAAACTCTTAAAATATTGGCTAAAGCAACTACTCCAAGCCTTCAATCGAACAGCAATTTGCAAAATTTATTGACCTCATATATGCAAAACACAAACCAATCGATTGCAAAACTTGAAATGCAAATGAGTCAATAAGCCACGTCTGTGAGCGAACGTGAACGAAGAACATTCCCAAGCCAACCCATTTCAAATCCCAGAAATCAAAATGCAAATTCAAATCAAGCCCATGTTGTTCAAGGTAGCAACATCACCCAATTAAATGCTATCACAACTTTACGTTCCGGTAAACAAATTGATAATCAAGTCGTTAACCCAAATGATTTACCGGAAACCTCTCTCGACACTTCTAAAACAACGAACGAAGCTGAACAGAACGTGGAGCCAAACATTGAATTGAATGATAATCAAAATTCTTCTTCTACTCGAGTAGACTTGCCTACCGAGTATCATGTTCCATTTCCACATCGTCTTCGACCAAAGAAACACTTGGACCAAATGGAAAAGATGTTTGAAATTTTAAAACGGGTCAAAGTTAAAATTCCGCTTCTTGACATCGTTTAGCATGTCGCAACGTATGCAAAATTTCTTGAGGACATGTGTATCCAAAAGCGACACACCCAAGTGCTTAAAAAAGTCTTCTTAGCCGCCAGTTTGAGTGAAGTCTTGTCCCAATCCATGCCCGTTAAATACAAAGATCCTGGCTGCCCTACGATTTCATGTACAATTGGAGACAAGACGATTAACAAATGTTTGATAGACTTAGGCGCGAGTGTCAACACTATTCAATACTCCGTGTATGAACAATTAGGCTTAGGTGAGCTCAATCCCACAAAAGTTATGCTTCAATTTGCCGATCGCTCGATTAAGAAGCCCGTGGGAGAAATCGAGGACGTGCTCATTCGAGTAGGGCAATTCATATTCCTCGTTGATTTTATCGTTCTCGAAACACAACCCATGTCAAATCCCGTGAGTCAAATTCCATTGATTTTAGGCCGACCATTCTTAGCCATATCAAATGCCTTAATCAATTGTCGTAACGGTTCGATGAAAATCTCTTTTGGAAACATGACTTTGGATCTTAATATTTCAATCTTGAAAGTCAATCGAACGAACCTCGTGACCAAACGCTGGAAGTTAGTGGCATTCACAAAAACTTCGAAAATGAGACACTTAACCTTAATGATGAACGTAAGGCCGAGTACGAAAAATTGTTTCACGAAATTCCCAACGAGACTGAATACACTCTTCCTTTTGAATCACTTCCAGTTGAGTTCGAATCTCAACCCAATTCTTTGATCGGAAAACTCCCAAAGTTGGACCTCAAACCACTTCCCGATCACCTTAAGTACGCATACTTAGGTGATAACGAAACATTGCCCGTCATAATTTCTACGACTCTTTCTCTTGATCAAGAAAACTCTTTACTTTCAATCCTGTGGAAAAACAAGGAAGCGATTGGATGGTCGACCTCCGATATTAAGGGAATTAGCCTTGCTATTGTTCAACATCGCATTCATTTGATCGACGATGCCAAGCCTGTTCGTGACGCACAACGAAGGCTTAATCCAAAAATGAAAGATGTGGTGCATGATGAAATTCTTAAACTTCTCGACAACAGAATCATTTACCCAATCTCTGATAGTTCATGGGTTAGCCCAATTCACGTTGTACCCAAAAAGTCTGGGCTAACCGTTATCTAGAACGATTCAAACAAACTTATTCCAACTCGTACTCAAACGGGTTGGCGTGTTTGCATTGACTATCAAAAACTAAATGCTGCAACACGAAAAGATCACTTCCCTCTTCCTTTCATTGACCAAATGCTCGAACATTTAGCCGGCCACAAATTCTAATGCTTCCTCGATGGTTATTCCGGCTATAACCAAATTACAATCGCTCTCGAAGATCAAGAGAAAACGACTTTCACGTGTCCATTCGGTACCTTTGCTTATCGACGTATGCCATTTGGACTTTGTAACGCTCCTGCGACTTTCCAACGATGCATGGTTGGCATCTTTTCTGACATGATTGAACGCTTTCTAGAAGTTTTTATGGACAATTTCTCAATCTTTGGTGACTCTTTTTCCCAATGTTTACATCATCTCGAGTTGGTTCTAAATCGATGTAAAGAAAAACATTTGACTTTGAATTGGGAAAAATGCCACTTTATGGTCAAACAAGGCATAGTCCTTGGACATGTCATCTCAAATAAAGGCATTGAGGTAGATAAAGCAAAAATCGATGTAATTGCAAATCTACGCATTCCCAAATCTGTTAAGGACATTCGATCATTTCTAGGACACGCTGGCTTTTACCGACGCTTTGTGAAAGAATTTAGCAAAATCGCTCGTCCTTTGACGACTCTTCTTGGAAAAGACATTCCTTTCGATTTTAACTCTGATTGTATCTCTACTTTTAAACGTCTTAAGAATGAACTCATTTTTGCTCCAATCATTTGCGCACCCAATTGGGGTCTTCCTTTCGAAATAATGTGTGATGCTTTGAACTTTGCCGTTGGTGCTGTCTTAGGACAACGCATCAACAAGATCCTTCACGTCATTTACTACGTGAGTATGACTTTGAACGACACTCAACTCAACTACACAACAACCGAAAAAGAGCTTCTAGCTGTCGTTTTTGCGCTCGAAAAGTTTCACCTTACTTGATAGGTTCACACATTACTGTGTACACGGACCATTCTGCACTTCGATATCTCTTCGCTAAAAAGGATGCTAAATCCCATTTGATTCGTTGGATCCTTTTACTTCAAGAATTTGACCTTACAATCAAAGACAAAAAAGGATCTGATAATGTCATAGCCGATCACTTGTCTAGTCTTCCGAACGCACCATCTTTGCCGATCAATGAAAACTTCCCCGATGAACAACTTCTTTCAATTTCTATTGACCCATGGTACACTGATATAGTGAACTACTTAGTCACTAAAGAAACTCCCTCATCTTGGTCCAAAAAGGACAAATACAAATTCATGTCCCAAGTGAAATATTTCTATTGGGACGATCCATACTTGTTCAAATATTGTCCCGACCAAATAATCCGGCGTTGCATTCCGGATAATGAGATCAGGAGTGTTCTTTCGTTTTGCTATGATCAAGCGTGCGGTGGACATTTCGGTCCTCGAAAAACTGCTGAAAAGGTACTTCAGTGTGGTTTTTATTGGCCTTCTCTTTTCAAAGACTCGTTTGAATTTTGTAAAACTTGCGATCGATGTCAAATGCTTGGACGAATTTCTTGACGAGATATAATGCCTCTAAACTCCATTCTTACGATCGAAATCTTTGATGTTTGGGGTATCGACTTTATGTGACCTTTTCCCAATTCTATTGGAAACTTGTATATCCTTTTCGCTGTCGATTACGTCTCAAAATGGTTCGAAGCCGTTCCTTGCAAAACCAACGACCATAGAATTGTTATGAAATTTCTTAAAGAAAACATCTTTTCGAGGTTCAGCACACCTCGCACAATAATCAGTGATAACGGAACCTATTTTTGCAACCATTCTTTTGAAAGTTTAAAGAAAAAATACTCGACAACGCACAAGTTATCCACTCCGTATCATCCTCATACTTGTGGCCAATTTGAAGTTTCAAATCGACAAATAAAACAAATCTTGGAGAAAACTGCAAATAAAAAAAAAGAATGGTCTCAGAAATTGACCGACATGCTTTGGGCTTACCGTACTGCTTTTAAAACTAACCTTGGGATGTCCCCATTTCGTTTAGTTTACGGTAAAGCTTGCCATTTACCAGTTGAAATCGAACACAAACCGTTGTGGGAAATAAAGAACTTAAACTTTGATCTTGAGAAAACTGGCAAAAACCGAAAACTACAACTCAATGAACTAGAAGAACTTAGGAATGACGCGTATGAAAACGAAAAATTTTACAAAGAAAGAACAAAAGTTTTTCATGACAAGTCAATCCTAAGGAAAACGTTTTCGCCTAACCAGAAAGTTCTTTTATATAACTCAAGACTTCATTTATTCCCTGGGAAACTTAAATCAAGATGGACCGAACCATTTGTGGTACGAACTGTTTTTCCACATGGTGCCGTAGAAATAGAAAACCCTAGGGATGAATCGATTTTCAAAGTCAACGGTCATCGTTTGAAACCTTTCTTAGAATTGCCAAATAACCAATAGGAGGAGCTCATGATTCTTCATGAGCCAAGCTATGTAAGCTACGTCTAGTAAGAATGTTAACCCTCTTTTGTAAATATATACATATTTTTCCCCGTTACACTTATTATATCATGCATTGACTGTGGGGACACAGTCAAATTTAAGTGTGGGGGGTCTCATTTTCATTTTTTAAGTTTCATGACATTTTTGAATTTTCATTTTCCTTTATCTAAAAAAAAGAATCAAAAAATTTGTAAATACCAAAAACATTTTCTTTTTAGCATTTTGATTTATTTTTGAAGAAACACTATAGGATAAGTATAAGTTTTGGTTAATAAATTGAAAATTTTGAAAATTTATTTGTCTTAACAAAAATAAAAATGAAGTTTGAATACAAATTACAATGGTTTAACTAGTATATAGGAAGGTTCATATGTGTTAATTATGAAGTACGTTCTAATTGAAAATCTTTGTTTAAAAAAGCGGTAAATTTAAAGTAAAGGATATAACAATTTTATCTTCCAAGTTAAATGGTGCTAAGATGATTTTGCAAAACTCTCTCTTTCTAAATAAATATATATATATATAAGACTTTTGTATATATGTATATATTTTTAAACACCTAGAGTCATGTGTTCACGCTCGTGTGTTCACTCACCATGCTCTGTACCCTTCTCATGTAATCCCGAAAGGCAATGCATGATTGGTATATCTGGTCTCAGTTTATCTGAGTTAGGTGTATGTATATAAAAACTCTTTTAATAACGCCTACAGTCGATAAGTGTTCACACTTGTGTGTTTACTCGCCACGCTCTGTATTCCCCTCACATCAGTCCGTAAGGCAGTGCACGGGTAATATATCTGGCCTCAGTTTACCTGAGTTAGGCATATGTAAATATCAATAAAATTTTCAAATAAGAGAGAGTAAGAAATTGAAATCTAAGCACTATTTTTACTTGTTTGTTTTAACTTGTTATTGAAAATAAATGAGAATACCACTTTGACAAACTTTGATAATCAACTAAGGATCCATTTCATAATTAAATTGTGTTATCAACCGAAACAACTAGCCAAACTATGGTCTATCTATTATGATAACTTGATTTTTATTGGAAATTTTGACAAGTAAATGACTTAAATTTTGAAGATTATGACCAAAACTTATATTTAACTTATTTATGCCGATTTAAAAGTAAATCCTTCATTGTAAATATTTTCAAAAAACTCGCATTCATCTCATTGTAAATAAATCTTGCATTTTGTAAATATTTTCACTTTGCGTTCGGATTTTGTGGGTAGTATCCGCTGAAAACCCTCACGAGACAACACTAGTCCTACTGGGGACATCCAGAGGTTTAACGGCTTGTTGCATATGCTTAATGCAATCGTGCTCCCTACGAAAATGGATTTATCTTAGTTTCCTTTTATTCGAGGTCGAATAAAAAGATAAGTGTAGGGTATTTGATGTGCACGTAAATGTGCATATATATACATCCATATTTTATCTCTTTTCACTTAAATAAATATCATATTTGGGCATTTTAACATGTTTAAAGCCAAAATTCAGTTGTTTTCAAAACATCATATATTGAACTTCATTCAGGGGCAAAATGGTCATTTTTGTGCATGTGTCAATTTGAGAATTTTTACTTGGACATTTTTTATGATTTTTATAGGAAATTTTGATGCATATGGAAGAGAGATTCATGAAGATATATGCATGCACAAAGAAATACAAAGTAATGAAGAGGAAATAATTCAAGTTCAAGATCATGGAGGACTCCATCCACTTTCCTAAATCTACAATTAGAAGCTAATGGACAACTAAGTGGAGGTTAAAACTTCATGCACATTTAATGAGTGATTAATTAGTGGCTAATGGTTACTTGGTGGCCACACTTCCCTAAAGGGCATTTTGGGAAGCTCCCTAAAAATAGAATTAGGGTTTTATGCATGTATAAATATTCCTCTTATATATATGTAAATATCTTCTTCTCTATCATATTTTACTTAGGAAATTAAGAAATCAAATTGTAAGCTCAATGTTACATGAAATAAAAATGGCTTCCAAGCCTCTTTCTTCTCTCTTTTCTACATGCTTTTCTTTGTTTTATTGTTAATGTTCATTTCTATGCTCTCTTTCTTTTTATGTTCATAGCTTAGATTTACATTTATGCACTAGTCTAATTAATTTCCTTCTAGTAGGTAATCTTCTTTTTCTTTGTTTATTCTCTACTTTCTTTCATTTTCAATGTTGAAACTTACATGTGTTGATTTGATAACACAAATGAGTAGCTAAACCCCTTCAATTTAGGGGTAATGAAGCTCTCAAATATTATGTAATTTCAACATTTTATGATTTATGATCTCTTTAGCTTTTGCTTCATGGAAGTGAATTTTGATGTAAGTTTATACAAGTGGGTTTGATAGCTTATATTGTTTATGCAAATGAGCTATTCTTATTCAACGTAAACACAATTTACATCATCATTTGCTAATTAATTTTTGATTTTGAAATGAAAGTAAAAATCAAATTTGATGATCTATATTACTAGTTACAATAGTAAATAGATCATACTTAAAATAGCTTTTGCTTTGGCTTAATTTTCATGAGAATTGATTAGTGATTTATTTGTTGTATTATAGTTTGATGGTTTGAGTTATGTTAATTAATAACATAAACAAACCATACTTATGATAAGTACAACAATATTTCACTTAATATCAAAGCTAGAGATCACAAATTATTTGTTTGTTGATTTACAAAATTATGAGAGTGGATTTGCCTCTAAATTGTTCTCTAATCTAATAGTTTTTAAGTCACAATTTAATTCTAGCTTTAGCTTCTTTTTTGTAGTTAACAATTTCATCTCACTTTAGTCTAATTTGATTGAATTGAAAATGTTAAAATCTTAAAAATTCCTTGTGGATCGACCCGTACTCACCACGTACTAACTTTTGTACACCGTGCGCTTGGAGTTAAATTTAATTTGAAATTTTTCGGCAAATTTCTAATCCGATAGAAATTTTGTCGTTAAACATTTAACGTGGGGGGGTGATATTCCAAATATCAATTTACCAACTTCTCCAATCACATCGTCTATTGTGAAATCGACAACGTCTTCATCTCTAGCTATTAAAAAAATTCCTACTACGACTAACCCTCCCCCGGGTTTAGACAAGTAGGTGGTGGGTGAATGGTGCATTAAGGTTAAGTTTGAAATGATGAAATACTTTGATGATCAACAGAAAGTGAGATATTCACAACGCATTAACGAGTATGCAGCTAAAATCCAAAGGCTTGAGTGTGAAAAATATCTCTTCAAAAGTGCATCACTGATTTAGAAAGACAAAACAAGACCCTTAAAGGTGCCAATAAAGCTTTTAACCGTGCTTTGAAGACTTGTATTGTGATAACCCGGATTTTGGACGTCTGTTGGTCGGGAAATTAACTGATTTTATTTTTGAGATATTAATATTAATTAGTTAATCGAGTAAATTTTTGATAATTAAATACCGAGATATATAAAATTGATTTTTAAGCTATAATAAATATTGAATTATGGAACCTCTGGAGATGGTAAATCTTATGGTAAATAAATAAGTAATATATTTGTGACAACCGGGATTTTGACAATATTATTTTAATGAGAATTTAATCTAATAAATTGAAATACAAACCTATCATTTAAAAAAAAAACTACTATATGTATATATGTATATTTGGAAGAAATTATGATCTGGAAATAGAAAATAAAGAGTTTTAAAATATTCAAGGTTAAATTTAGCTTATTCACCTTAAATGAAGAAATCTTATTAATGTGAAGCAGGAGTATAAAATAAATATATGTAACATAAGAAGCTAAAATATAGACATAAGTATTTGGTAGTTAAGTAGAAATAGGAATAAATATCCAAAATACACTATGATCAAGTAACATAATATAAAACCAAAAGATATATATATAGGCTTCTAGGACAAGGCAAAGATCAAATGAATACAGGTTGAAAGAAGAAATTTTTATATCAACCTGTACAAGCAAAACTGGATAGGTATGAACAAACAAGATAAAATATATTTTTTGTACAAACAATTAATGCTATGTCCTATGGCATACCACACTATATCTCATCAGCCTCCATACGAAAGATATCAGCCCACCAAAACAACAAAATCTCTGATATATAGTACATCATGCAAAGAAAAATCTTGCATCTACATCATTCTTCAACCTGTACAACACTCTCTTATATATTATCTTTCTATTTTCCAGTTCGTTCATCAACCTAAAATAAAAATACAAACAAACCTACAACAACAAATATATTAAGCAGTTAACTCAACTTCATGGATTAAAACAATTAAGGAAAAACAGGAATTGGGAAAGAGCAAACCAATCAAGAGCAGATTGTTACTTTTCAAATCCAGGCAGTGCTCTGTTCAATCTGCTAATAGGTGAGTTAATCTATTCTTTTGAAATCCAAATTTACTTTATAACTCTGTTATTCAACCATGTGAGTAAACATCACTTTTAAAAGGATAAATATGTTTTGTATGGTTATATGTATGGAATAATGTGTGCCTGTCTGTGTTTAGATACATAAGTCCTCTGATCTTGAATTACAGGCTCAGGAACACTCAAAATAATTCATATCTAATCACCAAAATCATTTTTAGGCTATGATCTCTAAAGGAAAGATGTTTGTATGGATGTAATATTATTTTTAAAGGTAGTTCAAGTGAATATGTTGAGTAACCACTTAGAAAATAAGAAATCACAGTGAAAGCTAAATCAAGTTAGAAAATCGATGGATTAAATTCCACGTTTTAATTTTATAATCTGATGCGTGCTTAGAAATGGTGATTTTTAATAAGGATTTCTTGATTTTTAAGTTTGTGGTTGTTGCGAATTTGCGAGATGAACGGAAATCGAACTTTCATCGATTTTTGGCAATCGGGGAAAGGTTGAGTGTCGCGCTCTTGGCTAGAGGTAGCATGAAGATCGTGGAGCTTGGGAAAAATGGGTGGTGATTTTTCCGATCATCATGGTGATCGGTAGAAGGAGGAGTAGGGTTTTAGAGCTGGTTAGAGACGAGGTTGATCTCGTGGCCAGTACGTCGTTGAGGTGACGTCGAGTGGGACTGGAGGTGGGGGAATCAAAGCAGGAGGTCGAGACGAATCTCTGGTGAGGTCGGCGAGGCCTCAGTCGATCGTGGATGGCGTTGCGTGACGAATTTCTGGTGATCGAGTTGGGTTCGAGCATATCGATTTGCTCGTTTTTGTTTCCCTGTTCGACTCCGACCAAGCTGGGTGGTCGGAATATTAGAGTGGGTTGTCATCGACTGGCGAACATCATCGGCGAGGAGTCGGAGATGTTTTGATAAGCGTGCACGTGCACGTGTGCACTTTGGGTGTTTGGGTTTGTCGAGGTTTGGGAAGGAGGTTATACTCGGATCGATCTCGAGACGTTTGCAAGTTTGTCTCGAAGCGGAGAGAAGTTGCGAATGCACGAGGATGACTCGAGAAATTAGAAGCCTGGACTCGGGTCAAATTTTCGTTGGCAGGCTTATAATGTTGACCAATCTGTAAATGAAGAAAGGAAGCAGATTCCACGGTTTTAATATATTAAGTTCTTGACTAAGTTTAAACAATAGTAAATTTAGTCAATTAAGTTTTTATTTTATAAAAGATGGTGGTTAAGGATGTGATTAAGTAATTAATGAAGATAAGTGATTCATCTTTTAAAAGTAATTAAGGTCTAAATTATTTAAAGGCTAATTAATTAAAGTGATTAATTAAAAGTTAATTTGTGAAGTAAGTAAGGGTAATTAATTACTTAAAGATTTATTACTTAATAAAAGTAATTAAAGGTTAATTACTTAAAGAAAAATTACTTAATTAAAGATTTATTAAGGTTAATTAAATTTATTTTTATTTAAGGATAATTAACTATTAATTTGAGGATTAAGTAATTAATAAATTAAAGTTAATGAATTTAAAGATTAGATTTAATTTGATAATTAGAGATTAATTAATTAAATTAATTGATAGATAGAAGATTAGTTAATTAAGTAATAAAAGGATAAATAATTACTTAATCAAGGTGATTAATTTATAGATAATAACTTAATGTGGTTAATTAAGGAATTAATTAAGGTTAATTAATCAAAATGGATAATTAAAGGATGATTAATTAAATTGCTTGAAATTAATTAATGTTAAACAAGCAGGATTATGGGTGATTGAAGAGATTAGATTAATTTATTTAAATTAATTAGAAATGATCTGACTCATTTATCTTGCTTAAATTGAATGATTGAATAAAATTGGACGCCTTAGGTTGATTGGTAACATGGACATGTGATTTTGGAATGCTATGTGATATGGTAGGTTGGATTTAAACTGAGAATGGGGTTATCTATTTATGATGAATAAATGTGTATAGATGACACTCTGTAATTGGAATTTGAATTGTGTTTGCTTGGATAATTTGGATAAGATGATGTTGAATTCGAAGAGACGGGAGTCGGGCATTAGTAAATTTCCGGAAACCACTTCGATTCATTATAGATTGAAATGTGAAAATGTGAAATCAATTAACTGGAACGAAATGATTTAAGTGGATTGGACTATTCTAATCTAAGTTTGGTACCTTGGAATTAATGTGGGAAATTAGTGATGTCTATAAACACTTGTGAAGTTGTAAATTGATACATCTTACCCGGGTTTTATATAAGTTGTATACCTTTGTATTCCTTGTTCGATGGGTTTACTCACGCTGGTTTCCAGCCTGACCCGGGTGTTACTTTGATGTAATGCTCGGGTCAGACCGAGTATTACAGATTTTCAGGTAAGGACGTTCTAGAGCTCAGGAGGCGAGCTGGATGGCAGGAACGTATGGAGTGTATCCCGCTGTGATATATTGTTGTATATTTGGACATGTTGATTTTATATGTCCAGTGATTGTGTATATGTTGTAACTCTGATGTATTAAAGTGCAATTTAACTGATATAGTTTCTTTGTATAAATGGTATTATGTGATATTATATTTTGATCCGCTGCGAATGTGTGATTCTGTACTTGTTTTCTGTTTCTTCTTCTTCTATCTCTTTCTTCTTTTCATAACTATCTGGAATTTTTGGGATCGAAAATTCCGGGTCATTACATGTATTGAGTTCATCGATGATGCTGATGAGATTAAAAAGAAGGAAAAGAAGCTTAAAGAAATTCTTTGTATAGCAATTCACCATATTGTTGGTCCTTTGATTGCTAAGAATTTAGATAAGGCTGTCCAGGATCTTTGAAACATACACTTGTATTATATAACATACTTGTAAATAATTTTGCAAATTGTGTAAATCATGTAAATATCACCTGGTTTGTAGCTTTTTTCTGTATTTGCAATGATGTTTCTGAATCTACCTTTTGATAGCTTTGACTGCGCTTTTGTACTTCTTGAATCATTCAGTCTTGCTTAATCTTATTTTCCTGTAAAGTACAAAGTAAACAACATATTTTGTCATTAGTTTGAAATATATTTCAGTAGTTTGCCTATGTTACTGGGTATGGTATAGAGATTTCTGAAAATTAATAGATCCTCGATTGGAGATTATAAGTGATGAGGAACTAATAGTTGAGGACGTTTAAAAACTGAAAATTCTTGTCTGATAATAATAGAAGTTCCGATATCTAATTTTGATAATGATGAGTGAAGACCAGAAATTAAATAATAGAGGACTAGAAATCTAAATATGGAATTAATAATAGAAAGCCAAAAATCCAATTCTGGCATTAATAAAAGTTTAGAATTCCTCTTTTAGAAATAGTAGATAGAAGACCGAGAATAATTATTTAATAATAAAAGTCCAGATAATTATCTAGAAATAAGTCATGGAGGACTAGGAATCCTCCTTTGGGAACAAATAATATGAGTCCAAAAACCCTCATCTCGAAATAGTAGAAGACCTGTAACCCGGATTCGGGTGTCGATAAGTGAAATCCAGAAACCATCTTTCGGATATAATGAAGCTCATGATTTCATAATATAAAATCTGACATCCAGATTCACATGTTAGTAGAAGACTAGAACTCATAGTGAATGACCCAAAACCAAATTCGAGTATTAATAAGTGAAGTGCAGAAATCATCTTTCAGAAATGAGCTGATGGTTATAAATTCTTGTTTAAGCCTTTTGTTTTGCACCACTCTTTGAGTTTTGATTCTTTTGACATATTCCACCTTTTAGGCTTCGTGTGTTGCCATTTTTTGGTGTGCCACTTCTCAGGCTTGGACATCTTAGTCCGTTGTTGTTTGGTATGCTTGGTTAGCTTATCCACAAGTAGGACTCAAGGACTTACCCAACCTCCCTCCAGGAGGCGCTCCAGCCATGCCTTATAGGCAGGACTGAAGGCTGGTCGGTGCCTTGGCCAGGCCATAATGTGGCGGGACCAAGGGCTTACATCGTCTCCCTTCCATGGGGCGACTTGATCTGACCATAGCGTGGCATGATCAAGGGCTTGTAGATACTTTAACTTGGCCATAGTGTGGTGCGGATAAAGGTTTGCTCTAACCTCCATCTAGGAGGCGCTTTGACCTGGCCAACTCGGCATGGACAAAGGCTTATAACTATTTAAGGTAATTTCCAAGATTAAGGAGAATTTTACTCCCGACCATGGTAATTCTCTTTAAAAGGTGCTTTATAAAAAATTTCTAGGGTTGCTTTACAAATCTATGGATCTTCCCTTGTCTGAAAAAGTTGTTAACCATTCCTTCAAGTCCTCTACATTGATTTGTTTCATGCCCATTCATTATGTGATAGTGGCAATAGGATACTCCCTAATTCCTTTCATATTTGGGCTTTCTCTTTTTAGATGGCCAATAATTAAGTTCCTCCCTTGTTAATATGTAGATGTTCTCGATTAACGTAGTCAAGTTGCAATCCTTAGGGAGTCTCGATTTGAAGCTTGTCTTTTGAGGATGATTTCTAGATTTTTTGTTGCTTG
This sequence comes from Allium fistulosum, assembly GCA_030737815.1. NCBI lineage: Eukaryota > Viridiplantae > Streptophyta > Magnoliopsida > Asparagales > Amaryllidaceae > Allium > Allium fistulosum. Next base: position 328,352,490 of record CM060907.1, read on the forward strand.
ATTCAGGAGCTTCACCCTCAACGACAAATTTCCTTTTCAAAACCTTTTGAAGCTCATACGTCGGTAATGTTCTACTTGTTGCTTTATACCATTTTTGTGCAAATGTGTAGTAATCAGCCATCATCCCTTCTTCATAGATAGTGCCTTTGGTATAGAATTGAACTATCTTCTTCATTTGATCAAACAAGTTACCACTCTTATCTTTTATTCCCCCTAAAGGAAAGATAGGTGTAGGGCCAATATGAAAGGGGTTTAAGCTCCACTTGTCTGGGTCCTAAGACTCAGCTCACTTTTTCTTTATGATCCGTAAAGCTTCCAATCTTAACACTTGCTCTTCATATTATTTAAAATCTTCAATAGTTCCATAGGAGAATCCAATTGAGTATGGCTCTGAGGATCCTTGCTCAGACTTTCTAATTTTGCTAAGCTGGTGGTGTAAAGTCAAAGGTAGGTAAGTTTGGAACATAATAGGGTTAGAGAAAAATAAAGTTGGGAATTCAACAAGAGCAGAGGTTCGAGCCCTTCTTCTAGCGCCAAAAATGTTAACAAGAAAACTTTCCTACATCCCATAGCAAAGTTTAAAGTGTAAGTGAACCTATTGAAACCATCTTTCAAAATGATTAAGATAGTTTAAACTCTTTCGAATCCCTCTTACGAATCAATCAGGGTAATTAGGATCTCCTTTGAAACCACCTTTCGGAAAGGTCGAGGCAATTGGAACTCCTTCTAAACAACCTTTCGAAACGGTTGAGACAATTGGAACTCCTTCGAAAGTACCTTTCGAATTAGTTGAATTGGCTTAAGATCCTTTCAAAACCTCCTTTCGAAGCAGGTGAGGTGACTAAGGTTAGGACATAATGGGTCTTTGGGTTTTAATTGAATCAATAGGTTTCTACTCCTTCGAAAGATAACCTTTCGATTGACACGATACAAGTAATCCATAACCAAAACCATATAGAAGCAATAGATCAATCAATGTATTTAGAAATGCCATATACTTGCTTTAATAATAATTTTCTTGAATGCAAGGAGCTTAAGTATTACAAAAAAGTAAAATCCCTAACTTGGTTTTAGAATTAGGGTTTACAAATTCAAGAAAGAACAAGAATTGAGTGAATAAAATCGGATATCCTCCACAAATATCCCTAGGGTCTTATTTATAAGCGCAGGTTGGACCCTTTCGAATCAGTCCTTTCGACTTAGTCGAAGGACAGATTCGAAAGGGTGCCTTGAAGTCCTTTCGTTGCTGCTAAATTTAGGACACCCTTCTACTTTCGCTTTTAAATGGAACTTGAGTGCTTTCGACTCCATCGAAAGTTATGGATGCGCCCTCCACACTGTTGTTGATGTGCTGTTGCAAGTAGTAAAGGATGTGGGCTTTTGATACTCTCGAAAGATGTATCTTTGGGGCTTTGAATAAGTTGATGCATTGTAGAAGGTTTAGCTGTGAAAGGTAGCTTTCGAAAGCATCCCCATTGATCAATGTGGAATCCCATCTTTTGGTGTTTGAGGAAGACTTATTGGACTCATGTAAGCTTTCCTTTGTAATTGTGGATGGTTTCAACCGATTCGAAAGGCCGATCTATGCTTTCGAAGAGGTAGTTTTGGCCAAACGTTCTTCTACGAAAGGCAAATAATGCCAAAAACCACTGTTTCGAAAGGTTTGACGCATATATGGAAGCATGTTATCTGATATCTTCGAAAGGTGCTTCTTAACTCATACGAAACCCCCTTTATGCATGCGGAATCATCTGTTTCGAAAGGAATTAATTGAATCGGAAGGGCGGCCTCATCACCTTTCGACTTCTTCGAAGTCCATTGCTCATCCAGCATTCTGCTGAAGCATCCCTTAGACTCTTTCGAAAGGTTTTGCTATCGCTATCATTCTTTTTGAATCCTTCTTTTATATTCTTTATGGTTTCGATAAAGTTTAAGCGATTTCTGATGATAACAGAAGCTTTCTCCTTCTTATCTCTCTTCTTTCTAAGTGTTGGACATTCCTATATAAAATGTCCATTCTTCTTACAGTAATAACAAACACCACTTCTAGGACCCATGAAGTGAGACCTATGCATATCTCCCCTATCTCCAAGGTGTTTTTGGCTCTTATCTCTTCCTATAAATGAACCAAGTTGTTGTTGAAGAATACATCCATTAGTTTTCACTTTCCATATTTCAGAAACTCCTTTCTAACAAATTTGGTGACGCCATAATTTTTTATACCAATACTAGAATAATTTTCCATTAATAACTAATTTAGAACAAGACAGCTAGCTCTGATACCAATCTATTATGCAAAATTTTAATTAATTTACACTAATGCCAAACTGTTGTGGAATAGTTAGGTTTATGCACGGAAACAACCAAAAGGATTTAGCTTGTCGATTAATTATAAACTACTAATTCAACGAAAAATAATCACCAAACCAAAAAAATAGAAGAGTAGAAAACACAAAGATTTAACGTGGTTTGACTAAATTGCCTACGTCAACGGACTCAACAGCTATTCTTTATTTTATTGAAGAAAGAGAGTACAAAAAAGAGTTTACAAAATTATAGGTAGCAAAGTGGAGAGACTAGCCTACAATTACAAATTGAATAATCAATTTCTCCAAAGACCTGTTTGCTCTCAAAACCACTAATTTGATTTGAATGTAAAAATTAGAGTTTACTGAAGAAGTGGATAATGGTGGACGCTCTCTCACACTCTCATATAAAAAAAATTCTTCATTTAAATAGACTTCAGAAGGAAGGAATTACTTGGAGATTAAGTAAATTAGTTGTCCAATTCTCTTGGAACCTTTCCAAATATCTATAATTTGATATCAATGCAAATAGATAATGGTGATCTTGGTTTCCATAATTTTCCTTGCTTCAATTAATCTCCATCAACAATCTTTTCTTTCTTCATATTATAAAATCAATTTATTCACAGATGAACTTCTTTCCTCATTTATACATCTTCTATCCAATTAATTGATTTATAAAACAATTAGTATCATTTCAACGTAAATTATCCTCTTATAACTTTCCTTTTATTCTTTCCATATATAACTTAATTGATTGATAAAACTAATTAGCTAAATTCATTTCTTCTTTCGCAATATTCGAATCACCTAATTTTAATAGTGTGAACGTTTGGAATCGTGCGGTTTGCAACCCATAAAGTAAATTTGAGATAAATAAACGATTGCAGTATTTATATACGTCTTCGCTTTGTCTCTTCCAACACATCGGTTGCGGAAAGGTTTTTAAAAGTTGGATAGCAATATTTGTTTGTATTTTTATGTTATTTTAATAGTTGTTATATTAATATTAAAATATTTAATTAAATAGATTTTTCCACAATTTAACAATGTATCGGTACAAATTAGAAGTTCAAAATTATATTACTCTTCTTCAAAAAATTTATTGAAACAATAGACTATACGCACATAGCTGAATAGTTACCTAATAATAATGCACAACCATTTGTTTTGCAAAAAGAATATACCCATTTGATATGATCATATGTAACAGTTGATTAAGAAGAAACTGCAAAGTGAAGGAACCATGTCCATTTCGCAGTCGGCCATGAGAAGGAGGAAGAAATGGAGAAAGGAAAAAAAATTAAGTAAGGGAAAATAATGGGATTTTTTTAATGGGGTGAATGAAACTTTTCCTATTCTATTTATTAAAACTTTCCGTTTTTAACTCTTATTTAATTTTCAATCAAGCCAAAACTCGGTCTCTCCCTAGCAAGGCCAAGGCCATACAGTGCCCAATATGAAACAAAATTTCCCTAAGCCGGTTTAAGAAATTATCTCCATTTTAAACCATTTCAAATATATACTGATATTGTACCTTAATAAAATACATATAATTTTATATATTTATCCACATAATTACTAACAACACTCAAAAAACAAATAAATTAATAATTTATACTTCTTAAATATTAATTAATTTATAATATTTTAATTGTATGGTTTTTTGGAGAATTTACAAATACGATTGTGGGACTTGGGAATGAGAATTCAGTTAGCGATTAATATTGATCAATTCAAATAGTAATATTTACACATCACCTCAACTAGTGGTGTGGTAATTTGACCAAATTCATCGCTTACATATTTTTTTGGGTAAAATCTAATTTCACATTTCCTTAAGCATCACCAATTGGTAATGATAATTTACACGTGTTCTCATCGTCAAAACAATATCAATTTAGGTTACATGGAATTTGGCATTGGTCAGAATTCTAATGGTATCCATATTTAACTCGGTTTGTGTAATATCTCCCATTATGTAACGCAAAGACGAAACCTTAATGTGTTGCAGTTGCCATGGAAATATATTTTGGAAACACACACACACACACACACACACACACACACACACACACACATATATATATATATATATATAACAGCTTAAGTAAACATAGCAATTAAAGAGATTTCATAACATAATAATCTTCACATTTTCTTCCACAAATCTCAAACCATGCCTACGTAGGGGTAAGCTAAAAATCATTACATAATAGCATCAAATACTAGACATATGAAGATGATGGAACCTTATAGACACATGTGTTTACATTACACAGCGAAATTTCAGCTAATATGGTAAATAATAATAAGGTCTTATGTTTGTCTTCATCTTTAGCATACTCTCGGCAAAGTCCTACCTTCGGCTAATAGTTGTAATTTGAAATCCTATAAACTCAACCTACTCAAATGAGTATCTATGAGTTTATAAGGGAAAAATAATAAACACATTGGACTATGAGAAGTCATAAGTCCAAAAAAATATGCATTAACATAAACATAAGACATGTCTGTATAAAATTATACCTGAAACATTTTTTGGTTTATGGCTTTGGAATATCATACTTTACCCGTGGTCAATTTCATATTTCGACAACACTACTTCTGAAACCATCATTAGCTTCGTGTATTATATCTCTTATACTGTAAGGTACAATCTCGAATGGTATCGGTTATTCTTTTATTAGCTCTGTACCGTGAGGTACTCCTCCCGATCTCAGTAAATTCATTTATTAGTTTTATTCTATGAGGTACATCCCAAGTAGTCTCGGTTGCATTTTAACTTTAGCTTATTCTATAACGTACTACCACAAGTAGTCTATTTATCTTTATCTTTATACTGCGAAGTACATCCCTAAGCAGTTTCTTTATCTTCATCTTTATATTGCAAAGTATAGCCTTGAGCAGTCCCTTTATTTTATACTCCAAAGTACAATCCCAAGCAGTCTTGGTTAATCTTATTTACTTAAGCTTGAACACTAAAAGAGAGTTACATCCACTCTCACGAAAACGTATAACCCACTTCGACATCCTATGCCCCTCCTAAAGTTGATTGTCGAACCCTACCTTTTAAAGTAGGCACAAGCATCCACACTTAGCATCAATAGCCCTTCTGAACCTACATTATATTGTAGGTTATTACATTACTTTTATTTATCTTTAATATTCAATACTTCATCTAATTACTCATTTATTAGGCCTCGGCTTTAGCTTTTCGTTAGGCTTCCAACCTGTCTTTGGCTACCTTAAGCTTCTGAAATACTTTTGCAATGCATCGTGCTTTAGAGAATTTTAAGTATATCTTTCGACCATCTTAGGCCTTGGGTTTCAATATTAGCTTTCCTCCAAAACCTAATAGGTCTCAGTATTGACTTTCCGTGAAAGTCAATGGTTCTCGTTTATCGAATCACCAGCCTCGAATATCATCTCAAGGACGCCTTATTTAACCATTCTCATGTTTAGTAACATTAATATTTTTAATTTGCTTTATTTTCAGATGGAGGTATGAACTATGAGGAAGTTGTATTAGGATGAACACACGGTATGTAACATTGTACTGAAATATTAATATTATTTACGCAATGTATGACTATGATATTTTATATCATGGACGTTTGACGGACAAGTGATATTGAGATGATTTAGTTGTTGTTTATATGTTACTTCATTGTTTGATGGTGAGATTATTGTGTTTAAATGTAAAATAATGTGATATATATTGTTATTGCAACAAAAATATATAGAGATTTCATCGCTAAATCATGGCTAAGTCAATTGCACTTTTAAAATTTTATCGATTTTTCGTCGGCATTCATTAGGAAATGTAGTCGTTTCGTCGGTAAATCGTCCAAAGCATCCCTATGAAAGTGTCACAATGTCGTTGGAATTTTTTTTATATGAGTATTTTAGAGATGTAAAATTATCGTCCGAAAAATAGTTTTCCACGGCAGTTTATCGTCGGACTTCCTGCAATTTTGTATAGTGGAATAGATATTTCAAAATTTTCTTATTGACCCAAGAACAAGTTTCATCGGTAAATTTTTAAGGAGGTATGAATCAAATCGACTCTTTAATATCCATATTTCATGAATGACGATATTGATAGATTTTTGATTTTAGATTAATAAATAAATTGTGAATGATCTCTTCAAGTTGAAGATTACTCTTCCATAAAAAGTTAAAAAATATAAGAAAGAAAGAGAAAAAAGAAATTTGTTTTTCTTTTAAACAGGTGTAGATATTTTATAGTAGATGCATCATATTAATTTTAGAGGGAATTGGTTTGAGGGAAAAAATGAGAACAATTTTATTCTAAAGGACATAAGTTTTAAAATTTAATCTGAAGGACAACTGAATGATATATTCAATGAGCATTACACACATATAATGCTATATTCACACATCATTCTTTTGTGAATATAATATTCTATTGTCCTAATGACTTTTAGTAATTAATAAGCCTACATTATACAAGAGAACTTACGTAGATAAGAGTGATGAAATATATCCAATCAATAGTAGTCGCCCCATTGTAGTATTTGAACAAACAATACCATGTTTACCAAAGTTCATTGCAACTATTAAACCACTTGAATACAACAATGGTCTATCACCTATGCCCAACTTGATTGCTATCAGTCAACCGTAAGGGTTTCTAGGTCGACCAGTCGCAAGTACAAATTGGGGTTTCGCAATTTTTCTTATGTCGATTGATTATCTGCCTAATTCAAGTTGTTAACAGTATATTTGATTAACCCTAATTACAGCCTAAACATCAATTTGCAGTTAAGTTTAGGGTTTGTTGATTTAGGGTCCAAATTTCAGGAGAAAAGGGGTATATACATCAATTTCCAATTAACAGTTTACTAAAAATTTAAAACTAGGGTTTTAGCATATTCAATTTAAATTTAACATATTCGGTTTAGGGTTTTCTAACATCCTAATCAATTAAAATAGTTTAACTAACTATAATAATCAACTTATCAAATTTGTGTCCACTCGCCTCAAGCCTAAGCTCTTCCTATTTGCTTTGACTGAGAACTGCCCCTATGTATGCTAGCTCCGCTTGCTTCTTCTAGATTCAAATGATTATGTTCTTTTAGGTTGATTTTATTTTGCTTCAGAAGAATTTTAGGGTTAGAGGAGATGTTTGAAAGAGTTACACCACAGTAAACTTTTCTATTGGTTTTAGGGTTAGCTTATGTTCCAACTTATAGATATTAGGAGTGAATCTAGGACGTTGATTTTAGTTGGAGAATATTTTTCTAACATCCTAAACAGTCATCGGAAACTTGGCTATGAAGTAACGATCACGACCATCCATGCAGCAGGCTTCATTGCCTTGCTTTTACTCGTGTATGGTCGACCTATTAGGGCCCATGATCGACCATTACCAGTCTACCATGCCATGCCAAGGGTCGACCTGCATATGTATAAATTTTTTTTCAAATCTTCTAAAGCCCATAACTTCTCCGTACTAGCTTTGATTTCAAAGTGTTATTAATGAAAATCATCCAGGAAATCATTACGAACGTAATGGTGCAAGTTTCGTTGTCAAACTCAAAAGTCTGTGAAAATTTTCTTCTTTAGTCCTTGTTTTAATTAAATTTACTTTCCTTTATAAATTTGCATTTAAATTTCTATTAAACTCTCGTTAAAATTTACATAAATTTCTAGGGTGTTATCATGCCCTTTTCTTCATCCCCAACTGATAGAAAATTCACTTTACATCCCTATACATTTTATCTCCATCGGGAAGAATATTCATCCTAGAATGGTGACACTCCGCTAGCACTTCCTCTATGACTTCCTCCACCTTAGAACACATAGGCGTCCGTCTTACCTCAGCCATCCCCTTTTGTCTATTGCATATCTACCGACATGAGAGAAATGTTATCCTCTATATAGCTTGTCCAGAATATCTACTATTGTCGCATCTTTCTTAAGCTCTTACTCGATGATGTCTACCAATGCTAGCCTTACTTCCATTATTGCCAAATAGCCTAGAGTGGAGTCTGATGATGGTTGGAAACTAAAATTATGTAGGATCTCCAACTGCCTCCACTCATGTATAACACTAACTGTAGCATGCCTCCGTTTAAGGGCATCGATAACAACATTCCCTTTTCCAGGGGTATACTGTATCTCAAAGTCATATGATGTTATAAACTCTATCCACCTCTGATGTCTGAGGTTTAAATCTTTTTGGAAAAACAAGTATTCAAGGGATTTGTGGCCGGTGAATAACTCAAACCTTTCTCCCAAAAGATGGTGCCTCCACATCTTCAAAGCAAAAACGATAGTCGCTAACTCTAAGTCATGAGTGGGTTACCGTTTCTCATGGTCCTTTGACTTCCTGCTTTCATAGGCTACACTCTTCCTTCTTACATAAGAACAACTCCTAGCCATGTACCACATGCATCGGTGTACACAGTGAAAGGCTTCGTGCCATCTGTAATGGTAAGTACTAGTGCACTAGTCAATAACTCCTTCAGCTTTTGAAATGCTTCCACGCATTTCCCATCCCATGCAAAAATTAAATTTTTCTTGGTCAAGTGAGTTAGTGGGACTGCTACCTTTGCAAAGTCCTTAATGAATTTCCTTTAGTAAGCCATCAACCCAAGGAAACTCATAACTTTTATGGCTTTCTTTAGAATCTTCCAATATTGAATAGCTTCCACCTTTGTAGGATTCATAGAAAATCCCTTCTCGAAGACAATATGATGGAGAAACTTCACCTTCTTCTTCCAAAAGTGGCACTTATAGAATTTGGCTTTAAGGTGGTGTCTTCTCAAAGTTCCTAGTACCTCTCTTAAGTGATTTCATGCTCACCTTCACTTTTATAAAATACTAGAATATCGTTCACAAATACTATGACAAATTTATTCAGCTGCTCCCTAAAGACTCTACTCATCAACTCCAAAGTATGCAGGGGCATTCGTTAACCTGAAAGGCATCACATCCCATTCATACAGTCTGTTTGTAGTGCGGAAAGTGATCTTCTATTTGATATCCTCGGCTATCCTCAATTGGTGAAATCTAATGGCTAAGTCCAATTTAGAAAAGATTTTGGCTCCAACAAGTTGGTCAAGTAAGTCATCAATTCTATGTAATGGATACCTATTTTTCTTAGTTAGCTTGGTATGCTCTCTATAATCAATGCATAGCCTTAAAGAGCTATTTGCCTTAGTGGAAAAGATAACCGGTGCGCCCAATTTTGAAGTATTACGGTGGATAAATTCTAATGCAATAGCTTTGAAATCTGCTTATCCAACTCTTGCCTTTCTTCGGGGGCCATATGCCTTAATGGCATCACGACAAGTTTAGCGTCCTTCTCTAAATCAATCCTAAACTCGATCTCCTTTCGGGGTGGGAGACCGGAGACTTTTTAAAAAATGCTTAGAAAGTCTCGGACTACGAGTATAGATGAGAGTTCATCTTGTGATTGTAATACCTCATGAATTTTATAAATTAATGTTGAGGGTATTTTGGTAATTTTAACTAAAAGGGGGTAAAATAGTAATTTTACAAAAATTGAATTAGACAATGGGACTTGTGCCATTGCGTAAAACTCATTTTTTTTGTTAGAACAGTATATTGATTTATCCGGATCGGAGTCTGTATGGAGGAATTATGCAATATTTAAATTAGTGGGTTTTGAATTATTATTTGGCCTAAGCCCAATTAAGTGCAACAACGGTTCAGAAACCATAAGAATGGGCTAAGAGGAGTTTGAATTCATATTTCACATATCATGTACATTTCAATTTTCTAACTTCTTCTTCCTTCGTCTCTCTCTGGTCTTATCTTCCTTTCTCAAATCTAAACGAAACCCTAGACAACTATACATCAAATCGAAGAGCGAGAAGAGAAGTGCAAGAGGATATCAATCATTTGAGGATTCAAGGATCGAGGAAGAACTACAATTCTAGACAGCGAAGGTTTTGAGGCAAACTAAATGGATTCTAGGGCTTTGCAATGTAATTCGATGAGTGGAGATCATTACCGAGGATATACTATTGCCCGAAAGTAATATATGTTGTATGTTTACTATTTAGGTTAATTAAATAGTAAATTTGGGTTAAATGAATCACGAGATTAATACTGAAGTAATTACAAAAGTTAATGATGTTGATGATAATCAAATTTGGGTTAAGTGTGGATTAGATTATTTATTAAATAGAAATTGTATATAATGTATGAATTATGCAAATTAAGATACGATTATAATTAAATTAATAATACGCGATGTATGAAAGATTGGGATAGTGAAATATTATGACTATGAGGGGTGTGAAGCATTAAAACAGTAAACAATAAAGTAGAAATCGAATTGGAGAAGAAATGATCAAAATCTAGAATTCTGAAAATTGGAATTTTTTACGTACACCGGTCCACCTATTGGTCCAATTGGTCCACCTATGGCCGTTTTATTTGCCAGCCTAAACCTGGACCAGACTGGAGCAATTTTACTCCAACCAGGCCTATATGAAATAATATATAAATAATGTGTTGACTTTTTAGCGATGTTTAGGTGTGTTTAACGTGTGGATACGTACTCCATTAGTTTTATGGTAGAGTGTTATCCGTTAATGGGTTGATTTGTTTATTTAACCCATTTGTGTTAGGTTGGTTCTATTTATTCAACTCATACGTATATGTGAGTTAGTCATGTTTATCTAACTCATTTCGTTACGTGGGTTGGTTCTATTTATTCAACTCATTACGTACTATGGGTGGGTTTTGTTTATTCAGCTCATATGTATATGCGAGTTAGTCATGTTTATCTAACTCATTTCTTTACGCGGGTTGGTTCTGTTTATTCAACACATTACGTACTATGGGTTGGTTCTGTTTATTCAATTCATATGTATACATGAGTTAGTCATGTGTAACCCACTCATTTTGTTATGCGGGTTGTTTATTCAACTCATTACGTACTATGGGTTGGTCCTCTTTATTCAACCCATTACGTACTATGGGTTGGTCCTCTTTATTCAACTCATATGTATATGCGAGTTAGTCATATTTATCTAACTCAACTTGTTGTGTAGGTTGACTCTGTTTATCAACTTATTGCGTATATGAGTTGGTTCTGCCTATTCAACTCATATGATTTGATAGTTAGTCTTTTTATCTAACTCATGTTGGTATTTACTATATAATGATTTAAGTGGTCATCATGTTATGTTTATCATGATTGACTAACTCTATGGATGCAAGTGAGACAAGTTGACGTAACAAGGTATTAGTATTCATATGATGTCTATGAAATCGTGTATCAATATATACTTGATAATATTTTTACTCACCAAACATGTGTGTCTGACCCCTCCTCATACTATATAGGTAAATGAGATAAACGTGATAGTGTGGTCTTTGAAGATGGAGACTATAGAGAAGTTTACATATGTTATCCGTTGTTTGTATATATTGTATGTATACTGTGACATTTTGTGTATGCGTAAAGATACGTCTATATTATGGTGTATATAGATGGAATATGTTTATTTAATCTATATTATGTTTTGATTCATTCCGCTGTGAGATTTTGAAAGTGAAATTGGTTTGTATAGCTCTCTCTATTGAAATGTTTATAATGATTCGGATTTTTCATTTTACAGCGATTTTATGGCCATGAAAAGTCGGGTTATTACAGTGGTAGATTGAGAGAATATAAATAGCTTAACTCGATTGAGCTATGGGGTGCACAACGAACATCGATGTCTCGCCCTTTACAACTCTTAACCAAATGATCCTACTATCACAATCTAAGACAACCCCGTAATAAGATAACCAATCCTTCTATAGGATAAGTCCATACCCCTCAAAATCCAGAATATACACATTACATGTAAAAATCACTTTTTTTGTATATCCCCAACCAGGTCTTTACAAATTAAGGAAAGATGTGTCGACCCTCCAATAGGATTTGATACGACTATTGGATGGGTGACAACTTGGGTTTTTAGACTCAAGAAGTTGACTATATTTCTAACTATGAATGAATATGATGTTGCTGAATCAAATAAGGTACAAATAGTATTTTTGGAGATAATAGTTGCACTATCCAATGCATCTTTTCCTTGGTCTTTAGGAGGAGGTCTACTTGAGATAGCTGCAGCCTCAATAGCATAATCTTGGCCACCTTGACCCTCTTTTACTAGCTTCGGGTATCGATTCTTATAGTGCCCTTCCTTGTGGCTGTGATAGCATCTCCACTTGAACTCTTTCCTCATCAAAGCCACTTTCCACTCCTTAGCCATGTCCTTTCTTCTGTCATTTATGACATGTCACTCCTCTTTTCTTGATCTTTCCATTGGCTTTCTTATCAGTCCAGAAACCCCTTTCTTTGCTCCACGTTGATTTTGTGCCTGTTCTACTTTCTCCTTCTCCTTAATACCAATAGTTTGAAGTAGGGTCATTTCAATTATCATCTCATAAGTGGCGCCCGCAGGAACTTAGGTCAAAAGCATCTCTCTAAGTGGAGAATTTAGGCATTTAGCAAACTTCATAACCTTCTTCATAGAGGTGTCAATCAGACTCAATCCAAACTTAGCTAACTCCATGAACTTATTCATATACTCCTTCAATGTGGAGTCTTCTTGCCTCGGTTGTATTAACTTCTCTAATTGTAAACTTACTTCAGATTTGGACATGAATCGTTACTCAAAGTGAGCCCTAAATTTATCCCAAGCAATTCTTTCCGCACCATTCTCTTCAGTTACAATAGTCCACCAATCCAGCGCCTCCCCCTTTAAATGCCATGTAGCCATCCTCTTCTTGATCTGGTCTTCCCATCCCAGCTCTAGAAATATATGCTCACGGTCGTTAATCTAAGCCTTTCTTTCAACAAAATCCTTAGCTCATGTATACACTCGTCCTCCCATATTCTTAAAGTCTTTTCACATTTTAGGAAAGTCTAATAGGCGGGGTGCTTCTTCAATGACGGAGCAGGTGGTGCAACTTATTAAGGAATGGGAACTTGCCCCCATATGCCTTAGATATTGCTTGAACCATACCGGCACACCACGTATAGTGGGTATGTAACGACCCAGTATTTTGGACCATTCAAATCGACAATAAATCCACACATGCCGGACTTGAATAATTCAAAACAATGGATTGTAAATAAAATTTGGCAAAACTCAGCATATACAGTAAATAAAATAATTACATATCACAGACACAGAGTAATATAATAATGCAGCGAAAACAAAAGGATAGTAGTTCATGAAGCTACTATATAAATATAACAGAGTTAGACAGGATACAACAGAAGTCTCGAATACAATAGATGTCTCAATACAATAATCAAATACAAGATCTGAATACATCACTGGAATCAACTGAATAACTGAAAGCAGGATCGATAGATAGCTGGATCTCCAAGCGAAGCTCCAACTCCAAAGGTGAGTCTCAAATGCTATATCACTCAGTCTGACCCGAGCGTAAAGCAAAACACAAAACACTCGAGTCAGGATTAAGATTCTTATATTAATAAATCCAACTCAAGTGAAATATCAACTGAAATACAAGTAACTTAAAGGATGTTTGGGATAACCATCCCCTAAGGATCCGTTAAACTATTTACTATGTAGTAATATACGCTATATACAGTAGTGTCTAATCAGTAAAGTATAATCATATAGAAAATAGCGTTAAGGGGATGGAGAACCTTAACGTGGTCGGATCTTAAAATCATAATCGTAGTAAAGCTCGATATGGTAGGTGACACGGCACAACTAGGCAATGCCAGGGTAGATATACCAATTACGCACACGGACTGATGGATACGCATAGCAGCCACTACTGTTCCACCTCGAACAACACTCCCAAATAGGAGGATGGCCATCTAATCAATCACAAATAAGAGTATAATATCGAAGAAATGTGTCCGAGAAGAGGTGCTACCTAACTGGTCCGAGATCGCTCCTGTTTTAGCCACCTTATGCCAACTCACGGGAGTTGGGTCCACGTAACATACCTTAAGAACGTCGCCACCATCCTACTTCATTCTGGAATCTCCACCGCGTACACGGTCGTCAAAGTGGTTTTCGGTATCGACAGAGAGTATGTCCATATCCGATCCCGGTCTCTTTGCCAACCAATCGTTATTATAACCCCGTGGTCATTTCAAAATAGTTTATCCTTCAAAACCAATATATCATTACTATTTCAAGCCCAAATTATCAATGTATTATTTCCATTTCAAAACCCAATTCAATAATATATCATTTCCATTTCCAAAACAATTCAATAATATCTCATTTAAATAAAACCAAATAATTTATAAAGTAAAGTATCAATAGTTTAAATATAATTTAAAATTTCTTTATAAAATAAGATAGTTCTTCAAATTTCACAAATCGATTCAAATTACCTTGAATTCCAAAAATTTAATTTAATCAAATCTCAAATCATCAGTTTCAACTAGATTCAGCTTCTAAATAAACCATTTCAAATTATCGATTTCAAATACATATCTGAACCATAAAATAAGCCATTTCAATTTTTATATATTTCAAAGCTTTAAATATTCAACATTTCAAAACTAAATTCGATAAATTTATATACATATCAAATTCACTTTACAATTATTTAGTTTTGAAATATTAACTTAACATTTCCATAACATTTGAATACAATTTCAAATTTACAATTTAAATAAACAAAATATCTCATTTAAATATTTATACGTTTGAAATATCCATTTAAGTCACCTTTTCAAATTTCAAGTTGTAAATCACTTCTTTAAATTTCAAATTCAATACATTTCAAATCAAACTTATTTAAGTATAATTCTTAAATAAATATAATTTCAATCAATTTCAAATCATAATAAATTCTATATTTAAAAATATAGATATAAATAAATACTTAAACATATTATTTATCAACTTTATTAAATCAACTTTAATAAATCTTTAAAATCAATATTTATCAAAACCATATATTTCTTGTCAAAACCATAGAAATCATTTTCAAAACGTTTATATATAGACCAACGGTGCCTGTATATAATTTTCTATCCTATGGTCAAGTGATACGGATATTTATCATTTCAATCTGAAATTTAAAATATATTTACGGGTATATATCTTTTCAACCCGCAATCCCAAATTCAATTCAATGAAAATTGCTTGGGTTTATCATTTCAACCCATAACGATTTTCTCCTATTCTATAGATCATTCGGGTATGTATCATTTCAACCCATAGTGATTCTATACTAATGGGAACTTGCAGAGTGATAACACATATGATAATAAAATAACAACAGCAACAGGCATATATCAACAATATAAATAACAGATAATGGTGTCAGATGTCACAGGTGAACAGATACAGATAATGACATATATATAAATAACAATATAAATAGCTAACAACAGCATATTTCAATTTGACATTTCAATTGAAATCAAATTTAATACATATAAGAACATTAATCGTGAGTGATTGCTCACCTTTCGAGGCTAGATAGATTTGACAAAGAATTGAGCTACGAATTCCAAAGCAACGCTAGATGGACACGGTTCGATGAAGAAAACAGGCACGACGGACAAAGCTGATAATACGAATAGATGAAATAATCAGAACGGAGACGATGCAGATATTGATATAACCTAAAAATATATACATTAATATTATAATTTATATATATCATTTCAATATTTTAATTTTAGACAAATACACTAAAAATACTATAAACTTTCAAAATCAATATTTAATACATAAATAAGCTTATATATGTAAGCTACAAAGTCACAATATATATTACATTTTAAAATCAGACAACCTTGCTTTATTCCAATGCATATAACTATACACCTTTAAACAACTTTATATATAAACTAGTACAATATATAACCTGCAAGCACAAAATCCCACCGAAAGTATAAATAAACTATTATATAAACTATATATTCAACTTAACAGACTAAATATAAACTTATATAAATATATGTATAACTGATAAAATCTTATATATTTAAACAAACCGATATATTATCTTTCAAAATTTCATATATATATATATCGTATGCTTATATACATGAGTTGTTAACACTTTCCAAAACAAAACATGAAGAAGATAAATGCAGTTAACAAAATAAGCACGCAAACTTATAAAACTTATGTATATACCCATATATTAAAACTAATATATATATTCGGTATTTACAAAAGCTCATGTATACAAATGAAGCTAGAAACTCAAAAGCTTATATGCGACCCACCTTGAATCCGCATGTACCAAAATATCTAGGCATGTGATTCACTCAAAAGCTTGTACGTAACTTTATATTTGCATCCATGAATATGAAACATTGTTTCACAACCTGATACATATTTTGAAAACTCATACAACTTTATAAAAAGGAAACAGATCATATAACTTTTTTTTAAATAACATATTTCTACATATATAAATATATACATAAAAATTCCAAACATATAATACTTGTAAAACAGAATATGCATAACAACTTAATAATTTATATAACATGTGATAGCCAAGCAAGCCTAGGTAAAATACAAAGTAAGATGACAGGTTTTAGACTTCAGGCTATATACAACTATAACTACACTAGATTATATTTATTGATATATACATAACCCAAACATTTGATATATATACAAACAGTTATATAAATAGTTTACCCATACAAACTTACCTGAAGAAGTAAATTCCTCAAATCAAAGAAGGGTAGACAGGACAGAGAAGTAGGTAGACATGACAAAGCAAAGAACAATTTGTAAATATCATGGACTCGGTCTGGCAAGAGGTCGGCCATCAAATGAAGGGAGGTGGTGATGGCGGGCCTGATGGACGAGACGGGCTGGTTTGGGTGGTTGATGGCTCATGAGTGGGCGGTGGAGGTCAGGGTTTTGGGGTGTTTCTTGTGGCCGAAGGTGAGGAGATGCCAGGGGAAGAAAGCGGTAAAGTGTTTGGGTGACTTCGGCCAGATCTGGGGGTCGCGTGGAGGCTACGGGTTTGCAGGCTTCAAAGGGGAAGGTGAGGTGGTCTTCAGCAAGGCAAGGTGTGGCGGCAAAGGTTGGCTGCGTGGGTTGATGTGGCCAAAAAGTGGAGGCGTACAAGAGTTTGGAAGAGGAGGGGATGGAGGAAAATGAAAGCTTCAGATCTGAGAAAGTGTGAAGCCTGCTCATATATATTTTAACTTGTACTTTTAGTAATATTTTTAATTTATTGAAGGAGAAACGGTAGGGTAGGAATAGAAATAGGTTGAATTGTTCAGAGGTTTAATGTAGGAACAACGGTACTGCATAGATTCAGCTGGAAAAATAAGTAAAGCAATTTATTATGGTTTGGAGAGCACGCTAGAAATTTGAACTGAAGGAAGGAGTAAAGTCAGAAATTTTGGTACTGTTACAACTAACCGTTTTATTATTTTCGTCGCGTACCGGACCTCAAAATAAAGAAATAAATATACCGCTGAGATCAGCACGACGAGACGATTAAAACGGTATACAAATATTGGTGGTACGATCTTCCGATCAAAAGTCGATAATCGGTACCGAAAAATGTTGTCAAATTACAAAAAATAAGATGAACGGAGCAATAGATGTCCAAATTTGACGAAACGAAAGATGATGTCTCACTCAGAAGATGATTTACAAATTTTCAATGTAAAAATATTCAGGTTTGGAAAACATTTTATTATCACCAATTTTTAACTGATTAAATTGAAGAAAATTTACGTGCGAAATAAATTTTCATATTTTCGGACGAAAATTTACCAGTGGCTATGTTTAATTAGACGCATTCCAAATATCAAATTTATATTTCAAAATTTTATCGTTTAAAATTTCACAAAATTTAACTAATTACGTTATTAAAACAGTTAAAATTTACGGGTCGTTACATTCTCCCCCACTCAAAACTTTTCGTCCCCGAAAAGGAAGGAGGTAGGAGAATAGAAACAACCAGAAAGCAAAATAGATTTTTAAACAGGACAAAATACTTAATTTAAACCATATAGATTTCGAATTTAATTAATTAACAATTTGGTTTAATCCACTTGGTTTCTTCTTAAGTTAAATCAATCTATCTATTTCTCAATTCATTATCGTATTATCTAGTCATCCTTAATTAAAATTTCTAAATCATCAATTTGTATAATCATTTATTATACTCATATTTTATTCAACAAATTTAATTCTAATATTCCAAATTATTATTAAATTTGTTCCACTTAATATATCTTATCACACATATTTAAACCATATAAATTAATTTAAACCACATAAATTTTCAATTTAAATTAATTTATATTCAATACTTGACTTTAAATTCAAGGTATTTCCATAGGTTAATCTAATTTCAATTTATTAATTCCTACAAAACAAATTTTATTTGTCTCATCTATTATTCAATTAAATTATTATTCTATTTATCTCTATTACCATCTTTATAATAAAATTTAAGTATATAACATTTATTATAACCACTCAAATTTAATTTATAAAATCATTTTATATTGTATATTATCCAATTACATTTTAACTTCTAAAAAATTTAGGTAAGTTATATTGAGATGAAATTGAGTATTATACAAATAAAATTTTACAATTCAGTTGTTCCCAGTTAAATATTTATCCAAGAATTTTGACTTCAGTTTATGATTGAAATCAATCTTTAACCTAAAATTTTAAGAATTTAAATCTCCGATTTACTTCAGACAATTTAGAGATATATATAATATATTTATATCAAATCAAATTAAATTTTTAAAATCAAATACCTGTATATATATATAAATCAAATTATACTGAAGAAATTCAGATCGAAATATATATATTTTTTTCAAAACAAAACCGTAGCAAAGCTACAGAATGGTTTCTCCACTTCGAAACTCGAAAATGAATGTCGATGATGCGGCCGTCATCACCGAAATTATTTTCCAGCGACAAAGAGAAGAGCACTGATTTAAACATTTAAAATTCTTTGAAAACCATTTTATTCGAAAATACTTTAAATAATATTCATTTTAAGACTTTAAAACAAAGTTTGAAATCACCAAAATTTTAATTCTTAAATCCTCAATTTAAATCCATTTCAATTCCAAATTAATTTATAAACAATAGTCATTTTGCAATAGTCAATGACTTACAAAACAATAAAATGATAATCAAATATTATCATTTTCAACAACCAAATTATTTAACTTTTAATTCCAGAAAATTTTCTTATATATTTAAAATATAATCATACAAATTTATTTCATTTATCAGATTTGAAAATTATATTGTGTCAGTTTGCTCTATTCAAGTGTTTCGGAAATCCTATCGATAGCGTTGATCAGACGAATCGGTCGAAAATCCAAACCAACATCAACAACTCAAACAACACACTATAAACATAAACTATTTTATATTAATTACAAATACACTCCCTCACACGATGATTCCAGAATTGGATTTCAACACAAGGATGGAGATCCAAATATAGAGGGACTCTAATCAAAGAGAATTCTAATCTAAAATAGATAGGCTCGAAACGAAGGTTAGATGATTGCATTTCAAATAGGAAGATGGATAAAGTTGTATAAATCACGGGCAACCTTAACCGGGTCAACCGTGACTTCATAGATAAGATCGATGTAGAATTCTGAAGCAAATTGACATTCGATTACCAGAGGTAGAATTCGGGTATAGCATAAGATAGCAGCATCGTAAACCGAGGATACAAAAATCTTCGGTGAATCAATACCGATTGTAAAGGAGTTTCACCCCAGTACAAATTATTCGAAGATTAGCGAGACCGCCGATTTATTATAGAGATCATTCGAAGTGGAATTATGGGATACCCCAGAATCAAAAGACACGAATAGGGAGACACGAATGGACTTGGAACCGAAGTGAATGTTCCAAAATTCAAAGGAACCGAGTCAAAGAAGAAGGAATTCAAGCTCGAACGAAAGTGATTCTGTAATTGAATTTACTACATATGCTGAGTTTTGCCTAAAACCAGAGCTCTGATACCACATGTAACGAACCGTGTATTTTGGACCATTCAAATCGACAATAAATCCACACATGCCGGACTTGAATAATTCAAAACAATGGATTGTAAATAAAATTTGGCAAAACTCAGCATATACAGTAAATAAAATAATTACTGATCACAGACACAGAGTAATATAATAATGCAGCGGAAACAAAAGGATAGTAGTTCATGAAGCTACTATATAAATATAACAGAGTTAGACAGGATACAACAGAAGTCTCGAATACAATAGATGTCTCAATACAATAATCAAATACAAGATCTGAATACATCACTGGAATCAACTGAATAACTGAAAGCAGGATCGATAGATAGCTGGATCTCCAAGCGAAGCTCCAACTCCAGAGGTGAGTCTCAAATGCTATATCACTCAGTCTGAGCCGAGCGTAAAGCAAAACACAAAACACTCGAGTCAAGATTAAGATTCTTATATTAATAAATCCAACTCAAGTGAAATATCAACTGAAATACAAGTAACTTAAAGGATGTTTGGGATAACCATCCCCTAAGGATCCGTTAAACTATTTACTATGTAGTAATATACGCTATATACAGTAGTGTCTAATCAGTAAAGTATAATCATATAGAAATAGCGTTAAGGGGATGGAGAACCTTAACGCGGTCGGATCTTAAAATCATAATCGTAGT
The DNA here is from genome assembly GCA_030737815.1 of Allium fistulosum. NCBI lineage: Eukaryota > Viridiplantae > Streptophyta > Magnoliopsida > Asparagales > Amaryllidaceae > Allium > Allium fistulosum. The sequence goes on from CM060907.1 coordinate 328,373,477, forward strand.
AAAGCTCGATATGGTAGGTGACACGGCACAACTAGGCAATGCCAGGGTAGATATACCAATTACGCACACGGACTGATGGATACGCATAGCAGCCACTACCGTTCCACCTCGAACAACACTCCCAAATCGGAGGATGGCCATCTAATCAATCACAAATAAGAGTATAATATCGAAGAAATGTGTCCGAGAAGAGGTGCTACCTCACTGGTCCGAGATCGCTCCTGTTTTAGCCACCTTATGCCAACTCACGGGAGTTGGGTCCACGTAACATACCTTAAGAACGTCGCCACCATCCTACTTCATTCTGGAATCTCCACCGCGTACACGGTCGTCAAAGTGGTTTTCGGTATCGACAGAGAGTATGTCCATATCTGATCCCGGTCTCTTTGCCAACTAATCGTTATTATAACCCCGTGGTCATTTCAAAATAGTTTATCCTTCAAAACCAAAATATCATTACTATTTCAAACCCAAATTATCAATGTATTATTTCCATTTCAAAACCCAATTCAATAATATATCATTTCCATTTCCAAAACAATTCAATAATATCTCATTTAAATAAAACCAAATAATTTATAAAGTAAAGTATCAATAGTTTAAATATAATTTAAAATTTCTTTATAAAATAAGATAGTTCTTCAAATTTCACAAATCGATTCAAATTACCTCGAATTCCAAAAATTTAATTTAATCAAATCTCAAATCATCAGTTTCAACTCGATTTAGCTTCTAAATAAACCATTTCAAATTATCGATTTCAAATACATATCTGAACCATAAAATAAGCCATTTCAATTTTTATATATTTCAAAGCTTTAAATATTCAACATTTCAAAACTAAATTCGATAAATTTATATACATATCAAATTCACTTTACAATTATTTAGTTTTGAAATATTAACTTAACATTTCCATAACATTTGAATACAATTTCAAATTTACAATTTAAATAAACAAAATATCTCATTTAAATATTTATACGTTTGAAATATCCATTTAAGTCACCTTTTCAAATTTCAAGTTGTAAATCACTTCTTTAAATTTCAAATTCAATACATTTCAAATCAAACTTATTTAAGTATAATTCTTAAATAAATATAATTTCAATTAATTTCAAATCATTATAAATTCTATATTTAAAAATATAGATATTAAATAAATACTTAAACATATTATTTATCAACTTTATTAAATCAACTTTAATAAATCTTTAAAATCAATATTTATCAAAACCATATATTTCTTTTCAAAACCATAGAAATCATTTTCAAAACGTTTATATATAGACCAACGGTGCCTGTATATAATTTTCTATCTTATGGTCAAGTGATACGGATATTTATCATTTCAATCCGAAATTTAAAATATATTTACGGGTATATATCTTTTCAACCCGCAATCCCAAATTCAATTCAATGAAAATTGCTTGGGTTTATCATTTCAACCCATAACGATTTTCTCCTATTCTATAGATCGTTCGGGTATGTATCATTTCAACCCATAGTGATTCTATACTAATGGGAACTTGCATAGTGATAACACATATGATAATAAAATAACAACAGCAACAGGCATATATCAACAATATAAATAACAGATAATGGTGTCAGATGTCACAGGTGAACAGATACAGATAATGACATATATAAATAACAATGTAAATAACTAACAATAGCATATTTCAATTTGACATTTCAATTGAAATCAAATTTAATACATATAAGAACATTAATCGTGAGTGATTGCTCACCTTTCGAGGCTAGATAGATTTGACAAAGAATTGAGCTATGAATTCCAAAGGAACGCTAGATGGACACGGTTCGATGAAGAAAACAGGCACGACGGACAAAGCTGATAATACGAATAGATGAAATAATCAGAACGGGGATGATGCAGATATTGATATAACCTAAAAATATATACATTAATATTATAATTTATATATATCATTTCAATATTTTAATTTTAGACAAATACACTAAAAATACTATAAACTTTCAAAATCAATATTTAATACATAAATAAGCTTATATATGTAAGCTACAAAGTCACAATATATATTACATTTTAAAATCAGACAACCTTGCTTTATTCCAATGCATATAACTATACACCTTTAAACAACTTTATATATAAACTAGTACAATATATAACCTGCAAGCACAAAATCCCACCGAAAGTATAAATAAACTATTATATAAACTATATATTCAACTTAACAGACTAAATATAAACTTATATAAATATATGTATAACTGATAAAATCTTATATATTTAAACAAACCGATATATTATCTTTCAAAATTTCATATATATATATATCGTATGCTTATATACATGAGTTGTTAACACTTTCCAAAACAAAACATGAAGAAGATAAATTCAGTTAACAAAATAAGCACGCAAACTTATAAAACTTATGTATATACCCATATATTAAAACTAATATATATATTCAGTATTTACAAAAGCTCATGTATACAAATGAAGCTAGAAACTCAAAAGCTTATATGCGACCCACCTTCAATCCGCATGTACCAAAATATCTAGGCATGTGATTCACTCAAAAGCTTGTACGTAACTTTATATTTGCATCCATGAATATGAAACATTATTTCACAACCTGATACATATTTTGAAAACTCATACAACTTTATAAAAAGAAAACAGATCATATAACTTTTTTTTAAATAACGTATTTCTACATATATAAATATATACATAAAAATTCCAAACATATAATACTTGTAAAATAGAATATGCATAACAACTTAATAATTTATATAACATGTGATAGCCAAGCAAGCCTAGGTAAAATACAAAGTAAGATGACAGGCTTTAGACTTCAGGCTATATACAACTATAACTACACTAGATTATATTTATTAATATATACATAACCCAAACATTTGATATATATACAAACAGATATATAAATAGTTTACCCATACAAACTTACGTGAAGAAGTAAATTCCTCAAATCAAAGAAGGGTAGACAGGACAGAGAAGTAGGTAGACATGACAAAGCAAAGAACAATTTGTAAATATCATGGACTCGGTCTGGCAAGAGGTCGGCCATCAAATGAAGGGAGGTGGTGATGGCGGGCCTGATGGACGAGACGGGCTGGTTTGGGTGGTTGGTGGCTCATGAGTGGGCAGTGGAGGTCAGGGTTTCGGGGTGTTGCTTGTGACCGAAGGTGAGGAGATGCCAGGGGAGGAAAGCGGTTAAGTGTTTGGGTGACTTCGGCCAGATCTGGGGGTCGCATGGAGGCTACGGGTTTGCAGGCTTCAAAGGGGAAGGTGAGGTGGTCTTCGGCAAGGCAAGGTGTTGCGGCAAAGGTTGGCTGCGTGGATTGATGTGGCCAAAAAGTGGAGGCGTACAAGAGTTTGGAAGAGGAGGGGATGGAGGAAAATGAAAGCTTCAGATCTGAGAAAGTGTGAAGCCTGCTCATATATATTTTAACTTGTACTTTTAGTAATATTTTTAATTTATTGAAGGAGAAACGGTAGGGTAGGAATAGAAATAGGTTGAATTGTTTAGAGGTTTAATGTAGGAACAACGGTACCGCAAAGATTCAGCTGGAAAAATAAGTAAAGCAATTTATTATGGTTTGGAGAGCACGCTAGAAATTTGAACTGAAGGAAGGAGTAAAGTCAGAAATTTTGGTACCGTTACAACGAACCGTTTTATTATTTCCGTCGCGTACCAGACCTCAAAATAAAGAAATAAATATACCGCTGAGATCAGCACGACGAGACGATTAAAACGGTATACAAATATTGGTGGTACGATCATCCGATCAAAAGTCGATAATTGGTACCGAAAAATGTTGTCAAATTACCAAAAATAAGATGAACGGAGCAATAGATGTCCAAATTTGACGAAACGAAAGATGACGTCTCACTCAAAAGATGATTTACAAATTTTCAATGTAAAAATATTCAGGTTTGGAAAACATTTTATTATCACCAATTTTTAACTGAATAAATTGAAGTAAATTTACGCGCGAAATAAATTTTCATATTTTCGGACGAAAATTTACCAGTTGCTATGTTTAATTAGACGCATTCCAAATATCAAATTTATATTTCAAAATTTTATCGTTTAAAATTTCACAAAATTTAACTAATTACGTTATTAAAACAGTTAAAATTTACGGGTCGTTACAGGGTATTTCTTGGGTGGAGGGATTCCCAGCCTCCGAGCTATTGTTTTCAATCATAATAAACTATTTGTAGGATTGAGCTTTTAGTTAAAACTTTCTAAGATAGTTATTATCAGCTGAAATAAAAGTTTGCCTAGTGTGTCTGTGTATGTTCATAAAAGAGTGCGTGCGTGTGTAGAGTAGGGTTTTGAAAATTACTTTCAAAAATAACAAATACGCACTCTTACGTATGCTTATTCTCGTTGATCAGGTAACCTCTGGTGCCAAATATAACAAACCTCTATGGAATGGGCCTAATTTTCAACCTAAATAAAGACCATCGAACCATAGGTCTATTCCAAAGAAGGATGTTGGTTGGTAAAACTGATACAATGAACAATATACATAGCTATTTATTTATGCTTTTAGAATGTCACAATGGAAGGGATAAAATATAATATCAAAAATAAGTACCCATTTCTTAAAATCAAATCTCAGAAGTACAATATCCCAAAATATCCATAATACAACATCTCAAGAGAAAACATCAACATGCCTGAAATATAGGTACATCCGAATATATCAAAAACAGAGACAAAGATATAAACCGCCATAAATCTTCATCGCTGCCTCCATCTTCTTTATTAGCATCGTTTTTCATAACCTGTACGTTGTAAGAGGAGGGAGCCAGGACAACAATATCTGGTGAACGAAAATTTCAATCCTTACCATAATAGTATTTGGACAGTATCATTTAGATAAGTAATATGTCATACGCATCCTATGCTTCATCCTATTAAGTATACCTCTACTGTAAGCCAAAGGCTTCTAGTCTAACTCCATATGTACCTTTAACTATAGGCCAATGGTCCTTTCTAGTCCAACTTCACAACTCTAACATAGGTATAATGCATCTACTGTCAATCATATCCTAACAATGAGAGAGAAAGCACTTAAGCCACTTAATACTTCTTTAATGGAAATTAGGCAGACTCTGGTCATTTAATACATATGCCTTAGGCAGGTCCCAGTCATTTAATACCTTAACCCAAGACGGACCCCTCTATGGTACTTTCTAACCGACATTGTGTAAGAAATCTCATTAGACCACTTAATACCTCTTTTATGGGAAGAAGCAAACCTTACAATAGCCACATAATACCTTAACCCTGAAGCTGACCCCTACTATAGATTTACCACTACTGCACCTAAAAGGTAATCCCGACCATTTAGTAATTCTTATATGAGAAGGAGACAGACCCTACAATTTTCACTTAATACCTTTAACCCAAAAGTAGGCCCTTACTAGGATATCCATCTTATGACTCGTAACCCAAAACATGATATCTCACATTAGTCCGTTTCGTAGGTGCTGGTAGCTGGATTAGCTAGTTAGAATTATCCTACAGAATTGGAACTAACCTCGTGTCTACCATGGGTACTTATTATAGATGATGTCTCACATCAGTCTCAAAGTCATGCTACTGGTAGCCAAATTAGCTAGGCAGGCTTCTGTATGCTTTTGACTGAACTCGCATTTACGCATTAAGGTCATACAAGAAAAACTCCTTATTTCACCTTTAATTATGGATTAATTTCGATAATTATCCATAACTTCCTTCATAAGGGGTTTAATGCTATTTATTAACCTATTTATTATATGCGATACGATTTATACATTATTGTATATAACGTTATATATATATATATATGTATGTATGTATATGTATATGCATATACATATACATATACATATACATATACATATACATATACATATACATACATATACATATACATACATACATATATATATATATATATATATATTTACACACGTAATTTATAGGCCAACTAAATATTCCTAAATGTTCGTAGAGAAATATTCCTATTCTTAGATTTTCGCTTCCTAAACTAATTGTTAAAATGTCAAAACTTCCATATCCATATAAGCCTAAGTTCCATACAGTAGTTTACAAAATAGCTAATATCCTTAGCTAGACAAATAGACATGTATACATATATTCAAAAATGGAATCAAAATACCGAACTTATTTTGCATTAATATAATAGAACCAACGCCTCTATTTCAAGAATACAAAACATATAGCTTAAACCATTTATATTCAATTCAACTTTTACACATACAAACTTGAAGTGAAAAGGGGATTCATACTTGCCTAAATTATGAAAATAAGTGGTGCAAAATACAAATAATAAAATCTATACTTTGCATACCATTTCCAAAATTTTATTTTCTTTAAAAACCCTTTATCACCACAATAGAAATTAGAAGAGTAAGGTGAATAAAACATAAATATTTAAATAGAAATAACAAATTAAATTCTATTATATTAACATAAAATAATTGAAAGTCCAATAAATCCAAGAATTGATATTTTGTTTAGGGGTATTTTTAGGTTTTAGAGTTTAGGGTTCTCATATACAAAATTCCCCATGGCATAAAACAAATCCAATATTTTACTACACAAACCGGTAAAATGTGAAAAACCAAGATTTCCACTCATAAATAGTTTCCTTACTTTGCCTTGATTTGATTAACGCCTACACCTATGCCTACTCTTCCTTCAAGTTTCTTCTTTTTGGAATATACAACAATTCAATTGTATATAAATTAGATTTAGAATTCAAGGATTATGGAAGAATAAAAATAGAAAAATGTATGTATGTATGTATATAAACCTATTACCTTTTTTCCTCGGACTTGAATTCTCGAATCTAATTGAAGAATCAAGGAAGAAGACCGATGAAATTTTGCTAGCGTTCCAAATATTTTGTAAAAAAAAGTAAAAGGGCTGGCCTCTTATTTATAGTGGTTAGAACGTGCCAGAATCGTAGGATTTAGGTCGGCTTAATATAATAAAATCTGGGTCGTTCCTGACCAAAACTAACCCTAGCCGCCACACCTTAACTAGTTGACCGCTCACCCTTGGACGGTCGACCGCTAATGGTTGACCGGTCAAGGGTGAGCGTTTCGATCGGTCCCCTATTTTGGACCATGAATATTGGTTGTCGTTTGTTCTTATTTCTTTCCCCTTTTTAGCCATTAACATTAACGTTTTTGCCAACATTATTTTTCCCTAAGGTTAAACTGCTTATTAACATTTTTAATTTCAAACGTTAACATTAATTAAAATTTTAAACTTAAATTCAAAAACTTCAAACGTCAATAGCTTTTTCGTTTGAACCCCGATCGCAAAACTTTATATATGAAAGTTGATCAGAAAAATCGCCATGAATACAATGTTGTAAGGTCAAATTCTAACGTTTATGGCACTCTTATTTTTAGCCCTATTATAAATAAATTAATTTATTATTAATTTTTACGGGGTGTTACAACTAGCAATAACCAAAAGCATCTGTACATATTTGGAATTGATGCACCTTTTAGGTCAGCAAAACCCTCTGGCTATACATCATACTCTATTTTCTATCATTTCCAATGGTGAAGTCGCATTCAACATCTCATCACATGAGTCTTCATCACTCAAACAAATCTTGAATCTCTCTATGGATTCCAGCACAAGTCATATGACGGATGCTAACTCTGTCATGTCTCTTGGATTCAACCTCAAGATAACTGTACCCTCAATAGCATCGTTTGAAATGTTAATGTTGACCTCTCTCATGGACATAACCTTAGGATAAACACTTCAGTTATATAACATTTCACTCCATAACCGGTCCCAAAACATAGGGCTCGTATATTGGTTTTGAAGTGGTATTTAGTAAGTAATACATAAGTATACTTATCCGATTCTAGACTCTTCAAAACCAAATCGATGAATTTCTGGTTAACTCAATTCTGGTTCCTTTAGAAGTAAGCAAACGATACAAACACTATGCCACAAAGTGAATCAGACAACAGTGATCACACAACATAAGGTAGATTTTCTATTATCCCGCTATTTACCATTGTTTCACACAATCTATGGATAAAATAATCTGTTGTTTAAATAGCCCCTGAAATCTCTATGTTCATGCTTGTCCTTCAGACAACATTTTATCTGTTGTCTGATTGAAGTTATTAAAATTTTTATTTTGGGCTCCATATTTTCCCTCTCAATATTTACATGGCTGCATTCCTTAATTTTTCCCTCTTTACTTACTTTCTATTTCATATTCTCAAAATATATTTCCCTCTTCTCAAAATTTTCCCCCTTCTCAAAATTTATTTTCCTCTTCTCAAAAGCAAATCGACAGAACCCTAAACTTGAACTCGTCTTCGACCCATCTTCGACCCGTCTTCTGGAATTAGGGTTTCAAATTGGCTTGATAATGAAATCACTCTACCGATACTCTCTCACTCTCAAACAACGATTAATAAAGAAATTGGTTTCCATTTTATAGCCATGTTCGTTCAAGCTTGCTTCAATTTGTTAAGTATTCTTCGATTAGTATATGGTATGATTTCTGCCCCTTTCGATTTTGTATTGATCTTGACTTCGATTTTAAGTGCCAATGATGAGATGGGTTTATATAGGAACTTATTTCCTGTATATTCGATTTAGACTTGACTTTGGGTTTTAAACATTGGATGTTGATTTTGTATTGCTACATATATTTTTGACCGCTTTGTTTTTTTGATTTTCTATTTTATGGCCTTGACTCGTTTCAATTGTTGAGTTCCCTGATATACTCGAATATATTTTTACTTGGTTGAATATACTGATTTCAAGCTTTTTGCCTATTCACCTGAATTTGTATATTTGACTTGAATTTGTTGAATTGGCTGGTGATATGAGAGTTGTGGAAGGCACTATCACTTATTTGGTTGTTGAATTTGTTGTTCATAACAATGCACATTGGACTAATTTATGCACTTATTTATGGCTTATGAACTTGAACTTGAACCATATTAACTTCATTGTTCAATTTTGAGTTGCTTTCCATGTTCACTTCATTATTCGACTTTATTAAGTTCATCATTTCGCTGGTTGCCCCTTGCTTGTTTTATTGCCACTTGCACTTGTGATTTTTTCACTTCATTGTTCGACTTTGGGAACTTCCATGTATATACATACATACATATATATGTATATATGTGTGTGAATGTTTGTGACACTGCCTTGTTTTAATTTGTGGAATTGCCTTGTTTTAATTTGTGGCACTTGCTATTTGTAGCACTGCCTTGTTTTAATTTGTAGCACTGCCTTGTTGCAATGTTGCATTGTTGGCCTTGTCCATGTACTTGCAAACATATATATATATATATACATATCTACATGTATATACATATCTACACATGTATATACATATATGTATATACGTATGTTAGTGTGCTTGAACTCTGAATGGTTTTAATTTTCTGATGGACTTATGAGTGTGCCTTGCCTTGCCTGAACCTTGAATGGCTTGAACTCTATCTAGTTCTGTTCAACTGCCTTTTGAATGTGCTTGTCTTCATTTACTATATGCACATGTTGTACCATTTCATGAACTGGTTTGTGAAATCCTTGCACTAGTTTCACTTGTATCATACATATGTACCATTACTAACATGTTGTTGGCCTTTGAGTCTGGTTTGTGAAATATCTTCTACGTATATACATACATACATATGTATGTATATATGTGTGGGATATTACCATGTTTTTGCTCTGAACTTTCATATGTGTGTCTCTTGTGTGTTGCAATCTTGTTTTTTCTTCGCCTTGGTCCATGTTGTTGGCCTTGTTCACTTGTTGCATTGTGGCCTTATCCATGTACTTGCACACTGCCTTGAGGCAGCGCACGCTGCCTTTAAGGCAGTGCACTGGCACTGCCTTGACAAGGCAGTGCACTACCTTGACATTGGTTGAATTCCTTTCATGTGCTTTGGTTTCTTGTCCATAGCTTGATTATCTTTCAGATTCTTAAATTTCTTGTTTTGAACAAGGCAGTGTGCACTGCCTTGAACTCCATGTACTCCCTAGCTCATTTGATTTTTGTGTGAATGTTCTTTTGATTTCTGTTTATTTGTTTGTACTTCTTACCTTGAACTCATATACTTTCTGGCTGCATTTGTTTATGGCACTACCTGTTGTTCATTTGTTTGTGGCACTTCCTGGTTGGATTTGACATGTGTTGCATATATACTTGTATACATGTATATACATATGTGTGTTGCTCACTATAGGAAATGCAAGTGGTAGTATTTTTGTAAATTTGTACCTACTATTCTTTGTTTGTGCTATTTATGCACTTAATTCTGTATCATTATGTACCATGCTTGATACTGCCATGAATCTGGTTTGCTGGTACTCGACTTTGTGCAACTCCATCTGCACTGAACTTGTTTGTGCACTTTGGCTTTGCTGAGTCGCCTAATCTGTTTTGAGCTAAATTAAACTACTTGTGTTGAGCCCGAGTTTGCTTGGGCTTGAACTTGTGTGTTTGCACTGAGTTGAACCTTCAGGCTTGACCTTTGCAACTGTCTGTGATTGAATCAAGGATCGACCTTGTGATATTCACAATGATACACTGTGCATATCGTAAGCTGTTCGTGCACATATATATTTATCGCTGTCTAAAGTAAAGATGGAAAAAAATAAACCCATAAACTGAGGCAATATTTAATATTCAAATTCAACTTTATTTTTGCAATTTAGGTTTGTTTCTTTTTCAAGTTTACTGCGTTGTTGTTTATTTAACAGGTATAGGAGATGGCTGGACACAAGCTGGAGCAAGCAAATCAAGACCAATGTCAAAAACAAACTCGAGTGAGTGTGAGTGAATTTAAGTTGTATTGTATTTGAAAATGTAAGTAGAATGATAGTGAAAGTTGTATTGTATTTCAATTTGATTTGAAATACAATATTTGTTTAAATAAAATTGCGATTCATTTATTTCATTTTACGAACAATTCATATCAGTCAATATTATATGTTGTCTAATAGGAAATTCTAAAAACGATACTATAACATCAGCAATAAATGGTTTTTTTGTTGTGTTAGTGCATATTAGATGACGTGACATATATGTGGTTTGATGTGAAATGAGATGGCACGGGATTTAATGACAGATAGGCATGCAATCAGACAATAGAGCATACTTGTCGTCTGATGCGTTTTTTTCCATAGTGAAAGGAGTCCTCCCTAAAGGATCTCGTATATTTCATTCTTAAAGAAAGAGACGCTTTATACTAATGAGTCCTCCCCAGAGGATCTCAAACTGTATCAAGCCATGAAACTTTTATATACTTTCTAAGTTAATTTGGTCAATTTTAATAACAATTAAAACGATCGCATATGAAAACCAGGATTCATATACTTATCATGTTTCCAGCTTTCTCAGCTTATGCTATCACTCGTCCAAGAGCGCAGCTCAATAGGTTAGAGCACGGTTTACTTCTAAGTCCTACTCGAACATCATTCTTAAATCTCATAGATAGAACAAATCTACTTTGTCGGCTTTTAGTGCTAAGTACAGGAGTAAATACTTTCCATAGACAAGTAAACACACAAAACACGATTAAGTCGCATAAGCGACTTTTAATCCCATTTTTATTTAACTAATTCTTTTATTCATTAAAACTTCTTTGTAAAAGTATATATATATATTTAAAATACCTTTACAATATATACATGTATACTACTATTTCACTAATCATTCCTACTCTTTACATTCTTAAAAATGCATTCATATTCTTAACTCCAAGGTATAAGGATATCCACAAATCTCTTCACAAGATTTCACATTTTATATGTATATTTAAACGGGTTAAAAACAAATGTCATTGAAACATTGTTATTATAAACCCAAAACACTTTTATGCTTTTCATTATCTTTAAAACATTCTTTTTAAAGACCTAAGTATATCTACACTTATTTAACAAAGTAATATACCTTTAATTTACTTCTCAAAACCATTCATTTTAGCTTAATGTTATAACAAAACCACGTTTATCCTTTTATAAATTACTTAAGTTACTTTTCCAAACTTATATATATAATACTTTAAAAATACCTATAAATAGGTTTTAAATATCTATATAAAATATTAATTAAAATAATCAATATAGAATTTAATAAAAAACATAAATTAGGCATATTTTATATTTAAAACCCTTTACTTTAAAATTTCATACACAATTATTAAAAATATATTTAAACTTTAAAGCACTTTTAAAATACTCTAGTCAATGTTACTAAAGATCCCTAAAAACTCTCAGAAAAATACTTTATTTAAATAATACTTTTAACCATTTTAATGTTTTAAACAACAAACAACAACATTTAATCAGAACCGCTCTCATAAGTTCAAAAACGCCTAGAAATTATTGCAGTTGGAAAAGTGTTGTCGTTTCATGTTTTTGCCACAAAACCAGTTTTAAATCCATAAATGTTTGACCCATTTTCAACTAGATATTAATTTATTTCAAGTCCAATTTTGTACAATGGTGAGTTAACTTTTCAATGGTGAGTTAACTTACCCAAATCAAACTTACAACCAAACAGAAGCTCTTAAGAACACAAGACCACTTTTCACCATCACCAAACATCTAAAGACACCACCTTTGCATCTAAAAAACTCGCAGCCACTCTTTTTACACTACAAGAAAAGTAATTATTTGTTGCACAAAATGGTAGAGTTTTGAAAGTTATTTCAACCGTTATTCAATTAAAAATAAAACGAAGTTAATAAATAAACGCTGCCAACGCTAAAAATTAATTAGGCGGGTACATTTTTTACCTTTCCCGCTCCTTTAACAACTCAATTGTTTTTTCTTTCCTCTTGCAAGGTCCAAAGCATAAAATCCATTCGTTAAAAAAAGAAATTAAAATCCTAGGAATTATATTCTAACTCTGATGTTGAAGTTGAGGTCGAAAGAGAGGGGGTGCACGAATTTCGACATTGACGCCTGTTTGGAGGTCGTTGATTAACCTTGAGGGGACGATGGAGGCATTGATGCCTACAAGATCCGCTTCTCCTAATAGGCCGAAGCCAGGGTATTGACTGTCATCTCTGACAGAAAGGGGTCCAAATACTGGCGATGCTGAGGTCGATTGGTCGTGGTCATCTGACCGAGTTGCAAAGTATGTTGATTTCTCATTTTATATTTACAATTATGTTAAATTAAAATAACAACTATGCGAGTTTGATGTGATAACTGTTGGAATTCCTAATACTAAATTGAATGAAAATAACATAGTCCCACATCGCCAAAAATTGCAAAACTATTATAGTATATTAATAACTTTGCAATGAAGGGGTTGGTGCCTTGGGGCACCCAAATGTTTGATTCGTTGTAAGGAGGGAGATCATGCATCACCACCACACACGCGCCCGTGCCGCCGCCGTCCGTCCTACCGAACCGGGCCGGGATCGGGCTCGGGTTTGGGTCTAATATGATCCTATTTTTACTACAAAACTGGGCTGGGTTTTCAGACAGTTGCAGGCTATACGAACATGTGCGGATCTGTTCGGAAGCGGACGCGGATTGACTGAAGAGGCGCGGGCGAACAGAAGCAAGTACGATGCGAGTAGCAGGCGGGTGCGACCCGACTGAAGATGCGCGGACGAACAAAAGCAGGTGCGACGCGAGCGGATGCGAGTAGCAGTCGGGTGTGACCCGTTAACAAACATTAGTAGTTATAAAGGCAACGGGTGCGACCCGTCAAGAAGACACGACTGTTTGAAGGGATGTAGACGAAATTATAAATAGGAGAGAATACTGATCACATTCTCATTCGATTTCAATTCTTTTTCCTTCTGCCTTTTCTTCTCTACTGCTCTATACAATAAATCACAAAGTTGGCATACTCATTACAGTCTCATGCAGATTATGTCTATTGTATCTTAGGAGAATTTGAATAAAAATTCTTAAGGAAATTGTTTCGACAAGCCTCAGACGGAATTTCCTTAGTTAACCAGTCAGGTTCTTGTCTATTTGTATATTCTTGTACATCATTCTTTTATCTTTTCGGTTTCTACGTTGTGCTATTTTTTACGATAGTATAACGTTGTTGTGATTTAACTACAACATACCTATTGCTTAAATTATCTAATACAGACTTCCATAGTAGTGGAAATCTGATTGATAAACTTATGAGACGAGTTTATAATTGATTATTCTCTGGTTTGGTATACTAGACCTATAACATCTTAAGAATTTTTCTTTCTTAACCAGTCAGTTAATCAGAGATGGCAACAGTAGAGCTCTCAACAAAGGCTACTACACACAACAGGCCCGATCCTTTTAAAGGAGATGGTGACGACTTTCTAACATGGCAGAATCAGATGTTATTTTATCTCACCACACTCGGTCTGCAACGATATCTCAATGAGGAGGAACCGATTCCTGCACCAGGCAAGGAATCAAATGTTGATACGTGGAAGCATTCCGATTTTCTATGCAGAAACTATATTCTGAATTGTCTCGACAAGGTGCTATACAAAGTATATCAACCTCTAAAGATAGCAAAAGCACTCTGGAATGCACTTTACACGAAGTACAAGACGTAGAATATCAGTCTTAAGAAATTCATTGTAGACAAATTCATGGACTACAAGATGGTTGACTCCAAGCGGAAGGTCATAAGGTTGGAGAATCGTTTTTGGTTGAAGCCATCACGGGAAAACTGCTGCCGTCATGGAGAGACTACCGCAACTATCTAAAGCATAAAAAGAAAGAGATTTCTTTGGAGGACCTCATCGTACGATTAAAGATTGAGGCAGATAACCATGGAATTACCAAACAAAGCGACGAGGCATTGGTAACAGAAGGGTCGAAGAACAAGAATAAAGGCCACTTCAACAAAAAGAAGAACTTCTCAAAGAAGAGGAAAGCTCCTGAAAACAAACCCAAAGATAATAAAACCAAGAAGTTTAATGGCGAATGTTGGGTTTGTGGCAAAATGGGACACGCCGCTAGAGATTGCAGACACAAGAAGGAATGCAACTCAGAGGCAAATATAGTTGACAACATGGAAGTGGACGAGTCCAATTTTTCAGCAGTTATATTTGAATGCAATTTGGTTCAGAATCCTAACCAATGGTGGGTGGACACAGGAGCTACTCGTCATGTCTGCTCTGATAAATCCATGTTTTCTACATATCAGAAATTTGATCAAAAAGAAAAACTCTACATGGGTAATTCTGCTGTTTCCATGATCGAAGGTAGTGGCATAGTAATCCTCAAGTTTACTTCTGGAAAAACTGTCAAGTTGAATGACGTGCTCCACGTTCCAAACATATACAAGAATTTGATCTCTGGCTCAGTACTATCAAAGAAAGGATTCAAAATGATGTTCGAGTCAGACAAGATGGTTCTGTCCAAAGCTGGAATGTATATCGGTAGGGGATATTTATGTGATGACCTATTTAAGGCAAATGTAGCCGTTATTGGCAATAAAACTATGTATTCTGATTGTGTTATTAATAAAATTGAAGTTTCTTACTTGCTTGAGCACGAAATTTTACTATAGCATTATAGACTGGGACACATAAATTTCCGAAAAATGAAAAAATTATCAAACTTGGGATTAATTCCGAAATTCCAAGTAGATAAGAACTACAAATGTGAGACATGTGTAGAAGCAAAAATGGTTAAAAAAACCATTTCAATCTGTTGATAGAAGCACCGAACCACTAGGTTAGGTTCATACAGATTTATGTGATTTTAAATCGTTACCTACAAGAGGTGGGAAAAAGTACTTTATCATGTTTATTGACGATTATACGCGATATTGCTATGTCTATCTTTTGAATAGTAAAGATGAAGCAATTACATCATTTATAAAGTATAAGGCTGAGTTTGAAAATCAGTTAAATAAAAAGATCAAGATATTGAGACCTGATCGAGGTGGAGAATATGAATCACCATTTGAATAGTTCTATGCCGAAAACGGTATAATTCATCAAACAACAGCTCCATATTCACCACAACAAAATGGTGTAGCCGAGAGGAAGAACAGAACGTTCAAAGACATGATCAATGCCATGCTTTTAACCTCTGGTCTACCGATGAACTTGTGGGGGGAAGCCTTAAATATGTCTAATCACATATTAAACAAAGTCCCTCACAATAAAACAGGAACAATTCCATATGAGTTATGGAAAGGACACAAACCAAGTTTTAAATACCTCAAAGTGTGGGGATGCTTGGCAAAAGTTCCAGTTCTGCCTCCCAAGAAAGTCAAACTTGGACCAAAAACAGTAGATTGTTACTATCTAGGGCCAGCCCAAAATAGTAGTGCCTATAGATTTTTGGTATTCAAGTTTGATATAGCTGATGTTCATGTAAATACAATCATGGAATCAAGAGATGCCTCGTTCTTTGAAGATGTGTTCCCACATAAAAGAAACGATGAAAACCTTATCCCAAAACGGACAAGAGATAACAGAGATGAGACATATGAAGATGAAACTCATCAGGACAAAGATGAAGTTGAACCAAGAAGAAGCGTAAGGGCAAGAACTTCCAAGACATTTGGTTTGGATTTTTTAACTTATATGTTAGAACACAAACCTCAAACGTACAAGGAAGCAATGTCATCTTCTGAATCTTCATGTTGGAAAGAAGCAATCCAAAGTGAGATTGATTCAATTCTAAGTAATAAAACTTGGGAAATAGTTTATATTTCACCTGGAATAAAACCAATTGGCTGCAAATGGATTTTTAAGAAGAAAATGAAACCAGATGGCTCTATTGATAAATATAAAGCTAGATTAGTAGCCAAAGGATATCGTCAAAAAGAAGGTGTATATTTCTTTGATACCTATTCACCGGTTACACGAATAACCTCTACAAGAATGTTAATAGAAATTGCATCCATATATAATCTAGAGATTCATCAGATGGATGTAAAAACATCATTCTTAAATGGAGATCTCGATGAGGAGATTTACATGGAGAAACCTGAGGGTTTTATTTCCAAAGGAAATGAAAACAAAGTATGTCGGTTAGTAAAATCACTATACGGACTCAAACAAGCTCCAAAACAATGGCACGAAAAATTTGATAGTGTCATGATGAAAAATGGTTTTCGTATAAATGAATGTGATAAATGTGTTTATTACAAACAAGTTGGACAATCATACGTTATGATTTGTTTATATGTAGATGATATGCTAATCTTTGGTCCTAACACTAAAGTAATAGAGACCATAAATAAGATGTTAATCAACAATTTCGATATGAAAGACTTAGGAGTTGCAAACGTTATTTTGGGAATCAAAATAATAAGAACACCTACTGGAATTGAATTGTCTCAGTCACACTATGTAGACAAAGTGATTGAAAAATTCCAAGACTATGGAATTAAAGGAGTGAGAACACCTTTTAAACCATCAGAAGTACTGCATAAAAACACTAATGAGAGTGTAATGCAACTAGAATACTCTCGTGTAATAGGATGCTTAATGTATCTCATGAATTGCACTAGACCAGATATCGCTTACGCGGTAAGTCGATTAAGCAGATATACAAGTAACCCAGGGAAGGAACATTGGAAAGCACTAATGAGAGTGTTGGGATATTTAAAGAATACCACTAATTTTTCTTTACATTATGGAAAACATCATGCGGTCTTAGAAGGATATAGTGATGCAAACTGGATCGCAGATTCAGAGGAATCAAAATCCACAAGTGGTTATGTCTTTACCCTTGTAGGAGCAGCAGTGTCATGGAACTCTACTAAACAAACATGCATAGCTAGATCCACTATAGAATCTGAGTTTATCGCATTAGATAAAGCAGGCGAAGAAGCAGAATGGCTTCGTCAATTCTTAGAAGATATTCCATTTTGGCCCAAACCTGTAACGGCCATATGTATTCACTGCGATAATCAAGCAACGCTAAGTAGAGCGAAAAACTTAGTGTATAATGGCAAATCATGACACATTCGTCGTCGCCATAACACAGTTAGGCAGCTACTCTCTAATGGAACTATTTCCATTGATTATGTGAGAACAAATGATAACCTAGCGGATCCATTTACTAAAAGTTTATCAAGAGAAAAAATTGACTGCGCATCGAGGGGAATAAGTTTAAAAGCCTAAACCAATAAGAGTTACCTTATACGGAAACATATCCAAGCAACTGGAGATCCCACGGACTAGGATCAATAGGAAAACCAGTTATGAGTAACTCAAGAAGCAATGCATTTGTTTGGACTTAGTCCTACTCCATTCCTATGGTGCAAAATATAATGCATGCCTACAGAAGTAGTTAAAGGTTAAAACTATGTTTTTTAATGATGACCATATCTTGGAAATAACAAGTGGGGTATATATAGGATACTCTTAATGGTTACGATCACCTATGTTAGTGGGAGCTGGGTCGGCTCTATGAGAATATTAAAGGCTTAAATTCTCTATAACACCCGCAGAACCAAAATGTGCTCAGGACCAAAATGAACACAACCAAGAGATTGGATGAGAAGGGAATCAATGCTTCGTAAAGCTTATTGTCTGGATATACAATAAAGGCCGACGGTTCAAGATGAAATAATTCACCGATCAGCCAAGTAGATCCGATAAGTTTTAACTAGGGAAAGTTCAAAGTGAAATATCTACTTATCCACGATAAAGCATTATTCCATATGTACTCTGTGATATTTCGCTTTGTGTGGGGGATATGTATATTATCATTCATGTGGGGGATTGTTGAAATTCCTAATACTAAATTGAATGAAAATAACATAGTCTCACATCGTCAAAAATTGCAAAACTATTCCAGTATATTAATAGTTTTGCAATGAAGGGGTTGGAGTATTAGGGCAACCAAATGTTTGCTTCGTTGTGAGGAGGGAGATCATGCATCACCACCACACGCGCGCGTGCCGCCGCCGTCCGACCGGACCGGGCCGGGCTCGGGTTTGGGTCTAATATGATCCTATTTTTACTGCAAAACTGGGCTGGGTTTTCCGACAGTTGTAGGCTATACGAATAGGTGCGGATCTGTTCGGAAGCGGACGCGGGCGAACAGAAGCAAGTGTGATGCGAGTAGCAGGCGGGTGCGAACCGACTGAAGATGCACGGGCGAACAGAAGCGGGTGCGACGTGAGCGGATGCGAGTAGCAGGATGCGACATGTCAAGCAGACGCGACTGTTTGAAGGGATGCGGACGAAATTATAAATAGGAGAGAATACTGATCACATTCGATTTCAATTCTTTTTCCTTCTGCCTCTTCTTCTCTACTGCTCTATACAATAAATAACAGAGTTGACATACTCATTACAGTCTCGTGCAGATTATGTCTGTTGTATCTTGGAAGAATTTGAATAAAAATTCTTAAGGAAATTGTTTCGACAAGCCTTAGACGGAATTTTCTTAGTTAACTAGTCAGGTTCTTATCTATTTGTATATTCTTGCACATCATTCTTTTATCTTTCCGGTTTCTACGTTGTGCTATTTTTTACGATAGTATAACGTTGTTGTTGTGATTTAACTACGACATACCTATTGCTTAAATTAGCTAATACAGACTTCCAGAGTAGTGGAAATCTGATTGATAAACTTGTGAGATGAGTTTATAATTGATTATTCTCTGGTTTGGTATACTAAACCTATAACAATAACTCTGTAATAAATTGTAGATGAAAAATTTCAATCTTTTGGACCACTTGAATTCGAATAAATCTAGTTCAAAACAAAGATGGCATTGTGCAAAAGTAGATGTCTACACTTTTAGTGCAAATTCATATAGTTGAGTAATTGCATGAGATATGCAGTCATCTGCATTCTTTCCAGAATTTTGTATGACTTAATTAAGAGATATTTTCACAATTAAGGTTTAGTGATTTTTTACGGATACCTATTTAAGGGCTACAAGCTGAAAGAGTGTGGGTGTTTGTGAACCTAATTATGAAGATTATGGTTTATTTGAATTTGAGTAAGCAAATGAAAAGGTATTGTTTTGTTGTGTCAACCTACACTTGCACTTATTAATAAAAATAAGCAGAAGTTTTCCTATTTCATTTAGATTATTTTTGGGTTACAGTTGTGTTGATTTATCTGTTTGCTTATAGTATCATGATCAAAAGATCTAATATAGTAATAATTTCCTTATTCACAACCATGTATGCTTGTTGATGATTACATTACCATGTATACCTTGTTCACAAAATTTATATTATCTTGTATGCCTTTAATTTGTAGCAACCATATAGATTTAACATTTTGATGATTACATTGCCATGTATACTTTGTTCACAGAATTTATACCATGGCGGACAAAATTATAAGCAAATTTCTTAGTTCAGTTATGTTTTAGCATATTTGTCATATTGATATTGGCATGTTTGTTAATGTCTAATTTTTATAGGCAATAAATATTATGTGTATTGCAGGACTTCCAATTTTTGGTTTAAATTTTCATTTCCAAAAATTTAAACTATTGTTGTAACTTGCTTATGCAAATGAGTTAATGTTTCAAACGTATTTATACTATAAGCTTGGGTACAAATGGTCTAGCATCTACTTGTTTGTTCCAATATTCATTATTTCGTTTCCTAGGATGTCTTTGGACCCTATTATTTTCTTCTTTTAATATGGATTTGGATAACTAGTATGTTATCTTCTTATTTTAAATTACCATTAATTTCTTGCTATGACATCTCCAAACATAATTTTATTTCACCATGACTTGAAGAAAAGTATCAGAAATCAGACGACTGTGTGGACGTTGGACATAAGACTACAGAAGTTACAATATTAGCAGCAAGCTAACATATATAGTTAATTGGTAATGTTGTTTTTTCCTGCAGATTGTTTGAGAGATTTGAATATAATGACAACAGAACAAGGACATGCATGTGCTGAGGACCATCCAGTAGTCCTATATGAAGCTTTTTCCAAAGCTTTGAGTTTGGTGGGACCTATCCAATCCAACAGTCTTTCTTTATTTTCAGCTGAGTAAGTTTGTTTAATTCTCTAACTTGGAAAATTCATCTCCTATGGAGGAGTTAAGATTACATCTATAGCACTTTTTCTCTTACCCTTGGGGAAGCAAAATATGAGTTAGATTCCTAGGTTTATGTGTATTGAATAGTATTTATTCAACTATATAGCTAAGGGAAAATAATGCTCATTTATGCATAGGATTTCAGCCACTTAAAATTATGGGGATATAAACCTCCATAAGTATCACTTTTGGAGTCGAAGTGAGAGTGCATTTCTTGTGGACGAGCGTTAGGGCACGCGCTCCGTGCGTGATAATGGCATGTGTCTTGCACACAAGGTTTTAAATCTCGCTCATCTCGGCCGAGATCTCGGCCGAGATCTCGTTTTCAAGCTTGGGCGATTCGAAATAGGCTATTTCGTTTGAATCTCGTCTGACCCAAATCTCGGACGATATTTCAATATCTCGTCCGGTATCTCGGACGAGATTTAACAGCGAGATATCGGCCGAGTTGTTGAATTTTATAAAAAATCAACTCTTTTTCCGTATTGGACTAGCTCATCCTTTACCTTAATTTAAGCCTTCTTAATTGTACTTTTTTAACCCTTATTTCTTATATAAATCTTATTTAATATTCGTCTCTTATTTTACGGCAGTGACTAGTGTAAGAAGGTGATAAAATCTACATCGATTATGGTAAGTATTTCACTTTATGATTTTCATTTAGGTTTCTGATCCAAACTAATATAGATCCGATTTCATTTTTCTTTTTTCGACACTTTCTTGAGTTTTTTTCCTAACCCTATTTTTTTGCGGCTATAAATTTTGGGCTTCACTTATTTAACTTTATGTTCCAAATGGATTCCCAATTTGATTTCATTTAGTCTTTGCTGCTATAATTTTTTTCCTCAAGGCTTATTTTTAAGCAATAAAGGAATTCTCTTTCATCTATTAATTTCATTTGATGATTACATGTTCATTCATACATCATTCTTTTGCTTTTCTTATAATATTACTAAATGTTTGAAAATTATTTGTACTATGTATGCTATTTTCTACGTTTGTTTGAAATATCTATGTTATTAGTTGCTTAATGAGGTTTTTTTTGCTAATAAAATACTATAATCAGACATAGAATATCTTAATTCTACTTGTAGACTTTAGTATTTGAAGTTATAAAATTAAGATTTCCCTTGCAGCACTATAAATCATAAAAGGTAGAAATGAGACATTATATTGTGTAGGAAAGTTAAGTGAATGATCAAACAAAGTAATGGTGCATATGTTATGGTTTGTTTCTTGTCTACTTTATCTCATATGATATTATATTGAACATTATTCATGAAATCTATTTATTTGTTTATTTTACATGATACAAGTGATATTTTTCCATACTAAATTACTAATGATAAGCGTGTGATATATTCAAGGTAAGTGCATAGTGTTTTCCTTAAGGTAGTGACTAGTATTATAAATTTAGGTGTATGAAAGCTAATTTTCAACATGACATATACTCCGAGATAACTCCGAAATGAATTTTAGAAACCGAGATGTAAATCCGAGATGGACGACCGAGATGCACCCATCTTGTTCGAGATCTCACCCAATACGAGATAAGCTCTCTAAATTCTTCGAGACGAGACGTGACCGAAATCCGAGATTTAAAACCTTGCTTGCTCATGAATTATTTTTCTATAGATTATATGTGATTAACATATTCAAGAAAAAATGGTCTACACAAATATTTAGCCATGTTTTTATGTTGAAATAATATGTAGTTAATTTAAACTTTTATTTCTAAGTTGCAACATCTAATTTTTATTGTTAGTTTGAATTTTATTTGTATTATTAATTAATAAATAACGAATTTGTAGTTAATTAAAGAAAAATGTTTATGGTTAGATCCTATTTTTAAGTGTAGATGGACAACCAAAGATATTACAACTATTATTAAAGATATAGCAAGACTCTACAACAAAGAAGAAGTAAACTCAATATGATACTCATTAGGTACTGAAACATGAAGCTTATTGTTTCATGGTATTGAAATTTTCGGCATCTCCCCCCCACACGCATCTTCCGGTTTACGCGCGCTTCATTTAGTGTAGAAGAGACAAGACCACTGAACGAAGCTCTTTTGGTGCCGGCGTCATGATTGGATATCCCTACATCCCCTAGAGCATATATATTATTATAGCAACATTTATTTATAATAAAAAGAATCCCTTGTTGTTACATGCTACCAATCTCATATATATGCTCATCTCTTTTAGAATACCTTGCGACGTGGGACTAACCATAATCCAATCTACGCATCCACTCTAATACAATGCGAGCCACATCAAACAGATCTCCACCTCGTCAAGCATTTTCTCAATGCAACTTGAAGTTACACGGAGTCCTCAAACACTTGGATAAGGTCGCTAACATCTCCAGCGGTCTAGATTAGGTCGCTACCACCTCCAACGGTTGGGCCAAGCTGTTTCACAAATAGTTCTCTTTTCCACGGTTGGAGCAGACCGCGTTCTAACTTATAACTCCACCTTAATGAGAATCCCAAGCTCAAACCGCATATTTGAGCATACTTAGGTCAATGCTGCCTCATATTGGTCCTATCGAACCATCAGCTCTTATACCATGTTGAAATTTTCCGGACTCCCTCACATCTTCCGCTATGCATGCACTTTATTTAGTGTAGAAGAGGAAAGACCACTAAACTAAGCTCTTTTGGTGCTAGCGTCATGATTGGATATCCCTACATCCCTAGAGCACATATATTTTCATGGAAACATTTATTTGTAACAAAAGAAATCCATTGTTGTTACATGCTACCAATTTCATATATATGCTCATCTTTTTTAGAGTATCCTACGATATGGGACTAATAATAATCCAATCTACGCAACCACTCTAATATAACGCGAGCTACTCCAAACAGATTGGTATCAGAGCCAGCTGTCTTGTTCTAGATTATTTATTAATGGCAAATTCTTTTAGTAGTGGTATGAAAAATTATGGCATCACCAAATTTGTTAGAAAAGGAGTTTTTGGGACATGGAAGGTGAAGACTAATGATGGTGTTCTTCAACAACAACTTCAATCGTTTAGAGGAAGAGATAAAATCCAGAAGCACCTTGGATGTAGAAGAGATATGCATAGGTCTCATTCCATGGGTCTTAGAAGGGGTTTTTGCTATTACTGTAAAAAGAAAGGGCATTCCATACGGGATTGTCCAGCTCTAGAAAAAAGAGAGAGAAGAAGATGAAAGCTTAAGTTTCGGTAGCAGTTAGATTAAATGCAGATAGAAGCGATAATGATACATCATTATTTTCAGCCAGTATTTCACCTTCAGATAGTACATATTGGGTGATTGATTTTGGAGCCTCTTGTCATATGACGCCAAATAGGAGTTGTTTTGTCAGTTACAAGAAGATTGATGGTGGAGTAGTTCATATAGAGAATGACACATCTTGTCATGTTGTGGGCGTCGGAAGTGTGAGGTTTAAGATGAATGATGGTGCTATTAGAACTATCACGGATGTTAGACATGTTCTAATGTTGCGTAGAAGTGTGTTGTCAGTTGGAGCTTTGAGTAGACTTGGCATGAGAATAATAATAGATGGAGAGAATTTGAGAGTGGCGAAGGGTTCCTTGGTAGTGATGAAAGGGGTGCAAGTTGATGAGATATATGTGCTTCATGGAGAGACAGTCTTAGGAGAGCCAGTTGTTTCTACTGATTCTAGTGTTCCAGATTCTACTCAATTATGGCATCTTTGTTTAGGTCATGTTGATGGGGAGAGTCTTGAAGTATTAAAGGAGCGGGGATTGATTGATGGTGTTTGTCAGTTGAAGCCTAGCTCTTGTGGAGATTGCTCTTTTGAAAAGAAGAAGCATGTCACATTTGATGTTGGGAGACCTAGAGCTATAGAGTTTCTAAAGTTGTTCATTCTTATGCATAGGGGCCCACTCTAGTTGCATCTTTTGGTGGAGCTAGTTACTTCGTCTTATTTGTGTACGATTTCTCACGTAAGGTCTAGGTCTATTTCTTAAACGCCAAAGCCTAAATATTTTCACAGTTTGTAAGTGGAAGACCTTGGTAGAGAAGCAGTCGAGAAAGTGCTTGAAAGTTATCAAAGTTGGAAATAGTAGTGAATTTATGTCACAAGAATTCACTAACTATTGTGCGTCCGAGCATGTAATTAGTGATTTTTCTATTTCTGTTGGGTCACATTGTTATGGAGTGGCGGAGAGCATGTGTCGGATATTATGGGAGAGAGCTATGAGCTTAAGAACGACTTCTGCTCTAGAAGATGAATTTTGGCAGAAGCGATATCTATGGTAGTATTTCTCATCAACCATACACCTTCTATTGCCGTAGATATTAAGATCCCAGAAGAGA
This sequence comes from Allium fistulosum, assembly GCA_030737815.1. Classification (NCBI taxonomy): domain Eukaryota; kingdom Viridiplantae; phylum Streptophyta; class Magnoliopsida; order Asparagales; family Amaryllidaceae; genus Allium; species Allium fistulosum. Next base: position 328,398,873 of record CM060907.1, read on the forward strand.
TATGGAAAAGAAAGCCCGTTGATTATTCATTCCTCAAAATGTTTAGTTGTTCAGCTTATTTAGAAGATTAGAGACATGATAAGTTGAAGCCTAGGGAAAGCAAGCACATTTTGTTAGGGTATAGAGAAGGAGTGAAGAGGTAGAGGTTGTGGTGTAAAACGACTAGGAGAATTGTGACTAGCAGGCATGCGATATTTGATGAGAGGTTTTTGTCAAAGGTGGAGCCTCTATTAAGTGATGACATTGGGAGGACAAAAAACTACCAAACACATTTGGAGTCATCGGATTGTTTCCATATTCGGAGAGATATTGGTATTATCGATGATACAATGGTTGATGAGAAGATTACGGAGGTTCAGACTCTAGGTTGAGCTCAGTTGCAGGAAAGGCCTTTTGGTTTAGTTGGCCCTATTTGTAAGCATATTTGTAGCGATGATTCTTTATCTTTATGCTTTGAATGTTGCGGGAGTCTATTGTTGTTGATTTAGGAAAGTCTAGCAAAATTCTTATGGAGGAGATTGGAGTAGATAATGTTGAGTATGTCCTCACTCAATTTGGAATAGAGAAGGTAAAGCGCGCTGTTAAATCTCCATTGGTCTCCCGGAGCTTAGTATCTACATATTCGTCTCCAACATCGGATTTGTTGAAGAATTTTGGTATTTTATTGTATGCATTTTGTTTCTTGATGTGCATACTACCTTTCTTATGCTCGGGAAAGATTTTGAAGTTATGTTTGGGCAACAATGTCCAAACTTGTTCAATTTGAGTTCGACGCCATGTGGCGTAGACCCAACAATTTGTTAAGATATGGTAATGAAGAGAGATTGTTATATTTGAATCAAGGTGGAGTGTTAAATTTAGATGATTCAAATATTTTCCAAAAATGAAAAGAACTTAGATAATTGATCTTATCAATTAATTAGGTTAAGAAAAGGAGGAAAGTTATGTGTGATTGCTTTTGAAGAAAGGAAACTAATTAATTAGCTAATCAATTAATTAGTCAAAAGATTTATTATATGGAGATAACAAATCAATTGAGGTAAATTATGGAAATCAAGATCATCATTATCTATTTACGTAGAAATCAAATCATAGATATTTGAAAAGGTTTCAAGACAATTGGACAATTAATTTTCTTAATCTCTAAGTAGTAATCCTTCTGTAACACTCCTAATTTAAAATAACATTATTCAGGATATTTAATTAGATAAATTAAATAGAATAATGTAAATGTTAAGTGATAAGGGGATTGAGATTTGAATAAATATAAGTGGTCGTGCTTATTAATTTAATTGGGCTAAAGAATGGTTTATAGAAAAATTAAATTATGAAAGGGTATAATGAGATTAAGCTACATCTAACCTTACCTTTATATATATACATATATATATATGTGTTTACCCTTAAAACCATTCACACTCATATTCATTTTCTCAAAAAAAATAAAAATGTAAGTAAAGAAGATAAGGCCGGCCATTAAAAAGAAAAGAAGATGAGGAAATCCAAAGAAAAAAAAGAGAAAATAAAAAGGGGAATCAAACTCATCTCAATCCATTTTCCTTATCAAAGATTAAGGTGAATAATAATTTTCATCTCTATTAGTTGAATATATGTTTCAGATTTAAGTTTAAATTCGTATATATGATGTTTGATGATGGTATGCTTGAATTATGGTTTTTTTAAATTTAAACAAGATTGTTTAAATGATGGTTCATACGGTTTTATACCAAAACCGTGCGGTATGGATGTTTAAATGCCAAGGAAAAATTATATGTCATGCAAAACATGATTTTAGAGTTGGGTTTTAAGTTTGATAATTTTCCAAACTTTGGAAAGGTTATTATGAATTTTTGAATGAAAATATAGCACGTTGGGTTTATAAATTTATTTCAGAAAATATATTGAGAATTTGGATTTGAAATTTTGGTATGTTAGATAACATGATCAAAGTAAATTTCTGTGAATTTTGGGGAATTTTTCTTAAGTGATTTGATATACAAATTAAATTATTTTGAGAGGAGAGCCTAAATGATTTAATTGTATTTGCAATGGAAGGTTTTATCTACAAAATTCTAAGTTTGATACTTATCCAAAATAAAAGGGCGGTTAGTTTTGAAAAGCATGGGAAAAGTTAAGAAAACCAATAAGAAATTTACATGTAGGCAGGTTAGTTGATAAAAGTTACTTAAATTAGGCATTTACTAGTTTTAACCCAGAAAAACAGGTTCCGCCTCTATTAGAGGTACCTTTTGCCCCTCTCCTTTCACCTTCGACAAAGTCGAAACCCCATTAAGCCATAACCAATACACATGGTATCATCTAGGTGGTACATAGTGGATTGGAGAAATGCGGAAGGTATAGTGTCAAAAGCATGCTTCTGATGGAGACGATACCTTAGTTTGTTTTAATAAGTTAAGTGCCTGCCTTTGTTTTACTAAGCTTTCGACTTAGTCAATATGTATGTTTTTAGGAGTTTTATAATGGCATTCGAAGGGGTTGTCATGTTTGATTCAAAAGAAAAGGGGTTTTGAAGGAGTTCCTTTAATTATAAATCAATGCTTTCGAAAGAAGGGGTTCCGACACAGCTGAAGCCCTGCCGTCGATTCTTTTATCTTTCGAGTGTATTGAAGTCATTAATGCCGTCGAATGGTATTGTTTCTTTTAAATCTATATTAAGCTGCTTCCTAAATGCTTTCGAAAGAGTTATGGGTTTCGAAGGAAATGGCTTCGAAAGGGGTTTCGAAGCTATCATTCAGTATTTTTAATATATGCTTTCGACTCTTTCGAAAGGGATGGTTCTGACACCATCACAAATTCCCCAACATTTTTATATGGTAAAGAATGGTTTCGAAAAAGATACTTTCATTTATATTTACTTTGACCCAAATGATATATTTAAAGGTGAACCCAATGATGTCGAAAGGGGGACTTTCAATACTTTAGGAAGAGATACTTCCAATGGTTTCGAAGCTATGATTCAAATAATTAATAAGCAACACTTTATTATATTCGAAAGGTTTCGAAAGAAGGACTTTAAAGTGTTTTAAAAGACAATAGTCTAATGTTATGAAAGGAGATATATGCTTTCGAAGGAGGCTATCCAGTGAGGTCGAAGGCAAGGTTTCGAAGTTTTCAAAACAAATAATCCAATCTCATTTAAAAGCAAAACCATGGCATATTAATGAACAAAGTATTTTGAAATGGAATTTATGAAGAAGTCTTGATGGGTTAAAATAATTAACCAAGTTATATTTTTTACTTCTCCATATATGTATATATTCACTTTGTAATGAATCCAAATGTACTTTGGGAAAAGGTAGAGTAACCAGTTAGGTTGACCTAGTAGTGAATATAAATTAAAGATATTGGCAGGGGCCAATAGGTTAACAGTAAGCCCATGAAAACTGTATAAGGGAAATGATTTTGCCAAGAGCCAATAGGTTCATAGTTAGCCCATGAAAACTATATATAATTGAAGGTGTTAGTTAGACAGGTTTATAGTTAGCCCATGAAAGCTATATGTGGATAAGAAAATGAAATATTGATAGCTAGTCAATAGGTTCCTAGTTAGCCCTTGAAAACTAGGGTAAAAGAAAGATATTGACAGTTAGGCAATAGGTTTATAGTCAGCCCATGAAAATTAGGATAAAAGAAATGATATTGGAGTTACCAATAGGTTCATGGTGATCCCATGAAAACTATATAAGTGGACAGGGAGTCCATAAATATTTAACCAGTTATTAGTCAGCCCATGAAAACTATTAGGTTAATAGTAATCCTAAGATATATGATATTTTAATTTGCTAAGATCATGGCACAACATATAAACAATAGAATTTTTGCTAAGATATATGATATTTTAATATGCTAAGATCATCAATACTTCTACCTTTTGCTAAGATAACGACAATATTATAATTAATCAATATTATTCGTTTTCAATTAAAGAAAAATTATACATTTTATTTCAATAAATTTTAAAATGAAAAATTATGGATAATTAAATTAAAAATAAATAATAAAATCCGAGAATGAAACTGGATCGAAATACTCAAAATTTATGAATTAGATCAAAATTCTTAAAATTACAAAAGACCAAAGCCGAGATCTCGTACCTTGACACACACGCACAACACACAAATATATATATATATATACATATACACATATGTGTGTGTGCGTGTGCGTGTATAAGGATAGATTTGTTGCCCCTTTGATATGTAGCCCATTCATAGTTTTTCTCTCGGCTTTGGTTCAAAATGTATCGAAGTGAAACAACATCTATACAAAAAGTTGGAATGATTTTGTGAATTAATATGGGTCACGAATATGCATACAACAGTCGTTGAATGTAAAACTATTATTAAAAGGATTTTGAAAGAAAATAAATTTTAGAAGGACTTTGAATTTTTGAAACGGTCCAATTTTGGTGTAGGTGATCTCGATAGTAGATAGATCATAAGTACAAAGTTTTGTTTCATTTTGACTAATTTGGTACAGAAGACCAGAGAGGGTTTGCATAGCGGCTATATATACAAAAGGGTCATGGATCACGCACATGCACACGAATGCATGCACACACTGTATGTATATTTTCTACCAATACTTTTTGTCTGCTAATATGAACAATCATTGAATAAACCACTACTAGACAAACTTCTGAAACATACAAAATGCTTTTATACCAGAAGATGGTAGAGCTAAAAAAGGAACAACCTCAGTGTAAAGTTCATTTTTGCTGTGTAGGTACCACTGTAGTAATCATTTCATGCAAAATGTAATCATTTATTATATGTCTTGATATTGAGTTTTAATGAGATAACAATACATGTAGTTCTAACAAACTTTTTTCAGTTAATAAATAATTCTTATTTATCTAACAATGTAGTTGGTAATGTCCTTTAACTTTCATTGCATTTCAGCATTACTAATTACTTGGTTCATCAATATTGCGGTATGAAGATAGTAAATTCAAATTGCCTTCAATATCCAGAATTGAGATATATAATTCTTGATAAGCATATTCGAACAACATTAGTAATGGCTTTCCTCGAAACGCTGATTTGCCTCGTTATTATTCAACAAAAGAGAAGAAACCTTACGCAGAATTCAGCTGTCTTATTTTCGACATGGTGATGACACTTCCTCTTACAACACCATGTGCTCACAACTTCAGCAAAGTGTGTCTTCACGCTGTTTATGATGATCAATCTTTTATCTATGAGAGAAAAAGGGGAGGTCGCGCGCTTACAGCACAGAAAGTTATGAAGAAGCGCCCATGTTGTCCTTATGACCTATCAGATTTTCTGCAACATGGCTAGGTGTGATCCTTTAGCTATTTTTGGAGTACAATAAATAGAAATATTTGCTTATTTATCATTCAAAACTTTACCCGCTTTTTTTATATTAGATCCACAAATTCTAGAATGGAGAGTAATTTCAAGATAGGCATTCAATTATGTTGGTTTGGAAGGCGGCGAAGAGTGTGAAGTTGTTGATGGATTAAGGTTCCACGAGTGGGCAACAATAGCCATGATGCAAGGTTATAAGCTTTTGATAAATGATTGTGAGACAGGTAATATTTTTTATTATAATTTATTACTTTGTGATAATTATGACAATGTGGTGTTTGTCTTCATCGTCTTTCATTTATCATTTAACTATGCAGTTATTTTTCAAAGATTGGGATCATTTACTATTGAAAAGAATTGCGCAAGTATGTTGCACTATTTGTGAATGTAGTGGTATAATTTATTCATTTTCTAATTTTACGCCAGCATTTGCCTAAGTAGGCCACCAATTATGTAACATTGTGGAATATTAACATTTTACATCAACAGCAAATTAAAGTTCCATTTTATTTTTCTTATCTTTATAATACCAACTACAAGAGAAAATGAAAATACAAAATCAAGGTGAATTTTCATGGAATCCACTTAGCAACTTATACAAGGTTATATTTTAATTGTCAACCTAATCTTTGAAATTGGTTGAAGTTTTATGAAAGAAAATATAAGTTGATTGATGATGGCAATGGTAAATGCATTTAGTTGAGCATGTTCATAAATTAAATCGTGGTACATATAAATAATAGAATTTAGTGCATATCTTCATGGAAAAATGTACATTTTCTTTGTTTAGTCATAATATCAATTGAATGTCTTTTCTAGATCACCAAGGACTGTGTATGTGTTAATATATATTTCTTACTACAAATAAAATGCTACCTCCCTCAACTCATGCTCTCGAAATTGATCATCCTCAATAAATAACTTTCAAATACCACATTAACCGGAAGCCACTTTGGTCATTTTTCACTCCCATGTTTTCATACACACACACACTAGCTCCAAGATTGCACATGTTCTTACGAGTTTGATTTCACGTATTATCGATCTCCAAAATTTCATTAATTGTTCCTTAGAAGCAATAAGCCTACACCTCGACTACCTAAACCTTGATTTGGTACACACCATATTATGTTTTTTTTTTGGTTTGGATGACTTTAAAATCCATTATCCTTTACTGAATCGATTGATGATTTTCCATGGTATCATTACTTTTGACTGAATTTTTGCTTGATTTTACCATTTATTAACTAATTTAAGGACTTATTTGAAGCTATAAAAATAACATCTAGCATTTTATTTTGAAATAAATATTGTTCATGTTGTAGTGAAATATTGTAATTGAATAGCCAAACTTTGTATCATGCAATTTTGCTCTACCTTTTTGTGTTTTTTTCTTTATCAAAGCGGGATATAGAACATAAAGTTTGGAATTACCATACGAATGGAAACATCTTTCTCACAAACCATTTGTGGATGGTGCTAATTTATCCGAAAATGTGGATTAATGTCTGTAATGTGGCAAGGAATTTGTTTCCTTTTCAAGCTTGCATTTCACTTGCTGTTGTGGATTAACCGCCTTAGATTTCTCTCATATAAAATTATTTCAACTATATTATAGGCTCATAAAATATTTTGTCATGTAAGTTTGAATTAAATAACATTTTTTCTCATGAAAATGCCTACTCTATATTATAAAAACAAAGTTGAATTAACAGTTTGATGACTAATAACTAACAAATGTTATTTGAAAGCTTCATTCGTTTGCAATCATCCATGATTGGTCATTGTAATAATCTTTTATAATATTGATTCAATATTTTGCAGGCGCTTATGTCACAATAATTAGATGAAGCTAAACATGCGTCTTGCAATTAACTAGCTACCAAATTCCATATTGGGAGGTCAGAGCTCTTTTTCTTCTCTAGGTGGCATTCTGGTTTGTTTACACGGAGTGAAGTGAGATTGGAAAAAGGTTAAAAGCATATTTATAACAGTGATGCTTTTTACGGGGAAGTTTTGTCCTATTCAACTTTATGTACATTGCTATTAAGAAAAAATATTTTGATTTATATTTATAACAGTAAACTCTATGCTATGTTATGAGTGCAATTTGCACTTTTTTAAGTACTAAACTTGGCACATGTTTTGTAATGAACTGACTATGTAATCTGATGAAGCGCTTACCATCGTTCGTAATCGCCGCTCCACCTTAAGTCGCGCCGCCCTAGGTCGCGGCAAGGAGGCCCAAATCACTCCCCTAGGTCGCTCGCTTTTCCCCTTAGGTCACGCTACCGTACTTCATAGATCGCGCACGCGAGAAACTCCAGTAGGTCACGAACGACCTACCACTCCAGATCGCGATCAATTCCTAGGTCGCAAGGTCGAAGCCACTACCGAAAGTCGCGATACGTCACACTCCTCCACCTCAGGTCGTGAACCATTATACATCTCGCAAGCGACCTACTATCCACCGCGTCAAAGCCCTAAGTCGCAAATCCTCCCAGTAGGTCACGAAGCTTTCTTTTGCCGTACTTCTCTTAGCTCGTGTGAAGATTCTTAGCTCGCGTGAAAATTGTTAGGTCGCGTGAAGATTGTTAGGTCGCGTGACGATTGTTAGGTCGCGTGAAGATGCTGTGTTAGGTCATCAACGACCTATGATAGGTCATGTACTGAGTCGTGTTTGTGATGTAAGTGTGTAGTGTGAGTTGTAACCCTATAAATAGGGATGTGTTGGTCATTTGTAAGTGGTTGAATTTGAATAATATTTCTTTTGTGTGCTTTTGTGCCACCATTAAAATTGGTAGTTGAGTGTTATCTCCTATCTCCACCTTCGGCATTCGAGTGCGCTCGAATCAACGATTGTTGAAGCCAATTCACGAAATCAAGTGCGCTTGATCAACGTCGAAGAATTGTAGATCTTCTCTCACGGCATCGTGCGCGATCAACGTGTCGAAGATAGCTAAAGTTCGGTATCTTCATGATCAACGGATTTAGGCGTTTGGTATCATTAATTCATCGATTCATATTGCTTCATCTAATCGTTTCATCGATTAGTTTGACACGAATTCTTCAATTCGTCGTCAAGTGTTATATCCGCTGCGACATATGGTATCAGAGCTAGATCGCAAGGAGTTTGCGTAGATTTTTGGAGTTTGTACGAGATTTGCATCATTTGGAGAATTGGGTTCTCGAGATTTTGAAGAGATTTGTTCGTTTGGTGATTTTTGAAGATTTCAACAAGTGGGTAGTTTTGATTTGAAGATTTTTAGATCGAAGTGAAGTTTTTGTTGGAATTTGTTGAAGAGTGATCATGCCTCCGAGAAGAGCTAACCGTTATCGCAACATTGATGCTTTGTATGGGAGAGAAGAAGCCGATGAGATGGAGCAAAGAATTAACGAAAACTTTAATGAGAAGCTTAATGAAGGGATTGGTCGATTAGAGAGAATGATGTTGGAGATGAGTCAAAATCAGGGAAGGGTTTCACCTGAATCTAACCATGGGAGAAGTAGAGTTTCACCACATTCAAATCGAGAGAGAAGTGTTGATAGTGATCATAGAAGTGTGGATCGAGATTGTGATAGAAATGTTGATGATCAAAATCGTGATTGAAATATGAATGATTGTGATCGGAGGAATGTAGATCGAAGGGATGTTGATGGATGAAATGGTGGTAGTAGAGATGTTGGTGGTCAGGATCGACATCGATATGCATCAGATTTTGAAGAGGAGTTCGATGGTGGTAGTGTTCATGGACGAGGACGAGGTCAAGGAAGAAATCATTCGAAATATGATCACAAATGGGAGTCCGGGATGAAAACTGAAATACCGAAATTCAAGGGAGGTATGCAGGCCGAGGAATTTCTTGATTGGCTAGCTTATGTTGAGGAAATTTTTGACTTCAAGGAGGTTTCGGAAGATCGTAAAGTAAAGTTGGTTGCTACTAGGTTGAGGGGGAGAGCTATGGCGTGGTGGCAGCAAACCAAACTTACTAGAGAGCGGATGGGGAAGTCAAAGATTGTTGTTTGGGAGAAGATGAAGAAGTTGATGAAGGCTACTTTCTTGCCCTACAATTACCAATCACTGATGTATTAGAGATTACAGAACCTGAGGCAAGGGACGAAGACTGTTATTGATTATGCTGATGAGTTCTACCAGTTGATTGCTCGAAATGACATTATGGAGACAGAAGAACAATTGACCGCTAGGTTTGTTGGGGGACTTAGAACGCAGATCCAGGATATGGTGAACATGTTCGACCCTAGATCTGTGGCAGAAACACATCAAAAAGCATTGGCTTGGGAGAAACAAGGTAGACGTGGGGGAGGTGTGTTTCCAAATTTTATGGGACAGAACAAAGGAGCGGGTAGTAGTTCTAATGTTCCTAAAGCATCGAGTAAGCCGGTTGTTCAAGAAGTAGCTAAACCAAAAGTCAACACCAATTTCAAATGCTTTAATTGTCAAGAGTTTGACCACAAGAGCAACGAATGTCCGAAACCGAAGAAGAGAACTATGATTGCTGAAGTGGAAGATGAGGATGTAGAAGAAGATCTCAATTCACACCGTGATGAGGAGGAAGAAGAGGTGTCGGGAGATGAGGGATGTAATCTGATGCTACGGAGATCTTGTTTAACCCCGAAGCAGGAAGAGGAGTCGAGTTGGTTGAGGAGTAACATTTTTCAGTCAACGTGCACTATTTTGGGGAAGGTTTGTAAATTTGTCATTGACGCTGGAAGTTGTGATAATATCATTTCAACGGAAGCTGTGAGGAAGTTGAAGTTGAAAACGGAGAAGCATCCTAGTCCTTATAAACTTGCTTGGTTGAGGAAAGAAGGAGAAGTGAAGGTAGAGAGGTGAGCTCATGTTCCATTTTCTATTGGGAAGAAATACAAAGATGAGATTTGGTGTGACGTGGTTGACATGGATATTTGCCATTTATTGTTGGGAAGGCCGTGGCAGTATGATCAGGAGGTACAGCATAATGGTCGAACAAATAGCTACAGTTTCTTGTTCGAGGGCACGAAAATCACTTTAGTTCCGAAGAAGCGACAGCAGAATGAGAACAAACTGGAGGAGATTGAGGAATTGAAGACTTTGTTGACCTTGAAGGAGTTCGTGGAAGAGGTAGATGAGAGCCCTGAAGTTTTTATGTTGATTGGGCATGAAAGCAGTGAAGTTACTGAAGTTCCAGAGGAAGTGAAGCCAGTTTTGGAGGAATTCAAAGATGTGTTTCCAGAGGAGTTGCCGAAGGAGTTACCACCGCTTAGAGACATACAGCATCAGATTGACTTAGTGTCAGGTGCTGCATTGCCTCATAGACCGCACTATCGGATGAGTCCAAAAGAACACGAGGAGTTGAGAAGACAGGTAGAGGAATTACTGGAACAAGGGTGTGTTTAGGAGAGTTTGAGTCCTTGTGCAGTGCTAGCTTTGTTAGTGCCGAAGAAGGATGGAACATGGAGAATGTGCACAGATAGTAGAGCATTGAATAAGATTACGATGAGATATCGATTTCCAATGCCGAGATTGGATGATCTGTTGGATCAGTTGAGCGGTGCTGTTGTGTTTTCGAAGATTGACTTGAAAAGTGGATACCATCAGATTCGTATTAGACTGGGTGATGAGTGGAAGACTGCTTTTAAAACTCGGGAGGGTCTGTACGAATGGTTGGTGATGCCGTTTGGCTTGTCAAATGCTTCGAGTACATTCATGAGAGTCATGAACCAGATTTTTCGACCATTTATCGGGAAGTTCGTAGTGGTATATTTTGATGACATCTTGATCTACAGTGGAAGCACTGAAGAACACCTACAGCATTTGCGGGAAGTGTTGTTAGTTTTACGACGTGAGGAATTTTATGCTGCAACGAAGAAGTGTACCTTCATGACTACAAGTATTCTATTCTTGGGCTATATTGTGTCAAAGGATGGTATTCAAGTTGATCAGAGTAAAGTTGTAGCTATTCGAAATTGGCCACAACCTAAAACAATAACAGAAGTGAGGAGTTTTCATGGTTTAGCATCATTCTACCGAAGATTCATTCCACTCTTCAGTAGCGTGATGGCACCAATTACGGAATGTATGAAAGGGAAGAAGTTTGTCTGGACTGAAGAGGTTGATTCTGCTTTTCAGAGAATCAAGACACTCTTGACCACAACGCCCATTCTTAAATATTCGGACTTTCAGTTACTCTTTGAGCTAAATACTGATGCATCCAAGGTCGGAATTGGGGGAATGTTGAGTCAAAGGGGTCATCCTATTATCTACTTTAGTGAGAAACTGACGGGAGCTAAAACGAGATACAGTACTTATGACTTGGAATTCTATGCTATAGTCCAAGCCATAAAGCATTGGAGACACTATCTATTTAATAAAGAATTTATGCTATACACTGACCATAAAGCTTTGAAACATTTGCAGGGGCAAGATAAAATTTCAGCAGGCATGCTTCGTGGGTTGCTTATTTACAGCAGTTTACTTTCGTTGTGAAGCACAAATCAGGAATGACTAACCGAGTTGCCGATGCATTGAGCCGTAGAAATCATTTGCTGACAACTATGCGAGTGGAAGTAGTGGGGTTTGATTTGTTGCCAGATCGAGTTGCTTATTTCAAATTCTTATTTTGCAAAAGTGCTGGATCAGGTGCAGGAAGGGAGTTCTGATGATTTTTTGATGAAAAAGGATTCTTGTTCAAAGGAAATCGATTGTGTATTCCAGATTGTAGCTTGAGGTTGAAGATTGTCAAAGAATTGCATGAAGAGGGTCACGTGGGCAGAGATCGTACATTGCAGTTGATTTTGCAATCATATTTTTGGTCTTCTATGAGAAAAGAAGTAGAAAGACTTGTGGAGAGATGTCATATTTGTCAAGTTTCCAAAGGGACAGCGACGAATGCGGGATTGTATATGCCATTACTCGTACCTACTAAACCATAGGTTGATATCAGCATGGATTTTGTATTGGGTTTGCCTAGAACTCAATGGGGAAATGATTCTATATATGTTGTGGTAGACCGTTTCTCGAAGATGGCACATTTCATTGCTTGTAAGAAAACAACGGACGCAGTTCATGTGGCACAGTTATTCTTTAAAGAAATCTATCGTTTACATGGGTTACCTGAATCTATTGTTTCTGATCGAGATACTCGATTTCTGAGTTATTTTTGGTTGAGTTTGTGGAAGATGGTAGGAACGAAGCTGAAATTTAGTAGCGCTTATCATCCACAGACAGATGGGCAGACTAAAGTTGTGAACAGATCCCTGGGAAATTTGTTGCGGTGTCTTGTAAAGGATAATCTGAAGAGTTGGGATGTGAAGTTATGTCAAGAGGAGTTTGCTCATAATCATGCTATCAACCGTAGTACGGGTTTCAGTCCATTTCAGATTGTATATTCAAGCTTTCCAAAGGGGCCGTTAGATTTAACGATAGTGCCACAACTGAAGGGGACAGTGAAGCGAGCTGCTGATTTTGTTGATGGGCTGACAGAATGCCATAGAATCGTTCAGGAATGATTGGAGAAAACGAATGAGAAATATAAACAATTCGCAGATATTAAACGACGACATGTTGACTTCAAAGAAGGAGATTTTGTATATGCAGTATTGATCAAGGATCGTTTTCCTATTGGTACTTACAACAAACTGGCTGCTAGAAAGATTGGTCCTTTGGAAATCATAAAGAAGATCAATGATAATGCGTATCAGTTAAGGTTGCCGGAAAATATTCATACTTCTGATGTTTTCAATGTCAAACACTTAATTCCGTATTATGGGGAGGAACTTGTCGAAGATAACGAGAGTGTGAATTCGAGGACGAATTCCTTCCAACAAGGGGAGGATGATAAAGCGCTTACCATCGTTCGCAATCGCCGCTCCACCTTAAGTCGCGCCGCCCTAGGTCGCGGCAAGGAGGCCCAAATCACTCCCCTAGGTCACGCTACCGTACTTCATAGATCGCGCGCGCGAGAAACTCCAGTAGGTCGCGAACGACCTACCACTCCAGATCGCGATCAATTCCTAGGTCGCAAGGTCGAAGCCACTACCGAAAGTCGCGATACGTCACACTCCTCCACCTCAGGTCGCGAACCATCATACATCTCGCAAGCGACCTACTATCCACCGCGTCAAAGCCCTAAGTCGCAAATCCTCCCAGTAGGTCGCGAAGCTTTCTTTTGCCGTACTTCTCTTAGCTCGTGTGAAGATTCTTAGCTCGCGTGAAAATTGTTAGGTCACGTGAAGATTGTTAGGTCGCGTGACGATTGTTAGGTCGCGTGAAGATGCTGTGTTAGGTCGTCAACGACCTATGATAGGTCGTGTACTGAGTCGTGTTTGTGATGTAAGTGTGTAGTGTGAGTTGTAACCCTATAAATAGGGATGTGTTGGTCATTTGTAAGTGGTTGAATTTGAATAAAATTTCTTTTGTGTGCTTTTGTGCCACCATTAAAATTGGTAGTTGAGTGTTATCTTCTATCTCCACCTTCGGCATTCGAGTGCGCTCGAATCAACGATTGTTAAAGCCAATTCACGGAATCAAGTGCGCTTGATCAACGTCGAAGAATTGTAGATCTTCTCTCACAGCATCGTGCGCGATCAACGTGTCGAAGATAGCTAAAGTCCGGTATCTTCGTGATCAACGGATTTGGGCGTTTGGTATAATTAATTCATCGATTCATATTTCTTCATCTAATCGTTTCATCGATTCTTATTAAGCAAGAAGGAACAACCTCAGTGTAAAGTTCATTTTTGCTGTGTAGGTACCACTGTAGTTATCATTTCATGCAAAATGTAATCATTTATTATATGTCTTGATATTGAGTTTTAATGAGATAACAATACATGTAGTTCTAACAAACTTTGTTCAGTTAATAAATAATTCTTATTTATCTAACAATGTAGTTGGTAATGTCCTTTAACTTTCATTGCATTTCAGCATTACTAATTACTTGGTTCATCAATATTGCGGTATGAAGATAGTAAATTCAAATTGCCTTCAATATCCAGAATTGAGATATATAATTCTTGATAAGCATATTCGAACAACATTAGTAATGGCTTTCCTCGAAACGCTGATTTGCCTCGTTATTATTCAACAAAAGAGAAGAAACCTTACGCAGAATTCAGCTGTCTTATTTTCGACATGGTGATGACACTTCCTCTTACAACACCATGTGCTCACAACTTCAGCAAAGTGTGTCTTCACGCTGTTTATGATGATCAATCTTTTATCTATGAGAGAAAAAGGGGAGGTCGCGCGCTTACAGCACAGAAAGTTATGAAGAAGCGCCCATGTTGTCCTTATGACCTATCAGATTTTCTGCAACATGGCTAGGTGTGATCCTTTAGCTATTTTTGGTGTACAATAAATAGAAATATTTGCTTATTTATCATTCAAAACCTTACCCGCTTTTTTTATATTAGATCCACAAATTCTAGAATGGAGAGTAATTTCAAGATAGGCATTCAATTATGTTGGTTTGGAAGGCGGCGAAGAGTGTGAAGTTGTTGATGGATTAAGGTTCCACGAGTGGGCAACAATAGCCATGATGCAAGGTTATAAGCTTTTGATAAATGATTGTGAGACAGGTAATATTTTTTATTATAATTTATTACTTTGTGATAATTATGACAATGTGGTGTTTGTCTTCATCGTCTTTCATTTATCATTTAACTATGCAGTTATTTTTCAAAGATTGGGATCATTTACTATTGAAAAGAATTGCGCAAGTATGTTGCACTATTTGTGAATGTAGTGGTATAATTTATTCATTTTCTAATTTTACGCCAGCATTTGCCTAAGTAGGCCACCAATTATGTAACATTGTGGAATATTAACATTTTACATCAACGGCAAATTAAAGTTCCATTTTATTTTTCTTATCTTTATAATAACAACTACAAGAGAAAATGAAAATACAAAATCAAGGTGAATTTTCATGGAATCCACTTAGCAACTTATACAAGGTTATATTCTAATTGTCAACCTAATCTTTGAAATTGGTTGAAGTTTTATGAAAGAAAATATAAGTTGATTGATGATGGCAATGGTAAATGCATTTAGTTGAGCATGTTCATAAATTAAATCGTGGTACATATAAATAATAGAATTTAGTGCATATCTTCATGGAAAAATGTACATTTTCTTTGTTTAGTCATAATATCAATTGAATGTCTTTTCTAGATCACCAAGGACTGTGTATGTGTTAATATATATTTCTTACTACAAATAAAATGCTACCTCCCTCAACTCATGCTCTCGAAATTGATCATTCTCAATAAATAACTTTCAAATACCACTTAACCGGAAGCCACTTTGGTCATTTTTCACTCCCATGTTTTCATACACACACACACTAGCTCCAAGATTGCACATGTTCTTACGAGTTTGATTTCACGTATTATCGATCTCCAAAAATTCATTAATTGTTTCTTAGAAGCAATAAGCCTACACCTCGACTACCTAAACCTTGATTTGGTACACACCATATTATGTTTTTTTTTGGTTTGGATGACTTTAAAATCCATTATCCTTTACTGAATCGATTGATGATTTTCCATGGTATCATTACTTTTGACTGAATTTTTGCTTGATTTTACCATTTATTAACTAATTTAAGGACTTATTTGAAGCTATAAAGATAACATCTAGCATTTTATTTTGAAATAAATATTGTTCATGTTGTAGTGAAATATTGTAATTGAATAGCCAACCTTTGTATCATGCAATTTTGCTCTACCTTTTTGTGTTTTTTTCTTTATCAAAGCGGGATATAGAACATAAAGTTTGGAATTACCATACGAATGGAAACATCTTTCTCACAAACCATTTGTGGATGGTGCCAATTTATCCGAAAATGTGGATTAATGTCTGTAATGTGGCAGGGAATTTGTTTCCTTTTCAAGCTTGCATTTCACTTGCTGCTGTGGATTAACCGCCTTAGATTTCTCTCATATAAAATTATTTCAACTATATTATAGGTTCATAAAATATTTTGTCATGTAAGTTTGAATTAAATAACATTTTTTCTCAT
This sequence comes from Allium fistulosum, assembly GCA_030737815.1. Lineage (NCBI taxonomy): Eukaryota > Viridiplantae > Streptophyta > Magnoliopsida > Asparagales > Amaryllidaceae > Allium > Allium fistulosum. The sequence continues at coordinate 328,415,248 of CM060907.1, forward strand.
GAAAATGCCTACTCTATATTATAAAAACAAAGTTGAATTAACAGTTTGATGACTAATAACTAACAAATGTTATTTGAAAGCTTCATTCGTTTGCAATCATCCATGATTGGTCGTTGTAATAATTTTTTATAATATTGATTCAATATTTTGCAGGCGCTTATGTCACAATAATTAGATGAAGCTAAACATGGCGTCTTGCAATTAACTAGCTACCAAATTCCATATTGGGAGGTCAGAGCTCTTTTTCTTCTCTAGGTGGCATTCTGGTTTGTTTACACGGAGTGAGGTGAGATTGGAAAAAGGTTAAAAGCATATTTATAACAGTGATGCTTTTTACGGGGAAGTTTTGTCCTATTCAACTTTATGTACATTGCTATTAAGATAAAATATTTTGATTTATATTTATAACAGTAAACTCTATGCTATGTTATGAGTGCAATTTGCACTTTTTTAAGTACTAAACTTGGCACATGTTTTGTAATGAATTGACTATGTAATCTAATATTATTATGTGAATTATATTTGGGATGTTCTCTCCTTTTTTTGTCAATTTATTTGTATGCATATTATGTTGAAATGTAACTTGTATGCATATATATTGTGATGCATGTATATATTGTTATCTGTTAACTTTGTAGAAGTAAAATTCATGTTTTATCGTCTGTTTAATCTTTGATTTATTATAAGCATACCAGTTGAGGCATATTGTTATACATCTATTATAAAGTTTATAATTGATCATAGCATTAGAGACATTTTTTTTTTAAATGAAGAATATATATATAACAGGATGGAGAAAAAATGCCTTTCTCCGGGAGCTTACAGAAATATAATAGACATTTTAAAAATGCCTTCGAGAATAACAGTACAGAAACAAGCCTAACAAGAGTACTAAAGGAATAGAAAGCACCAGAATCCACTGCCGAAAGAATACAAAAAATCCCTCCTGAGAAAAGAGGAGCATCAACCCACTGAACCGACTATCCCGCTACACCCGATGAAGGTGTAGGCCAGACCACCGTAATAAACCAACCTCCACCAGAAATAGAAAGCCCGAAACCAACCAAGATCTAAACACCAACAAACAGACAGCCGAAGACAAGCTCTACCCGACTGAGGAAATCATAGGGGATAGAAACAACAACCAAAGGCAGCGGCGAAGACACAACCGATCCATCAAGGAAGACGAACCACCACAAAACCTAAACCTGAAACACTAGCAAAAACATCAAACCAAAAATAATAGGGGGGAGGGGGAACCTGATTGCTGGATGAACGCCAGCAATCCGCCAGGAGGACCTAGCCGACGCCAAGTCTGGCGGAACTCGGCGCACAAGAAATGGAAAGAAGACGGACAAAACGATGAGCATTGGAGCTCAAGTTGCCCCTAAACGGTCGACCACGGAATGCTAGGAATACATCATTCCTAACTTGATGAATAATGGATGAGGGGACCATAGGAGAGTCGTCGAAGATTGCCTTATTCCGTGCACACCAAATGTGCCAGCAGATAAGACAAGGAACCAGACGATGAATAATCGAACGAAGAGATTTCCCAGATTTCCGCGCCCACCAGGTAGCCGACAGATCATTAGCAGATCTGGCAACCCCGCGGACAGACAAAAGGTTACCAAAGTAATTTCAGCATGCAGTGGCAGTAGAACTGGCGAAGAATAAATGGTTCAAGGATTCAGAATTCCCGATGCAGCAGCATTTGCAACGGGAGACTAAAGGAATGCCAACCCTTTTGAGATTCTCATCCAATGGCAGTCCATCATGAAGGATACGCCACATCAGAAGTGAAACCTTAGGAGGAGAGCGAGAATCCCATATGAAGGAAAATAATGGACGAGTAGGACAAGAAATTCTAACCGAGGACCAAGCTTTCAGGATGAAGAATGGAGCGCCATCCCAGCCCGCCCGACCTCCATGAGAATCAGCGAAGGTCTTCACTGACTGCATGTGCTTCCAAGTCTCACTTGCATAAGACGGAGTTCCCGAAAAGTTGGAACCAGCCAGCCTATGGTACTTAGCATGAAGGAAGTTAGCCCATAAGGAGTCATTAGCACCAAATCTGTACCACAGTTTACAAGCAAAAGCAGCACAAATATCCTTAGGATGCCTAAGCCCCAAACCGCCCTCGTTCTTGGGACGACAAATAGTGTCCCACGAAACCCAGTGGTGGCGACGGCGATCGTCCTTTGTGCCCCAGAAAAAGGACGAGACCAAAGACCGATACGAGCGGAAGAAGGAAGAGGTAGGGGTCATTGCCGCAAAGACATGAGTGCCCATAGAATCCAGGACAGACTTAATAAGAACCAGTCTGCCGGCCTGGGAAAGAAGAGCCGCATTCCAGCGACAAATCCGGCCCCTCACCTTGTCAGTTAAGCAGTCGAACAAGGAGTTAAGCTTCCTACCACGGTATAGAGCGATACCTAGGTATGGTAACGGCAAAGAAGCTTCCTTGAAGCCCGAGAAGGTCTCAATCCAAGAGGATCGAGACGAAGAACAGTCCTTAGCACGAACGAAACAACTTTTGGAAGGGTTAACAAGCTGACCAGAGGACCGTTCGTATTGGTGGATGAAACAAAGAAGACGACGAACGGAGGAACGACCCCCGTTTGAGAAGATAACAATGTCGTCAGCGAATGAAAGAGAAGAAATAAGAGGACAACCCCTAGGAATTCCAAATCGCTGTATTTGACCAAAAACCGTAAGGGTATGAAGACCGCGGATGAAAACTTCAGCCGCGATCACAAAAAGAGTGGGCGAAAGCGGGTCTACTTGGCGCAAACCCCTCCCAGCTTTGAAAAAACCGTTAGCAGAACCATTAATAAGCACAGAGAACCAGTAGTTGGAAATAAGTCTCCAAACTAGGTCGATGATGGTTTCCGGAAAACCGAACGATCTTAAAACTTTGATGACGAAAAACCAGGACATACGATCGTAAGCCTTAGCCATATCCAATTTGAAGACAACATTTGAACCCCTAACTTTCCTATCAAGCTGGGAGATCAATTCCTGGGCCAACAGGACGTTGTCACAAATTAAGCGCCCTTTAACGAACCCCGCTTGAGACGAAGAGATAATACGCTCAAGGAAAGGGGCCAGACGACTAGCAAGGATCTTGGAAATAACCTTATTCGAGAAGTTGCATAGGCTAATAGGACGAAAATCCCCACAGGACCGAGGGTTGTCGCACTTTGGGATAAGAAAAAGGTTGGTGGAGGTCCAACCAGAGGGGAGGCAACTTCCGGAAAAAAAGGACTGGACAGCAAGACAAAAATCCGCCTGAATAATAGGCCACGAACAACGGTAAAAGGTACCGTTGAAACCATCCGGGCCGCTCGCACTATCCTTACTCAGGGCGAAAACAGAAGCACGGATTTCCTCAGGGGAAGGGAGGACCGCTAGAAGGTCTCTCTCTGGCGGGAGAACCAACCTGGGAATAAAGGCAAGCAAAGCAGAATCGGTTGCCACCTCGGACGAAAAGCCCATAAAGGATTGAAAATGGGCCAAAAGGGTATCTTTCACTTCCTCGGGCGAGGATGCCAAAGAATGATCAGGCCGCAGAATCTCACGAATAGTGAGAATGTTGTTCTTCTTTCGAATGAAAGAATGGAAGAATTTGGAGTTCGCATCGCCGTCAACCACCCACTTTACCCTTGCCTTTTGACGAAGGAATTCATTCTCAATACGAAGCTCCGCAGAGTAGGTGGAATGAGCCAAGGCCCACGCCTCCTTATTAGACGCGGACGGGACCTCATCAAACAAAGATTCGGCTATGATAAGCGATTCTTCGGCCACCCGGACACGATCGAAGACGTTCTTGAAGACCTCAGCGTTCCAAACCTTAAGACAGCATTTGAGACGCTTCAGTTTGCGACTGAAAACCGAACAGGGAGAGCCAATAATGGGAACGGACCAAGAATCAGCCACAACTTGGTGAAAAGTGTGGTGCGATCTCCACATGCTCTGGAAGCGGAAAGAAGAGGGCCCGGACAGGGAGAAGGGAGAGCAACGAACAACCAGTGGGGAATGGTCTGAGAGGGACCGATGTAGATGAGCTACGGAGAAGGAAAAAGGTAAACCGAACCAATCCTCTGATCCGAAAACCCGATTGAGCCTGGAGAGGATGCGACTAGGGCCCACCTGATTGTTAGACCAGGTGAACGCAGAGCCCACAAAAGAGAGCTCGGAGAGACCAGAGCTGACAATGAAGGAGTTGAAGTCCGCCATTGCAAGACGGTTGATGGCAGCTCCCCCTCGTTTCTCAGCCTGGCAGGCGACGATGTTAAAATCGCCGCCCACCAAAGAGTTAGAAATACCCAAAGAACCAAGACCAATAATGTCTGACCATAGAGATAACCTCTCCGTACGGTCACAAATAGCATAAACAGCCGAGAAGAGAAAAGGAGATCCAAAGAAGGGAGAAGAGCAGACTACTGAAAGAAGCTGAGCAGAGTCAAAAACAGAACGAGCCGAAAAGGATTTGGACCATAAGATCCAAATCTTACCAGAGACATTGGCAAAGCCACCCCCAAAACCAAGGGATAACACGGTGCTGGTAATGCCTTCCGGAAGTATGAATGGTTCCAGGAGAGCAACCAAGCCTATCGAGTGTTTCCGGACAATGCGTTTAAGTCTAGCCAAAGACGCATCGTTACCTATACCGCGGACATTCCAAACCAAAAAGTTCGACATGACTGAAACCAGACGGAGCCAAAGAGACAGGCGAGAAAAACAATAAAAGAGGTGGACAGACCACAACAACCGAGATGACCAAGCACGCTCAGGCAAGGTACAGAGAGTATCGAGCAGATCTATCAATCTGCTCGGACACCGCTATAGAGCGTGTACGGATGGTGCGAGGAGTAGAATGGACCCTACGCGATCGTCGCCGAGACGATCGGGCAGGAGAATGATGGGACTGAGAAGAAATCACCGACAACTCCTCACAAACAGAGCCCTGAAAAACCAGCTGGGACGCCTCAGCAACCTCAGGAGCCGAGTTCCTGGACAAACAATCAAGGCGCTCGTTAAGAAGCGCAATCTCTTCCTTACTCATCAATGGGATGGTAATGGATAGAGAACAAGACGAAGAGGGGAGAGAGCATGCCGAAGAACAGGACGGCATGCTCAAGAGAACTGAAGGATCAGCAATAAAAGAATAAAAAAGCAGACAAGAGGGAAGACGAGGAGGGCGAACACCAGACTGCCACCTGAACCTATCAAGGGCGGTACAGGAAGTAGCGAGGATGGAGTCTGGAAAGGTAGGAGAAGAGCCATCGACGCCTGAGGCCCCAGCTGCTTCCGACTGAAAGGCTGAAAAAGAAGGAGAAGCAGACGGGAAGACGAAGCTGGACGAACACGACAGGGACCGGTCAGGTGTAAGGAAGCAAACCATAGGCTGCCCCAATTGCTGTTGGAATCTTACCGATGCGAGACTGTCACTGGTAGTACAGTCCCGAAATGTCGGTAAGAGACATTTTTTATTGCCTTCGTTGAAGCTTTTAGAGGCATTTATTATTGCTTCTACTAGAATTATATTATATGTTGCTTAGGTCGAATGCATTCTATTAGAGACAATTTAAGAGAGTTATATGCCCTAATTTATATTAGAGGCTTAATTTGCCTTTCATGCTTATATGCATGTATATACTATTATCTGTTAGCTTTTTCTTAATTTGCCTTTCATGACTATAGGGGCAATCTAATATTAGTTTTGGCCTTTAGTAATAATATCAGAGGCATATGTGAAATGCCTTTAATTCTTTTATCTTTGGTAGTGATTATTAGACATCTTCAATTGGCTTATTGTATCATGAATTCTAGAAGTGTTATACCACTAATTAACATGAAAGATTTTGCTAATTTGCTAATTTTGCAGACTTGCTCAGCACATCTAAAAATTTAATGATGATAGGAAATCTAAAAACTAGGCCCATAAGTCATAATTTTTCGAGGAATTAGTTCAAGAGTTGGTGGAAAAATATGAAGTTAAGCAGATTGAGTTTGTTTTGACTAAATGGTTTGGGTACCTAATTTTCTTTTCACGTTTATTACTCACTTATTAGACAACTTCTCCACTATCTTAACAATAGTCTCGTTTATTCTAAATTAGCTAGTTTATTATTTTCTACTAAATATAATATTAACTAAATAACTTATTGTACGTAAAAAATTATTTACCAAAGCATCTATCTTTCAATATTATTCGCTAAACTATTTATATTGTAATTTGAAATTTTAGTCTAATCATTTTACTGCTAAATAAGTTAACAGAAGCCTAGGCCACGAATAATCATTTTAGATTTTGTACTTGGTTCCCAAATACCCTTATCTTTTCTTTAATTCAAATGAAATCAAGTTTTTTTAATGTGGTAGTGCTTGATAGTTCATAAGTTCTTATCATTTCTACATGTTTGATCAATTTCAAGTGTGTTAATGACTTTAAAACTCATATTACTTTATTATTATATTTTTTTTGATTATATATTATCGTATTTTCTTGAAATGTTTAATGCCAATTTCATATTGTTTATTTTTGTGAAATTGTTTTTTTTTTTGTAATTTATGGTTGGTTTATATAGTATCATAATAATTCGTATTAAAGAGGTGAGGAGTGTTGCATATGTACATGGTGAGGTTTTTCTTGAACCTGTTGCTCTTTTCAATGACGTCTTCCTCGATTTCTTCAAGGAAAGTTATTCTATTTTTCCTCTCTGTTTATCTAATTCATTTTATGTGTGCGTGTAATTATTATTTGTGCATAGACGGGCTGAAGTTCTTGCAGCTGTAATATACAATAAGCAAATTTACACCCACTGGTTTTACCAGGAGCTGCATTTCACATTGAAACATGTCACTGGCTAAAGGAAAATGTAATTGGACAAGGGTATTTTTGATATGTATACAAGGAAATGAACATATAAGTGGTTTTCTTATAAATAGTATACTTTTATAAACTGCTCATCCTGCATTAAAATTTAATCACTACTTATTGTGCTCTTCTGCATGACATAACTTAGCTGTTTGTGCAATGAAAGAAGTTCCTAGGTATATATAATTTCACTGGACACACACACACACAAACACACACACATGTGTGTGTGCGCGTGCGCGTGCGTGTGTGTTTCTCTTATTCTTACCTTCTTTATGTTGATTTCTTGGTGCACCTTCCATCTGACATATGGAGATGATGATTGATGGAGTTAAGCGCTCTGCTCAACAGCAGGTTACCAGGGTTTTAAAGGACCAGTAAAGGTTTGTTGGGAACTTATGACTATAATGTATTATATGGATAAGCTTCACTCACTATCAATTGAATATCCAAGAGATTTTATTACCATTTAGGGAATTTCGTATGAGTACAATATATACCATATACATTGAATGGATGAAACACCTCTATATTAAGATAAATATGAACAATCTGGATGACGGATGACAGAAGGCCTGCAAGTGCAACCCCTTCTTGTTAAAGAAATATAATAGGAGAAACTAATAATTAGATGCTATTAATGCTTTTAGTGATATAATAAGCTGTGTATAAGCTAGTTAGATTATTGTTGACTGTATAATTTAGTATTGTTTCAAAGTGGACAAGAATGGATTCAATTTCTCTATCCTCATTTCAAAGATGAATTGAGCTCAACAATAATGATAAACAAGATAAAAAGACTTAAGATGAAGATTTTTTTTTTTTTTTTTTGAATTTTAAGAAGCCTTGAAGGACCAATATACTGAAAGAAAGTTCTACAGAGTCACGTTCTAATATATCCTCTAATCGAATTTACGTCATTTCGTGTAAATGTATTTCGCACGCAATGTGTACCGGAGATAGGCGATTGGTGGTGTTTGTTGTGATGTTTAGGTGTAACTGATTAAGAAGACTAAAACCAATTTATGTAAACTGAATGAGAACCTAAAGATGCACATAGTTGAAATCATATGCAAACATTTCGCTGTATTTGGTAGTGTGTATAGGTGTATATGCATGTTCATTCCAAATCGATGTGAAGGTGTTATATTCGGTTAAGTTGATCCTCCTGGAAATAAGCTAGCTGCTTTTGATGTTGACAACGATGTCTTTTTTTACCATAAAATTCTATTAAAGAATACTTTATAAGGAAGGGATTCAGAACATGCATATATACCTATACACACTACCAAATACAATGATTTAGTCAAACTTGTTATTAATCAAGTAGTTAGATAAAACTGAATATAAAGAGTAGACTAGTTATTAATCAAGCAATTTGTTTCAAAGATATAATATAATAATGTAGTGTGAAAAAAGGGAAAAGGTATAGCCCTTATGAGATATCCAAAGGCCAAACAGTTGAATGGTCTGTAGCATGTTAACTTATGGCATTGTTTCGTGTATCTGCTTTTATCTTGATGTTAGTCATGAATATATTTAGTTTTTTAGCTCTGTGCAGATACAACTGAACCAGTATCTTTGCTCTTGTTAGTAGTTGAAGTTTCTCAGCTAAAAGTCTGGGATAGCATGCATCCATCATGAGGAATAAGGGTATGATTTAATTATTATATGCAAGTTGCGAACCAATTTATATCTCTAGATATGCCGAGTAAGATATGATTTCCATACTATTTGCTTTAATATTATATATATTAGCTGTATGATAGTCCATTCTTTGGGTATCTCTTGTGCTAGATTCTAGTTGATCAATTGTCGGCAAGCGGTGTGGTGATTCGGAAAAGCTTGTAAAAGTGTTGTCTGAGCTTGCAAGACATCATGCACAGTCTCAAATTAAACAAGAACCACGGTCTCAAATTATGCATTTAAATAAAGTGCACATACTGCAATCTAACTCAGAAATGAACAACTTATTTCAAACTGAGGTGCAACAACTAGTTGATGGTTACAGTTCATAGAGAAATGCATCACAGAAAGGTGCAGTAGGGCAAATTGCTATTAACCCTAAAGAAATAAGCATTCTGCTTAAGGAGTAAAGTAGACAGCGTCCAGTCCTGTATAATGCAAATAGAGCAAAGGTTAAAGCAGCCAAATGTCTGACAATAGTGGAAAATGCAAACAGATCTGACAATAGTGGAAAAGAAAACAATACTGCAACACTTAGATTAACAAGAAGTAGAGCAGAAGAGGGAGTTCTTGAATTTAAAAAAACTTCTACAAATGAAGTCATAGATAATCTTGCATGGTCAAGTTAGATCGGGGATTTTAGGTCGCGGCTATGATTTGGGTCGGGAAAGTGATAAGTCGTGGAAATTAGGTCATGGAGGAATTAGATCGGGGAAAAGGTTAAGTCGTGGACTGGGTTTTAGGTCGTGAAGTTGGGTAGGTCGCGGAATTGTTAGGTCGGAGATTGTTTGCGACCTATCATTAGGTCGGAGAACCATTGGAATTAGGTCGGGAAATGTTATGTCGTGGGAAAAGTTAGGTCGTGGAAATGGTAGGTCGTCGATGCTGGGTCGTAGCTCGCCATTGCTAAGTCGGAGACGATCTAAGGGTACGTCTCATTGCTTCTTCTTTTCTTGTGTTCTGTCTCTGTTGCACTGCATCATCCTTCCTCTATTGAAAAGAATTCGTCCTCGAATTTAAAAGTTCTTTCCCAGTGGATTGTTTATCTCCATAATAAGGTATAAGATGTTTAACATTAAACACGTCGGAAGTGTAAACATCTTCAGGCAGTTTCAACTTATAAACATTTTCATTGATCCGTTTTATAATTTCTACTAGACCAATCTTTCGGGCTTTCAACTTGTTATAAGCACCCACTGGAAAACGATCCTTCGTTAACACAGCATACACCCAATCACCCTCGTTGAACTCCATACTTCTTCTCTTTTTATCTGCCGCTTGCTTATACTTCTCATTTGTTTTCTCCAAACGTTCCTGAACAATTCTATGACAGTCTTTCAACTCATCAACGAAATCTGACGCTCGTTTAATCACTCCTTTCGGTTGTGGTACTACCGTTAAATCCAACGGCCCCTTTGGCAAGCTTGAATATACAATCTGAAATGGACTGTAACCAGTGCTTCGGTTAACAGCATGATTATGAGCAAACTCTGCCTGACACAACTTTAAGTCCCAACTCCTCAGATTATCCTGAACTAGACACCGCAATAAATTTCCCAGGGATCTGTTCACAACTTCAGTTTGTCCATCTGTCTGTGGATGATAAGCACTACTGAATTTCAATTTCGTTCCCATCATCTTCCACAAACTTAGCCAGAAATGACTTAGAAATCTAGTATCCCTGTCTGAAACATTCGATTCAGGCAATCCATGAAGTCGATAAATTTCTTTGAAAAATAACTGAGCCACATGAACAGCATCCGCCGTCTTCTTACAAGCAATAAAATGTGCCATTTTCGAAAATCGGTCAACCACCACATAAATGGAATCGTTTCCCCTTTGAGTTCGAGGCAAACCCAAAACAAAATCCATACTCACATCAACCCAAGGCTTAGTTGGTACAGGTAATGGCATATATAATTCTGACTTCGTCGTGGTCTCTTTTGAAATTTGATAACTCTGACTCTTCTGAACAAGCCTTTCAACCACTTTTCTTATTGACGGTCCAAAACAAATCATTGTAACCAACTGCTTGGTATGATAACTGTCCACGTGTCTTTCTACACGCACATCTTTGATAACTTTTATTCGCCAACCGTGATCAGGAGTATACAATTGCTTTCCTTTGAACAGAAACCCATCAACCGATCTTCTCAATTCTACCTGCTCTGTCGGACACATATGTTTACGTGGCATACACGGTACAATAGCACTTGACATTTTATTAACATGACGTACGTTCCTCAGTGGCAGTAATTCTTTGAACATTTCTGCAGAAACTACATCTTTACATTCATTCACCATTGGCTTAACCTCTTCGATAATTTCAACACTTTTGCTGGTTTCAATTTCATTCAACAAGAATACTTCTGCACTAGCCTCCACTTCATTAACAAGCTCTTTTATAGATTGTAGATTAGTCGAATCCACCTCCTTCATCAACAAATTACCCTCTTCATCTCCTGACTTACTTTCTTCACCTTCATCCAACTTTGCTGACTGTGAATTTTCAACCTCATGTTCATCGGATATTGTTGGTTGAAAATCAACAACTTCATCTCCGTCAAACTTTGGTGATTGAACACTATCGACTTCGTCCTACACATCAACAAATTCCTTTAAAGACGACAAAGTTTTTAGCTCCTCAATTTCCTCCAATTTGTTTTCATTCTGTTGACGTCTTTTAGGAACCAAAATGATTCGTGTATCCTCGAACATAAAACTGTAGCTGTTTGTGCGTCCATCGTGTTGCACAGCTCTATCGTATTGTCATGGTCTTCCCAACAATAGATGGCATACGTCCATGTTAACCACATCACACCAAATTTTGTCTTTGTATTTCTTCCCAATGGAAAAATTAATACAAGCTCTTCGATTAACCTTCTTTTCCCCTCCTTTCCTCAACCAAGCTAATTTGTAGGGTTTAGGATGCTTCTCTGTTTTCAATGACAACTTCTTTACAGCTTCTGAAGAAATGATATTATCACAGCTTCCTACATCGATGAAAAATTTACAAACTCTTCCCAAGATAGTGCACGTTGACTGGAAAATGTTACTCCTCAACCAACTTGAATCATCCTCTTGCTTTGGTGTCAAACACGATCTCCTCATCAACAAACTACAACCCTCATCTCCAAACAATAATTCTTCTTCTTCAGCTGGTATTGAATTGACACATTCTACCTCTACATTTTCATTCTCAATCTCCGCAATCATTGCTCGTTTCTTTGGCCTTGGACATTCATTGCTTTTATGGCCCCACTCTTGACAATTAAAGCATTTGAGATTACTATTGACCTTTGCTTTGCTGGCTTCATTCACATTCGACTTACTGACGACTTTGGAAACATCCGCATTGTTACTAACATCCTTGTTCTGGTTGTTGGAATTTGTAAACACACCACATCCTCGTCTACCCTGCTTCTCCCAAGCCAACACCTTTTGATGTGCTTCCGCCACAGATCTAGGATCGAACATATTCACCATATCCTGAATCTGCATTCTCAATCCCCCAATGAATCTAGCGGTCAGTTGTTCCTCCATTTCCATAATATCATTTCTAGCAATGAGTTGATAAAATTCATCAGCATAGTCGTTAACAGACTTTGTTCCTTGCCTTAGATTTTGCAACCTCTGATACATAAGCGACGATAGTTATAAGGTAAGAATGTAGCTCTCATCAGTTTCTTCATCTTTTCCCATGATTCAACCTTTGACTTCCCCATTCGTTCATGCGTAAGTTTGGTTTGCTGCCACCATGCCAAAGCTCTACCCCTCAACCTTGTAGCAACCAACTTCACTCTACGATGTTCGTGAACCTCTTTGAAGTCAAAAATCTCCTCCACATTAGACAACCAGTCCAAAAACTCTTCAGCTTGCATACCACCTTTGAATTCTGGAATTTCAGTCTTCATCCCAGATTCCCACTTGTGATCGTACTCCGACTGATTTCTTCCTTGTCCATGTCCTCGTCCATGAACACTACCACCATCATACTCTTCTCCACAATCTGATGTATATCGATGTCGATCCTGACCACCAACATCTCTACTACCATCACGTCTACGATCATCATCATCTCTATAACAATCTCGACTCACACTTCTATGATTGTTATCAACACTTCTCTCCCGATTGGAATGTGGTGAAACTCTACTTCTCCCATGGCTCGATTCAGGTGAAACTCTTCTCTGATTTTGACTCATATCCAACATCATCCTCTCTAATCGACCAATCCCTTCATTAAGCTTCTCATTAAAATTTTCGTTAATTCTTTGCTCCATCTCATCAGCTTCTTCTCTCCCATACAAAGCATCAATGTTGCGATAACGGTTAGCTCTTCTCGGAGGCATGATCACTCTTCGATAAATTTCAACAAAAACTTCACTTCGATCTAAAAAATCTTCAAATCAAAACTACCCACTTGTTGAAATCTTCAAAAATCTCCAAACGAACAAATCTCTTCAAAATCTCGATAACCCACTTCTCCAAATGATGTAAATCTCGCACAACTCCAAAAATATACGCAAACTCCTTGCGTTCTAGCTCTGATACCAAAATGACGCAGCAGATAATACAAAAACAAGATAGATCGATGAACGTAGCAATCGGTGGATTTATGAATACTGAAATTCCCAAATTCGTTGATCCGAAGATACCGAATTTTAGCTATCTACGTCACATTGATCGATCACGATACCGTGAAAGTAGATCTTCAATTCTTCGAGCATTGATCAAGCGCACTTGATACCGCGAATTGGCTTCACGATCGTTGAATCGAGCGCACTCGATTGACCGAAGGTGGAGATAGGAGATCACACTCGACTACCAATTGGATGAAAGCACAAAGCTAACAAAGGAAATTTTATTCAAAATCAACAACCTTTACAAATGACATAACTCCCTATTTATAGGGTTACAACAAAACAACTCGTATAAGTCGTATACGACTTAACGACTTATCAAAGAAATTACAACACTTAGGTCGTTACATGACCTTCAACATACTTAAGAAAATTACAATACAAAACAACACAAGTCACTTTAAAGAACGAAATACAATGACTTAAACCAACTCGTTCACGCGACTTACAAAAAACAACATCTCGCGATTTATCAATTATCTCACGACTTATCATTTTATCTCACGACTTATCATCTCGCGAGTTAGAGAAGTTCGGCCGCGATAGTAGGAATTAGATCGGGAAGTGTTATGTCGCGGGACAATTTAGGTCGTGGAAATGGAATTGGTGGAAGTGGAATTAGGTCGGGGACGATCGAAGTTAGATCGGGGATTTTAGGTCGCGGCTATGATTTGGGTCGGGAAAGTGTTAAGTCGTGGAAATTAGGTCGTGGAGGAATTAGATCGGGGAAAAGGTTAAGTCGTGGACTAGGTTTTAGGTCGTGAAGTTGGGTAGGTCGCGGAATTGTTAGGTCGGAGATTGTTTGCGACCTATCGTTAGGTCGGAGAACCATTGGAATTAGGTCGGGAAATGTTATGTCGTGGGAAAAGTTAGGTCGTGGAAATGGTAGGTCGTTGATGCCGGATCGTAGCTCGCCATTGCTAAGTCGGAGACGATCTAAGGTACGTCTCATTGCTTCTTCTTTTCTTGTGTTCTGTCTCTGTTGCACTACATCACTATATTTCATGACAAGATCAACAATGCCATTATCAGTCAGCATGGTGAAGCTCGTAGTGAACATGAAGCATGTCAACGATTGAAAACTGAGCTTCTTGCATAGATGAACGGTTTAACAAGGACAAACGAGCTTGTTTTGTTACTGGCTGCAACTAATTTATTACAGATGATGCACTAGAGATGATGAAAGATCAGTTTAGAAACTTTGTTGCACAAAAATTCTTAGAAACATACAATGATAAGTAGCGTCAACTACTTCTTTCCGGTGTATGGTTCCAATCATTGTATATATTAAAACATTTTGTTAGTAATGTAAACTTGTTTATGAATTTTGAAGGATTTTATGTGAACTTGCCTACGTTATAATGAGTTTTGTGTCGGAATGGTGATATATATCATTTTTTATGTGATTAATGTGTTTTGTCAGTTGTTTGAGTATTGTGACTATTTGATCCATACTTTTTTATATCAAAATCCGTTGATTACTACTGTATAATATATGCGAACAGCTAGAAACCGAACAAGCAACCAACATGATGAAGTAGCATTTAAAAAAATCCATCAAAATAATCAACAAATTTTGATAGCGTTTAATAAACGCAACAATAAGGTTTGCGTTTTAATTACATCTTCTATAACAGCGTTTATAAAAACAATACTATAATATTTTGTAGTAGCATCAACAGTATTTATAACGGCGTTTATATGGCGTTATGATAAAAAAATTTGGTTCCGTTTGTTGAATGGAATAATATGTTGCTTTGTGGTAGCATTTTAGGAAAACTCAACAATGGATTTTTAGTTGCATGTCATATAACGGTGTTCTCTAAAACGCTACCACAGGTTATGATAGTGGTTTTTGTGCACTACCAAATGTTGAATTTCTTGTAGCGATTGACGGAGCAATATAGATCCATCCATGCTCATGGCCCCTTATAGATTTCTCCTTGTGCTCCTTTTCATCCACTTTTGCTTTTCTATACTTGTCTCCTATATTGCTCTAGGACCTTAGCAAAAGTTTGATGAAGTTTGGTATCGATTTGCATTGTTTAGGAATTTAAATATGAAGAGGAAGTGAGTGAAAAGTTTATGCTTTCTATCATTTTAATTTTGTAAAACGTGATTTATGAAACATATGAAGTGATTAAATAAATGTTAACAAAAGGTTACTACCACCTCTAAACCTCATTGGAAGGTCACCCAGCATGCTCCCTTCCATATGCTCACATTTTTACCTCATTCTTTCTTTACTTAGCACTTAAGCCTTCCCAAATAACCCCTTCCATAATATCTTCTATGATATCATTGCTTGCATCATCAAGTGATTTAGTCAGCCATAAACAATAAAAATATTTTTAGTTGATAATTAATTACACATTAATATATTAGACAAGCCTGAAAAGTTCGTACAACTTATATTGAGTAAAAAATCGTTTATCAATAATACGATTTTCGTCACATTATCGATATTTCTTCAGTATTTATTTTCATAAACATTTTTTAAAACAAGTTTACTATCATTGGTTATTAATTAAAAGGGGGTTAACAAGGTTATAAAATCAATTTAATCACAATTAATCCAGATTTAAATATTTAAATAATTCAGATAATTAAATACGAAGTGTTCTAAATTCCGGTTTATTACATTCTCCCCTACTTAAAACATTTTGTCCCCGAAAATCCAAAATGACCAATAATAAAAGAAACAAGCGCAATAAATACTTAGTAGTATTCAAAATCACTAGCAATCAAAGCTCATAGTTTGCTCAGGTTCAAAACCCTCTCATCGCACAAGGATGATAAATAATCTATTAAGCTTACTTTACGCTCAACAGACTCAGGTTATTACTTAAATGATTATTCAAGCTACCCCACAAGAAATTGAAGAGTCATTCCTTGAACTCTCCATAAGCAAATAAAACATAGTATACATATATGCTTAAGTCTGTATGATGTACATGAATCATCCGTATGCAATATCTGATCTGATCACTTGCTCGATCACATAAGTTTTACTTCCAAACTAGTATAAATCACTTGATCACTTTAGTGTGGACTCCGATCAGACTCCTTGATTATAAACCTTTGTTTCCATTACATAGCCATATACTATGGTAAAAAACCTCAGGATCGTATCAAGGATCTGTTTCAAGTGTTTGCCATTAAGAATTAAGTGAAAAAACCTTGTTCGGAGCAATGCAAATCACCTAGAAATCATGTACTCGAATCCTATATCAAGAACAGACATGCAAATAAAATGATTTACGTATAACTTACATATTTTATCATATTGGTTTCTTTAACTATATCAATTACTTTTTATATCATATTCATTTACACAAATAGTATCTCTTATGCAATTACTAAAATCACTTATGAAACATTTCATCAAACATTACCCAAGTTCATAAACATTCTATAAAGACCTAACTTTACTTATAAAACATTTTATAAAAACTTACTTCAAGTTTATATTCGTATAATACTCTACTACATCCTAAAAGTAAATACAAAACATTAAACTCCTTTTACGTTCCAAATTTCAGATGAAGGCCCATAATAAATCTGAATCTTATAAATGAGTTAACCTGTTGACTTTTTAACTGTCGAGTCAGGCAAGTAGAAGACTGGGACACTGGTATTTGAACTTAGAACTATAGTCTACTTTCCTTTGATACCCCTAAGGTAAAGATGTTTAGTATTTAGCCCAATAACATCGAATGATTTACTTAACAAGGATGCTCAATCCAATTTAAAACTAATATAAACTTATCTTTATATTTTCAATAACATACAACAATAGGTTCTATAACGATCCGTAAGTTTCAAATCGTCAAAAATCGTCGAAAAATCTGTTTCGTTCTAACAAATGAAAACTATGAAACAACCACCTACTATCACACTGTCCTTATGCATAGAATACATGCATCAATAAAATAACTTACCAAAGTTTTACTTATTTATTAGACATGCTTTACTCTAAATGGAAAATAAGAAGAGGTTCCATACTTATTCAGGTTATGCCATTACCACTTGGACTTCCTACATAACATTCATTCAAATCTTTTCTATACACTTCTATCAAATTTTGTTATTAAACTACTATGTATTCTATATCAAATTTCTTTAAAGAAAACTTTAGAACTAAATATCGGGTTTTATTTCGAATCATTTGATTCAAAATAATAATATGTACATATACCTTTTTTATATCAAATCATACTTTTCAGGATTAAATCAAAATCATTTTCAAAACTGAACCAAATACTTTGTAAAATCATACTAAGCATCAGGATCTTACTTTATAAATCAATTTTCTAAATATTTGCTTTTAAAATCCATAGAAAATATACAAATAGATCGAGTAACACCAGAATGATACCATGAAAACAGGTCCTACCAAGTCATACCATATATTCCCTTACTAAGAAGGGTAATATTCAGGAGAAGTGCTTACCAATCGAACATCTCTCGCTCATTTTAGTCATTTTCGAGCCACTCAAACCAAATAACATAGAAATACTTTATTCCTGAATTGACTCTTTGACTCCGAGAGAAATCTTGAACTTTAACAAATCTTAAACTCTTTCCAAAACATTAATATTCACAAACACTTTGAAATAATACTACTATTATTTTCTCCAAAATGTTAGAAATCATTTTCAAAGATATCGGGATTTAATTTCTCAAAATATCAATTTAAGTCCTCCTTATTTATTAACCATATTTTACAAATCATACATAGAAATCTAAACATCTTTTATTAGAACAAACTTCTAACCCAACATTATCACCAAATGCTTATAGTCAAACTGCGAAATTCTAATCATAAGATGTTCGTTTCAATGAAATCATAAATACTATCTACCCAACCCTTTGCCATACAAAGGTGAATTGCTCATAAACTGGTCGAGCACAAATCGACAATCAATAGACAATAATAAATGCTCATAAACTGGCTGAGCATAACTAATCAATCTACAAATGATAACAGTGTTCATAAATTGGTCAAACATGACTAATCTATCTATAAATGAAAACAATGCTCATAGATCGACTAAGTAAGTGTAATCAATCTAATAAAGGATAACAATGGTATTAAACTAGCCGAGCATGGCTAAACTAGTTAGTAAGAGATAACGTATAAACATCATTAATCTTTATATCAATTAAACTACATTTTAATAATTCATACTCGTATAAGTTACCTTATATAAGATCTTTTAATTTTTGTAGTTGAAATACCTTTAAGACATACTTTTATAACAAATACAAATATGTTCTCATATGTATAATACACTCAACTCATTTTAGAGCATCGCTTACGTATCTCTAGTGAGTTATACTCAACCAAATCCAGGGTTCTCGCTTGACCTTCAGCTTTGATTCCAAGGGTAACGACCCACATTTTCAACCCCTAAATGTCAACATTAATACATCCATATATAGTATTCATGTGTCGAGCACCCAAGATGTCGGAAAGATAGATTGTTAGGGAAAAAAGCAAAAAAAAAGCAAGAATGAAGAGAACAAGACGTTTGAATCTCATGATGGAATGATAATATATAATAACAAAAGATAGTATAAAGTACTACTTTAAGATACATAGCATTTCAAAGTTACAATCCTAAATACAATCATCAGCCTAGATAGTCATAGCAATCCGTACTCATAAATGTTGATATGCACATACTAGTAGTGCAGCAATAATAAGGATACTATGGTAGGTGAAATATCCAGCTCGTCTCCTTGAACTCCAAGAATATCAATGAAAACCTATCTTTCTCAGACTACTCGAAAAGTAGTTGAGGAATTAAGGGAAAGATAAAACCAAGAAATCGGACATATGTCTGGTGTGAGAAACTCAAGAAATATGTGGCCACATATAACAGTATATTTCGAGACCACCCGAATCACTGGAATGGTTTTCCCCTCGAAAGAACCAAACCATCTAATAAGTACATACGGCTATATAATAGATAGTGTCTAGGGTGTAGAATATAAATCAAAAAATAGTTGTGTTGCTTGTATCTCACAACACAACAATATTAGAAGTGCAACTAAAATCGCTAAGGTACATTCGTAATGTATTTGCGTTGGAGATGCCCTCAGTGCATCGAGGCGGACCTCATATGAAGGGTCATAAAGTACCTTTCGAAAGCACGTATGTGTCTAAATAAAATATATTACAAAGGTAAACATAGTTGGTCTATGCCCGAACGCGTGATACCGAATACCAATAACTCTCGCTAGCAACAACTGAAAGCATCTTTAGATATTTGGTGTTGATTTCCCTTTGGGTTAGCTAAACCCCTGGGCTATGCATCCAGTTATGTATTCTATCATTTTGACGGTGAAGTCATGTTCAACATCTCATCGCACGAGCCTTCTTCACTCGAAAAAATCTTGAATCTCCGAATGATTTCAGCATAAACCGTCTGACGAATGCTAAATCTATCCTCTCTCTTGGAATCAAGACAGATAGTACCCTCACCGGTATCGTTTGAAATGTCAACAATGACCCCTCCATTGGACTTAACCATAGGATAGAAGGTTCAACTCTATAACATTCTGTAATTTTATCATTTTGATTTTGAATATTTAATTAATTTTAAATAATTAAATAATTGATTTTTAAAATATAAATAACTTGAATTCAAATATTGTGATTATTTAAATATTTGAATTGTGAATTAAACATTAATTAAATGGATTTAACAGTCTTATTTAACTCCTTTTAATTAATAAATAATAACGGTGAACACATTTTGTAAATTTATTTACAATAATAAATGATTCAAAGAAATAATAAGAAAATCAATTGTTAATAAAACGACTTGATTTTTATTATAGTATATTTCAATCAAATTTATCCGATTTTTCCATAATTTTTAATTTAAAAAATATTTAAAATTATCATTTAACGATTTTTCAGCAAACGGTGGTATTTTTATGATTTAACAGAATATGATAATCGGTGTATATTATTATTGTTTTGTATTTCATTTTTGCACGCGATCGTTGTTTTGTTTTGTCGTTCGCGGCCCATATGCGAGCGAAATTCTTTGCGGCTACGCACCGGAAATTACGAAATAAACACAAATTCACCCTTCAATCAATTCAAAATTATGACTTCACCTTTTTTTCCCTCTCCTTTTCAGTTTCATTTTACAGTAAACTAAAAATGGAGGCAACATTCAAAAATCAAAATATAATGATTTAACTGTAAATTATAAAACAAGAACCTTTGGGTTTATCTTGGCGAGACCTTCGATTTAGTATATGTTTGGATGTGTGTGGTGAGGATTAAGGCTATTCGATAGTTGTGGTCAAGTGTTAGGCTAAACTAGGGTTTCGCCTAGGCTTTGATTTAGGCCAAGTTAGGCAAATCGAAGAGTAGTAGTGTGTTTCTCATGTCGTAGAGCATCTTTGGCTAGAGTTTATGGGAGCTCGGCTAGTG
Organism: Allium fistulosum; assembly: GCA_030737815.1. Lineage (NCBI taxonomy): Eukaryota > Viridiplantae > Streptophyta > Magnoliopsida > Asparagales > Amaryllidaceae > Allium > Allium fistulosum. Next base: position 328,435,916 of record CM060907.1, read on the forward strand.
TTTGGATGGTGCATCATTTTGAGGTCGTGCGTGAGAACCACTAGGTTGCGATTCACTAGGTAGGCGCAAGCTAGATGACGGGGTGTTGGTTGAGAGGCTCGTTTGTAGTGGAGTTGTTTGGAGAAGATGGATTTCGTTTTCATGGATAAACGAGAGAGGTAGGAAGAGAAAGGAGGATCGAAGAGTGGGTTTGGGTGTGCAAGCATGTATCTGTGCACATTATCTTGTTTGGGGAAGAAGGTTATTGATGGTAATTAGTTTATCAATCAAAGTGATTAAGTTAATTAATTTTATTTTTAAATCAAAATCTTATAAATCCAATAACTATTGCATATGAGGTTGGTTTTGGATGCGGTCAGTTGCATTGGACTCGTAGAAACATTAGCTACGTGCTGGAATAGGTTTCGTCAAATTTGGAGAAAATTGAATTTTAGGCTAAAATCGAACATCGACCAAACTGGAACGCGAAAGCATCATGGAATTTCAATGAGCTTACTCACCTTTAATTAAACTATATGATATTTGTATTGCTATAAATTATTATTAAATGCTTGGACAATAGTTTATATTATGGTTTGGTTGTTTGTTTGGATTTTAAATTCCTGCTTGAAAAGTGGATGACATAAATAACCATTGTTTTGTAGGGAACAAAAACAAAAGGAAAATCGAAGTATTCATAGAGAATAGGTCGCTAGTAACACTTTGAAATACATATTCATATGAGTGATTTACATGGGACTTTTATAGGGAGACCCTAAGTGGTTTCTCACTAATATTTATTTACATATATTATGATATTGCTTATGTTGTTTTTTGGTTGAAATATTTGTGACATATTGTTTGATCTGTGTAAGTGTCGTTATAGCGATTATCCTTATACCTTCACTTGTGAAATATCATCTCCTTAAACCCTTGTTGTGCGTTGAACTTGAGCTTGTGTTTTTACAAAATAAATGTTTGGTCGTGTTTTTGCACTTCGAAAATTGTTTAAACTATATTTTCAAGTATTTTGAGAATTTTGAAAATAAAGGAGAAGTGTTGATTAAAATTTATAAAAGGAGTTATAAATTTAATTAATTATCTTTTGGTATAATTAACACCGTTTTAAATTTATAAAGAGATTATAAATTTGATTAATTTTCTTTCAAGATAACTAATGTCATTTTAAATTTATAAAAGATTATAAATTGGGTTTAATTATCTTTTAGGATACTTAATGTTGTTAAATTTATAAAGGTTATTTACCTTAAATATTTTGTAAATTCTTTTTAAATGGATTTGTAAGGATTGTATAAGTATTTGAAGAATTGAGGTTTAAATATATTCTTAATTATTATTTAAATATAATAAAGTTAACTAATAAACTTATTAATAATATTAAATATTAATTAACTGATTTAATAAAAGTGTTTTAAAGATTAATCAACTGATTTAATAAAAGTTATTAAAGTGAGTTAACTGATTTAATAAAGGTGTTTAATGTTAATTAATTTATTTATTAAAGGAGTTATAAGTTTGATTAATTGTCTCTTGGGATAATTAATGTGGTTTTAAATTTATGAAAGAATTATATCAATTATCTTTCCGGATGATTCACGTTGTTTTAAATTTGTAAAAGCATTTAATTGATTTATTATCTTTCGGGGTAATAAATGTTGTTTGAAGTTTATAAATGAGAAAATCCTTCAAAAGAAATTGTCTTAAAAAAATAAAATAAAGCTATCTGTGAGTTGTTTTGGGTTTATAGTAAACAATGTTTTAATGACATTCGTTTTTTACCCTTCATTTTAATTCACTTAAAAATATAATTTGCTCTTTAAAACATATATTTTAAAGAGCGTTTTTATAGAGTTTTACAAATATTTATGAGGTGAAAACCAAGCAAAAGTTCGGTTTTAAAAGTTTAAAAAGTTTGATTTGGGTACGGAAATTTAATTTCCGTAAACAATATCGCTTATATTAAAAGGATTTAGTCATACTCTTAGCATTAAACGTCGAGGTATGAAAACATGTTTCTATCTCGAAGTTTAAAAATGTTGTTAAGGCAATGCCTAGAGGTAATACTACCTTCACTTGCCTGGCTCAAATTTTAACCGAGGGATGGTATAAGTTTGAAATCGACGAGTAGTGGTAAGGGTATGAAATTTAGTTTCCATATACGATCATTTTGGTTATTCTTGATAGTTGATTTGTTGACTATTGATTTAGCTTTATTCTTTATGTATCGTTTAAGATGATTTATTGCTCATTTGAGCGTCGATATCCTTTGTCGGAAATGATTAAAACCAGAAAGCGATTAGGGGCCAAGCTATGTGGCGTTGCTCCCATTATGATATTTTCAAATCTATTCTAGATTGGTTTCGGTGGTATGCACCCGGAGAATGTGAAATAGTGAATTCTCGATAAGATTGGCGGGGTCTGGCTTGGAGTTACCGAGAGGAGTCACAGGAGAAAATGACCCTCTCAAGTATATTGTCTAGAGGTATATTTTCGATGAAAAGGGCGCACCCTCCTAGTCATTGTTGGAAAATTTCTTTCCTTGTTGTTGATTCAAATCTTTGAATTATTTTCTTAGTTGAATCGAAAAGTGTCTAGAGCTCTTCTTGATGTTTAATTATTTGTTCCAATCTTTAAGTTTGGATTTTGATCTTGTTTATGCCCATTCTTTCAAGTTTGGGTTGTGTTCAAATTTGCTTCCATCTTTCACGCATGGAAGTTTTTTGTGTAAGGTAAAACTCATTCCGTGTTTATAGGCGTGGTCTCATAGAATTGTTATACGTTCACCATATCACTTGAATTTACTCACGTTGGTTTCCCAGACTGATCCAGGTGTTATTTTATTATAATGCTCGGGTCAGATCGAGTATTTTTTTAGGTTGTCGTTGGTGGGACATTGAGCTCATGGAGTAGAGCTGGATGTTCACCTGCCGTAATATTTTTATTTTCGCCGTATTATTATATATATACCCATCAGCAATTGTAAGGCCAGGAAGTTATAACTGTCCAGATTGATAAAGTTTGTTTTTACTCTGGTATACCATGTATTTTAGAATAATAGCTTTTACTGCCTTTGTTATATTTTATGTTGTCGTTCCGTTGTGTGGTTCTATTTGTTCTGTTTTTTTTTCCTTTTCTTTTTCCTTTTGCCCTAATAATCCGCTTTTCCTGTGATTGGATGTTCGGCATTAGAATATCGTGGATGTATTTGTTGCCGACTTTCGATGGTCGAGAAGATAAGTTATTACAGACTCTATAACATTTCACTCCATAACCGCTCTCAAAACATAGGACTCGTATATCATTTTTGAAGTGGTATTAAGTAATACATAATTAGTATACTTATCTAATCGTGGACTTCAAATCCAAATCGGTGAATTTCTAGTTAACTCAATTCCATTTAATTTATATAAGTAAGCAAACGATATAAAGTAGTCCTCCCTTGGAGATTTGTATATCTCATTCTTAAAGTAATAGACATTTCATACTAATGAGTCCTCCCGGGGGGATCTCAAATAGTATGAAGTCATAAAATTTTTATATACATCCTAAGTTAATTTGGTCAATTTTAATAACAATGAAAACGATCGCATATGGAATAGGTCTTGTATACTTATCATGATTCCGACCTTCTCAACTTATGCTATCCCTTGATCAAGAGCGAAGCCCGATAGGTTAGAGCATTGTCAGCTTCTAACCCCACTCGAACACCATTCTTAACTCTCACAGATAAAACAAATATACTTTGTTGGCTTTTAGTGCTAAGTAAATGAGTAAATACTTTCCATAGACAAGTAAACACACAAAGCACGATTAAGTCACATAAGCGACTTCCAATCCCCTTTTTATTTAATTAATTAAAACTTATCTGTAAATAGTATATATATTTAAAATACCTTTACAAAAGATATATGCATGCATACTACTATTTCACTATTCATTCCTACTCTTTACATTCTTAAAAAAACATTCATATTCTTAACTCGAAGGTATAAGGATATTCACAAATCTCCTAACAATATTTCATATTTGAAAAGTATATTTAAATAGGTTTAAACAAATGTTATTAAAACATTGTTACTATAAACCCAAAACACTTTTATACCTTTTGTTATCTTTAAAACATTCTTTTTAATTAAGATCTATGTATATCTACATTTATTTAACAATGTAATATACTTCTCAAAACTATTCATTTTAGCTTAATGTTATAACAAAACCACTTTTACCCTTTTATAAATTATTTAAGTTACTTTTCCTAACACACGCATGAGAAGCATTCAATGACACCCAAAATATATTTTAGCTTAACACACACTATTCATTTTAGCTTATATATCTAATATATATTGATTTTGATGTGTTGTGATATATATTAATATTGATGTGCTGTTCGGAATTCGAATGACTGTTGTAATATAAAAGAAAATCATCTAGATTTCTGACGGCTGTTGGCGGTTTCCGACGGCTTATTTACCAAAAATCAGCGACGGCTTCCGATGGTTTTTCGACGATTTTTCAAGCCACGTGGACGTCTTAACCGTCGGAAAGGTCGCCGAAATTGCAATCAAAACAGCCATTGGAAGCCGTTGAAAAAACGTCGTCGTTTTCGTCGTAAAAAGACAAAAGTCGTGTTCTCTATACCGACGGCATTTTCGACCGCTCCCGACGACCATCGACGACTCGAAGTCGTCGGAAATCATTGTATTCCTGGTAGTGCAGATAATATAGTTGCAAGGCTTTCCAAATGTTGTGTGTATGCATTGATTTCTAAGAACTTGTACGATGGCCTTGAAATATTGTAAAATATAATTTCTTTACAACATGTAACAAACATTAATGATACTTTTTGTACGAGGATCGCATGATATCTTATTTTCCTCTTTCGATGTTTCATGTACATTGTAAATATAATAATGAAACAATACCAAAATGTTGTAAAAAAGTAACATACACATAGTTTAAAATGAGTAATATTCAAATTTATACAAGAATTTTAAAGCGCTGTAAACAAGCTTAATATAACATATTTCAAGCATTAATTTTATATTTCAACCACTGTTTAGTAAACTATGTAGATATAATTTTGACAACGTTTTCCAGCCAATATAAAAGATAATATTCATGACATTCGTTAAAAGTGGTATATACAATAATTTTATGTTTAATTTACGAAAAAACTAAAAATACAAATAAGCTTGTATGTGTGATATCCCGGGAATTTGGACAATATCAATTTAATAATTTATATTTAAAAATTAAATTGATTTGATGATCTTTGTTAATAAATTTGAATAAATTTAATAATCTAATTAAATAAATATTTAATTAGTGATTTATCTTTTAAAACTTTAATAGAATGATTTCTATTTATAATATATATAAGTGTATATATTGTAAATAGATGAGTTGGTTTGAATTTAACAAATGAGATTATATTTTCAAATTCTAATATATATTGGTAATTTGGAAATCATGATTAAATTAATATTAAGTTTTTCAAAAGTTATTTAATAAATAACTATATAGTTTAAAATACATATTATAAATGTTTAATTGTTTAAAAATAGATTTTTAGCTTAAGTTTAAATTTAAATGAAAAGGTTTGTTTTATTTCTTTTTAAAATATTACTTGATAATCTCTTATATAAATTATTTAAATATCAAATATGTTAATTTCAAATAATAAGTATAATGTATTATTTTTATTAATATGAATGGATTTTAAAGAATATGGAATTTTTATTTAATTGAATGAATAGTTATATATGTATATATATAACTTAACTTTTAAATTGAATCTTAGGATTTAATTTAAATTGAATTTGAAATTAGGTTTTGAAATTCAAAAGAATAAATATTTAAATTTGTTTTGGATTTTAGAATATTTGTATAAACTTTTAATTATAAATAAAATTTAGTTTTCTTTCTTTAAAAAGTAATTTGTATATATATATATATAAGTATTTTATAAGTAAAGAAAAAGGCTTTTTAATTACTTTAAAATAAATAGAATTATGAATAAATACTTATAGGACAAGTGTCTTTAGCCTAAAGCTTCATATAACATGTGTAAATAAATGATAAACTCAAAATGACAAGTGTCCTTATTATTTTCTTTTTCTTTTATTTTTATAAAATCATAAATATACATGTATATAAACATTTGCTTTTCTTCATTTCATTCTTTCTATTCTTCTTTTTAAAATTAGGAGAAACTCAAAAACCTTTCCTCTAAGCAAATCTGAAATAAATCAGATCAGTAAACAAATCTTCCTAAAACCAAAAAACCAAAATCGACAACCCATAATTCATCCTCAAAAATCAAATCCCTGTAATCTCATTTTTACAAATTCAAACCGAAATTAGTGAGCATCTTCCTCAAACAAATGATCTGTAATCATCTCAAAGAAACCAGTCTGTAATTCTATTCAAAATCTAGAAACAACTCAAAGATCAGCCTGCAAACATCATCCTCATATCTGAAAATCAAAGCCTACAGCATCTCATTCAACCTGAGTTTATCAATCAAGCAAACCTGTAGATTAAATCAACAGCAAAATCATAGCAACTCAGTTTCTAAAAGCAACTCAAGTTAAAAATTAAAAGAGGCATTCAAGTTAAAGTTCAAAACAGTTTCTCAGTTTCAAAGATAGGCTCTGTTCATCTTTTTAAAGGTGAGTAACATTTTATTTTTAGATTTAAGTTATGAAAGATGGTTGCATGTGAATATTTATAAATGATTCTGCATATCTATGTATTGATATATGATTTTATATCTGAGTTTCTATGTATACATGGATGAGTGGTTAGGTATGCATGTCTGTTATATTTGAATTCTGTTCTGTTTGTTGCCAGACTCGAGAATTTCTTTTAAAATCCCTTGTCATTGGATCTAGTTTTGAAATAACTTAATTTACCAACAAGAATGGTTTGGTTTATCATATATAAATGTTAAAAAGTTTAATTTAAGACAAACCTTTGGGTCTGAGTGTCTCTGTAACCATAATATCAGTAAGGTGATTTAAAAGTGGAAATTTAAACTTTGTAATTTGTAATTCCAGGTTTATAAATGGAATACTTAGACTATAATATGATTTTTAGCTTTGAAATCATAATTTTTAGTTTAGTAAAATGAGTGCAGTTCTGTATTGAACTAAATAGGGGATTTTGGGAAATTCTGGTGATCTTTTGATTTGTGGTAGTCGGGATTTTGGGTAATGGCAGAGGAATGATCAGGGATGATGTAAAAATTGTCAGGAGAATTTTTAATGCCGTGGGGAAGAATTGATTTGGGATTAAAGTTTTAAACCCTAGTTTTACTTAGTCTTGATAAAATGATCACCCCGATTTCTATGATGGATCGAGTGCAGTGAGGTTTGGGAAAATGGAAGCTTGGTCGATAACGATGACATGGTCGAAGTTGCAGGAGTTCAGATGGACGGGATTTCGAAGTCGAGGTGAAGTTGACAGGTTTGGTGATGGTCTGGAATTTCTGTTCCAGGTTTAGAAATTGAACTCGAATTCACATTCGAGTAGTCTGGAAGCTAGAAGGTGGCCGGGGTAGGATAAGGGGTTGGTTGTCGAGGTAGGGAGATCATCGGCGATGGTCAGAAAAGGCTGGTTGGACGGTGCACGTGCACGCGATTGAATTTCCGGTGAGCCTGGGTTTTAACAGAGGGTTACTCGAGTTGTTTCGTGTGAGACTCGGGATTTTTGATGTGCGACTCGAAGAAAATATTGTAAGAGCTCGGGTAAGTCTGGGTTTCAGATTTAAAGACTAAACTGTTTTAAAATTTTTAAAACTAAGTTTAAATGACTAACTAAGAGTTTTAAACCAGTATAAAATTTAAGTTTAAAACTGATTTAATTTGAATCTCAGTTCAAAATATATAAAGTTTTTAAATATTTAAAATATTTTAGCAACTTTAAAATGATGAGGTAGTTGAATTTAAAAAGATGAAGTTTTAAATTGTAGGTAAGTTTTAATCTAGATTTTATTTGGAATCAAATATAAATCTGTATTTCAGAATTGAAATAAAAAGGAAGTTTTTAAATGAAATTGTTTTAATAACTTAAATTGTTTAAATCTTGTAAAATTTCTTTTATAAGAAAAATATTATTTATCATTTAAAGGTTTTAAATTGATTTTAAAACTTGTTGAAGTTTAATTATAAGTTAATGATTTGTATGCATTTAATTATTAGAGTAATTAAATGTATAATTAATTTATCTAATAAATTAATGAAATAAATAATTACTTAAAGGTAATTAAAGGTTCAATCTTAAGGGTTTAAGATTAATTATTTTTAGAATAATTAACTTGTAATTAAGATTCATTAATTAAATAGGATTTGATTTTTAATTAATGATTAAGATAAATTGATTAGGAATAATTAATTTGTAATTAAGGATTATAAATTAGAGTATTAATTAATGGTTAGGAATTAATTAATAAGTAATTAAATATTAATTAAGTTATGGTTAACACTTAATTAATTAAGTAATTAGAAATTAATAAATTGGTTATTTAGTTTATTAATTTGGAATTAATAATAATTAATATAAGTTAATTACTTAAGGAAAGTAATTAAATAATTGTTAATGAAGGTCATTAACTTGAGATTATTTAATAAATAATTAATTTGATTAATTTTAATAATTAATTAGATTAATTAATTTAAAGATAATCATTATAGAATTTGATTTAAATAAATTACTTAATGGAAGTAATTAAGAGAATTAATTACTCATTGTAATTAATTGAAGTTAATTTGTTTAGTTAAGTTAATTTATTAAGTTAAATTAATTTAGAAAAATCAATGGATTGATTTGTTAAATAATTATTAAGATATTATTATTTAGGGAAGTAAATAATAGATGATTACTGAAAGTAATTAATTGAAGGAAAGTAATTTGAGTTAATTACTTTGAATAATTAATCAAGGGATTAATTAAGGAATTAATTAAGGAATAATTAATTTAGTTTAGAAAAGTAATTAAGGGTAGTTAATTACTAATTGGAGATTAATCAAGAGTGATTAATAAATATTGTTTAATTAAAGGTTAATTACTTAATGTAATTAATTTAATTAAGTAATTAATAATTAAGTAATTAATAATTAAGTTGTAATTAAGGATCATTAATTAATATAATTAATGATGTAATTAAGATTGGTTAATTAAGTAATAATTAATAAATGAAGTGATTAATTAATGTAATTAATTAAGGATAAATATAATTAATTATAGTGATTAATTTAATTAATTATAGTTAATTAATTAATGAAGTAATTAAAGGTTAATTACTATAAGTGGTTAAGGTTGATTAATTTGAGTAATTAATTAAAGACAAATAACTGGAAGGTAATTAAAAGATAATTAATCAAAGATGATTAATTGAAAAAGGTAATTAGAGGATAATTAATTAATTTTGTAATTAATTAATGTTTAAGTAAGAAGGATTTATAAAATAAAAATAATTAGTTTAATTAACTTTAAATTAATTAGAGATGATATAGATCATTACTTATGGATGGATGATAATACTGAATGCTTTGCATTTGATTGATATCTCTGATGAGATATATGCTATGTGATATGGATGTTTAGTTGAATTATGATAATATGGATTATCTGATGATATTGATAATGTTGATTATCTATTGTGAATTTTCTTTCTAAGTGTATAAAGATAATTGAATTAAATTGTTTTAACCTTTAAAACAACTTGGCCTTAAAAGATACGTTTTGGATTTCGATGAGACCGGGATCGGGTTTCCGTATACCGGATTTCCAGGTCTGGAGACCCGAATACCACATCGATCCAAATTTACGTTAGGTCGTGAAATCCAAATGGAGCAAGTGAAGACTCGAGGTGTAAGAACGATTCTTTGTCAGTATAACTCTGTGGGTGATTCCGTAATGAGTTGACGGAGATAGTACTTTCAGATTCGAGATAAAGATTTAGATTGCAAGGGTTATTGTCGTTAACTATGAGGGTGATTCCAATACGAGTGTAACGAGATAATGCCTTCGGTTTCGTTCGAACCCGGAACGAACTTATATGGATTGAATGCTTTCAGAACATTGTCAGGTGGACGATGAGCATTCTAAGTGATGTGTTCTGTTTTAAGGTAATCGTGACCTCAAGCCTCACAAACCGGGAATGGCTAAAACAGGGGAGGTGCAGCAAGGTTAGTGGGTAGCACCCAAGTAGGACAAGATTATCTCTGTCTAGAGGTCCCTTCTTATTATTATTCGGCTGTGTGGGCAGTTGTGAGCTCCAACTGCTGGGATATCTTGTGCGGGAATTATCCAGTAAGGGATGTTCCGACCTTGTGTTGCAGGGGATTGGGAGTGATCCTCGGTACGGTGATCTAGGCCACGTACTGTGACGGGCGGTACCCCGGTAGCCCTGCCATTGTATGGAATCCAAACTCCAATAAGTGCCGTACGTATTAGTTGTGCCCAACTATGTTGGAATGTGAGATGTAAGCATTTCAGCTATTTCTGTATTTTATTTGAAAACCCTAGACCCTATTATAATACAATCGAATTTCCTATCAAATGTTTTGGTTAGCGTAAGGTAAAAACTTACCCATATTTATTGGTGGGGAGTCTTACGTGATACTTTTTCTTTCAAAAGGTTTTGAAGTTAAACAAGTTTAACCTGTTACTCACACCAGACCCATGTCTGACCCAAGTTGTTTATTTCTGTTTTATAAACTCTTGGGTACTCAAATTTTTACGAGTAGCCAAGGGATTCAGGTTTAGCTTTGACGAGTAATCTGGAGGAGCAATGGAGCAGGAGGCTTCGGCGTTGTAGATATAGATAGTAGTTTTCCGCTGTGTTGATCTTTGTATTGATCTGTATTGTGTTGAGATGTAATAACTAGACAGATGTTTATAACTGTCTAGTATGTGATGTGTAATCTGTGTAACTCTGATAGATGATGTATATAATACTATGTAATATTTATGTGATATATTATATTTCGTTTCGTTTCCGCTGTGAGTATCTGTTGTTGTTTTCTTTTCTCTTCTTCTCTTTTCTATTTCTCACCCCTTTCTTTCTTACTGTCGATGCGATTTTCCGGGAGTGGAAAGTCGGGTCGTCACACGTGGTATCAGAGCTTAGGTTGAGCGAATGCCTAAGCTTTTGGTTAAGTGAATATCAAAGCTATTGGTTGAGTGAATACCTAGCTCTGGAGTGGTATCTATCGTGAGAGAGCGTATTTGTAATTTTTATATAACTATATATATATTCTACCTATATTGTTGGGTTACCCGTACAGGTTCTCCAATATAAGATATAAAGGTAGATAGGGTAGTAGTGTATGAAACACGACTACCAATGGTTGGAATTAAGGTTGGAAGTGTATTTATCGAGACTGTAGACCCAATACTGTCTCGAGTAAGTTTTGCTGTGATGAAGGATTTCATCGAATCTCTGAAGGAAACCTGTTAAGGTTCAGAGTTTATCTGTAAAGTTGGATGAGTAGAGTTTGGATCTATCGGTTGAACAGAAGCAAGTGATGGTATCTTGATACCTCAGGTAATAGTAGCTGTGTGATGAGATGCAGTGACGATGGATGTTCCCGAAGATGTTTTCTTTGGAACGAGTTTAAGGAAGTGTGTCTGTTTCAGTGTTATGGCTGAGTTCAGCATGGTATTCTGTTTGGTTTGGAGTTCGAGTTTCTCGAAGATCTTTGGAGTAGAAAGTCCTTGGCATCAGTATCAGCAGTGCAGCTCGGAGTGTTCTGTATGTTGGCAGGAAGTTTTCTGGCTGAGCAGTTTTCTAGAGGTGAAATTCAGAAGCAGCAGGATGCATCCATTTCTTCGATGGATTGGATAGTTAAGTATGGGCTGTTCTGATTTGTTAAGAGGAACAGTTTTCTTTGGAAATAGGCTGGGTTGATCGCAAAAGTGACTTGCGATAGTTTGAGTGTTCTCTTGGGTTATCAGAGTTTTTCTGAGTGTCTTCAGAGAAGTCAGGAGTTGTCCGCATCTGAAGGTTGAGTTTTCTTATCGACTGGATTCCAGGAGTGGTACCGGTAGTTCAGTCTAGTTGAAGGATGTCTTCTAAAGATAGAGTTAGTGCAGCAACTCAAGTTTTGATGAAGTATCTGAGTTTTATATATGGATCAGTGAACCTTATTTCGGGAATGAGTTGTCCAGTCTGTGCTTGTGTTCTACCTCAGATCAGAATTGAGCAGCGAAAGCAGTTTGGAGTATATCTCTGGATAGGAGAAGTAAGTTTGGAATCTACTGATGTTGTGAAGTAAAGTTATATTTGGATCTCTTCTGTGTTCTGATTTGGATAAGTATTGGGTTTTCAAGATTGAATTGTCAGTTTGGACAACTGGAATTCATTGTGTTTTACGTATCTCTGAGGGAGTACGTGTTTGATCTATCTCTAGTTTTGGAATCAGCAGTTCAGGAGGATTTGGTACTTGAGTCAGACTCGTCTGTAGTCTGATATCCTGTCTAGTTCTGTAGATCTAGATGAGTAGGAACCCTGTAGCTTCGTAGTTTAGATTGTTTGTAGAGCGAGTGTCCCGGTATATATATACTTGGGGAAACTCGAGGAAATTCTATCTAGAATTTTGTCTGGATAGTTAGAATTGTTTGTTTGGATGATTGGTTGCTATGATGTTAGCATATGGATGATAGTATATGCTTGTGATTTAAAATTAAAATCTTTGATAGATTATTAAATTACCTTTGTTTAAATTTCGGGGACGAAATTATTTTAAGGGGGAAGGAATGTGATATCCCGGGAATTTGGACAATATCAATTTAATAATTTATATTTAAAAATTAAATTGATTTGATGATCTTTGTTAATAAATTTGAATAAATTTAATAATCTAATTAAATAAATATTTAATTAGTGATTTATCTTTTAAAACTTTAATAGAATGATTTCTATTTATAATATATATAAGTGTATATATTGTAAATAGATGAGTTGGTTTGAATTTAACAAATGAGATTATATTTTCAAATTCTAATATATATTGGTAATTTGGAAATCATGATTAAATTAATATTAAGTTTTTCAAAAGTTATTTAATAAATAACTATATAGTTTAAAATACATATTATAAATGTTTAATTGTTTAAAAATAGATTTTTAGCTTAAGTTTAAATTTAAATGAAAAGGTTTGTTTTATTTCTTTTTAAAATATTACTTGATAATCTCTTATATAAATTATTTAAATATCAAATATGTTAATTTCAAATAATAAGTATAATGTATTATTTTTATTAATATGAATGGATTTTAAAGAATATGGAATTTTTATTTAATTGAATGAATAGTTATATATGTATATATATAACTTAACTTTTAAATTGAATCTTAGGATTTAATTTAAATTGAATTTGAAATTAGGTTTTGAAATTCAAAAGAATAAATATTTAAATTTGTTTTGGATTTTAGAATATTTGTATAAACTTTTAATTATAAATAAAATTTAGTTTTCTTTCTTTAAAAAGTAATTTGTATATATATATATATATAAGTATTTTATAAGTAAAGAAAAAGGCTTTTTAATTACTTTAAAATAAATAGAATTATGAATAAATACTTATAGGACAAGTGTCTTTAGCCTAAAGCTTCATATAACATGTGTAAATAAAAGATAAACTCAAAATGACAAGTGTCCTTATTATTTTCTTTTTCTTTTATTTTTATAAAATCATAAATATACATGTATATAAACATTTGCTTTTCTTCATTTCATTCTTTCTATTCTTCTTTTTAAAATTAGGAGAAACTCAAAAACCTTTCCTCTAAGCAAATCTGAAATAAATCAGATCAGTAAACAAATCTTCCTAAAACCAAAAAACCAAAATCGACAACCCATAATTCATCCTCAAAAATCAAATCCCTGTAATCTCATTTTTACAAATTCAAACCGAAATTAGTGAGCATCTTCCTCAAACAAATGATCTGTAATCATCTCAAAGAAACCAGTCTGTAATTCTATTCAAAATCTAGAAACAACTCAAAGATCAGCCTGCAAACATCATCCTCATATCTGAAAATCAAAGCCTACAGCATCTCATTCAACCTGAGTTTATCAATCAAGCAAACCTGTAGATTAAATCAACAGCAAAATCATAGCAACTCAGTTTCTAAAAGCAACTCAAGTTAAAAATTAAAAGAGGCATTCAAGTTAAAGTTCAAAACAGTTTCTCAGTTTCAAAGATAGGCTCTGTTCATCTTTTTAAAGGTGAGTAACATTTTATTTTTAGATTTAAGTTATGAAAGATGGTTGCATGTGAATATTTATAAATGATTCTGCATATCTATGTATTGATATATGATTTTATATCTGAGTTTCTATGTATACATGGATGAGTGGTTAGGTATGCATGTCTGTTATATTTGAATTCTGTTCTGTTTGTTGCCAGACTCGAGAATTTCTTTTAAAATCCCTTGTCATTGGATCTAGTTTTGAAATAACTTAATTTACCAACAAGAATGGTTTGGTTTATCATATATAAATGTTAAAAAGTTTAATTTAAGACAAACCTTTGGGTCTGAGTGTCTCTGTAACCATAATATCAGTAAGGTGATTTAAAAGTGGAAATTTAAACTTTGTAATTTGTAATTCCAGGTTTATAAATGGAATACTTAGACTATAATATGATTTTTAGCTTTGAAATCATAATTTTTAGTTTAGTAAAATGAGTGCAGTTCTGTATTGAACTAAATAGGGGATTTTGGGAAATTCTGGTGATCTTTTGATTTGTGGTAGTCGGGATTTTGGGTAATGGCAGAGGAATGATCAGGGATGATGTAAAAATTGTCAGGAGAATTTTTAATGCCGTGGGGAAGAATTGATTTGGGATTAAAGTTTTAAACCCTAGTTTTACTTAGTCTTGATAAAATGATCACCCCGATTTCTATGATGGATCGAGTGCAGTGAGGTTTGGGAAAATGGAAGCTTGGTCGATAACGATGACATGGTCGAAGTTGCAGGAGTTCAGATGGACGGGATTTCGAAGTCGAGGTGAAGTTGACAGGTTTGGTGATGGTCTGGAATTTCTGTTCCAGGTTTAGAAATTGAACTCGAATTCACATTCGAGTAGTCTGGAAGCTAGAAGGTGGCCGGGGTAGGATAAGGGGTTGGTTGTCGAGGTAGGGAGATCATCGGCGATGGTCAGAAAAGGCTGGTTGGACGGTGCACGTGCACGCGATTGAATTTCCGGTGAGCCTGGGTTTTAACAGAGGGTTACTCGAGTTGTTTCGTGTGAGACTCGGGATTTTTGATGTGCGACTCGAAGAAAATATTGTAAGAGCTCGGGTAAGTCTGGGTTTCAGATTTAAAGACTAAACTGTTTTAAAATTTTTAAAACTAAGTTTAAATGACTAACTAAGAGTTTTAAACCAGTATAAAATTTAAGTTTAAAACTGATTTAATTTGAATCTCAGTTCAAAATATATAAAGTTTTTAAATATTTAAAATATTTTAGCAACTTTAAAATGATGAGGTAGTTGAATTTAAAAAGATGAAGTTTTAAATTGTAGGTAAGTTTTAATCTAGATTTTATTTGGAATCAAATATAAATCTGTATTTCAGAATTGAAATAAAAAGGAAGTTTTTAAATGAAATTGTTTTAATAACTTAAATTGTTTAAATCTTGTAAAATTTCTTTTATAAGAAAAATATTATTTATCATTTAAAGGTTTTAAATTGATTTTAAAACTTGTTGAAGTTTAATTATAAGTTAATGATTTGTATGCATTTAATTATTAGAGTAATTAAATGTATAATTAATTTATCTAATAAATTAATGAAATAAATAATTACTTAAAGGTAATTAAAGGTTCAATCTTAAGGGTTTAAGATTAATTATTTTTAGAATAATTAACTTGTAATTAAGATTCATTAATTAAATAGGATTTGATTTTTAATTAATGATTAAGATAAATTGATTAGGAATAATTAATTTGTAATTAAGGATTATAAATTAGAGTATTAATTAATGGTTAGGAATTAATTAATAAGTAATTAAATATTAATTAAGTTATGGTTAACACTTAATTAATTAAGTAATTAGAAATTAATAAATTGGTTATTTAGTTTATTAATTTGGAATTAATAATAATTAATATAAGTTAATTACTTAAGGAAAGTAATTAAATAATTGTTAATGAAGGTCATTAACTTGAGATTATTTAATAAATAATTAATTTGATTAATTTTAATAATTAATTAGATTAATTAATTTAAAGATAATCATTATAGAATTTGATTTAAATAAATTACTTAATGGAAGTAATTAAGAGAATTAATTACTCATTGTAATTAATTGAAGTTAATTTGTTTAGTTAAGTTAATTTATTAAGTTAAATTAATTTAGAAAAATCAATGGATTGATTTGTTAAATAATTATTAAGATATTATTATTTAGGGAAGTAAATAATAGATGATTACTGAAAGTAATTAATTGAAGGAAAGTAATTTGAGTTAATTACTTTGAATAATTAATCAAGGGATTAATTAAGGAATTAATTAAGGAATAATTAATTTAGTTTAGAAAAGTAATTAAGGGTAGTTAATTACTAATTGGAGATTAATCAAGAGTGATTAATAAATATTGTTTAATTAAAGGTTAATTACTTAATGTAATTAATTTAATTAAGTAATTAATAATTAAGTAATTAATAATTAAGTTGTAATTAAGGATCATTAATTAATATAATTAATGATGTAATTAAGATTGGTTAATTAAGTAATAATTAATAAATGAAGTGATTAATTAATGTAATTAATTAAGGATAAATATAATTAATTATAGTGATTAATTTAATTAATTATAGTTAATTAATTAATGAAGTAATTAAAGGTTAATTACTATAAGTGGTTAAGGTTGATTAATTTGAGTAATTAATTAAAGACAAATAACTGGAAGGTAATTAAAAGATAATTAATCAAAGATGATTAATTGAAAAAGGTAATTAGAGGATAATTAATTAATTTTGTAATTAATTAATGTTTAAGTAAGAAGGATTTATAAAATAAAAATAATTAGTTTAATTAACTTTAAATTAATTAGAGATGATATAGATCATTACTTATGGATGGATGATAATACTGAATGCTTTGCATTTGATTGATATCTCTGATGAGATATATGCTATGTGATATGGATGTTTAGTTGAATTATGATAATATGGATTATCTGATGATATTGATAATGTTGATTATCTATTGTGAATTTTCTTTCTAAGTGTATAAAGATAATTGAATTAAATTGTTTTAACCTTTAAAACAACTTGGCCTTAAAAGATACGTTTTGGATTTCGATGAGACCGGGATCGGGTTTCCGTATACCGGATTTCCAGGTCTGGAGACCCGAATACCACATCGATCCAAATTTACGTTAGGTCGTGAAATCCAAATGGAGCAAGTGAAGACTCGAGGTGTAAGAACGATTCTTTGTCAGTATAACTCTGTGGGTGATTCCGTAATGAGTTGACGGAGATAGTACTTTCAGATTCGAGATAAAGATTTAGATTGCAAGGGTTATTGTCGTTAACTATGAGGGTGATTCCAATACGAGTGTAACGAGATAATGCCTTCGGTTTCGTTCGAACCCGGAACGAACTTATATGGATTGAATGCTTTCAGAACATTGTCAGGTGGACGATGAGCATTCTAAGTGATGTGTTCTGTTTTAAGGTAATCGTGACCTCAAGCCTCACAAACCGGGAATGGCTAAAACAGGGGAGGTGCAGCAAGGTTAGTGGGTAGCACCCAAGTAGGACAAGATTATCTCTGTCTAGAGGTCCCTTCTTATTATTATTCGGCTGTGTGGGCAGTTGTGAGCTCCAACTGCTGGGATATCTTGTGCGGGAATTATCCAGTAAGGGATGTTCCGACCTTGTGTTGCAGGGGATTGGGAGTGATCCTCGGTACGGTGATCTAGGCCACGTACTGTGACGGGCGGTACCCCGGTAGCCCTGCCATTGTATGGAATCCAAACTCCAATAAGTGCCGTACGTATTAGTTGTGCCCAACTATGTTGGAATGTGAGATGTAAGCATTTCAGCTATTTCTGTATTTTATTTGAAAACCCTAGACCCTATTATAATACAATCGAATTTCCTATCAAATGTTTTGGTTAGCGTAAGGTAAAAACTTACCCATATTTATTGGTGGGGAGTCTTACGTGATACTTTTTCTTTCAAAAGGTTTTGAAGTTAAACAAGTTTAACCTGTTACTCACACCAGACCCATGTCTGACCCAAGTTGTTTATTTCTGTTTTATAAACTCTTGGGTACTCAAATTTTTACGAGTAGCCAAGGGATTCAGGTTTAGCTTTGACGAGTAATCTGGAGGAGCAATGGAGCAGGAGGCTTCGGCGTTGTAGATATAGATAGTAGTTTTCCGCTGTGTTGATCTTTGTATTGATCTGTATTGTGTTGAGATGTAATAACTAGACAGATGTTTATAACTGTCTAGTATGTGATGTGTAATCTGTGTAACTCTGATAGATGATGTATATAATACTATGTAATATTTATGTGATATATTATATTTCGTTTCGTTTCCGCTGTGAGTATCTGTTGTTGTTTTCTTTTCTCTTCTTCTCTTTTCTATTTCTCACCCCTTTCTTTCTTACTGTCGATGCGATTTTCCGGGAGTGGAAAGTCGGGTCGTCACAGTATGAAGTTACAATTACACGTAAATACAAATCTATACTATATTATTATTAGTGAGTTAAATTTCAAGTTCACACAGCCCTCTTGAAATTTGACAAATGAACAGTCTTAACCCTAAATCATTCTTTCTCTTTCTTAACTCAACTGTTATTGCTCCTCTTTCTCTTTCGTCCCTTCCATTCATACCGACCTCCCCACTTATATTTGTTTAAGATCATGCTTCCGTTCTTTCTACTGTTTCTTCCTTCTAATCGAAACCTGAATATTCATTTCCCCCTAATTTAAGCCCTAAATCAGTTTCCTTTATTTCATCGTTTCTTGAAGACACAAGATCCAGGAGAATCTTATTGAAATTATGTCAGAGATCGACGATGCAGTGGAGCTCGGTGCTGGAATTTGAGGTACGATGGAGATCTAGGGATGCAAGATAGGATCGCGATTTATTCGTCGATCCGACGATGATCTGTCTTCATCTGCCTACTTCAGGTAACAATCTAAGCATTGGATCTAGGGTTATTTTTGGTTCAATAGCTTGGATTTTGTCAACATTTAAAGAATACTTATGATTTCTTTTTAGCTATTTGATCTTTTAGAGCATAATTTCCTTAAAGCAATAATTTCAAAGTCGACAGAATTATCTCTCAATCTCCCTTTTTCATGATTTCACATAAAAGGTTAGCTTACTAAATGTGTGCATAATATATACAAAATTTAATCTTATTTCCACTTAAATAGTATGTACACTGTCTTAATATATTTTAATAAGGGTATATAGTGGATGTCTGTTTGTCCAGCTACTGAAAGTTATTTTCCTATGGATGCACTGAAAAAAATGATTTTAGTCTGATTGATTGTTTATTACAATTGTATAATCAATAAGTTAACGAGAATCAAGTAGCTGATGGTAGTTCAATTTAGAAAATGGTCTGCCACTAAATAATAAAATGGACCCATATATGCTATATATTTGTATACATCCTAATAATATAGTTTGATATCTTTAAATTCCATTCATTTGTTAGTATCACATCAAAATAATTAACTTTGTGTCTCCCACCTAGACCTATATTTTTAAAAATAGAAAACTACTAGAAGCCAAATGATTTGAGATAGTGATCCAAGTGGTCAAAAGAAAAAATATATATTACATATTTTGCTATCAGGTAGAATGAATAATGACCTTATACTGACACTATCTCATTTACAGCAATGCAATGGCAAGTTAGGCCACATTCAGTTTCAAATAACAATAGTAATAACCAACGCTGGAAATTTTACTCTAAAATACAAAATCCTTTATAAAGTGAATAACAAAACGGTAATTCTTAGTTAGCAACACATTACCAAGTGGATTAAAAGTTAGTTGGTTGTTTTTTGATCACGAAATATTCTGGGTGCAAAGGTATTCTAAAGAATCAAGAATTTTATAGCAAGAATGTTGCTTCATTAGATGAGCTTCTAACTTAATTACTAACTTGATTTTAATTCAGTACCACTATTTTTCGGGTTAAAGAAAGATTTATTGAGTTATTATGTTCAGATTCTAACTCCTTATGTGTAGAAAGATTTAATGAGTTATTGTGTGTGAATTCTAACTCCTTCTGTGATTTTACACTGTCAATGACATGTAGTTTGAACACATGTTCTCATAGTGCGATTACATGTTCAGTTTGCATCAACATGTGAATGAAGCTATCATTTTCATAACAATTTAATTTTCCATTTTGTCAGTGCTGGAAGTTGAGGTGCAATGGAGATCTAGGGATGCAAGATAGGATCACAATTTAATCATCGATCCAACAGCGAGCTGCCTTCATCTACCCTATTTTAGGTAACAGTCCAAACTTTTGTTGTTTATACCATTTGATTTGTTATGCATTACTACGCTTGGTTCTTTCTGGATTATAGATATCTATTTTTAGCCATTGATTAAATATTTTAGGATTTTTTTCTTCCAAGCCTTTCTGGATTTATTTTAAACATATAGTTAATTAATCTAATATCTGATAATGGTGATTTGAAAATTTACATATTTTCCAAATAAATTTGTGTTAAATTAGTTAATTGATCTAACATCTAATAACAGTTTTATTTACCTTGGTGCCAGGTATATCTAATAAAATATAGTAAATGTATGTTTTTGACAATTGTTTTCTGATCTTCCCTTCATTGTAGCCGATTGCTAATTCTTCTCATTGAAGGTTCGTTTCTTTAAACCAATTCTATCTTATTGTGTTGCATATATCCTATTCCATAATTTGTTTGTTCAATGGGAATAGTTTCATTTTTCATAAGGGAATTGTGTCTTAATTGGTTTGCTAAAGATGAATTATATTACAGCCACTTGCTTATGAAATAAATTCAACGACAAGTTCCTTCATTTTAGTAGTAGTAAGTGGCTAATTTAACTATTTTAGGAGTGATACCTGAATGGAGAACTTTTACTTTTCATCTAACCATCCACAACTGAAAAAGCGTTAAATCAGAAATTGATTTTATACTTCAGTTAATAGCAGAATTATATAGAGATTGCTATATTGTTTTGTAAGCTACGTATTCTTAACTAATGATATCAATATACTTTTACAGAAACACACATTATATTAATCCAAATGTTAGTGCACTTTTGAGTACATGAGCTGATCGTAAAAACCCATCTTTGCTCATTTAGTAGCTATAACATAAAGAAAAGTTCCAAAACAAAGGAGGGATTTCATACATCAGTCAGTACCAATGATTGTATAAATATTCACTACCATTGTTCTTGAAATGTATTTTTGTTAATTTTAAAAAAAATATTCAAGTCAGCGATGTGAATTGTGATAGTTAAACCTTAGAGATTTTGGTTAGAGACATGTATCTTTAAATGTCCTAATAGTATGAAACAATTTTGAACTTTTCTACTATGGTCAAAACTTGGTTAAGGTTGCAGAATATAGAAATAACAACCAATAAAAAATGATAGTAAATAGAAAACTAAAAGTCATCCATTTCCCCAGGCTATGTTAAATACTTTTCATGATACAGTGATAAATAATTTCTTTATAAGTTTTCATGTGAAGAAATTTCTGTTTAACCAAACTTTTGTTATTAAGCTTAGTCGATTTAGCAAAAAATTTCAAATCTCCAATTAGTTCATTAGTTGTAATCTTAGTTTACCTATTATTCTTAACTTTAAAACATTTATCCCCTCAATTGTGACATATCAAAATAAATATTGTTTCCCACACTTTGAAATATCATTAGGAGAAACCAAACTTTACAAGTTTGCACACATTGTGGTGCAACAGAATCATCATGCATAATTGTTTTCAAATAGCGGTCCTAGAAATATGCCGTTAGGTTAATATGATTTATTTCTACTTAAAATAATTTCTACTTAAATAAAAATTTGAAAAATTTGTTCATAGTTTCATTAATGTTACATAGTGGAGAAAAACACAACAAATGAATTTATGGTAAAAACTTACATTTAATTTCCTATTTTCTCATAATCACATTAGCACCAACTAATGGATCATTTTCAAACTATGATCCTTGAAATCTCGCATTGGTGCCTTTATTTGAATTTGAATTGATAGAAGATTTTACATCTTATGGAGAATTGTAATAATGTAGGGATTAAGTTCCCCATATTCTCACATGTAATGAGTGTAAAAATAAATAATTTTTCACTGGAAATGATACCATTGCTTATATTCTTTTCATTTTAAGCATTTTATTTCATGTTCAGTTATGTCTTATAATCTCTCATTCTATTTTTCTTGCATGCACTTTAACTAAATTGAGGGCCTTATAAATGTAAAATATTATTCGCCCTTTCTTCCTTTACTATAATTTTCTATGGTTCAAGGATGATATGTCGCCACTGATAACCCGATTCATATATTATATCTAGCATACTATTACTTACTAACATGCCAAGCTGCTAAAGGAGGCCATGTGGTGTGCAAACTGTTTCCAAGAATTACCATAGTGACAATAAAGATTGAGTTATGTTCGAGTGAAGTATTACCTAATGGCTAAGTACCCATTGTGTCGATTCACATACTATCAAGGTAATTTTAGGAAAAAAATGAATTTCAGTTGTAGTCATACACTCCTTTGGAGTTTTGAGTTATTTATAGCAGAAATTAGTATTAATAAAATTTATATTGTGATTATTGCGAAGAGGCATTTAGTATGATGATGCAAGCATGAATTTCTTAAGACAGAAAGGAGAAACAAATCTTCCTACTTTCTACTTGCATGAAATCAACTTCAAACGACTGTAAATTAATTTTGTGTTATATATAAGCTGTCACCTAAACCTTTTTATTTTCCACTGGTGTAATACAATACATGCACGGAGTACCACATGCATATTCTATGGAGATGACAAAATTCATGAGGATATTTTTGTAGTTGAACGATGACTGAAATGTTTGCATACATGTAAATCCAATACAACTACTTCTCTTATTAATTGTATATATGCACATAAATGCAGAGATGTCAACTTTTGTATGGAAATTTGTAATTTCGATGATAGTTGAAATATCAGCAACTTACCAGTGAATCTTATAGAACCAATTCTCTCTATTGGTAAGTAAAGATTTGCATTTTTGGGATAGTATTTGTTATTCAAATCTTAAATATTGTATGAAAGTATTTTTTTTCTTCATTTCTTTTTCTTTTACCTTGGTGGTATGTTCTGAAATTTTCCAGTTATCTCGCATTTTCCATGAAATTGGAACTAATCTACCTTTTTATGAGATTATTTTATTTACTAATTTAAGATTTTAGTGCACTAATATATGAACCATTACGGAGGTTAGATTTATCAGATGTTTTAATGGCTTAATTTGACTTATATTTATTTTAGCTTGCTTTACACACTTAAAAAGCTAAAGATATGGTGCTTTCCTACAGTTAAAAGAGATTTGATCTTGGATGCTTTTGATTATAGAAATGTAGTAATTGCTTATTTTATTGGTTCACTTCTTAAGTGCATATTAAATTGTAATTATGGTATTCGTTGGCTAGATTTATGTATGAATTTCAATAAGAACGTTCAATAAGTGATAAAGAAGTACTAAATTATTGCTTTTCTTTTAACTACTTCATTTGAGTAACTCCTTGCTAAAGAACATCTAAATAATTTACATATCCAACTACAAATTTCCTATCATGAATTTTATTTGATAATACAGTTAAAAATATTTGGAACTACCATACAAACATAGCCATTAAGATGCATAAAGGAGAATAAAGGATTTAGTAAGCACCATTGAAAAACTAGGTAAGCTAAATCTGCACATCCAAACTTTTTTAAAATTTCAAATTTGTGTATATCATTCTTCATTATTCTCAAGTTTGTAGCATTATGTGACCATTTGAAGGACTAACGTGGATATTACGAATCTCAAATTCGTAAAAATTCGTCTCTTGATTCATAGGCAATTTTAGACATATTAAGAAAAAAATTAAAATCTTTGCTTACTAATATGTTACAGTTGTTTGGTATACTTTTCATACCTTTTATAAATAACTGCCATCATCTACTACCATTATCCTAATTGTTCCAATTTGATATATTATGTTCTTATTGACTATTTGTTGCATAAAATCTTCTTTTATACGTTTATACATACTACTCAATGTAAATAGCTATAGCTATGGATGTGTTGATTTGTTAATTGATATATAGGTATATATGTATATGCATTCGGGTATATGTACATAAATAGGTACATACGTACACACTCATATACACAAATGTGTGTGTATGTGTTTCGTGTTTGTGTATTTTTTATATATGTATATATGTGTCACATGTATATAAACACATATACACTTACAAATTACTAAGGTCATCATTGGTTATTTATGCCTACAAATTAATGGTTATAAATTATGTTTTACGTATGAGCTTAGATTAAAGTATGTTACATGTCGATAATAATTTAATGTTCCTTTAGGTCCGTCAACTGATACTTCTAGATTAGATAGTTCCATATCGGCATCTGCATCCGAAATTATTTTTAGACATTAGATATTTGCATCCATGGATACGGACGGATATAAGATATTTATCATGTTAGCCGATGATGGATATCTAAAAATATAAATAGATTATTTCGATTTAACATATAATGTTTTGAATTCAATCGAACACTCGAGTATAAAACATAAACAAATATAATGATAACAAGTAGCTTTGAATAGTTAATAATACGCACCAAAATGCATATAATATAAACCATTAACATAGTAAAATATTAAATAAAAATCATTTATTATACTAAGATAAACACAATATAAACTATAATTCTGACAAAAACCAAACGGATAATTTTTTGATGTGGATGCCTCCGTATCTATAGCTGTATCCGCTTTTCTAGATATAGGGTATTTATCTGTTTTTCGGATATGGATGTAAACAAATATTTTTTACTTTTGGTAACTGGATCCTAGCAATTTGACTGATTGAATCTAAGTTGTGAAATGTGATATTTATTAAAGTTGTATGTTTCTTTTGACCGTCTTAAAGTATGTTTTTGGCATTAATCTGCATCTTCCACTTTCTAAATGCAGCCATTTCTCACAAAGCATTGTGTTTAAACTTAGAAAAGTATCGACAAAATTAAAAGAAGTTATTGCATGTGCATGCATATGTTATATGTCTATAGTTAAATATTACTAACTATGTTTGCGTAGCAATTTTTTGGAAACATGTTAACTTGAAACTCTAATTTATCAAATATATTAATTCATTTTTCCAGGTTTCACAAGAGACATTATCTGTAGTGGGAATTGAAAGTTGAGATTATTAGGTATGAGTCTAAGACATATTGACAGATAGATATTTTTTGCTTTATATACTTCCTTTATTTCAATTTATATAGTAGCCACTGAAGTTAACTATTTAATTCTGATAACTGATTAGCTTACCCAATTACTCTATTTTAGCATCTTTTGGTGTTTTGCATGGGGTTATCTTTCTTGAGTTCTTTTCAAATTTTCTGATCTTCACATTGCTAATTAGTTTAGAATAGCCTTGATAGAATTTGCTTTGCGGTAGTTTACAAATTGATTAACCTTTTTCCGTAGGAAGGAAACTAATATATATATATATGTATGTATTATTTATTTATTTATTTATTTATTATTTTTTTCCTCCTTCCCCATTTACTTATTATGTGTCATTACTTCCCATGAATATGTGAAAATGATGCCTAATTTTGTGTCATATTTTTGGATTGTATTGGTAGTGCATCCTGCTTACTATGTAACTTTATGTGCAGTTGAAAATGATCGGCATTAACTTCACATTTTCATTAGTATATTGAGGATAATAGTAACTACATTTAAATCAATAATTTATTCAACTTAATGTCCAATCCAATGACTTTGAGCATAATAAATACACAAATCTCACAACACACATGTGTGTGGACTCACGTGCGTATGTATTATGTGTATGGATATATATGAGAGGTTCCGCTACACCTCATGTACACCTCTTATTGTTGACCTACACAATTCAAAATCAAACAAAAACTTATACATAATATTCTTACATAACTCAAGATCATCTCTATAAAATTTGACATAATTTGAGTATTCTTAACATGTTCAAAACCATATTTTAAATCAATGGTTAAAATAAGTGTTTTAACGGTTGATATTCAACTTAATAGTTTGAATGCAATACCGATTTTCAAAATGATCTCATTTTTTTGTGGAAATGATTGCATAATATAGATTAAACGTCTCCAAAATTCTATTGATTTGGAATAGGGTTGCACAAAAACTGTAGTGGAGAGTATATCCACACTCTCCCTAGAGTATGTCCGCACTCTCCCTAATGGAGAGTGTGATTAACATTTTTTATTATAAGGTTGTTTGGGTTTTAATATGAGTTTATGGTATATTTATGCTTACTTTGCTAACAATGTTATAGTTCAAGTAACTTCTGCTGAGAGTGATTGAAGTTTTCACATTAATATTTGACTTCATTTAAGGTGTACGATATAGATGGTACATTTCAAGTTCCCTCTGGTAATTTGACATAAAATGATATAATCTGGAAAACAACCTTTTTCGGTGTATATTTTTTGTATCCTGAAAGAAATTCATAGCAATTTTTTATAATATATACATGCGTTCAAATGACTGGGGTTGCCCAGATAAAGTGAACAAGTAACCTCATTATGCAGAATATTGCGCCTTTAATATTCTTTTCCATAAACATTAGATTCTGTTCAGGATCATTTGTGCAATTTATTTGCAACTATTTGCTTATGAGTTCAATATCTGATTTTGTCCACTTGCATGCTTATTGCTTATACTTTTACCTATTTCTGTAACTATGTGCACAGTGATGATTGAAGTGGCACTAACCTTTCGTCTGAAGTGACCTCAAGACCTTACCAGATTGATATGCTTGGATGAACTACATCCACTGCTTCACTCAAATTGTGCCTTGATATGCTGCCATTGTAGCTAATGAAATTTCGTCTTAGTGTTAAATTTCAATTAACACAAAGCGCTACCTAAAACAATCCTTTGTACCTATCAGTTGCATATGTGATTCATATTTGAATTGTTTTCCTTCTGTTCATAATCATGTCTTCTAAAACATAAAGTTACTAATTAAACTGCAAAAGTGTGAATATAATGTTAGGTAAATCTCAGCACTTAAACTTAGAGAAAGGCATAATATGATAAAAGAATATTCTAACAAAAATGAGCGCTGCTTATTTATGTTATGTACATTATATTACTTTTCCAGGAGTGCGACCTAGATATTAATGTCTTAATGATTTCACGAAAGTTATCTTAGTTTAAATTTGTTTCAGTTTTATGCATTGGATTATTTTGATGCATGATATTAGACAAACAGCTATTTGGTCTGATGGAATGCTATAATGCACAAATCATAAGCATGCAAATCTAAGCTGCATCAGCCTCTCCTGTGGATATTCTCATTAAAATCGATGTGATTCAGAGATATGCTATTTTTCATTAATTATAAGGAAATTTATGACAATAAGAAGTTAGCCGTTGACAACTATAAGACTACTATAAATATGCCTGAGCCAATGTTAGTTCCGTTTCGAACATCAAATTATAAATTGGGACAATCATTAGAAAAATTGATCAATATTACATACTCTAAATTTAACAACATCCGTGTGCGTAGCATGGGTTCACCCTAGTAAGCTTGTATAAACAAGCTTCTAAAAGTTAAATCGCTCGAATTCAATATGCTTCCAAGTGTAAAATCATCAAATCAGAAGTAATGTTTTAGCTTACGTCCTCATCACGAATAACACCAACAAGTTGCATTGATGATGAATCAAAACAGCACATAAAAGAATGTTAATACCTGATCACAAAAATTTTGAATGACAGTGATTTCCAACTAGCCACGACATGTTTCGGCATAACAATAATCCAACTAAAAAATAAATTAACTTAGATCGCTTTTGAACAATGACAAAACAATATTCCAACTTAAGGCTGTATGGCTGAAAAATTCAAAATCCGTCCGCATCCGTATCTGAAAAGCCGATAATATTCGATATTCAAAAAACAGATGCGGATGCGGATACGAAGACATCCGCATCCGAAAATTATCCGTCCGGCTTTAGCCAAGATCAGAGTTTAAATTATATGTATTTTAATATAATGAAAAATATTTATTTATTGTTTTATTAAGTTGGTAGTTTATATTATATGCATTTAATGCATATTAACTGTTCAAAACTATTTATTATCATCATATTTGTTTATTTTTAACGTTTTTTTAATCGATAGAATTAAAAAAAAATATGTTAAACTAAAATTTTATATATATATTTCTTAATTTATAGGTCCTTGGCGGATCAAATAATTATCTGATATCCGTCTGCATCCGTAGATGCGAATATCCAATATCCGAAAATGATTTAGGATGCAGATGCGGATATGACACTATCCGCATCCGAAAGTATCCGTTTACGGTTCTACCGTCCAATTGAATAAATAAATAAATTTAGATCGCTTATGGATGATGTATCATATGTAAGCAACATGTGCATTGGTTGTACACACGTATAATTATGATTCTTACTTTTGGATGCTTTTAATAATCGCAAAGTAATTTGACATTTTTATTTTTTATTTTTCTTCTTGATCCTTTCTTTTTTAAACAAAACAGCCCACCCTGAAACAGATTCCAAAATAGCATATTCCATCCACCTAACAACCAGTTCAATTTTCAAACTTAGCTGGTTGAATAACCAGTAAAAATTAAGGTTATACTTCTTCGTGAGACATCATATACTAGACATTAGAAAACATTTTATGATAATTATGTATAAATTGCACAGTTGTAAACAACGTTCAAAATTTCGTTTTCCGTTTCCATTCCAACAATTGGTAATTTAAAATTTTTGGTTCCGTTCCGGAAATTCCAGAAGTTCCGTTTTAATTCCGATTTTCTAATTCTAGTACTTTTTTTGCTTTAATTTGCTATATACACTAATAAATATCCAATATTGTTATAAATTTATAGTATAATTTTTACATTACATATAAAATACACACTTTAATTAAAAATTCATTGTGTAAGATTCTGTATTGATCGTTTGAGATTGTAAAAGTTTGATCAATTTTGAAAATATTGAATTTTTATTATGATTCGATGTAAATTAACAAAAATATAACAATTTTTTTATGAAACTACATGATTTCTTCTCCATTTATTTATTATCCGGATTAATTTGTATTCATTTTTTAATTACTATATGTTTGTTGTATTTTTTTAAAAAAATTTATAAGTTTTTTTTCAATATTTGAAAAACAAATTCGGAATTTAGACCACACCGGAATTTTGATCAGATTTCATTTTGGTTATGAGTGAAACCGAAATGGAATCATCGAAATTCTGTCGGAATTTTGAACCATGGTGGTAACAAATGGGCATGAGTAACAAAAAACAGGCATCAAAGCAAATAATGATACCTAATCAAGAAGAACCAACATTCATGTCGCCTATCTCTTTGCAAGTCTGATGGGGCAATCAAGATCATCTTCAATCTCAAGAGGATGAGACTTGTGATTCGTATTCCTCCTCGTCCTTCCTACAAGCCAAGGACTCGTGCATAAAGCCATAAATTTGCAAAATTTTACTATAGCTAAAATTAGAAGCATGGTCGATTTGTTTTAAACACCTTTCAAACCGGCTGTTCGTTGAGTTTGTCGCATGACTTATGGCCCACAGAATAAGTAACCATATGCCATATACGATCATAGCCCACCCGGTCGGAAGTGCATTTGAGCCCTCGACGGAAGGTTAAACTGGATCCAATGTCGGGTCTGAACATTGGGTTGCTTTAGGTAGAAGCCGTGGAGAACAGGAAATTTTCATTTTACGTTTCCCATAGAATTGAAGTTTCACCTCATGCAAAATGAGTGGATGCACAATCAACTGAGCTAATGAATCTTTGTTCAAAAGTGTAAGTCAACACATATTTGTTTAACGTTTATTATTTATAATTAGCGTATTTTTTTCTTGATTGTTACCTCATCCAGAGGTTGCTTCAAATGGTTGTCTGCTTAGCCTGCTCCCTAAGCCAACTCTGATTGGACTTTAATACATACACGAAAATGACATAAAAATGAAGCTGTTAAGACTTGAATCCTGTTAACTTGATCAAGAACGATGTCGTTTTACCCCACACATTAACATGATAAATCAAAAGAATAAGCCATTATTGAGAATGGATAAATAAGCAGAACTTCTCGATAGATCTGAGTATAAACACTTACATTGTATTGGAATTGGGTATCAGCCCATGTAACTCATTATATGGGCCGCTTATATTATGTACATCATATATATATATATATATATATATATATATATATATATCATGTATAATGTATCTGAAGCATTTGTATTGCTTTTGTATTCAACTGTCATCAATAAAATCATTCCTTTCAGCAATCTTTTAATTTTTTTATCAAATCTGAATATCAAACTTCATCAAAATTCAATATGGTATCAGAGCTTGAATTGCTTAACATCATTCAATGTTAGATTTCTTTTATTTCTAAAGCAACTCATCAGATTAAATATCATCACGTGAGTGCACTCATCAGAGATCTTGATCTCATCATTTGAGAGTTTTTTGAATTTTCTTGCAAATCTAATAAAGAAGTCGAGTGCCTTGCCAGAAACAAAGTTCGACTGTAGCGGGACTTTTCATCAAAATCAAGCAAAATTGAAGAAACAATCAGAAGATCAGAAAACATATCAAGAAGGAAAGAAATCAATCATAAAATATATCAAGAAAGTAAGCGCCATACTAGAAAACTTATCAGAACAAAATCATCATTTAAGTTTCAGTGGTTGCATCAAACCTGTGTCAAATTCATTTTGTTGCCAACTGATTTTCTGATTAATCAAGATTGTCTCATCGTTCTCTATTATCTTCCAATCCTGAACCATTAAATTCATCATGGTTGAAGGAGATTACAATTCAACCACTTCAGACAATAATAGTAATTCAAATCAGCAGAGTGGATCTGCAATTGAAGATTTGATCAAGACCATAATAAGTCCGCAGACACAATTAGTTACAGCCTAACTTGATGAAGATAATTATCTTCTGTGGAAGTTTCAAGTTGAAACAGCAGTTAGGGGATATGGTCTTGAAGGATTCATGCTGGGAACATTGTCTGTGCCTCCAAGCTTCATCACTGACCAAGAAAACAAGGTTGTTAGAAATCAAGAATTCATAAAATATCAAAGACAAGACAGTCTAATTGGTTCATGGTTGCTGTCATCAATTAGCATAAATCTGTTACCATAGATAATTGGATGTATGTCATCCAATGAGATTTGGACAACCATACAACAAATTTTTAATTCTTAGTCTACTGCTAGTATAATGCATTACAAGAGACAACTGCAGAACATCAGAAAAGGCAATTTATCCATGTGAGAATATTTGTCAAAAGTGAAAACAACATGTGATTTGCTTGAAACGTTAGGGCACAAAGTATCAGATACTGAACAAGTGTTGACCATCTTAGGTGGTCTAGGTGATGATTATGAATCAGTTGTGGCAGTAATAGCATCTAAAGAAACATTACCATCCATACAATATGTCAGTGCACTACTTCTTGCTCATGAAGGAAGATTAGATCAGAAGAGATCATTGGACAATGATTTATCCATCAACTATGCAACAAACTCAAAAAGCAAAGGATAAGAATACAATAGAACAAATCAATACTATCAAAGAGGAGGTCAGTCCAATAGAGCAAGAGGAAGAGGAAGATGGAACAATAATAGCAGACCCAAATGCCAAATTTGTGAAAAGATTGGTCATGCAGGATCAAAATGTTATTTCAGATTCAATTCAAACTATGTACCAAATTAGGGTCAGAACAGTCAAAGAAACAACTCAAATCCAAGTGTTAATGTAGCTCATGTGCAGCAGGAATCAATCAATCAGTCAATAAACTACCAACAGAATGCAGTCACAAAACCAGATGGCATACAGGATGAAAGTTGGTATCCTGATTCTGGTGCTACAAATCATATCACAAGCAACCTAGACAATCTAAATCTTGGTCAAAAGGAGTACAGAGGTAATCAATTCATACACATGGGCAATGGTCAGAGTATCAATATAACACACACTGGAATTGCTTGCATCAAAGGCGATAGACCACTATATCTCAATAATTTACGAGGAGTGCCTCAAATAAGAAAGAATTTGATAAGTGTGTCTATGACGCCCCACCTCTATACTCACACTAGCCAAGGACACTACGGGATAATGCCATCGACTAGCACGAAGAATAAGGCTGTTGAGGAGAGACCATCTATGTAATTGATTTGTGCGAGTACCAATATGCCAGATAGAAGGTCATGCATTTCATTTCAAGAGGAAATCCGACACATCAAATACAAAATCAAACCTACTACACAGTGGCTATGTGGCCTTCGAAAACAAATATAAAATAAGCATAACATAAATCAGTCACATATATTCATATCACTAAGGCAGAAATAGATATGAATATAACACATAGAAGTGTACATCAAAGTAGTGGTCATACAAGATCCACTACATCACAAAAGAATAGGTACAAGTGCTAGACAAAAGAATATGTATACATCAAGGAGTCTCTATCTCGAATGTATAAAAACAAAAACTACTAAGCTAAAGTAGTTAGCCAAAAGTCAGAAGACAGTCCCAGATAATAAGTCAACTGGAAGCACCTGAAACACCTCAGTCTGACCCGAGTATTATTTAAGAAAAAATAATAATAAACGGATAAGTCTAGCTATAAATATCATATAAGATAAGATAGAATAAGAGATACAAAAAAATATATGATAACAATAATTCCATACTTTGACAAGCATACATTTAATAACAACAAAAATCATACAATATCTCAAATCATCTCAAACATCCCAAAAAGAATATCACATTCTTTAGCTTATTCACCAAACCTCAAATATTGACAAAACATATCAATGCCAATCGTAAAAAAATTGGTGAAACACAAATTCCAGAAATCCATAATTGAAAATCCAGAAAACACAAAAAAGGGGGAGGCCTAACATAAACAGGATGTTATCCCATGGGTCGCTAACCCATAAAATGAGCTGAACATCGATGCACCAAAAAAGACACGCCCCATGCAGTCGAACATCGACGCACCTAAAAAGATACGCCCCATGCATAAACGAACATCGACGCACCTAAAAAGATACGCTCCATGCACAGTCGAACATCGACGCACCTAAAAGATACGCCCCATGCACTGACTTATCGAGCCGATTGCTCCACGAACGGTCAAAAGACCCTGGGTTGTTAGCCCATAAAATGAGATGAAGCTCCAAAAATGGGGTATAGCCCCCCACGCTGACAAAGAGACATCGCATATTGCTAGTCTAAACCACAAAATGATCATCATTGATCAACAAGAAGTGTGAATTACACTAAGCTAGTAAATAAATGAGTTTAGCTTCATATCCCATAACCACTGGCTTAACTTAAATATTTACGAACAAATTGTAGATTTCCACGTGAAAATTATCACAAGAGTTCAATCGAACAAATCCAAGAACTAACCGACGAAGTAAACGCAAGCGTTTCATAAAACTTGTTTTGCTAAGTCGTTTAATTAGATTTCTCATATGAATGAGGTAAAGGTTTGTATATACTAATAGATTGGAAAACGGATTTAAAAATGAGCTTTGTATTTAAAAGTAGTGTTGAAATCATTTATGTGAAAGAGTTTGAGTATTTACTACTAGTATAGAAACCTTTGTATTTGAAAGTTATAAGCCATAGAAAACGATTGTAAAAACAATTAATCACCAAATCCACATTCGACAACGTGAATTAAAACCATAAAAATCGATATCAAATCCATCAAATGGATATTCCCAAAAATCCAGAAACGAAGCCATCAAAGTCGATAATAAATAACAACAACTAATCGGATAAAAAAATCGATAAAAATTGGAAATCCACTCAAAAATAGGTAAATAGGCAAAATTTCATAGGACTGGACGTCTGGTTGGTTTGGCCAGACTTCTGAACTGGGGTTCTGCCATTTTCGTTTATTTTTTTCGTTTCTGTATAATTTTCCAGAACCCCTAACCAGACGTCTGACCGATTTAACCAGACGTCTGGTTCATGTCTCTGGATATATATTTTTCTACCGTATATTTTTTTTCTTTTGGTGCCCTAACCAGACGTCTAAGTTCTTCAACCAGACGTCTAGTTGCCTGTACTGGGCAACAGTTTGCCTAGGCCATTGATGGCCAAATCAATTCGGAAGCGATCGGACGAGCGATGGAGGCTAGGGATTTATGCCAAGCGACAACCCAGCCCTATAAGCTCTTCGATACACCCCAAATAACATGTCCAAACATCCAAGATAGGATCTTCAAAGATTTTGACTTCAAAACACCAAAATTGAAAAATTCATCAAACCAATTCAAATCAAAAGCAATTGAACATGAAATAGATGTTAGGAATTCATACCTAACAACAATAAAAGCTATAGACATAGATGTGAGTTCAAGAACTCACCTTTAAAACTCAAAAACAACGAATGAGAAGCTTTAAAACAAGGCAAGATCAATCTCTCCTCCACTTAACTTCAAGAACCCTCAATCTATGATCAAATGCAAATATTACCTAAATTAGATTATAGGGTTTTTTATTCTGGAAATTGGAGAGAGATTGAGGTGGAGAAGAAGAAGAGGATGCTTACCTAAGCTTCTCTTTGATTTTGGAGCTTGAATCTTGAATTTCCTAGTAATCTAAGGTTTAGGAATTTTAATTTCTCTTTCTTTCCCTCATTTTCCTTTAGCTTGAGTGTTAGGAAATAATAGAATGAATGAAAAGGAGTTGGAGGAGGAGTTAGGGTATTAGATGAGTTGGTGGGCTGAAACCCTAACCCAAAGCCCGGTAGAAAAATAGCAAAATTCTACTCAATTCCAAACATATCGATGTTTATACTCAAAAAGGTTGCAAACACCATTTTGGACTTAATGGAAGTGGTCTCGAGTCCGGATTCGACCGTTTACAAAAGGTCACATTTTGGACTTTTAAATTCAACCAACGATGCTATGTTTAAATAAATCATTTAAATATATTATTATAAAAATATGCGGGTTGTTAGAGACTCCCCACCTTAAAGAAATTGCGTCCCCGCAATACTTAAGAAGAAATAAAAGGTAACAACCATACTAAGGCATAGCAACACAAAAGAAGAAATTTTGAAATAAGTTCACCTTAAGGAGCATGAGAGAGTAAGTCCGGATGTGTTCGCTCGATGAATTCTCTGGATTCCCAAGAGCAATCCTTAGGATTTTAGGACCATTGAACTTTCACAAGAGGAACATCTTTATTTCGAAGGCGTTTAACCTCCATAGCAATGATACGAATAGGATGTTGCTCATAATTCAAATTAGGCGAAACTTCAATTTCTTCAATAACACCGGGCTCAAGAATAAAATCGAAATCTCTAATGCATTTCCATAGTTGAGAGGCGTGGAATACGTCATGAATAGTAGAAAATTGAGCCGGTAATAAAAGGCGATAAGCCATGGAACCAATGCGTTCGGTGATGGGAAATGGACCAATATATCGAGGTGCTAATTTTCCCGATCGACTGAAACGCACAACACCCTTCATAGGTGAAACACGAATGAACACCAAATCTCCCATAGAAAATTCTAAATTCCTTCTTCGATTATCAACATAGGATTTTTGTCTACTTTGAGCTTCTTTCATCCTATGATGAATAAGGTCAATCTTTTCTGTGGCATCACGAATAAAATCTGGACCTAAAACCAGCTTCTCACCGGCCTCAAGCCAACATGAAGGAGATCGGCATGGCCTTCCGTAGAGCGCCTCGAAAGGTGCCAAACCAATACTAGATTGGAAGCTATTATTATAAGAAAACTCAATAAGAGAAATATGATCTTCCCAACTTTCACCAAAATCAAGAACCCATGCACGAAGAAGATCTTCAAAAGTTTGATTCACACGCTCGGTTTATCCATCGGACTGAGGATGATAAGCGGTGCTAAAATTAAGCTTTGTTTCCAAAGCTTTTTGAAGACCTTTCCAAAATCCACTAGTAAATAATGGATCACGATCACTAACAATAGAAGTTGGAACTCCATGCAATTTAACAATTTCTTTGACATAGAGTTTAGCCAAAAGAGGTACGGTCCGATTGGACCGAACGGGAAGAAAATGGGCGGATTTTGTAAGTCTATCTACTATCACCCATAGGCTATCATGACTCGAACGAGAACGGGGAAGACCGTCAATAAAGTCCATAGAGACTTGATTCCACTTCCAAATGGGAATGTCTAAAGGTTGCAATAACCCACCGGGCCTTTGATGCTCGGCCTTTAGTCATGCAACGCTTAATGAAGTTAGCAATATCAGATTTCATACCATCTTAATAATATAGTCGCTTCATATCCGCGTATATTTTACTACTACCGGGATGAATGGTAAATTTAGAACGATGAAAATCTTCTAAAATGTCTTTACGAAGATCAATAATATTTGGCACAATCAGTCTACCAAATTTTCGAATGCCTCCACGAGCATCGATTTCAAAGTCTTTCAAACCATCAATATTCCTATCCCTACAACCTTGGCTAAGATGAGCCAATTCAGGATCATGCTTTTGAGCTTCAAGGATGCGGTCTAAAAGAGAAAGATGAGCCTCAAGGCTACACAAAACAAGAGATGAACATAAATCGGATTCACGATCTCGAATCTCACAAGTGGACAAAGTCTAAAGATCATTCCATTCAGATATCATCATGGAAATAACCGCTTGTTGCTTACGATAACCGCTTGTTGCTTACGACTAAGGGCATCGGCAACACGATTTCCCTTTCCAGGAGTATAAAGAATATCAAGATCATAAGACGCAAGGAATTCGGGCCAACGTTGTTGATGTAAATTAAGTTCCTTTTGAGAAAATAAATACTTCAAAGATTTATTATCGGTGTAGAGAACAAATTTCTCTCCCAAAAGATAATGACGCCAAATTCTAAGGGTAAAAACAATGGCCGTGAGCTCTATATCATGAGTGGCATATCTAGTCTCGGCAGGCTTTAATTGCCTAAAAGCATAAGCGATAACACGTTCTCTTTGCATGATAACGGCTCCCAAACCAACACGACTAGCATCGTTATAAACAAGAAAGTCTTAGTTACCTTCGGGAATCACAAGAATATGAGCATCGGAAAGGAGTTCTTTTAATTTCTGAAAAGCAGCTTCACATTTTTCTGACCAAATGTACTTAATTCCCTTCTTTGTCAAACCAGTAAAAGGCACTGTAATTTTAGAAAAGTCTTTATAAACCGACGATAATCCCCGCCAATCCAAGGAAGCTACGAATTTCCATCACACTCTCCGGTCTCTTCCAATTTTGAATTGCTTCAGTCTTTGAAGGATCCATAGAAATTCCAGATTCAGAAATAATATGTCCTAAAATTTTCACACGAGATTGCCAAAAGTGGCACTTAGAAAATTTTGCTTTCGATTGATTGCTCCTAAGAGTTTCCAACACAATCTAAAGATGTTTTTAATGCTCCTCCTCGGTTTTAGAATAAACAAGAATATCATCTATAAAGATGAGAATAAATCGATCGAGGAAGTCTTTGAAAACTCGATTCATAAGGTCAACGAAATAAGCAGGAGCGTTCGTTAAACCAAATGGCATAACAAGCCATTCATAAGATCCATAACGAGTACGGAACGATGTCAAAGGAATGTTATCCTCTGCAATACGAAGCTGATGAAAACTGGTTGCTAAGTCTAATTGTGAAAAGACTCTAGCACCACAAAGTTGATCGAATAAATCATCAATCCGAGGTAAGGGATATTTATTCTTGATGGTGAGATCATTAAGCTTGTGATAGTCTACACAAAGCCTAAGTGTACCATCGGATTTCTTCACAAAAATAGCCGAAGCTCCCCATGGAGAGGAACTAGAACGAATAAACTATTTTCCTTCCAATCCGGATAATTGTTTACGCATCTCCTCACTTTCCTTATTGGACATACGATAAGGAGGACGAGTGATAGGTAGAGTTCCAGGGATTAGATTAATTCTGAACTCAAATGCTCGCTTAGGTGGTAATCCCAAAACGGGCTCAAATATACCGGGAAATTCACAAACAACGTTAATGAGGTAAATGACATCTTCCTCATCATCATTATCGTTATCATGTGGATTTAGAGAATATAAGGATGCTACCGAATTGGAATCTGAATCTTTAAGAACAATAGAAATCTGCTTAACAGATTGGGGATGTCGTAGATGGATAGTCCTCTCGGGACATAGGATGTGGGCTTCATAATGATTAAGCCAATCCATTCCCAAAATCATTCCGAAACCTAAGTAGCGCATAACATGCAAATTGGCTAGGAAAGAATAATCACATAAAATAATCTCGACATCTTTACAAAGTAAACTGAGTGTTGC
Organism: Allium fistulosum; assembly: GCA_030737815.1. Taxonomy (NCBI): domain Eukaryota; kingdom Viridiplantae; phylum Streptophyta; class Magnoliopsida; order Asparagales; family Amaryllidaceae; genus Allium; species Allium fistulosum. The sequence goes on from CM060907.1 coordinate 328,474,630, forward strand.
GGATCCACCAAACGAATTCACAATTCTCAGTGAAGTCATCAAGCCCATAACATTTAAAGACAAAGCATCAACAAGTTCTTTGGATATAAAAGAGTGAGATGCACCCGTATCAAAAAGAACTCGAATAGGAAGATCACGAAATATAATAATGCCATCAAGGACAGAATGAGAAATACCTTGACCACGAGAAGTGTTACTAGGAGCTTACACAACATTAAGCTTTCCCTCCTTCCTACTTTGAAGTATGGGACATGCAGATATATGATGACCCGAACTTTTGCAATAACGACAATAAATGAGTTTCGGACACCTATTTGCATAATGGTCCTTAGAACCATAATTGTAGCATTGCCCACGATTAGAGGTAGGAGTCTTTGCTACCGAAGTTGCTTGTTTCCCTTTCTTGTTGGAATTAGGTTTGAACTTAATAGGCCTCTTCTTGTTGTTGTTGAAGTTCTGTTTGGCACCCACAACTTCAATATCACTTTCCTTATCGGCCTCTTCAAGTCGAAGAGCGATATCAACAAGCTGATCAAAAGAAACTTCCAGTTTCAGGAGTAAAGGCTTTTGAGGTTCTTATTCAACCCATAGACAAACCTTTGATTTTTCTTCAATGGGGTATTAATATACTCGACCTCATATTTAGAGAGAGATTCAAAAGATGCGACGTAATCCGTCACAGAAGATTCACCTTGAACAAGGTCAATAAAACGTCGGGCCAAAGTTACCTTTTCAGCCCTAGCATAAACTTTAACTCGAACCTTTCCCGGAATTACTCCCAAGTAAGATCCGCTTCAATAATTTCCAAAATCAAAAGCTCATTCCAATCTAATGCTCTCTCCTGAAGCATGCTAGAAGCCACTTGGACACGATATAGATCCATAAGATTCATGCGAGAAAAGATGCGGTCGCATGTTCTAAGCCAAGCTTGGAATTCTATAATGCTTTCGAAACCCTTAAATGGCCTTCCACCCAAATTGGTATAATCACTACACAAGCGTGCAAATCCGGATTTAGGATGGGTAGGCTCAGGAATGGGTCTAGCAGCTTGAGCATTCTTTACAAGATCCAAATGTTTTTGGGCAGACATGAATACACCATCCTGAGGAGTAGCACTGGATTGACCGGCGCTGGGACGGCCTGGTCTAACCATTTCTCTTCTTTAAGAAAGAAAGAAAGAAAGAAAGAAAGAAGAGGAAAAAAGGTTATTCTCAGAATGAATATCAAACAAACTTGATTGATAAAACAAGGCATCACAAAAGAAAATAGGATAAAACGGGTTCAATGACTCAAATTAAATCCTAAGGCACGATTCCTAAGAAAGACTTAGGATAATGATCCTTGCTAGATTATTCTACATTGTTCCGAGGTTTGGCTCTGATACCAAGCTATGACGCTCCATCTCTATACTCACACTAGCCAAGGACACTATGGGGTAATGCCATCGACTAGCACGAAGAATAAGGCTGTTGAGGAGCGACCATCTATGTAATTGATTTGTGCGAGTACCGATATGTCAGATAGAAGGTCATGCATTTCATTTCAAGAGGAAACCCGACACATCAAACATAAACTCTAAGCTACTACACAGTGGCTATCTGGCCTTCGGAAACAAATATAAAATAAGCATAACATAAATCAGTCACAAATATTCATATTACTAAGGTGGAAACAGATATGAATATAACACATAGAAGTGTACATCAAAGTAGTGGTCATACAAGATCCACTACATCACAAAAGAATAGGTACAAGTGCTAGACAAATAAATATGTATACATCAAGGAGTCTCTATCTCGAATGTATAAAAACAAAAACTACTAAGCTAAAGTAGCTAGCCAAAAGTCAGAAGACAGTCCCAGATACTAAGTCAAGTGGAAGCACCTAAAACACCTCGGTCTGACCCGAGTATTATTTAAGAAAAAAAAATAAACGGATCAGTCTAGCTATAAATATCATATAAGATGAGATAGGATAAGAGATACAACAAAAAAAATATATAATAACAATAATGCCATACTTTGACAAGCATACATTTAATAACAACAAAAATCATACAATATCTCAAATCATCTCAAACATCCCAAAAAGAATATCACATTCTTTAGCTTATTCACCAAACCTCAAATATTGACAAAACATATTAATTCCAATCGCAAAAAAATTGGTGAAACACAAATTCCAAAAATCCATAATAGAAAATCCAGAAAACACAAAAAAGGGGGAGGCCTAACATAAACGGGATGTTATCCCATGAGTCGCTAACCATAAAATGAGCTGAACATCGACGCACCTAAAAAGATACACCTCATGCACAGTCGAACATCGACGCACCTAAAAAGATACGCCCCATGCATAAACGAACATCGACGCACCTAAAAGATACGCCCCATGCACCGACTTATCGAGCCGATTGCTCCACGAACGGTCAAAAGACCCTGGGTTGTTAGCCCATAAAATGAGACAAAGCTCCACAAAACAGGGTATAGTCCCCCACGGGGACAAAGAGACATCGCATATCGCTAGTCTAAACCATAAAATGATCATCATTGATCATCAAGAAGTGTGAATTACACTAAGCTAGTAAATAAATGAGTTTAGCTTCATATCCCATAACCACTGGCTTAACTTAAATATTTACGAACAAATTGTAGATTTCCACTCGAAAATTGTCACGAGAGTTCAATCGAATAAATCCAAGAATTAACCGATTAAGTAAACGCAAGCGTTTCATACCACTTGTTTTGCTAAGTCGTTTAATTAGATTTCTCATACGAATGAGGTAAAGGTTTGTATATACTAATAGATTGGAAAACGGATTTAAAAACGAGCTTTGTATTTAAAAGTAGTGTTGAAATCGTTTATGTGAAAGAGTTTGAGTATTTACTACTAGTATAGAAACCTTTGTATTTTAAAGTGACAAACCACAGAAAACGATTGTAAAAATAATCGATCACCAAAATCCACATTCGACAACGTGAATTAAAACCATAAATATCGATATCAAATCCATCAAATGGATATTCTCAAAAATCCAGAAAAGAAGCCATCAAAGTCGATAATAAATGACAACAACTAATCGGATCAAAAAATCGATAAAAATTGAAAATCCACTCAAAAATAGGCAAATAGGCAAAATTTCATAGGACCAAACGTCTGGTTGGTTTGGCCAGACGTCTGAACTGGGGTTCTGCCATTTTCGTTTATTTTTTTCATTTCTTTATAATTTCCAGAACCCCTAACCAAACGTCTGACCGATTGAACCAGACGTCTGGTTCATATCTCTGGATATATATTTTTCTGTCATATATTTTTTTTCTTCTGGTGCCCTAACCAGAGTCTGAGTTCTTCAACCAGACGTCTGGTTGCCTGTACTGGGCTAAAGTTTGCCTAGGCCATTAATGGCCAAATCAATTCGGAAGCGATCGGACGAGTGACGGAGGCTAGGGATTTATGCCAAGCGATAACCCAGGCCTATAAGCTCTTCGATACACCCCAAATAATATGTCCAAACATCCAAGATAGGATCTTTAAAGATTTTGACTTCAAAACACCAGAATTGGAAAATTAATCAAACCAATTCAAATCAAAAGCAATTGAACATGAAATAGATGTTAGGAATTCCTACCTAACAATAATGAAAGCTATAGACATAGATGTGAGTTCAAGAACTCACCTTTAAAACTCAAAGACAACGAATGAGAAGCTTTAAAACAAGGCAAGATCAATCTCTCCTCCACTTAACTTCAAGAATCCTCAATCTATGATCAAATGAAAATATTACCTAAATTAGGTTATAGGGGTTTTTTTCTGGAAATTGGAGAGAGATTGAGGTGGATAAGAAGAAGAGGATGCTTACCTAAGCTTCTCTTTGATTTTGGAGCTTGAATCTTGAATTTCCTATTAATCTAGCGTTTAGGAATTTTAATTTCCCTTTCTTTCCCCCATTTTTCTTTAGCTTGAGTGTTAGGAAATAATAGAATGAATGAAAAGGAGTTGGAGGAGGAGTTAGGGTATTGGATGAGTTGGTGGGCTGAAACCCAAACCCAAAGCCCAATAGAAAAATAGCAAAATTCTACTCAACTCCAAACATATCGATGTTTATACTCAAAATGGTCGCAAACACCATTTTGGACTCAATGGAAGTGGTCTCGAGTCCGGATTAGACCGTTTACAAAAAGTAATGTTTTGGACTTTTAAATTCAACTAACGATGCTATATTTAAATAAATCATTTAAATATATTATCGTAAAAATATGTAGGTTGTTACTGTGTCACAATTTGCAAGTAATAACAATGTCTATTTTGAATTTTACTCAAAATATTGTTTGGCTAAGATATACTAACCAAAGAACATGGATTACAGAGTAATGCAGATAGAGGGCTATACAAGTTTAACTTTGTTAATTCAAGAAGTTGTGAAGACAAGAGAAATTACCGTAATCTTTTTGAAAATGCAGAAAGAAGAATTAATGTGTTTGATTTCTGGCATTACAAGTTAGGCCACCCTAATGTCAATATTGTAAAGAAAATTCTAGTAGAAAATAAAATTCCTTTTGAGAATATTACTCTACCCTATGTATATACATACCGCCAGATGGGCAAAAGTCATAAACTTTCATTTACCGATTCACAAACTAAATACCATAAACCCTTTGAAATGGTTGCTGGTGATCTATGGGGTCCAACACCAGTCAATTCTGACTATGGGTTTAAATACTATATATCATTTGTTGATGCACACACTAGATATACTTGGATATATTTTCTTAGAGGAAGGTTAGAAACTTGCAAAGCAGTAATACATTTTATCAACTAAGTAGAAATCAAACAAATCATCAACTCAAGATTTTACAGGCAGATGGAGGTACTGAGTTTAAAACTCTCAATGATTTTTTCAGAGGAAAGGAATAGTTCATAGGATTACATGCCCATATACTTCTGAGCAAAATGGTTTGGTTGAGAGGAAATAAAGACATATTGTAGAATCAGGTCTTACTTTACTAGCCCAAGCATCACTCTTTTTAAAATTTTGGCCAGATTCATTTAGTACAGTAGTGTATTTGATTAATAGACTGCCAACTAAAGTTTTAAAGAACAAAAGTCCAATAGAGGTTTTGTTTAACATAAAACCTGATCATTATAGTCTGAAAGCATTTGGATGCCTATGTTTTCCTTATATGAGACCTTACAATACCCATAAATTGAATTTTAGATCAACTCCATGTACTTTTTTGGGTTATGCAACAAATCAAAAAGGATATAAATGTTTGGACAGTAATGGAAAAATATTTGTGAGCAGGCATGTAGTATTTAATGACCATGTGTTTCCTTTTACTAGTGCAGGCATCAAAACAACTCAAAAGTTTCATAATCCAAGGGTATCTATACCAAATATACCTTTATATCCAACTGAGTTAAATAGCGAATGGACCGAAGAAGGTTCAGATCACCCTGATTCACAACTCACAGTGCAAACTAGGCCAGGTCATGAACAAGCTGAGCAACCTGACCAGTTTAATCACACTCCTACAAGCAGTCAGACACAAAGTGTGAGTCAAGAAAATAATGAAGAGCAGTCACATATGCAGCAAGAAAGGTCAACCGAGCAATTACACTACAAGCAACAAGCTCAAACTGGACATCATATGACAACTAGGTCAAAGAGTGGAATTTTCAAGCCCAAATTATATACAGCTACAACTGAGTCTGATGAACCAAACAATTTTGATCAAGCAGTAAAAAACATAAACTGGAAAAGAGCCATAGATGAGGAATACAATGCACTTATAAAGAATAAAACATGGGATCTTGTTTATCCACCCGAAAACAAGAATATAGTGGGGTGCATGTGGACTTATAGAGTAAAGAAAAATGCAGATGGAACTGTTATGAGATATAAAGCAAGGCTTGTAGCAGAAGGATATACTCAACAACATGGCTTTGATTTCAATGAAACATTTTCTCCAACTGTGAAGCCAACAACAATCAGAATCATACTCACTATAGCATTGCATAAAATTGGACTATTAGACAATTGGATGTAAATAATGTCTTCCTAAATGGAGATTTAAAGGAGGAAGTGTACATGGAACAACCACAGGGTTACAAACAAAACAGAAATTGTATGTGCAAGATTAACAAAGCAATCTATGGGCTTAAACAAGCTTCTAGAGTCTGGTTTGATAAACTGAAAGACACACTATCAAGTTTGAACTTTCAGTCTACCAAATCAGATAACTCATTATTCTTAGAATTAATAAATTTTCAATTGTACATATTAATTAAAATAAAAATGGATGGTGCCAACTCTCTACCTACACCTATGATAACAAGTCTTCATTTATCAAAAAACAGGGGAGAACCAATACTTAATGATAAGGAATATAGGAGTATTATTGGTGCATTACAATATGTAACCATTACAAGACCAGAGATATCATATAGTGTTAACAAGGTATGTCAATTTATGCAGGAACCCAAAGATGAACACTAGAAAGCAGTCAAAAGAATATTAAGATACCTAAAAGGCACAACCAATCATGGGTTAAGCCTTAAGGCCTGCAAACATCTCAACATAAAGAGGGTATACAGATGCTGATTAGGCAAATGATCCTGATGGTAGAAGATCTACCACATGATTCTGTATCTACATAGGAAGCAATCCAATTTCATGGTATTCTAAAAAGCAAACGACGGTTTCCAGATCAAGTACCGAAGCAGAATACAGAAGTATAGCTAGCACAACAGCTAAAATCATGTCGATACAATCTTTTCTAAATGAGTTAAAAATTAGCACAGTTAAAACCAATACTGTGGTGTGACAATCTAAGTGCTATATCACTATCAAAAAATCTAGTACTTCATTCAAGAACAAAACATATGGAGATCGACTTATATTTCGTCCGAGAGCAGGTTATGAAAGGAAAATTGCAAATCAATCACGTACCTGCCACTTAACAAATAGCCGACATACTTACCAAGCCCCTCTCTGGCAAGAACTTCATAAGGCTGAAGAGTAAACTCAAGATCTGTGCTAAGTCAGATCCCATCAAAGCGTAAAGCGTAATCAAAACACTTGTTTTACTCCAAAAGAGCAGTGAAAATTATGTGAAGGAATTAGCTACTGTCAAGCACTTTTGCGTACCGATAGCGCTGAAAGTCTAAACTCATCGCATGGCCAAACTGTTGTGAGATTGAGGAAATAATAGTAGATCGATGAAGGAAAGAGTTAACTTTCTTCAAATCATCACTCAACTTTGAAGCGGTTTGAAGATCTCAGTAGATTTGGGGGTATCGCAGAAGATAGGGCAAAACCCTAGATCGTTTTGAGGCGGCGTATTGAGAATGGATAAATAAGCAGAACTTCTCGATAGATTTGAGTATATACACTTACATTGTATTGGACTCGGGTTTCATCCCATATTATATGGGCCGCTTATATTATGTATGTCATGTATATATATCATGTATAATGTATCCGAAACATTTGTATTTCTTTTGTATTCAACTATCATCGATAAAATCATTTCTTTCAGCAATCTTTTCATTTTCTTATCAAATCTGGATATCAAACTTCATCAAAATTCAATAGCCATATTTATAAACTGAGCCTGTGCAGTCACGTAGATAGCCCAGGTCTAGAGCCTGTCTTGACTAAGCCCTGGATGATATTTCTCTAGTCTCTCTCATACTCATCGACCGAAATACCCCATTGTACATGCAAATAATCTCCAGCCTCGAGAAAAATTTTGTTCCTCCATTTATCTTGTCAAGTAACCAATAAACACACCATGGCCTTTGATCATTTGCTCCAAAAACTAGGTGATATATAAATATTTTGGAAAAATTTTCCCAGCTTCAGCCCCAATCGTTCATTTTTGTGCCACAGTTGCCCAGGCATCGAGCAAACCAAATTTCATTGACAATTCTTTGACAAGAAACAGAGCATTGTTGTCCTATATTAGATCAAATGCCATACTGTAAACATAGCATTACTATCCACCCACCATAAAAGTTCTACTACCTATAGGAATGAGATTAAAATCTTTCTGATTAATAGCAGTTCTGCCCAAAACCTAGTCGTTTCAACTTCAAAAAGCTCCATATTGTGAAAAATACCAATATCGTGGACGCGACCATACTCAAATTTTATTTTTAATGGACTTGCGTAAATAATGACAGCCTGCTAGAATCACAAGGCTTGGGAGAAGATACAATAACCAACAAATACAATATTTTGTTTTAGTCAAAAATGGTGCCAGACCCAGATGCTGCTTAGGCTATTGTGACCCATATAACTTATGTTATTATATTATGTGTTACTAATATATATGATATATATATATAAAGAATTTATTTTGTTACACCCTTGTGATTTTCCAAGATGCACAATTTGATTCAAATAAAAATCTGTAGATAGATGACAACATGTTAGAAATTTCTATGATCCTGTGATCCCACCTTTTGCGGACAAAGTGTTCTTGCTTTAAATAAAAATTCATAAAGTTTCATTTGATTTTGAATAATATAATACTATTCAATCATAAGGATCCTTTATGCACACACACGATATATATATATATATATCCCTCTTTATTTAGCATCATTTGTAGTTTTCTGATATCAACCACAAGTTTATAGTTAAATATTTGAGATGTTACCTTATACAAAGTCGGTCCAGGTCCAAAATATTTTGATCATACAAAACAGCACCAAAACGATCATTGTAATTTAACAGTGATAATGGCAGCTGATAATAGTGAATCGTGACATCATTACATAATAATACTATAGAAGCTACGTAATTTATATCTTGAGTTTTCAACATCTCAATCTCATGGGGTTCAATTTCACCATCTCCTTATTATTTGCCCTCGTTATTAAGGTAGATTCATACAAATGACTATAAATCAATGCAAATAAACGTAAAAGCAATAAGATCATCTTGTAGTGCGATAAACAAACAGCAACAAGAGAATCCAAACAGCAAATCATAGAAAAACAGATAGAGACCTCACATATAAATTTATAGCGGTTCCACCATCGCGAGATAGTGTATATCCCCTTTAGGAAGAGAAGATTTTATTACTTCTTAAGAAAAGAAAATATTACAAGATTGATAGTGGAGCCTAAGAAGAATAATAAGAAATGCATTTTGAGAGGATGATTCCAATCTCTACAGAATGACTATCTTTGTACATAGATTATTACTTAAGATCAAAGTAATTGATATATGTTTATAAATCAATGGCTCGCCAATTCTCTTATTCATATAAGAAATGTTTATCCGTTTGATTTTTTCAGTTTCCTCCAATTTGCACGCGCTTGGATTCCTTCTTTAATCAGTCGATTAGGAAATTTTTTTGATTAATTCAATCCTCCAAACAATTCTCCTTCACATGTAGATAATTTATTGCCCTGTTTAATGCAATAAGAGAGATAATATATTTCAGTCACCTCAAATACCTTCCAAATTTTCTTTGACTGGAAATATCGTATCACCGAAATCAACAATATCTGCTGAATCTTTTATGATGTAGAAATATTGTATCACCGAAATATAACAATCTCCACCTTGGTACTATATTTCTATCCAATTCTATCAACTCCACCTATATCCTCTTACTCCAAGCAATTCTCGTACAAGACAGTATTGATACTTTCGTAATGAGCTTCGGTGTAACATCCCTCGTGCTAAGGCCTAAAAATAAATGCTACTGATGTTGCAGTTGTCAATAGTATTATTCTCTGGTAACAAAATGAGGTCAGTTAATAGACTACATCGGAAGCACATGAATATAAAAAAATTTAAAACACATTTCATTAATAATTTCCATATTCATTACATAATCCAAAAACCATCGATATATGGAAACCATTGATAACCTTCGGCATTAATATCTATAAACCATTGATATCTGGTGCTTTAAAACAATAAGGTTGACATTGATGACTTTCGACATCAATGCCGTAAAATATTTGACATTGAACTCATAAAACTGAGATACTATGTCGCTATAATAATGATGCAGAAATTGATAATAGGCGGCACCATTGTCATTTTATATACTAGCGGCATCACTGCCTAAAATAATTAATGTCGGAACTACTACTTGTATCATTGTTGCGTTAAGCTACGGCGTCAAATAGGAAGCATGTGGCATTGTTTAAAGCCATGGTGAAAACTTGCGGGTAGCCAATATAAAATATGCGACATTGTTGTTATAATACATACATTTTGAAAGCAATACTAGTGGCATTACTATAGCCGATATAAAATATGCAGCATCATTGCCATTATAAATATTAATGCCAAGTGCGACATTACTAGCTGCAGCATAGATGGACGTTGGCATTGATTAATAACAACATGACAATCTCGTAATTAATATAGAAACTTGTTTTATTTCATTAAAAAGTAATTTTTTTTCACCAATCCCCAACCCATATCAGATTTCCATTGGTTAAAACTATACTTTATCAATTTCTTTTTAAGAAAACTATGGTAAACCAGATTTATCATTTCCCAAGTATTTTGCAAACCGTTTAACTTTACAATTATTTTAATATAATTATTAATCCTTTCTAGCCTAATAAATTCATATAAAATAATAAACACTTGGGAAAAATCCGTGAAAATCAGAACTAATATATTATTTGCTCTATAAAATTTCAAAACAAAAAAAATCATTTAATTATTTTTAATAATTAAAACCAGAAATAAATCTTTTTTCTCATTTAGAAAATTCATAAAATATTCATATTTGCTTGGAAAATTATGAAATTAAAAACCCACTTCTAAAATAATGTTATAAACATCGTCCAAATTTAAAGTCAACTGGATGTCGTGTACTAGGTTTTCACTCTTAAAACCTATTTAATAATTCCATAATAAATCCAATAATTCATCATTTAAGCATATAATCATCCAATCAATCATAACATGGCAATAAACACATATGATTCGGGTTGAGGCATAAAACTGAAATAAACAAGCAATAGTAAGATGGATAACTATTATTCACCATGATTAGATAAAGAGATTGAGATTTAAGTGTCGATTTGATCCCCTTAAGTTTTATTCTTTGATTTCCTAGCCTTTTCTCTTCTTAAATCTCCTAGCAACGGTCGACATGGTCTTTGTTTTAGTTCGTATGAAGTGATTGTGAATGAGGAAGTGAGAATGGAAGGTTTATGTTTAGAAAATAATACTTTTTTCTATTTTTCCCCTCACATTATTCCTCCTTCTTATTTAAGTTATAATCAATCTTATTACTCATTAATTAAGGCACGACCCATTTAATTATCAAATCTCATTTTCCTTATTTCTACACATTATTTTATCTACTTTATGTAATTAAATATCCAAAGTAATATTAGTCAAAATTAGGGGTGTTACAGACTCCCATACTTAAAGAATTTCCTTGTCGAAATTACGATAAGGTACATAACAAACATATAACACAGGTACAGAGCATACCATCAAAACAAATCTGGATATGTGTCTCTAATCATGTCCTCTATCTTCCAGGTATAGTCTCTCTTGTCATCACTCCACTGGACCTTTACTAGTCTAACTGTCTTGTTTCTTAACCTCTTCTCATCCCTAGCCACAGTACGAACTGGTTGCATAACAACATTTCATGTCCAGTTCCACTACTAAATCTTCCAATGTAGTCGAATGATAGTAGTCTCTACATCATGAACACACTTCCTAAGATGAGAAACATGAAAAAAATTATGGATTCCGCCAAATTGCTCGATAACTCTATCCGATAAGCGAGTTCTAATCCTTTCTGTAATAAGAAATGATCCAACATATCTCAGTGCCAATTTCCCTGACTTACCAAATCTTACCACACCCTTCATCGGTGATACTTTAACAAAAACATGGTCACCAACAGAGAACACCAAATCCTTATGCCTCTTATCCGCATAACATTTCTACCTAGACCGAGATTTCTTCATTCTCGCTTGGATCAACTCAATCTTTTCCATGGTTTCTCTCACCAAATCTGTACCAAGAACTAGTCTATCTCCGATCTCTAACCAACATACGGGTGATTTGCATGGGAGGTGACATCCCTATACTAGTCAGATAACTATTGTTTTAGGAAAATTTGACTAAGTGTAGATGGTCTTCCCATGATCCTCCAAAATCTAACACAAAAGCTTTTAACAAATCTTCCAAGATTTTGTTAACTCTTTCCATTTGCTCATCCATCTGTGGATGGTAAGCGGTACTCACCTTGAGCTTGGTGCCCAAAACCTCTTGCAGACTCATCCAGAATTTACTAGTGAATAAAGAATCTATATCACTGACTATACTACTAGGAATCTCATGCAGTCTAACAGTGTTATTTATAAATAACTTGGCCAAAATTGGTGTCATCCTTGTCGACTTAATGGGAATGAAATGTTCTCTCTTAGTCAGTCTATCCACTATAACCTAAATACTCTCATTTCCTCTATTCGACCTTGGCAATCCATCAATGAAATCCATAGATATAGAATCCCATTTTCACACTGGTATATCTAAAGGCTGACGCAATCCACTTGGCTTTTGATGCTAGACTTTCTCTTATTGGCAATTTAAACATTACTTCACCCATAAGCCTACATCCCTTTTCGTACCTTTCCATAAGAAACTTCGCTTCATGTCCTGATACATCTTAGTTCCTCCTGGATGAATGGTAAACTTCGATCAATGATACTCTATAAGAACTTCCTTCCTTAAGTCTCCTACATTTTGAACACAAAATCGTACCTTCTTTCTCAACCATCCATTTTGGTCAAGATAAAAATATTTTAAATCATCCATCTTAACTCCACCTTTGAGTCTTCTGGTTCATTCATCTATTAATGGATCATCTTTCTGTTTAGAAGCAATCCTTTCGATCATTGCCAGTCGAACTTCTAAATAAGACAACATAGTAGTATGCCGACTAGAACTAGCCGCCGACCTTAACTGTATACTACAAGTAGTCAATATTTCTAAATCTTTCCACTCTGCTATTATGGCTAATACTACATTCTGATGTTTTCTACTAAGTGCATCAGCTACTTTGTTTCCTTCACTTTGCATATACAAAATACCAAAATCATAACCTGCTATGAACTCTAACCACCTCTAATGTCTCATATTCAACTCCTTCTGGGAGAATAAATCAAAGACTTATGATCCGTAAACAACTCGAATCTTTCTTCAAAAAGGTAATGTCTCCATACTTTCAAAGCAAAGATTATAGCTGCCAACTCCAAATCGTGAGGCGGATATCTAGCTTTATGTGGTCTAAGCTATCGAGAAGCGTAGGCAATTACTTTACCTCTTTGTATCAGCATAACTCCTAATCCTGTTCTGCATGCATTAGTATACACCACTAAATCTCGATTCCCATCTGGAACAACTAACACGGGCACATTGGTCAATAAATGTTTTAACTTCAGGAAATCCTCCTCACATTTATCGGTCCAAACATACTTCACATTGTGACGACCCGCCCTTCTCGACCCTCGAAAATCGACACAAAATACTCAACAGTATAATATGCCGACGATCGAACGCCGGAAAAGACCGATTGTAGGAAAAGAAAGAAGGTAGAAGAAGAAGAAGAAGAAGAAGAATGAACTAAACAACATCAAAACCTCACAGTCGCAGCGGAATAAAATATAATATATAGAACAGAACTTTACACAAATCAAAACTATCTCTGTTTATATACAATACATCATCATCAGAGTATATCAATACAACCAACCATAGCCAGTCAAACAGTCAATACAATCACAGCAGCGGAATAATACAAGTACGAGAAATACGTCTCGGACTCCAGCTCCTCTCCTGAGCTCCATAGCAACCTATCCTGTAAAATACTCGGTCTGACCCGAGCATTATAATAAAATAACACCCGAGTCAGTCTGGAATACCAGCGCATCATAAATACATCCAAACTGATTATTAAAGTTCAAAAATCCTTTGAAACAAAAGCATCTCGTAAGACCACGCCACAAATAAACATGTCGGGTTTTTACCTTACGATAGCTAAAACACTTTTTATAAAAATCCTCTGATATTATAATAGTGTCTATTTACAAATATTTATTCAAATAGCTGAAATTGTTACATGATTAAATTCCAGCATACTAGGTATACAAACAAAACGCGTACAAGGCACGTAGGGAAAATGGATTTCCAACGAATGACTAGGCACTGGGGTACCACCTGTCACAGTACGTGGCCTAGATCACAGTACCGAGGAGTACGCCCGCTCCCCTGCAACACAAAGCCGGAATCATCCCTTACTGGATAATTCCAAGTAAAATCACCCCACGGTTGGGATCAGCAACCGCACCACTAAGCCGAATATAAAAGGGACATCTAGACAGGGATGACCTTACTCTCAAGTGGGGGCTACCCACGAAGCCTTGCTGCATAACCCCTGATTTTCAGTCATTCCCGGTTGATGAGGCTTGAGGCTAAACGATACCTTTCAGAACATATCCCTTAGAATGCCCATCGTCCACCTGACGATGTCACGAAAGCATTCGTCCATACGAGTCCGTCCCGGGTCCGAACGGAACCGAAAGCACTATTCCTACTACATCCATTTTGGAAATATCCTCAGGATTAGTAGCGACTAGCCCTTGCACTTCACTGCTCCATCTTCGACTCCGAAATCGTTTTCGCAAAACGTACAAACCGGATCGAAGTGGTTTTCGAGTCTCCAGACCTAGAATCCTGGTATACGGAAACTCGATCCCGGTCTCTTCGAAACGATCGCGCATTTGGCCAATATTGATAGTCGGTGATTTAACTATCAATTAATGTTCACAAACATCCATACACATCCATCACACAATAAATAATCTCAATATTATTTATTTTCTTCTAATATCTTTCAAAGAGATATTTTCACATTTTCAAAACTCATTTGAAAACAATTTTCCACTCTTCCTTTACAAGGTAAATCTTTTACCCTTTATTCCCATCGGGAATAACCAAGTATAAAACAATTTGCATTTAAAACAGTTAAAAATACTTTATACTGAAATATACTTTAAAATATGAAAATTACTTCTATTTATTTACTTAAAATATAAATTTAAAATATGTGAAGAAAACTAGTTATAACACATAAACTTTGATTTTAAAAATAAGGGTTTTAGTTTAACTAAATTCAAAATAGCGTTATAAGAAGAAAAATGCTAATTTCAATAACTTAAGTCAAAACCAACCTTTAAATAATCCATTCGTAAAAATATTTACTAATATATTCTCAAATCATTACGATTTCTAAATTATTAGTTTGTTACTTTAAAAATAACAATTTCTTAAAAATACTCTTTAAACAAATTTTAAAACTTAACTTTTAAATTAAATAAAATCTTTTAAAACACTAACTTGGTTTTCCCAGGGAAACACCTTCCCGTTCCAAAACATTTCAAAGTACTCTTTCATATAAATCCACTGATTTATTTCAAGTCAATTTATGATTTCAACATAAATTTCCAATTCCATACTTAACTATAACTTCCTCCGAAGTTAAATCACAATTTTTCATTTCCGGAAATTCATTTTTAAAAATAGTTTAAACATTTTGGTGAATCTCCAATGGAAGCCAAATTTCCAATTCACTTAATTACATTCCAATGAAATACGGCATTTCAAAACATTCTGTTTTTCATTTGAACTTGTTTATTTATAGTCGGAAACTCCATTTTAACATATTTTTAATTTCTGGATAACATTAGTCGTTATTAAAATAAACACCGTTATTTTAAACAATTTATAATTTCATAAATTAAATTTCCAAAAACTATACTTTCCATTTACCCATTTCATACACTTCCCATTATATTCAAAATCCCAATTTGACCCAATTTACATTTTTCTTTTCAAATCCGATTTCAAATTTTATTCTTTGCAATTCTAAATTTAACAATTCATTTTATTTCGTAAAAACACAATTTATCCATTTATAATTAAATTCTGTGATTATACTTTATACAACAATTTCACAGTACAATTAAACTTCCAGATTTATCAATCACAACATATAAGCAGGTATCACTATCAATTATAAAATAATTGCAACATTTCGAGGAATCCAGTTGGATCCCTCCAACCTGTTTTTCCCTGCATCCACAAATATTAGCACATCACGGTATAAATATCATTCCAAACTGATAACAACAGTTATAATCAACCAATCACACAGATATTTAAATATTAACTATTTATAATGTCTAGCATCCAGATGTGAGTGAGAAAAACTCACCATGAGTTTCGGCGAGCGTTCGAAATTCAAATTAAACCGGACGACGTCCAATTTAACTCAAATTTCTACTTGCCCGGAATAACTCCGGATCTGCACCATCGCGAAGTACGCGTTCCTGCGATTCCAATGTCGCCAGTTCCGTTAAATTCTGATAACGTATGAATTTGTTATGATTTTACAAAGTTCGAACAACATTTTTAAACGAATTTTCTTTTATTTAATTACCAAAATAATCAAGGCCGTTCATCAAGAGAGGGCCCGCTCCATACACCTTCTTCCCCACCACGCGAACGCAAGCTCCAGGAACAACGTGAACAACCGAACCCATCGTGCCGCCCTAGGGTTTAAAATCGCGACCCACACATCGACTTCGAGAGCGATCAGACCCCATCACTTAGTTCGTCATCTCGAGCTCCTCCTCCGGTCCAAAAATGAAAGAGCTCGGCTACCCCCAGGCGCATCAAAACGCTGCGAACGGTCGGTGACAACTATCCCCCTTCCGGCTCCATACGACGACGATACGCAAAATCTACCGTTGGATGGGTAGATGTCGTGGTGTTCTTCGACTTTCCAGTTGGAAGCACCTTCTAAAACTCGATGGATTTATCACAAATTGGGAGAGAAGGTCGAAGATTTTCGGCCATAGAAGAGTATGGTGGCGGCTCTGAAGAAATAGATCTAGGGTTTGAGATAAAAGAATATATATAATAGTTTAAATATTATTTAATTAATATAATTCTCGATTTTAACAGTCTAAGCAAACGAACTCCAAACTACGCGTTCCGACAGGCGATCCTAGGGTTTTTCCACGTTCCGGACACAATGGAACAGGTTTCATAAGCTAATTTGATCGTATGCACGAGATATGAAATTAAACGATCAATTTAAAATTAAATCGGTTAAATCGATTTCGATGCGTTTCGAGCTGCCACGGTCAAACGACAACTCCGATTGCCACGAAAATTGAAATCCGATAATAACTAACTATTACGGATCCAATGGAACTAGTTTCGTCGAATTTCGAGACTGTGCCTCGGAAGGCTATTTTAACTCGTCTATTAAATCAGGCGATTTTCAAAATTATCAGAAACGCTTAAAATTTCACTTTTAAAATTTTATTAACTTAACAATAAATCATATAAAATTTATAAACACATTAAAAATCATTCCAACACAATTCGGACCAAAATCTGATTATTTGCATTTTAATAATATTAAATTCATTTTTAAATTAATATAAAATCCCAAATATTAATTTATCAACTTTAAAATTCATCTAAAATTACCACCATGCTATTTCCACTCAAATAACTCAAAATAACTTTCAAAAACCATTTTTATCACTATTTACATCCAGATTTACCTTTATCTCAAATTTCGAATATTTAAGTATTATTTTCCCGTTATTAAAAACCAACCGAAATTACTATAATTAAAAATTATAGCTTATTCTATTGATTAAACCCGAATCCATTCATTCCAACATCAATTAAGGATCCACATTGAACATTTAAAATGAATTAAATGTTCAAATTCAATGGCTTAAAAATACGGGATGTTACATTCCTCCCCCCTTATAAAAATTTCGTCCCCGAAATTTGCTAAGGTAAAAAAAATACTCCCCAATCCATTTACTTATCCAATTGGCTTAGTTAAAAGCTTATATTCACTTTCCCAAAAAGTTTCAGCTCCATTTCAAAACCCTTTGCTTTCTTTACTCTAAAGCCTTTATTTTAACTTTATTTCAAAATAACTTTACTAGTTATTAAAAATTTTCCCAAAACCCCAAAAAATTTCTAACTCCCAAAATTTTTGGAAAATTTTGGCGGAGTCTCCCTTGTACGGAGGAGCTTCTGCGATATCGCAGGATACACAAATATATATACATCGGCTCACATGGCCGGAAACCAAAATATATCACAATATATATATCATTTTCCCAATTATATTGGCGTAGGCGTACCTTTTAAGCAATTTTTAATGGCGAGCGGCTAATATCTCGCATATACGCGCTCCAACACTCTCGAACGCCTCTCGTACCTGTACTAAACTTAACAAACTCATCAAATTTCAAAGATATGAGCATTTTCATAACGTTTCCAATACAAATGCAAACCAAACATATTCATTGCATAACCAATCCAAGCAATTTCATCATTTAACAATGTTAACCATCTTTTCAACAATCCAAAGATTTCAATCACATTCAAATTACTTATTCAAGTCTAACCTCATTTTATTTCACTTGAATGCCTTAAATTCAAGTTTTCAATCACCTTTCAAGTTACTTATTCAAGTCCAACTATTTTATTTCATTTGAATGATTTACATTCAAGTTCACCATATACAATTCATATTTATCTCAACCAATTCATTTCTACTTCAATATGATTACATATGCCTTTCTTACCTTTTAATTTTACTTACATTCTAAATTTGATTTACAATCAAATTTCATTTTAAACTTGAAACATTTGCATTTCAATTATGATCCATTTCCATTCATATGCAAACATTACTCATTAAGAGGTCAATTCATTCCTATTGATTCAAAATCAATTTCATTTACTATTTTAAACCAATTCACTTGCATTCATATACAAAACTCTTTGAATTGGGTTCCAATTCATATCAATTTATTCACAATTCAATTCCAATTGCTTTTAAACACTCAATTGCAAATACATGCAAATTTCCATGTCATTCAAGCAAAACAATTGCCACTTAAGCTTATAACCATTCAAAATTAATTTCAACTTGGATGTGTATTAATTTTATTCAATTTTTGCATTGTTCACAATCCAAGTATTTTCTTTTCCGAATGCAATTGTTAAATTCAATATTTCCTTTACATTTTAATCTCATTAACCAATTAAAATTTACATTAATATCATTCATTCCTGAGTTATTTACAACTCTTATATTTTTAACTCATCACATTAATTAATTTAAAACTCATTTCACTTGCATTTCAATTTATTTCCTAACAAATTTCATTCGGAATTACTTAAATAAGCCCATTCACAATCATTTGTTTTTCTTCCAAGATGCTTAAGTTCTTCCACACAATTTCCATCATCTTCTTATATCAAATTTTATTTTATTTTCATTTGATTCTCATTCAAATCAAATTTCAATTCCTTTACAACTTTAATGCTCTTTGTTTATTTATCCAATCCACGTACAAATTTATTTTATTAACAAGAGACCATTTTAGTTATTTCTCTCATTTGAATTTTTATTTACAATTCAAATTCATCATTATTATAGCTAATTCTATTATACCTTCTCACTCTCAGATATTTATTACCAAAATTTCAAATCTCAAATCCTATTCCAGACTGGATTTTACTTACCTTCAAATTTTGACCAAACTATCAAAATTCTATTTATTTCAATACAAATTCCATTTAATTTAGCTTACACAGGATTTATTTCCAAACAATCATTTTGGATTTAGTTGAGTAAGCATTTACTTCATTCAACATCACTTCAACTAAATTAAATTTCCATTTAATTAAATTCTTATCCAAATTTAATTCAAGGTTACTAGATTATATATGCATTTTCAATTTAATTCCTTTCCAGAATTTATTCAAGTTCATCTAAATTTTATTTAGCCCACCTGAATTAAAACCATTTCCTTTACTACTTTAAATAAGAATTGAATTCCATTCAGTATTGCTTATAATGCATCTGAATTTTGAATTTCACTTCAATCCAATTTATCCCTTCATAAATAAGTTCAAAACTTATTTTCTATTTGAAGTTCATTCACATCTTTTATATTTCACTTTACCTTATCTTGCTTTACATTTCATGAAAGATTGTTTGAATTTGCCACACCATTCAACTATTTCCATTTGTGATTATAATTCCATTTTACTTGAGTTTAAAATCAAATCGTCCATCCTCAAGTTCTTCAACTTATTTATTTATAAGTTTATATTGCTCATTTCAAACCAATCCACATTTTTATAATCACAAATGTCAAATTTTAACACTTAATAACTTAAGAATATGAATTCATTTGCACAATCATAAGCATTTACATTTCACCTTTATCTCAACTTCCATTTAATTCCAATTCATTTAGATTTAATTTCATTTCAAATTCTCAATTTTATTTAACTTATCATAAGTTAAATCCAGATATATTCCATTCACCTTCATTTATTCAAAGTAAATTTACATTCCATATATACTCAATTCTTCTTTAAATCAACTTTCCTTTATAAGTTATATAGTTGAATCATTTCAACTTTCACATTTTTATTTTAAAATAGAATTCCCAGAATTCAATTTACCCGGATTTATTTCAAAACCAATTTGAAATAAAAATCAACACATTCCCATTTGATATCCAATCAAATACCAAATCCCAAAGCAATTTGTTTTTGCCAAACAATTTTCCTTTTTGAAAATTCCCAAAATCACTTGTTTTCCCAAACAAGTCCAAACAATGTCATAACCAACTATTTTGGTAGCAATCCATCACTTTAGAAACTCGAAAATGAATTCTAATGATGTGGCCAGCATCATCAGGATTATTTTCCAGCGACTGAAGTGAGTTCAATGCTTTCCACTTCCAAAATTCACCTCAAAACAATTTCTATTCAAAAATATTTCCCCAAAATATACTCCATTCTTACAAATGCTTTTGAAAACATTTCTAACATTTCCACCAGGTCAAATTCCCAAAACTTTGTTTAATTCCATTTGAAATCCCTTTCAAAATTTCCGGGGTCAAAATTCTAGTTTAAATCAAATTTTAATTTTTTACTTTTCTTATTTAAAACATATCCAGTCAATTCCATTTAGTTAGAAACCATTTTAATATTTTAACTTCTTATTCTCTTATATATATCATTTCTAATTTTAGATCATGTTTTAATTTCTTATTTGATTATAGAAGAAACAACCAAACAAACAATATATATAATAATTTAGAAAATTATTTCCTTTTTATATCAAAATACAATTTTGGGTAAAATTATTTCATTTACCCACTTTAAAAACAATACTATGTCGGTTTATCTTGTTTAAGAGTTTAGAAACCCCTATCGATACGGTTGTACTTCCCGCACCGACCAGAATTCATAAACACTCAACCGATAAGTCAACACAGTACAAAAACAATTTTATATCCACTAACAAGTACGCTCTCATAGCTATTATTACACTCAACTCATTATAGAGTACTTCCGACTCTATTTAACATGAGAATTTTCCCACCAAAGCCTAGGTTGTCGCCAACCTAAGCTCTGATACCAAGTGTGACGACCCGCCCTTCTCGACCCTCGAAAATCGACACAAAATACTCAACAGTATAATATGCCGACGATCGAACGCCGGAAAAGACCGATTGTAGGAAAAGAAAGAAGGTAGAAGAAGAAGAAGAAGAAGAAGAATGAACTAAACAACATCAAAACCTCACAGTCGCAGCGGAATAAAATATAATATATAGAACAGAACTTTACACAAATCAAAACTATCTCTGTTTATATACAATACATCATCATCAGAGTATATCAATACAACCAACCATAGCCAGTCAAACAGTCAATACAATCACAGCAGCGGAATAATACAAGTACGAGAAATACGTCTCGGACTCCAGCTCCTCTCCTGAGCTCCATAGCAACCTATCCTGTAAAATACTCGGTCTGACCCGAGCATTATAATAAAATAACACCCGAGTCAGTCTGGAATACCAGCGCATCATAAATACATCCAAACTGATTATTAAAGTTCAAAAATCCTTTGAAACAAAAGCATCTCGTAAGACCACGCCACAAATAAACATGTCGGGTTTTTACCTTACGATAGCTAAAACACTTTTTATAAAAATCCTCTGATATTATAATAGTGTCTATTTACAAATATTTATTCAAATAGCTGAAATTGTTACATGATTAAATTCCAGCATACTAGGTATACAAACAAAACGCGTACAAGGCACGTAGGGAAAATGGATTTCCAACGAATGACTAGGCACTGGGGTACCACCTGTCACAGTACGTGGCCTAGATCACAGTACCGAGGAGTACGCCCGCTCCCCTGCAACACAAAGCCGGAATCATCCCTTACTGGATAATTCCAAGTAAAATCACCCCACGGTTGGGATCAGCAACCGCACCACTAAGCCGAATATAAAAGGGACATCTAGACAGGGATGACCTTACTCTCAAGTGGGGGCTACCCACGAAGCCTTGCTGCATAACCCCTGATTTTCAGTCATTCCCGGTTGATGAGGCTTGAGGCTAAACGATACCTTTCAGAACATATCCCTTAGAATGCCCATCGTCCACCTGACGATGTCACGAAAGCATTCGTCCATACGAGTCCGTCCCGGGTCCGAACGGAACCGAAAGCACTATTCCTACTACATCCATTTTGGAAATATCCTCAGGATTAGTAGCGACTAGCCCTTGCACTTCACTGCTCCATCTTCGACTCCGAAATCGTTTTCGCAAAACGTACAAACCGGATCGAAGTGGTTTTCGAGTCTCCAGACCTAGAATCCTGGTATACGGAAACTCGATCCCGGTCTCTTCGAAACGATCGCGCATTTGGCCAATATTGATAGTCGGTGATTTAACTATCAATTAATGTTCACAAACATCCATACACATCCATCACACAATAAATAATCTCAATATTATTTATTTTCTTCTAATATCTTTCAAAGAGATATTTTCACATTTTCAAAACTCATTTGAAAACAATTTTCCACTCTTCCTTTACAAGGTAAATCTTTTACCCTTTATTCCCATCGGGAATAACCAAGTATAAAACAATTTGCATTTAAAACAGTTAAAAATACTTTATACTGAAATATACTTTAAAATATGAAAATTACTTCTATTTATTTACTTAAAATATAAATTTAAAATATGTGAAGAAAACTAGTTATAACACATAAACTTTGATTTTAAAAATAAGGGTTTTAGTTTAACTAAATTCAAAATAGCGTTATAAGAAGAAAAATGCTAATTTCAATAACTTAAGTCAAAACCAACCTTTAAATAATCCATTCGTAAAAATATTTACTAATATATTCTCAAATCATTACGATTTCTAAATTATTAGTTTGTTACTTTAAAAATAACAATTTCTTAAAAATACTCTTTAAACAAATTTTAAAACTTAACTTTTAAATTAAATAAAATCTTTTAAAACACTAACTTGGTTTTCCCAGGGAAACACCTTCCCGTTCCAAAACATTTCAAAGTACTCTTTCATATAAATCCACTGATTTATTTCAAGTCAATTTATGATTTCAACATAAATTTCCAATTCCATACTTAACTATAACTTCCTCCGAAGTTAAATCACAATTTTTCATTTCCGGAAATTCATTTTTAAAAATAGTTTAAACATTTTGGTGAATCTCCAATGGAAGCCAAATTTCCAATTCACTTAATTACATTCCAATGAAATACGGCATTTCAAAACATTCTGTTTTTCATTTGAACTTGTTTATTTATAGTCGGAAACTCCATTTTAACATATTTTTAATTTCTGGATAACATTAGTCGTTATTAAAATAAACACCGTTATTTTAAACAATTTATAATTTCATAAATTAAATTTCCAAAAACTATACTTTCCATTTACCCATTTCATACACTTCCCATTATATTCAAAATCCCAATTTGACCCAATTTACATTTTTCTTTTCAAATCCGATTTCAAATTTTATTCTTTGCAATTCTAAATTTAACAATTCATTTTATTTCGTAAAAACACAATTTATCCATTTATAATTAAATTCTGTGATTATACTTTATACAACAATTTCACAGTACAATTAAACTTCCAGATTTATCAATCACAACATATAAGCAGGTATCACTATCAATTATAAAATAATTGCAACATTTCGAGGAATCCAGTTGGATCCCTCCAACCTGTTTTTCCCTGCATCCACAAATATTAGCACATCACGGTATAAATATCATTCCAAACTGATAACAACAGTTATAATCAACCAATCACACAGATATTTAAATATTAACTATTTATAATGTCTAGCATCCAGATGTGAGTGAGAAAAACTCACCATGAGTTTCGGCGAGCGTTCGAAATTCAAATTAAACCGGACGACGTCCAATTTAACTCAAATTTCTACTTGCCCGGAATAACTCCGGATCTGCACCATCGCGAAGTACGCGTTCCTGCGATTCCAATGTCGCCAGTTCCGTTAAATTCTGATAACGTATGAATTTGTTATGATTTTACAAAGTTCGAACAACATTTTTAAACGAATTTTCTTTTATTTAATTACCAAAATAATCAAGGCCGTTCATCAAGAGAGGGCCCGCTCCATACACCTTCTTCCCCACCACGCGAACGCAAGCTCCAGGAACAACGTGAACAACCGAACCCATCGTGCCGCCCTAGGGTTTAAAATCGCGACCCACACATCGACTTCGAGAGCGATCAGACCCCATCACTTAGTTCGTCATCTCGAGCTCCTCCTCCGGTCCAAAAATGAAAGAGCTCGGCTACCCCCAGGCGCATCAAAACGCTGCGAACGGTCGGTGACAACTATCCCCCTTCCGGCTCCATACGACGACGATACGCAAAATCTACCGTTGGATGGGTAGATGTCGTGGTGTTCTTCGACTTTCCAGTTGGAAGCACCTTCTAAAACTCGATGGATTTATCACAAATTGGGAGAGAAGGTCGAAGATTTTCGGCCATAGAAGAGTATGGTGGCGGCTCTGAAGAAATAGATCTAGGGTTTGAGATAAAAGAATATATATAATAGTTTAAATATTATTTAATTAATATAATTCTCGATTTTAACAGTCTAAGCAAACGAACTCCAAACTACGCGTTCCGACAGGCGATCCTAGGGTTTTTCCACGTTCCGGACACAATGGAACAGGTTTCATAAGCTAATTTGATCGTATGCACGAGATATGAAATTAAACGATCAATTTAAAATTAAATCGGTTAAATCGATTTCGATGCGTTTCGAGCTGCCACGGTCAAACGACAACTCCGATTGCCACGAAAATTGAAATCCGATAATAACTAACTATTACGGATCCAATGGAACTAGTTTCGTCGAATTTCGAGACTGTGCCTCGGAAGGCTATTTTAACTCGTCTATTAAATCAGGCGATTTTCAAAATTATCAGAAACGCTTAAAATTTCACTTTTAAAATTTTATTAACTTAACAATAAATCATATAAAATTTATAAACACATTAAAAATCATTCCAACACAATTCGGACCAAAATCTGATTATTTGCATTTTAATAATATTAAATTCATTTTTAAATTAATATAAAATCCCAAATATTAATTTATCAACTTTAAAATTCATCTAAAATTACCACCATGCTATTTCCACTCAAATAACTCAAAATAACTTTCAAAAACCATTTTTATCACTATTTACATCCAGATTTACCTTTATCTCAAATTTCGAATATTTAAGTATTATTTTCCCGTTATTAAAAACCAACCGAAATTACTATAATTAAAAATTATAGCTTATTCTATTGATTAAACCCGAATCCATTCATTCCAACATCAATTAAGGATCCACATTGAACATTTAAAATGAATTAAATGTTCAAATTCAATGGCTTAAAAATACGGGATGTTACACACATCCTTCCTTGTTACCTTAGTCATCAGTGCTGTTGTACGAGAGAAATCCTTGATGAATATCTGGTAATAGCTAGCTAATCCAAGAGAACTCTTTTTCTCGGCCACCGCCTCGAGTCTCTTCAAATTATTAACATCCTCGATCTTAGTTGGATCGATTGACAACCCATTTTTTGATACTACATAACCAAGGAATTTCCCTTCTTTCTTCTAAAAATGACATTTCGAAAACTTTGCTTTTAATTAATGTTGCCTCAATGTCTCAAGCACTATTTTAAGGTGAGTCTCGTGATCTTGCTCACTCCTAGAATATATCAGGATGCCATCTATAGATAATAACATGAACCTATCCAAATGATCTCGTAAGATCCGGTTCATCAAATCTACAAAGAAAGCAGGTGCATTAGTCAACACGAATGGCATTACTAACCACTCGTAGGAACCATATCTTGTTTGGAACGCCATCAAAGGAATATTGTCCTTTGCAACTATCAATTGATAGAACCCTATCGCCAAATCCAACTGGAAAAATACTTAGGCTCCACTCAACTGATCGACTAATCATCTATTCTTAGCAAGGGATACCTATTCTTTATCGTATTCTCATTAGTTTACGATAACCAATTTACATTGTTAATGACCCATCTGATTTCTTCACGAACACCACGGTCGCTCTCCAAAGCGAACTGTTTGGTTTAATGAAATTCTTTCGTTCTAAGTCCACCAGCTGCATCTTTAACTCCTTCATCTTAGTAGGTTTCATTCTGCTAGAGGGTCTACTTATGGGTTCAGCTCCAAATACAAGATCTATTCGAAACTCAATAGCTCATTTCGGTTGTAGTCCTGTAATAGGCTCAAAAATATCTACAAACTCTCCAACGATAAAAACTCGATTTAACTTGTCTTTCTCCTCCATTACACCCAATAAAGCACAAACATCAAAATTCGAGTTCTCTACCGAGTATAAAATTTGATCGCTACTATTAGGGTGTCTTAGTGATATTTTTCTATCTTGGCAAAATATCCTAGCATCATATTTGCTTAATTAATCCATACCTAATATAATTTGAAAGCCCGCAAAATCAAATACATGCAAACTGCAGGTGAATATATGACCTAACACTCAAACTCTAAATGGTCACATCTCATCCCAAGAGTTACATAACCTCCTATTAGATTCTCAACCCTTAAGGAAGTAACAAGGTATGATTGTTATAAACTAAGCTTACCTACCAAACGATGAGAGGTAAAAGAATGTGATGCACCGGTATCAAATAATACTCTAAAAGGAATGCCATGAATCAAACTCAAACCTCCCATCACAGTCTTTCCTTTCTCCTCCGTTGTTGGTCTCGAGGCTGACGACTCCAAAATAAACACTTTTCCTTTCTCAGTCTTAGCTGGTTCTCTACACCGATTCTTGTAATACCCTATCTGGTCACAGTTGAAGCTCTTGATGTTCTTCTTTTCAATGACCTTCTTTCCTTGACCGGTTCGACACGCATGAGCAAAATGTCTTTTCTTGTCACATTTAAAGCAAAAAATATCAACTTTTCCCTTCTTGCAAGCTTCACCCTTTTGAGCTCCCTTTTTCTAAAAGAACTTTATTTTCTGATTTTGACCACCCTGAGCCTCTACTGGCTTGTTATTACTAAATAACACAAGCAACTTTTTGTTCCTCAGTGCCACCTCCACTACTACATCACAAGGTCTCTAAGGTGCGGTAATGTTGCTCTGGCAAGCTTTGGTTTCAATCCTCTAATGAACTTTTCATTCCTCTTGATTACCATATCCACGGTGGCATATCCATATCTAGACAACTCCTCAAATCTGGTGGCATACTCAAGCACATACATATCACATATTCCAACTCAGCAAGCTTTCTAAGCAAAGTTGACTTAGCTATTTTAGACTCGAATCTTTCTTCAAACCTCCTCCTAAACTTTGCCCAAGTCAAATTCTCCTCTGGTATCCCCATAGTTACATTATTCCACCAGTATAACACAGCTCCCTGCAATTGCCTAGATGTCAATCTCCTATTCTGCTCATCGTTTAGGCCTAAATTAGAAAAAATCCTTTCACAATGCAACAACCAATTTTCAACTTCGATAGCATCCTCCATTCGAATAAATGGCTTTCCTCCGAGTCCTGCATAATCCTGACTCAGCACAACATAATTGTTGACAACCGAAACTTCAGGATTTGCTCCTCCAGCATTACCACCAACTAATCCAACTACAACTCCAACTTGCATCATGTTGAAAAAAAACTAGTACATAGCTCCCATGTCTACTATCGGTGTCCCAACACCCACATTAGCAGTTATTTGTCGATCCGGATTCCTCCTAGTGCTGAGCCTGACATTTCCATTGGTTGTGGTACTTCCTCCATCGAGATTCACTCATCCGTTTCCTGCCTCTATATCTTACTTTCCTTAAATCTACATTTGAACCTTAGTAATATATGGAAGAATAGTCTAAGAGAGAGGAAAAAAATAGAAATAACTCATATACTTATATATAGCAAATACACGTGCATAACTATAGCATTATCCAATACCCCAATCTCATTCTTTAATTCATTACGATTATGTTTTCAAAAACTCTTTTAAAATTCAAAATTCTTTTGGTTTTACATAAACATTTTCCTTGATACCAAGTTGTAACATCCCTCATTCTAAGATCCGAAAATAAACGTTATTGATGCCCGGTCATCAATAGTATTATTCTTTGGTGATAAAACGAGATCAATTAATAGTATACATCAGAAGCACGGGAATATAAAAATTTTAAAACACATTTCATTAATAATTTTCATATTCATTACATAATCCAAAAACGTTGTTCAAATTCAGATAACATTTAATATTATAAAATACTCCAAGAGTGACATATGAAGATGCCCACTGTGTTAATCGGAGTTTACTACTAGATAGATATAACTTCTGCCACTACATACATTCGAACAAAATGATAACAACACAATGGACATAAATAAACTCCTATATAGCTAGCTCTGCCTCATGCTCATCTTTGGAAGCTTTATTCATCAAACCTAAAACCTAGAAACCTTACTCTTGAACTACTCAAATGAGCACCCAAAAGTTAAAGGGAAAAACAAAATTTTTGGATCAGACAAAAAGTATGGTATGAATAATATGCCATCTCGATAATAGATATATATCTAGTGAGACAACGCCGCTGAGCAGAATGGGTTTTCGCCTCACTAGTATCTTTTGAAAATATATCAATCACAATCATGCTCCTACATGCACAATGGTTAAATAAACATAAACAATCATATGCATGCATGCCAAATGAGTAAACTTGACCAATCTATCTTAATTAATTGATCGCATGTCTCTACTTTATGGTTTTCGTAGGGTTACTACAAACCTATACGATTGACTCGGATCTACCAG
This sequence comes from Allium fistulosum, assembly GCA_030737815.1. Taxonomy (NCBI): domain Eukaryota; kingdom Viridiplantae; phylum Streptophyta; class Magnoliopsida; order Asparagales; family Amaryllidaceae; genus Allium; species Allium fistulosum. The sequence goes on from CM060907.1 coordinate 328,503,959, forward strand.
ATATACCAAAATCCTCTAACTTACTATTAGAAAGAAACTGGACTGTCCGTCCGAACACAACCATCTTAGTGTTAACATAACTGTCTGTCAATCTTATAGTTTTGCTAGGCTCACTATAAAAATAATGGTTTTGTAGGCTAACCAATACCTATATAAGTTATAGATTCCTTTCGATGCGTAAACCTAATTTTAGTTTTACCCTTAACAAAGCCATACGCACTGGAATTATGAACTTATGTCAACTAGGGGCTAATAGTTGAAGCATAGGACATTACCCTACACCAGCCCCGTTATCTTTTCTATTCTCTGATCCTAGCCAATTTATCCTATCATAATTCATGTAACGGTGATAAGAACAATAATTTCACTAGTAAAATTCTGGGTTAGATACCTTCTTTATTTCCTTGAATACATAATTCTTTATTAGTGATTTAACCCTTGAAATCATACTTAAAACAATGAAATTATAGCCCTTTATTTTATCTAAAATATTATGCCAAGGTATATGCTTTTATAAAATAGCTCTCATTAACTTCGAAATCAATTTGAGATCGTCGCACCTCTAAAACCTTAGGCTATAAAGCCATATAATAAAGCTAATAGTATGAATAAAGTGCGGCATTAATATTGCCTATATAGATTATCGCATCCCTTCTATGTCGCTATTAACAAACAATTCTGATTTAGTAGAACACAGGGCCATAAGGTTAATATCATCTATGTCACATGGTATAAGTAAGTTATAAAGTTTGAATAGTATAAAGCTTTTAAACTTAGAAATATGGGAATGTCGACATTGATAACCTACGACATCAATACCGTAAAATCATTGATATCTGATGCTTTAAAACAGTAAGGTCGACATTGATGACTTCTGACATCAATGCCGTAAAACAGTTGACATTAAACTCATAAAATTGGGCCACTTTGTCACTATAATAATAATGCCGAAATTGATAATAGGCGGCATCATTGCCATTTTATATACTAGCGACATCACTGCCTAAAATAATTAATGTCAGAACTACTAATTGCGACATTGCTGCATTAAGCTATGGCGTCAAACAGAAAGCATGCGACATTGTTTAAAACCATGATGAAAACTTACGGCATTACTATAGCCGATATAAAATATATGGCATTGTTGCAATAATACCTTTACCTTGAAAGCAATACTAGCGGCATTACTATTGCCGATGTAAAATATGCGGCATCAGTGCCGCTATAAATATTAATGCCCGTATAAATAAGTGCGACATTGCTAGCTGCGGCATGAATATACATCAGCATTGATTAATAACGATGTGGAAATCTCGTAATTAACATAAAAACTATTTTATTTCTTTAAAAAAATAATTTCTTTTCACCAACCCCAACCTCTGTCCAATTTCTATTGGTTAAAAATATACTTTATCGATTTCTTTTCCAGAAAACTACGGTAAACCAGATTTAACATTCCCAAAGTATTTTGCAAGCCATTTAACTTAAATAATTATTTTAATATAATTATTAAGCCTTTCTAGTCTAATAAATTCATATAAAATCATAAACACTTGGAGAAAATCCTTAAAAATCACCGAAAATCAGAATTAACATATTCTTTGATATATAAAAATTTCAGGACAAAAAACGTTATTTAATTGTTTTTAATAACTATAACCCGAAATAAATCATTTTTCTTACTTTGGAAATTCATAAAACACTCATACTTTTTTGGAAAGTTATGAAATTAGAAAACCACTTCTAAAATAATGTTATGAACATCATATCCAAATTTAAAGTCAATTGGATGTTGTATACTAGGTTTTCACTCTTAAAACCTATTTAATAATTCCATAATAAATCCAATAATTCATCATCTAAACATATAATCATCTAAACAATCATAACATGGCACAATAAAAATATAAGATTCGGGTTTAGGCATAAAACCAAAATAAACAAGCAATAGTGAGATCAATAACTATTGTTCATCTTGATTAGATAAAGAGATTGAGATTTAAGTGTTGATTTGATCCCCCTAAGTTTTATCCTTTGATTCTCTAGCCTTTTGTCTTCTTAAATCTCCTAGTAATGGTCGATCTTGTCTTTATTTTAGTTTGTATCAAGTGATTGTGAGTGAGAAAGTGAGAATGAAAGGGTTTATGTTTAGAAAAAAGGCTTTTTTTATTTTGCCTCTCACATTATTCCTCCTTCTTATTTAAGTCGTATTCAATCTTATTACTCATTAATTAAGACACGACCTATTTAATTGTCAAATCTTCTTTCTCTTATTTCAACACATTATTTTATCTAATTTACCTAACTAAATATCCAAAGTAATGTTACTCAAAATTAGGGGTGTTACATTCGACATGACAATCATCCATTGCACTTTGTTAACGAACTCCGGTAAGCCCATCACCTGCCAACAAAGTGTTGAAAGTACCCTCTTCATGTAAAATATATCAATCTCCACAAACATCTTCATCTACAACCTCACTCTCCCCATGTGTCACCAATTAACACCTAGCACTTCAGCAAGGGAATCAAGTTTGAGCAATGCTCGAACTTTGCAACAGACAGGGACTTAGTGAACATATCTGATGCGTTCTTTTTGGTGTAAATCTTCTAAATATGTACCTGCTTTTCTTTATTCATAGAGATAATGAAAGACTTTCTTATCTCTATGTGCTTTGTCCTCGAACTAAATACCAGATTTCCAACCAGATGTATTGTGCTTTGACTATCGCAATTTACTACTGTACTCCCATAAACAAAGCCTAAATCATAGAAAAACCTCTTCAAGTAAAGTGCTTTCTTAGCTGCTTCAACAACAACTATCAATTCCGCCTCTGTAGTAGACAATTCGACCATAGTCTGCAAACTCCCTCTCCAACTCAAAGACTGTCTTTCCAAGTGTAAAAACGGAACCCGAGGTTGACTACCTTCGATCTTTGTCTCCGGCATAATCAGAATCACAAAATCCGACCAAGCCAAAATCTTTCTCCCTGTCGCCAGAAACAAGCTTATAATATGTTGTTTCTCTAAGATATCTTAAAATGTACTTCACTGCTTTCCCAATGCGATTTCTCTAGATTAGCCATATAGCGAGTAACCAAACCAACCGTCTGTGCAATATCCGGTCTCATACATAGCATAACATACATCAAGCTTCCAATCGCACTAGCATAAAGTACCTTCTTCATATAAACTTTGTCTCCGTCTGAGATCGAAAAGCTCTTCTCTAAAAGCTGAATGTGCAAAAGCATGGGCGTACTAATTTCCTTTGCCTTCTCCATGTTGAACCAAGCAAGCACTTTCGGTATCAATCTCAACATCTTCAGCTTTCTCTCTTTGGATTTCGATCTTTAAAATCTTTTTTCTTCACCAAGATCTTTCATCTCGAATTCCGCATTTAGCTTCAATTTTAACCTGTCAAGTTCAGCTTTGTCCTTGGAAGCGATTATCATATCGTCCACATTAAAAAGTAAATATATCAAGTTACCATTATTCATTTTCTTAAAATAAATGCAAACATCTTTAATGCTTCTACCAAAACCAAGATTAAGCATAAAAGAGTCAAACATCTTGTACCATTGCCTAGGCGATTGCTTCAAACGATATAGAGACTTCTTCAACTTGCAAACCCATTCCTTCTTTTCAGCGTCTACAAATCCTTCTAACTGCTTCATATAGATGGTCTCCATGATGCATCCTTTGAAGATTGCATGTTCTTTTGTGTATAGTGGTTGGAATAAAATTTTCTAAAAGCTGCTTGAACATCTTCTTCATGGAGATTATTTGCAATAGGATTTTCTAAAAAGTTTCCGCATGGAGGTGATAAAATAGCCAATGAAGTAACCTTTATTGTCGTTATAGTTATGTAAGATGATGATCCGTGTACTATATCTGAAAATTTATAACATAGACAACGTCATTGTAGAAGAAATTAATAGGTGGAAAAAAGAAAAATACACTTATTAGTTAATCCATGCTTGGAAAAGGCAGTTGGATTACCTTACTAAAGTTAATTTGGGGATTAACTTGCAAAAGACATGTATGAAATAAAATTCCCCTTTTCTTAGTGGGGAAACTAGGGAAAATAACAAACTTTGAAGAAAAAAAATTAGGTTGAAGGAATCAAATTTTAATTTTAGACTAAAGGACAAATGCTAGTTATATTTAGCATTATATTCAACTTTTACACTATATAAAATGCTAGTCATAACTTGCATTTGTTCATTTTTATATTATACAAAATACTAGTTATAACCAGCGTTGTTCTTCAGCCAAAAAAATAAATTTGTTATCCTTCAACCTAATTTTTTTAATAAGTTTGTCCTTGTGCATGTTTTCCTGTTTCTTAGATCTCATATATTTGTTTTCTAATAGTTAAAAACACATCCAACAATTGATGAGATATTTGAGAAATATTCACATGATATGCCTGTTCTTGATTTGAGTAAGATCCAAAGCAAGAAATTTGACTATGATAATCCTTGTTGATAGATAAATTATTCATTTATTGTTTTGTAAAATCAAACAATCCAAGTCGAAAATAATATTGTTTTTCTCCATTCACACCGTTTTAATGTATTCTTCCATTTTGGTTAAATATACTTGTTTTTCTCTTTTCATTTATTAATGTATCCATCAAATATGATTTCTCTATTCATATCGTTCACGTACGTGATACATTTCTACGTTTAATTGTTAATTTTCTACTTCATGTTACTTTAAAATTAATTTTTATTTCTGACAGTGCAAGTAAATTTTCATTAAATATTATAATTTTGTGTTCAATTGAAACTAATGAAAATTGTAATAAATAATTTTTTTTTTTAACTTACAGATTAAAATGATCGGATTAAATTTATCGGTTTTTACACCGGTGTTGTTGGATTATGATAAGGTATTTTTCGTACAGCAATGCTACTTCAACCGGCTAAACCCCCAACCGGCTGCATACGGGATAAATCGCCGCCACAGAATTATCCCCCGGATTTTTACCAGCCGTTGGATTTTAGATCCGTCTTTCCGTACTGCTTGCAAGCCAGTCGTTGTAGCATAACTGTTATTTGTGTTAAGGTTGTATCAAAGAACATCATGGAGTTCGTGACGGAGACGGTTAGAATCCAAAAAAACAAATAGAAAGCAGCACGTGAGGTTCCCGAATGAGACGGTACTTATGCGGTAAGAATCCAATAAAAAATAGAAAGCAGCTCATGGAGCTCCTGACGGAGACGGTAGTAATCCAATAAAACATCCGCTGTCCACTCCGATTCCTCCGCTAAGATTGACGGTACTACTCGCTCCGTCAAGCAGTTCCAATCAATTTAAACCCAGCCTTACACGGTTCGTGTCCGAAAATAAATTCAGAAGAAACTCATATTTTTCTTCATTATTTCCCATTTTTGTATTCGTTTTCCCCCCTCTTCTTCTCTCTCGATTGCTTATTGCTTTCGAGAAAGAAGAAAGTTTGGTCAACAATCACTACATTTCTTCCGTTTAGCGATTTCCTCGATTGGGCGCTGCTCACATAGGTATTGTAATTTATTTATCGTCTCCTGATTTTGTATTAATTTTGCATTATTGTTTGATGATTGGCCTTTCTGGAAGCTGCATTTTTTGTTTTCTTTATTTCATATGGAAGAAATTGTTGGATTGTGTTACGGATCTGAAAGAATTGAAGATTTCGTTTGCTGGAAAGTAATTAAACTGAATTCCATTTATCTGAAAGATTTGTATAGCGTTATATGATACAGCATATGAATTGCATCATACATTGTTTGTTGCTGTTAACGTTGAAATGTTGATTTGTTTCTGTAGTAAGGAGCTGTGCTTTCATGCCATGGCTAATCTTCCAGACTTTCAGATTTGGGTACCTGTGAATAATTCGTGGATTAAATAGTTTAAACATGGTCCATTAATGAATGATAGTGTTTGTTGATAAAGTTTGATAGGCACATTTGACCGTTGTTGAACAATTAGGATGTGAATAATGGATGGGTCGCTGTATATTCTCATGACATTGACTAGTGATGTTTGTGTTCATAGATAGTTGGAGGTAGCAAGAAATATCATGTTAGACATGATAACCCAATATGATTTGCATTCTTGGAACAAACGGCAGAAGTCATTTAGGCATAAATGATAAAATTGAATTGATTAGTTAAAGAATGGACATCACCTTATGCAAAGCTGAAATGAAAAGAAACGTTTTGTGACCTTAGTTAAACTTGAAAGGTTCAGTACAGTATGTATTGCTGATGCATTATTGATTTTACAACCTTTTGCATTTACTTTAGTATTGCATCTTTCTTTGAATACTCTAGGTAATAGTGTATATGTTCTTTTGAATGATTTTTTTTTTCTTTTTCTTTTTGTGTGGCTCTAGGACAAGATGGCTGCCAAGCAGGGGTTTACTGTAGACTTGGACAAGCCTCTCGTCTCTCAGGTATATTATGTACAGGATAACTTATAATTTTGTTGTATAATGTACTATGATGCATATCCTTGGTACATTCAATATAATTAATTTAGAAACTTTTTTTCTTTATTTTTTTGTTTGTTTGTCTTTTATTTATTATTTATTTTTATTTACCAATTCACATAAATAGAATTGGTCTCCACAGTAATCTATTAAGTTCATTCAATGTGCCATTATGTTTAAAACAGTCGAAATGCAATATAACATACAACTCATCCAAATATAACATACAACTCATCCAAATTTGCACATAATCTCTTGTGTGAATTTCGTTGATGTTGAAGAATTAATGTTTCTTCTACTGTTAATAATATCTCAGTTTTGATTATTATATCAACTAAAGCTCATATCATGTTTACTGGTCTATTCCATTTGAAATGTGGCCGGTTAAATGGATATATTCTTTTCAGGTTGGATACCTTGGGGAAGCATATCAAGAATGGGTTCACACACCTATTGTTAGCAAGGACGGTCCCTGTTTTTTCGGAAATCCTTTTCTGGAGGTATTCTTCCATTTCGATCAGTAAAACTTTTACCAATGGTTAAGTTCCCAACATTAGGCAATGTTGACTTTTTAGATCAGATGAGTTATTTATTGTTTCATAGATTGTGCGTTCTGTTTTGTGCTCTTAACTTGCCAAATACATTACTGTACTTCAATATAGCGCTAGAATTTCATCACCTCAAGTTTTGTTAAAACACTACTTATGCAGCTCAACCAAAATTTAAACAGATTGGGTGAATCTCCATATCCATACAACTTCGTTTCTCCATCTATCCACCATCAACGTCCTCACATCAAAATGATTTGATTTGAGCTAAAATTTTGTACACCTGTATTTTTATTATGAGGATCATCTGTACAAAGTTTTGGATCATTTTGAAACCGCTTAACCTTTAAAATCAACAGCTAAAATATATATTTTGATAACTCGTGTTAACTTAGAATTTTCAAGGGCAAAAAGTTTTGAATCGATTTCATTTCTTGTAAAGATGATCTGCATAATGAAAGGACCATTTCATCGGAAATTGCTGTAAACCGTAATTTTTAGATATGAAAAATAATCGGTGATAAATGAGTAATGAAAGGTTAGATGTATCCAGATATCTACCTCTTCTAAAAACAAATATATCTAATGGTCAAAATTTGTGTTTTATTTTGTGTCTTAATAGCTGCCCCCCCCCCCCCCCCCCTCAACCCCTCCCCAAACCCAAACCAACACGCACGCGCGCATTTATATATAGTGTAATACAACATATTGTGAACCTCCGCTGCTTTTCCAACACTGATAACAATTTATTTCAACCTTGATAGTTCTTGACAAAAACAAGATGGTGGGTTATTCCAACAGTATGGATACCAGTTGTATTTTGGCTCGAGAGTGAAGCTATGCGCAAGGGGCACACTGCACCACAAGTTGCTATTATGCTTGGTTTTGGCCTATTGATTTGGACTTGGTTGGAGTACACTCTGCATCGCTTCCTTTTCCACATAGACACGAAGAGCTACTGGTAAGTGTCTATTTGATTTACTCAAATACATTTATGTTTTTATTCATCGACTGTTTATCTTAATTTTGAATTGCAGGGCAAATACAGCTCATTATCTTCTTCATGGATGCCATCATAAACACCCTATGGATCATCTACGTCTTGTTTTCCCTCCTGTAGCAACTGCTATTATTTGTGTTCCGGTATGCTTATAGTTAGAATCTGAATATTATTTTATTTTTGTATAACAGGAAAGCTATATAGAAAAAATGGTTTATTACCTGCATGCCTGATTATTCTGTGAACTTTGTTATAGTTGTGGAACCTGCTTAGACTCTTTGCAACCGATTCTACTACCCCTGCTATTTTCGGAGGAATTTTACTTGGTTATGTGATGTATGATTGTACCCACTATTATGTTCATCATGGCCAGCCAACTATAAATCCATTCAAAAGAATCAAGGTAAAAAGTCATGTAGTTATTAATAGAGGAATATCACGACTATTTGTTAATAACATAAACTTCTGACTGTTATACTCCTCTGCTCCATGTCGAACTTTTGACTGTTATACTGAACCTCTCTCATTTCTTTTTTCCTTTTCAGAAATTTCACTTAAACCATCACTTTAGGGTTCAAGATTTAGGGTTTGGAATAACATCTTCTTTGTGGGACATTGTGTTTGGAACTCTCCCACCACCTCCCGGGAAGAAATTATGAAGTGAAGAAGCTTGAGTAGGATTTCAAATATGAATTTGTATATCGAGTTGTATGTAATTACTCATCTCATAATAGTTGTGTTATCGATGAATCTGGTTGTGATTGATTGTGTTCTTGATCATGATAGTGTATTCGGTGGTTTTGTTGGGATAAAGAATTTAATAATGTTAAATTATCTTTGTTTTTTGTTGCTAACTCATGTTTATTTTAGTTTCTACTGTATAAGTGAAGCTTTAGATGTTTTGGTGATTTAGTGATAACAAAGAGAAAATGTACATTACGAATCATATACGGCTTGTTTTCTCTTGTGCAGCAAAATTACATGGTATCCTTGAAGTTAAAATTTGAATATTAGAAGCATGTAAATACCAGTATATAAGTATTGTCCATTTTATACGTTGCGCGGATCAGCAGTCCTTGAAAAACGATGGGCCATGGGCCAGTCTGAATCAGAAAGCATCCAACCCATGAACAGTTCAACTTGATAAACCCGGTTCTTATAATAAAACGATACCGAACTAGAAAATGTTTTAATTATAAACCAGGCCAAGAGGGCTTTTGATAATGACTTATAAGTAGCAGAAGTAGCTGATAAGTTGCTTTTAGAATTTGAAGTGACTTAAAAGAAGCAAATAAGCTGAAAAGTTGTAAGTAACAAATATTTGCTTATGACTAGCTTTGAATTTTACTACTAAGGTTTACCGTAATTTTAAATTATCTATCAAAACACTTTAATTTATTGCGGCTCATTTAGAACGGCTTATAAGTTGTTGTCAAACGAGTATAACTACCAGATCTGAACTCTAGTAAGATAAAGACCCTATTTTTCGTTTTTAGATTATATGATCTTCTGCGATTTGTTTGATTTCTCTTCTTCCATTGTAGATCTGCTCTGAACAATGTTGCATGTAGCTTTCTCGACTACCATGCTTATATCAGATCTGAATTTGGGGGACTTGTTCTTCGGTCTTGCTTCATTTTTCATGGATAAGTTCAGATCTTTCGAAGTTGCGATTTCTTTTCAATGGACATGCTTTTGATGGTTTGTCAGATCTTTTACAGATGATGACAAAGCTTGACCGAGACAACAGAACTACTTTTGCTAGATATTTATGTTTGAAAATTTCAATACGTGGGCAATATATGTTAAATAAATGTGTAGTGCTATTTTGATGTAAAGTCTAATTAAAGTGATCAAATTATGAATTAAAGTTAAAAAGTTTACACGTATAATTATCATGGTATTAATGTGTAGATACTGGGGCAATTCTATTTTGTTGAAGGGTCAAATTAGAAAATTCAACCTTATAAATAAAGGATTATGGTCCTCAAATTACATAAGCTTCAGTTGTTCTTTTAATCTCTTCTATGAAAATAATTTAGATCTAAGGTTTATGTCAATCTGGAAGATCAGATCTAAGAGCATCTCCAACAGTTTGGAGTGCGAAAATTTGATTTTCCGCACTCCAAAATGTTGGAGCCCTCATTTCTACAACAGAAATGAGGGCAGGCGCCTGTTGAACAGGCGCCTGGGCATCAGGCGCCTGTTCAACAGGCGCCCGTGTTTGTTAGATATCAGGCGCCTGTTGAACAGGCACCTGTACTTCAAAATTTTGATATCAGGCGCCTGTTCAACAGGCGCCTGTACTCAGGCGCCTGTTGTACAGGCGCCTGACACCCAGGCGCCTGTTCAACAAGCGCCTGGTCCACTCCCAAATTCTCACACTTTCGACTCTACTTTCTGCACTATGGAGAATTCCCAACCTCTGTTGGAAGCTTCTTTGGGTGCAGATTTGAGAATTCTGCACATGTTGGAGATGCTCTAACTCTCATCTTTTAAACCCATCTCATTCTCTGAATGAAAACAGCAACTATGAATTTAGATCTAATATAAGATCTAGGGTTTGTGCCAATATGAAAAACCAAATCAAATTTAGTTTTCCAACAAAAACTATGAATTCAGGTATGACTTCCGCTAACCCGTTTACTTTCCTCTATTTCTTTTCCATTAAATCAATATGGGTCACGTATTCAGATCTAGGGTTTCATGATTAATCGGTCTTAAGATATATTGAAATCCTAACAAGTGGTGTCGGAACCACCCATCATTGATTTTATGGGAAATTTTTTTTCTTTTATTTATGAGTAAGTTTTGAATTGAACTTTTTTTAGAAGTCCTATAATAATCTTGCTTAAGTTTCAGATCTGCTTGATATATGCATCAAGAACTTTTTAATGATGATTTTGGATTTGGTTTATATCAATTTTTTGTTGTAAATTGAAAGGCTAATTTATGAAATTGTTTTGGTGTAGAAATATAGATAGATCTAAATGATCTGTATGTTAATTATGAAATATGATAGAATTTTGAAATCATTAAACTATAAGAAATAATCCAACTTCCTCTAAATTTCGAAAACAACTTATATTGGTTAAAGCATTCACATGTTTATTATTGTATGTTTTATAAATAAGTTGTGAATTCTAAGGTGAGGAATGTTTTGGATCTGATATGTACAGTCTTTTTTTAATGTTTATAAATGGTATAAACAGATATATATAATTTAGAACCATTTATGCAAGAAATATAAATATGGTTCTATGGTTATTTTACCTTACTTAACTTTTGATTAAGTAATTTGGATATTTATATAAGATATTTGGGCTATTTCAGAAATTTTGGTTAATTGGAAATAAAGTATGCTCCTTTAATGTGTCAATGTTTATTTTTTATTGAAATAAATTTTAACATGACACTAGTTTACATTTTGGACCACATAACGGTCAATTGCATTTATTTATATCATAATTGCATTAAATGCGGTTGTTATAGTAATAAATTAATTAATTTATTGTCATAAATGCAGTAAATGCATCAATTGCAATAAATTTAATGATGCAGCATGTTTGTATTTGAAATAAGAAAAGACGTAAGGTTTATTATTTGATGCATTTATGTTTAATAGTTACATATATTTTATATGTTTGAACCATGCTTATTGAAAACATGTTTCACTTTCGTGCTTTGGTTAACATAAAATAAAAGGAGCATCAGTTTTCATATTTTACCAAAATACATGGTTATTAACCTTAACTAAGTATTCAAATAATAAACTAAAGATAAAGTGACACAATAGCATACTATATAGCTACATTATGGTTCAGATGTACATTATAGCTACCACATGTTATTTAGTATGACAGTTACTATGTCATTTATGCATAATTTTATATGGCATTTAATTCTGGCGTTCATCTATGACATTTGTTATGTGATTTATTTATAATATCTTGTATCATATTTATTTAGAAAATGTCATGAGTGTAACCACATACTTAAAGTAAAAGACTATAACAGCTATGATTAAAACATGTTGTGCCATGGTTATAATTTTGAGATTTTCAAGTGTCATATAGACTTAAAATGCTTTTGGGAGTACATATAGACTTAAAATGCTTTTGGGAGTATTTTATAGCACTTGAAATATTGTACATGCACTAAGAAATAAATTCAAATATATTTTTTGGTGTCTCTTTGCTTTTTGTACATGCACTAAGAAATAAATTGTTAATATCCTACATTTCAAGTGAGCTAATTGAAATAACATGTCACCAAAGTGACCTCTCTTATTTTAGTTATTTATGAAAATGTTTGATATTTGTGTGTATTTATTCATGCGGATGTTAGCCAGCCTAAAGGAAGACTAATATTTGACCGAATAACTTATATATGTGTGGTGATAAATATGTGATAATTATATGGTTTTACAAGTGAATAACTAATTGTCCCAAAGGAAGATTGTTATTTGAATTGAATTTATTATTAGTGTTTGATCATTACAACAAGAGTACCACTTACAGTTAATATTACTGTCCAAAGACTTGATATTAATATTGTGCTAGGTATCTTGAGAAGAGACTTACTAATTATTTGAATTTACTATGGCTGATATTTGGATATGGGCATATACGGTCAATCCTTAATTTTTGTTCAATTTTCAATTAATTTGACTAAAGTCTCTGCCAATTTTTATGTTCTCATCTTGTTTGGAACTAACTCTAAGGATTATTAAGAGAACATGCTGTTTGTTCTTAACTTCATGGATCTAGCTCTTACAATTAGGAGGGTCACACTCACTCATATTATGGTTGAATGCTCTTATAATGTTATGAAGAACATTCAAAGGTGAGACAATTCAAAAAGAAAGAGTCAAAATATCATAAAGTAAAATATTTCAGAAGCTTTCAAGGATGTGGTATCCGTAGGGATAACCAATTTTAAGGAGTTCTTTATTGAGAATGAAAAGCATTCTGTTAAAATGGTAAGGAGAAACAAGCATGCTTTATATTGCTTGATTCCATAAAGTCAAAATAAAGGAAACATAAATAAGTACTATATGGAAAATACTGCTTTAAAAGTTAAAGACACTCAAGTTATTGTTAGTTTTTCTTGTACTCTCTTTATGCACAGTATAACCATTTTACGATTATTATTAATTTTTTTAAGAATAAAATGACCTTTATTAAACTCATTTCACATTGTGGTAAGAAGAAGAGAGATTGAAGCATGGTAAGATAGAAAGTAACTATTTATCAACATTGTAAATAAATGTATAAATAAGAATAAAGAAGTCGCTAAGAATCTAGAAGAAAAGAAATAACATATAAATATTTTTATAGTTGTTTCTTTAATAAGATATACAGATATATAAAGTAAAGTTTATAGATATTTTTTAAGATATTATTGTGATTTCAGTAATATTGTTTGGATTTATTTGATATTTTTGTTATGCTGTCATTTAGATGGATTTCGGTTTTCTATTTCTAATATGAACAAATTGGGTTATTACTATTCATTTAGAAATAATAAGATTGATTTATGAATAAATTCAAACATTGTTGGAATTAAAGCTCTTAATGTTTAAAATATAGCTTATATATATCTACTTATGCTAAATACCTTTTATAATGAAGTCTCAAATTTTGACTCGATGATTAATATGATTATTTGTTTCAGATTACTAAATAATTGTAGATTGAGGCACTAAAGATAGCAAATACTTTGTTAGTATTCTAAGCGACTTAAAAACTACAAGTTTTATAAACCCACACTAAGAAAAAATTATAAGATGGGAAATGCTACAATTTTTGAGGATGTTGAGTTTGGAGGAGAAATAAAGTACGAATCATTGTCTTTAAGGAGAATCATCATCTTCGATTCAACTACAATTACTTCTTCGAATAATGTATAGGATTTGTTTCCTTTCAATAACAAGAAGTAAACTAAGAACCATAATAAGACAATGTTAAACAAAATTTTAAGGTATGTATCATTGTCTTTAAGGAGAATCATTATCTTTGATTCAACTACCGTTACTTCTTTGGATAATATATAGGACTTGTTTCTTTCATTAACAAGAAGTAGATTAAGAACCATAATAAGACAATGTCAAACTAAATTTTCTTCCAATTAAGGTTATTGTTTCATGAAAACAAACTTAACAACCTCAAAGTGCAAGGTCACTAAGGAAATCCACTTGAAAAGAAGAAATACTATTCCAATGACTATATAGTATTTTTTCATAAAGATAAATATTGGATTGGTGAAGATGATTCTTTGGACTTGCATCAATCCATATAAGGTACTAATTTGAAATGTAGATTTAAGGTATGAATATATCGTCTAAATCTATAAGGATAATAAATTTTAAGATCTTTCCTACCACCTTAAGGTAACAAGATCATTGGTTATGAATAATTATTCAAAACAAAAATGGATCAAGTGAGTATTGTGGAAAGGTATAAGGCTCATTTCAAAAAGGACTATACTCAAAAGGAAAACAATGTTTTATTTTTATAGAGACTTTATCTTTGGTTTTACTAAAAGACTCTTTAGAATTATTTTGAAACTTGTTGTAGATTATGATTTTAAGCAATATCGGAGGGATATTAAAGTAATGTTACTCAATGGAGACATTGATGAAACAACTAAGAAAACCATCTATGGAGTACCCTTTTGTATTAGGGATTCAAATACACCATTATCATTCATGGAGTGCTATTTGGATTATCACAAAAGGGCTAGACAGACAAGGCTTTAAAAAAGGAGGGTTTGGTATGCAAACTGCAAATCAATTCTCTTTTACCAAAATAGACAAATGTTGCCTTATATAGTAATACAAGAACATCCTTGAAGCTAAAGAAATGCAAAAGATTCCTCATGCATTTGCGGTGTGGAGTCTAATGCATGCTAAAGCATATACACATATGGATATTGCGTGTATTATTTGGCAGATATCTTACTGACATTAAAAGTGGATCAGTTGTTAGTGATCAAAATGGTTACGAGATATCTTTAAGAAATAAAGGATTATATGCTCAAGATGGATTGTTTGGAGATCATAAGGCATTATAGTCTGAATATTTTGGATACCAAGAGTATAAAAGATCCACTTCAGATAACAATAATATTGTTGTTGTTGTTGTTATTTTTTTTGGATGAAGTTATATAAGGAAAGCTGTCATACAGATACTTATAGTCTTTTTTGCTATCTTTCGTTATAGGGCATCCAACGATGGAAAATAATTATGCAATTTTTTCATAAAGTAATGGACTGTTGAATAAATAAATTAAAAGATCATTAAAGTAATATTGTAATAATAAACGACATATTATTTTCCAGTAAGGGGAGAGTGCAAAATAGATTGTAATTCATAGAGCATACTGTGACAAACTAAACTATGGTGGATCTGCTTACAAAAGGATTATCACCCAAGGTCTTTCATGAGCATCTTGCTTAATTGGTGTAACTTTATGTAAGAATATTTTAGTTCAGTGGGAGTTTGTATTTGGTACTGTCATATGACACATTGCTCTATACTTTGGATACAGATATATATCAACTTCTTTTTTCTGATCAGAAATAATGTAATAAAGTTTTGTTTGCACTCTAGGTTGTTCAGATACTGAACGTTTTGATCTCACTAAAGTAGCACCAGTTGGAAATAGCCATGTATAGATCACATCTCATGTAATTTCCATGCTACGCATCTTGATTGTGTTGGTATATGTGACCATTGATTGGTTTAGTTACATTGAAGGTAACGAAAGCCACTTTGATCCTTTGTCAGCATAGTTAATGGGCGAGATTGTTTTAGAAACACCTTATGTTATAAATAGCAAATTTTGGGGCTCATAAAGTTAAACACATTTATAAGTTTATTACATATATGGCCTAAGAGGAGATTGTTGGAAAGTTTCAATATGTGGGCCACATATGTTAAATAAATGTGTCGTGCTATTTTGGTGTAAAGGCTAATTAAAGTGATCAAACTATGAATTAAAGTTAAAAGGCTTACATGTATAATTGTCATGGTATTAATGTGTAGATACTGGGGCAATTATATTTTGTTGAAGGGCCAAATTAGAAAATGCCAACATTATAAATAAGGGGTTATGGTCCCCAAATTACATAAGCTCCGGTTATTCTCCTAATCTCTTCCATGGAAATAATTCAGATTTAGGGTTTTTGTCAATTTAGAAGACCAGATCCAACTCTCATCTTTTAGATCTATCTCTTTCTCTTAATCAGTTTATGAAAGCAGCAACTATGAATTCAGATATAATATAAGGTCTAGGGTTATTGTCAATATGGAAAACCAAACTAAATTTACTTTTCCAATAGCAAATATGAATTCAGGTATGGATTTCGCTAAACCATTTACTTTTCTCTATTTATTTTCAATTAAATCAATATGGATCACCTATTCAGATCTATGGTTTCATGATTAATCAGTCTTAAGGTATATTGAAATCCTAACAATTTGTGCATCCATCCCTATAAAAATTCATGCAATGAACAATAATGTAAAATTAAAATAGGTTATACCAGATTATCTAAGAGCGCAGAAGTGGGAGGCATTTTGCATAGCGAAGCTCTGTTGGCTATCCCATCCATTCTAGGTGGTAGGTAAGCACTTACAACCATTCTGCATGGATTGTCTTGTTGAGGCTATCTATGTGGGAGACGTGTTTTGATTTCTTTCCCCTGATCATGACTGCATCACTTATAAGTTTGCAAGTTTGTGATTCAATAGATGAAGTAAATCTAAAAATTATATTATATTTATCATGCCATATGCTCCATACACAAGTTGATAGCACTACTTTGCAACATACTACTCCTATTTTTTCAAATAAATTTGGAATTTAGAAAACCCACTTGTTCTATGATGTTTAAGTTTTCCTGATGTGTTATGGCATAACGTAGCTTGTTTCGACACCAGTCCCGCACCTTAAAGCTGTATTCACATTTAAAAAATAGATGCTCCATGGTTTCATTATGTTGCATGCATAAAAAACACACTTACCGTCAATTATCACACATCTATGAACGAGTTTTTCTTTGCTTGACATGTAGTTATTGATTATCTTGAATAGGCAAATAGCCATTTTTGGTGTTTGAATGTTGTCCCACACAAAATCTGCCCATTATTCTTTATTGTGTGTGATTCTGACTGTCTCCCATATTGCTTTGAACTTATATTTTCCATTTTTACTTCATGACCATGCCCAAATATCTTTCTCATTACTGTAAATTTTTGTTGCTATGATTTCCTCTTTGAACCTTCTTTATTAGCTCATATTATCAGTTTTCCATTCATTTCCTTCAATTATCCTTTCAACCAAAATGTTCTAACCTCTCAACATTTCAGTTGTACCAACACCTAGCCATTGAATAAGTCTTCCACCCTTCAGCCATGGGTCAAACC
Source organism: Allium fistulosum (assembly GCA_030737815.1). Classification (NCBI taxonomy): domain Eukaryota; kingdom Viridiplantae; phylum Streptophyta; class Magnoliopsida; order Asparagales; family Amaryllidaceae; genus Allium; species Allium fistulosum. The sequence continues at coordinate 328,521,413 of CM060907.1, forward strand.
ACATACAGGTTGAATTTCCATCTACCATTCTTTTCTCAGTACACTTTAATGCTTCACCTCTGATTCTCAAAGTGTGTTTTCAAACACCCAAATAGAAATTTTTGATCTCCATATCCCAGAAAGATTGGTTCTAGATGTATTTAGTTCTTATCCACTTTGCCTATATGTCTTCTCCATTTGGCACTTTCCACAACAGTTTGATTCCTAATGCTGTGTTCAAATCTTCAAAAGTTCTTAACCCTTGTCCTCCCTCTTTTTCTACATACTACTTTCCATGGAATTTTACTACCTTTACCATTCCAAAGAAAGTTAAGGTAAACATGCTTAATTTTATTAATAGTCGATGTTGGTAGTCTGAAATATTGCATCCAATATGTAACAATCAAGAAAACAATAGATTTAACTAGTTCTAATCTGCTTAGCAGTTTCACTTCCCAGCCAACTATTTGTTAGAAATCGGGTTTTCTGTAAAACAATGAGAAATTGATCTTAAGGCTGTTTAAACACTAGAGAGAGTGAAGTGTGCATTAACTATTTACTTATGAACTTAAAACTCTACCTATTCTAATTGTAAACGGAAACATCTAATCAGAGAATAAGTAAGTAATAAAGTAAAATGCAGTAAAGTAAATAACACCAGAGACTTTTATACAGGTTCAGATTGATCAATCCTACATCCAGTCCTATACTGCACAATATAGAATTTCACCATTACTGCTTGCTCTCTATGGATGGTAAGAACACCTTTACAACATCGATTTCACGGGCTACAAGATAATCCCACTTGATTTACGGGCTACAATAACACCATCTTCTTTATACAACCAACAAAGAGTATGGTAAGTAGTCGTACCTTTAATACAGATTCTTGTAGATTCAATACAATGATCCTACAGACCTCCAACGGCAATATATCTTTGAATTCTTTGAGGAATAAGATGAAGTTAGAGAGGGAACGTATGAATTCAAGTAGAAACTCTCTAATATTGCGTGGTTTGCAAATCGGTGATGAATTAGAGTGAAATAGTATCGATTTGCAAGGAGAATGAAAGAGTATGCTTGGAATTTTCTTACAAAAGTATGGAAGAGAAAGAGTAAAGAAAAAGGAGAGAATTGATTGGAAAATTCATTTTCCAAAGACTTTAAATAGTGGTTGAAAAGACATGCTTTTGGTGAAAAGGTGGCTGGAAAATCCCTTAATTTGAATTTTAAAAAACTGACCAACGAGACATTTGTCAACATATCCCCTTATGTCGACATATAGGCATTTTTCAAAGAGAACAGCAACACCAATAAGCTTTGCAAATTTTTAGATTTCAAAGACCTTATATTTGTGAATTTTTTGTGAATCGGTTGAGGTCAATGGTTGATGATCTCAAGTATAATTGTCATGGGGTCTTTAACAAGGAATTCTAAGACTCAACCAACCACTCATTACTTCAAACACCTTTGTCTTTCAACATTCTTCTTCAATCAGTTTTGTTCTTCCATTGCACTGATTAACCTTCATATACAACCATTTTCTTCCACCGAGTTCTTGTTTATCTTGTAAATGTCTCAATAATATATCTGAAATAACTACACAACTCGAAGATACGTTTGTAGTAATATTTATATTGTTGTTGTCATCAAAATCAATACCTAGAGTATTAACAATCTCCCCCCTTTGATGAGGACAACCATATAAATATTTGAGAGATAGAATATAATATTTTTGTAAAAGACTCTCCCTAACTCTATGCACTCTCCCTATCATTTTTCCTAGTATATTTATACATTTTCTCCCCCTTTGTCATCAACAAAAATAGCGAAAAAGAATTGCTTTGGCAAAACTAGACAATATGTATAGAGTTTATAGATAAAGACATATATAAATGTATATAACTAGAATTTATGAGAGGAATCAAAATCAATACAAAGCATAAAGTAAAATATTTAAAACATTAATTTTTTTTCTAGAGTTACCGACTTTTCCAATGCCAATATCCTTTTGAATTATATCCAACCCGCCTTCTTCATATATAATCTTGCTCGGTATCTATGGAATATATGCTTTGAACATCCACTGTCTGGTATCCATTGTTTGGTACTTGAAAAATATAAAATACACGCACTGGTACCCTATTTTATTTTGGGTTTATTGGGTTAAATTTTGGGAAGCCAAACCCATGAAGATTTTGAATGTCCTTTCAAAATATGATCATTGGATAAATGACTATTATTAATAAAATTATCAATATATTTTTCTTTCTCATTATTGTCTAACCTTTTAGGAACCCATAAATTAATGAACTTATTTGGGGATTTGAACTTTAATTTCCAAGCTTTTTCTTTGATCTCGGTAGCCTTGACAAATTTAGTACATCGAGTACAATTTTATTTGATTTGGCCTTAGGAGTGTATCCATGTCCATGTTTACTATTAGTGGGTTTATATACAGATAATATATTTTCTAGATTATCCTTCCCTTTGTTAAGTTTACCAACATCAATTTTCATTTTATTAATATCCTTATTTCAGGTTAAGAATAACATTATCCAAATATTTTATTTTGTCATTCAAATCAGTGGTCTTTGAATTCATTGAAAGATCTTCTTACTTTAAGGATTCATTTTCACTTTTCAGTTTTTCAAAACTTTCGAGTGTTAAATCCATTTTATCCTTACGTCGGTTAAGTCTTTCAGTTTCATCTTCTAGATAATTTTTTTTCAGTTAACATTTCATTAATCGTTTTTAATCTATCTATCTCTACTAAACTATTCTCGTACTCTTTCCTAAGCGTTTTATATTCCTTGTACATATCATTTATGACATTCATAATTTCTTTATTAAAATTTCTTACCAGGTCATCCTTTGCCATGAAACACATGTTGGCACTTTCTGCTTCTGAATCTCTATCACCTAATGATGTATCTGAATCATCTCATGTTGCGTTGAAAGCCTGTTTCCTCTTCTTATTCATAGTGTTCAAAGAGTATTTTGATTTTTTCAGGTTGGGATAGTCTCTTTTCAAATGACAGGGTTTATCATATTCGAAGCACTTAACAACATTTTCATTTCTGGAATTATTGTTGTTAGTTTTTCTAAGTTTGTTCATTTTCCAATATTTCAAGAATTTCTTGAAATTCCTAATCATAAGCTCGATACCATCATCATTATCAGCATCATCGAGTTCATCATTGTCGATTGTAGCATTAAGTGCTAGTGATTTCTTCTCATTTGCCCGATTCTCTTTTCTAACCTGCAATTTAGTTCATAGGACATTAGATTACCAATCAAATCTTCAATTATCATAGTACTAATATCATTGGCTTTTTCGATTGCCATAATCTTCTAATCCCATTCACTGGAAAGTGAATTCAAGAGCTCTTTAACTTGGTCCTTTTCAGTAATTTTCTTTCCTAATGATATTAATGCATGTACTGTATCCTGAAATCTAGAATACATATCAGAAATAATCTCATTTGGTTTCATTTGAAAATGTTTAAACGGGTTAGTTAGCATAGATATTTTAGTTTGTTTTACTTTACTTGTGCCCTCATGTGCGACTTGCAATGTTCTCCAAATTTCATATGTAGACATAAAATATACACTCGTTTAAATTCATTTTTATCCAAGAGGCAAAATAAAATGTTTATGGCCTTTGAGCTACCGAGTGCTTTTGACTTTTGGTCAAGTGTCCATTGTGAGTAGTTCACTTGGGGCTCAGTGTACTATATTTGGCTAATGTTCCAAATATCTAAACCCATAGACTGCAAATAAAATTTCATCCTATAATCCCAATATGCATAATTACTACCATCAAATAGGGTCTAGTAGTAGATTGTCCTTCTCAAAATTATTACTAGTGATATTAGCCATTTATACTTTTCCAAAATCAAGTTATGAATTTTAGTTAACCAGTGCTCTTATACCAAATGTTAGAAACTGGGCTTTCTATAAAACAATGAGGATGGATCTTAAGGCTATTTAAACACTAGAGAGAGTGAAGTGTGTATTAACTACTTACTTATGAAGTTAAAACTTTACCCACTCTAATTGCAAACAGAAACAAGTAAGCAGAGAATAAGAAAATAATAAAGTAAAATGCAGTAAAGTAAATAACACCAGGGGTTTTATACTGGTTCGGATTGACCAATCCTACATCCAATCATGTACTACGCTGTATAGAATTTCACTATTAGTGCTTGCTTTTCACGGATGGCAAGAACACCTTTACAATCTTGATTTCACGGGCGACAAGATACACCCACTTGATTTACGGGCTACAAGAACACCCTCTTCTCTATACAAAATACAAAGAGTATGGCAAGTAGCCGTATCTTCAATACAAATTCTTGCAGATTTGGTACAATGATCCTATAGACCTTCAGTGGCAATATATCTTTGAATTCTTAGAGGAATAGGATGATATCAGAGAGAGAATGATATGAATTCAAGTAGAAATTCTCTAATATTATGTGGTTTGCAAATTGTTGAAGAATTGAAGAGAAATAGTATCGATTTGCATGGAGAATGGAAGAATAAGCATTGGAATTTTCTTACAAAAGTATGGAAGAGAAGGACCATGAGAAAAATAAAGGAATTTATTGGAAAAATCATTTTCCAAAGGTTTTAAATAGTGACTTGAAAAGACATGTCTTTTGGTGAAGAGTTGGTGGGAAAATCCTTTGATTTGATTTTTTTTAGAAAAACGACAAATGGGACATATGTCGACATACTAGATACCTATATGTTGACATATTTCATTTTTTATAGAGAAAAGCAACACCAATAAGCGTTGCAAATTTTCAGATTTCAAAGTATCTTATATTTATGGATTTTTTGTGATTCGGTTGAGGTCAATGGTTGAAGATCTTCAAGTATAATTGCCATGGGGTTTTTAACAAGGAATTCTAAGACTCAACCAACTACTCATTACTTCAAACACCTCTATCCTTTCAGCAGTCTTCTTCAATTGGTTTTGTTCTTCTATTGTTATGATTAACCTTCATATATAATTGTGACGCCCCACCTCTATGCTCATAATAACAAAGAGTATTAAAAGAAATACTGTCTATTATTACGAAGAATAAGGCTGGATAGGAGCGACCATCCGTAGTTGGCCTTACACTAATATTGGTTATCTCGATAGGAGTGGTATATGCTTTTTATTTTTCATCTATTATTTATTTACTCCCATCGACATATCCAATTATCAGTATAAAACAAACTACGATAGTTCATAATAGTTTAGGACATTAGATATAACAATAACACAGATAATATAATTGCGGAACACAGATTAACAAAAATCTCATATATATATAACCGATGTCAGTTACAATATGTTGACACGATACATATGATACAACTACAACTGTCGACTCTAGAAGTTATATATACAAGTACATTATCGACTAATATACATGAATACATATCATTCTATATAATGACACAACTACTACAAAATGACACTGACAACTTCAGAAGATGTGAAAAGTCTTCATATCCTGAACAGCAACTCAAAGAAGAAAATCTACAACCTGAAATAACTCGGGTCTGACCCGAGTATTAAATTCAAAAGAAAATAATACACGGGTCAGTCTAATTCAAACTCAGTTATTAGTGCATAGCAGTAATGATAATCGGATAGTCGATACGAGAATTGGATAACGGCGTATATAACACTAAACAGTGTAAATCATCAAATCAAAAATCTCAAAATGATCAAACACATCAAATTTCTGTGTGGCTGCAGCACACGCACGCGTGCGCTGCCTCGCCACACAGTACGTGAAATCATCACGACGGTGAAAGCTAACCGCAATCAAAATGGTAGAAGTCAACATAAATAAACTTACAGGGTCAAACCCGGGTCTTTGAGACCGGATTCAACTCGCTGTAAAAATCTCAAAATCAATCTGAAACAATCACGAACCAACAAAGGCAATAACACAAGCAAAACCAGAACCAACCGAAGGCCAGAAGTACAAAATGGCCAAGCAAGTGCACCACAAAACCAACAACCCAGATCAAGACAGATCAGTGAAAAGCAATAACAAGAGAGGCGAGTATCATGTCACAATATACATGATAAAGTACCCCAGTTAAGTGTATGCACTCAAGTAAGCAAAACTCAACTAAGGCAAATGCATGTACAAGTTCAACAAGACAAGTACAAACTGGACAACACCAAAAGCTACCAAGTGAACCAGATTACAAAGACCAAGCATCACAGTGAAGTGAGGAACAGATTCATAGTGAAATAGTGAATGCACCAACCATCTACAAACAAGTTCAACTACTCAAGTATACACATCACAGTGCACCTATGTCAACTATACAAAAGACTCAAGCAGACACGCTATCAAACAGAGGGGTATACAATGAAGACTGGAAACAACATTGAAGTCAACAACAGCAGGTCTACTGAAGTCATCAATGCTACAACAACAAAGACCAAGACTGGAATACAACAAGTGCATGCAGGTGAACTCAACCAGATGAATCAAGCAAATGCAACAGATCGAAACAGTGAATCAAAGTATAGTTCAAACCAGGGTGCACGTCAATGAATGCAGAGGCCAGAGAATTGAAGAAAATCAGTGCAGTGATACATGAAATCGCATGAACAAGTTCGAACAACCAGACAACATCATATTCACGAATGCAATGTTCAAGTGGAGACCAGAGAAGATGGCCAGAGACGAAGACAGGGATAAACACAAAGATGATCAGAAACAAAGTTCACAGGAAATAGTAAAAGATATCAAGGCCACATAAAAATCAAGTGTAGGCAAAATGAAAACAAATGGACAAACAAATGTCACAGCACTGGTAATCAAAATTTTACAACGAGTCAAGTATGCTATCAACCTGAGGACTGCAATATAACATTAAAAGCAATATTCAAGTCAAAGCCGAAGTCGACAAATTATTGGCCACAGTCGAGCACAAAACAAATCAACATTATCAGAAAACTCACGCAAACAAAATGCCCAAAAACCAAAATCGTGACCAGTAAATGAATCAACCCAAAACAGTGAAGTATAACAACAAGACTTCAACACATTAACTGTCGTAATAAAATCAGGCAGCAGTTTTTGAACAGACATGCCAAAGCCTGGAAATCCCTTCAAATGAACGAAGTCACCAAAATGTCAGAAATTAAACCACGGTTGGCCAAAGAAATCAACATTTGGAATCACTTCAGCCCCATGGTAACAAATAAACTCAAGCAAAATACCTACAAATTGAAACAAGGCAGCAACTATCTCAAAGACAGTAACCATCTCGAACATTCAACTAGGGTCGAATGGCCTAGAATGGTGTTGTGGACTAAGCAGAGGTCAACAAAGATCAAAATGGCCATATTCGACAAAGGACCAGCAAGTTCAAAGCCATTCGTATCAAATAAGCAAACGACTAAATCACGAAATTGAACAAGCCAGCATTTAATCAAGAATCTGAATTAGATGTGAGTGAGGGGTCACTCACCTTATTCGAAGAACCCAACTCGAATCGCTGCCGATAGCATCCCCTTTTGCTCGCCTTTGCACGGTGCTCAACCGAAGCGAAGACGAATTCAATCAAGCAACGGAGAAGCAATCGATCGAAGCTACCATGCGATCCTTTTCTTGCTCGAGCAAAACGATATCACGAAGTCGAACGAAGGAAGATTGAGCCGCCATTATTTTCGTATGTTGATTAGGTTTTTTTTTCGTTTCGGAAGTGAGATGGGAATGGGTTGCGAACGAATATCAAAGGGAATGAGTACAACCATAATCTCGACAAATTAAAACGGGCTGAATTAATAGAGAAAAGCCCGTATAATTCTTTAACGAATTTTCAAAAGAATTTCAACTAGATTTAAATCCCAACAGCAATTAGGTATTAGATTAACCGTTTAACGACGATTATAAAATGGTGCAAAACCCTGGGTTGTTACAAACTCCCCTCCTTATAAAAATTGCGTCCCCGCAATTTTCATAATTAAAGTTGTCAATAACAGTTATTTCTCTAACATAACTGCTTGATGCTAGAAAATAAAAGTCGCGAATTCAAAGGCCACAGAAATCTTTTATCTTCATAAAAGAGATTCACAAATTCTCAACAAAATCTGATTATCAATTAGATAATCAGAAATAATCAAAACTGAACTAATACAATTATCAGCGATACTTAATTATCAACTAGATAATTTAAAATACAGAAATCACAAAACAACAATATCTAATTACCGATACGATAATTAGAAAACAGCAAAACCTAATTATCAGCAAGGATAATTATAAAACACATATCACAATTCGCAAAACTGCAAATATCCGGTTATCCAACAAATAACTAGAAAACACAAACTCCATAACTAACAAACTCTTACTATCAACTGCGATAGATAGAAACGGCGATTCAATAAAATCACCATATTCTAGAATCAATTGGAGACTAGAAAATCTCATATCAATAAAATCAGCAAACATCAATTATCTAATTATCTCAAACGATAATCAGAAGACAAATCAAATATCTAATTATCTCAAACGATAATCAGAAAACAAATCAGCACATATCTAATTACCACAACCAGTAATTTAAAATTTCAAATCAACAAATATTCAATTATCAAAAGCGATAATCAAATTTCAAATTCAACAAATATTTGATTATCTCAAGCGATAATCAAATTCCAATTTCAACAAATATTTGATTATCTCAAGCGATAATCAAGTTCTAAATTCAACAAATATTTGATTGTCTCAAGCAATAATCAAATTTCAAATTCAACAAATATTTGATTATCTCAAGCGATAATCAAATCTCAAACCAGCAAATATTTAATTACCTCATGCGATAATTAAATCTAAAATCAACAAATATTTAGTTATCTGAAGCGATAATTAAATCTAAAGTCAACAAATATTTAATTATCTCAAGCGATAATTAAATCTAAAGTCAACAAATATTTAATTATCTAAAGCGATAATTAAATCTCAAATCAACAAATATTTAATTATCTAAAGCGATAATTAAATCTCAAATCAACAAATATTTAATTATCTAAAGCGATAATTAAATCTAAAATCAACAAATATTTAATTATCTCAGGCGATAATTAAATCTAAAATCAACAAATATTTAATTATCTCAGGCGATAATTAAATCTCAAATCAACAAATATTTAATTATCTAAAGCGATAATTAAATCTCAAATCAACAAATATTTAATTATCTAAAGCGATAATTAAATCTCAAATCAACAAATATTTAATTATCTAAAGCGATAATTAAATCTCAAATCAACAAATATTTAATTATCTAAAGCGATAATTAAATCTCAAATCAACAAATATTTAATTATCAAAAACGATAATTAAAAGCAACAAATATCCGATTATCGAAAACGATAATCAGAACCCATATCAACAAATATCTAATTATCACAAGCGATAATTAGGAACAACAAATATCCGATTATCAAAAACGATAATCAGAACTCATATCAACAAATATCCAATTACCTGCAGATAATTGGAAATAACAAATATCTAGAAATCAATTAAGAAGACTAGAAAATCAACATAAAAGCTTGGATCGATCCCATCAGATGACGAGTTTTTAATTCGCCGCACGTGCATCAACAAATGGCCGAAGCCTACCAAGTACTCAACAAAATTTTGGCACCCATCAGATTGACCCGAAGGTCCGCAGAGTGACCCGAAGGTCTAGTACTGGTATTTGACCCAAAGGTCCGCAGAGTGGCCAGAAAGCCCAACAAATGACTCGAAGGTCCAACAAATGACCCGAAGGTCCTCATAGTGGCTCGAAAGCACACAAAATCATCAAATATTTCAATTAACGAGTCCGGAATTAACCGAAATAGCAAACGCACATGTCCCATACCACGTGTTTTACTAAATCGTTTGATTCTCTTCATCGTTTCCTTGAAAGTGCAAAATTGTGTATTTTGTAAAAATACATTTCACATTCTCAAACGGACAAGTCCGGAATTAAGCAAATCAGTAAAAGAAAGGGGTCATAGTCCTCGATTTTGCTGAAACGTTTAAATCGCTTCCTCATTCTTTTGAAAGCGCAAACTGTTAAAATTTCTGAAAATAATTTTTTATTTATTTTGTAAAAATAACAATTCACATTCTCAACTGGACAAGTCCGGAGTTAAGCGAAACAGTAAAAGAAAGGGGTCATAATCCTCGATTTTGCTGAATCGTTTAAGTCGCTTTCTCATTCTTTTGAAAACGCAAATTGTTAAAAATTTATAAAACAATTTTCATTTTAAAACGATTTTCCAATCACATGATTAAAGCAGCAAATTAGTAACAATTTCGATAAGGAAATTGTACTTCTCAAAATACCGTAAATACGGTCACAAATTAGCATTGCGGTATAACCGCTTGAAAATCCACTTTTAAAATTTGACAGTTACTGAAGTCAAAACGACAGTAATTTTAAAACGTCAAAATCATATCTAAACAATCTACATTAAAATGTAATATCAATGAATTTTCATTCATCAAATGCCACAAAACACCGTGCTTCAAAATATAGCATTGGTGTAAAATCCCGTTATAAAAATAACGGCAACAAAATACGTTTCATAACCAAGCATCGGTTCAACGTAAAATAAATGCAATAACGTGCAATTCAAATTTTTGCACGTACTACAGAATGAACAAAGAAATCATTCGAAGGTATCTTCGATGAAGATAATTCAAAACAGCAAAAATCTAATCAATAGATGATTAGTACAAAATAAAGCCAGCGGAAATTTCAACAAAAATCACATATCGGCAATTTCTTCGAACCCTCAATTCGGATTCGAAATTCTCAAAACAAAATAATTGCAGCTATGTACACAACAAATGAAATTCATATCAATTTCGTATTTTTATTTTTAAATCAAAAAGACTATCAATTGTACTCAGCGAAGACAGTTGTACTCAGCGAAGACAGTTTCACTGTTTCCGCTGCGCACTCTGATAAACAGAACACAATTTAATCAAAACAGCAAAACACAGTTTCACTATTATTCTTAAATAAAGATATTTAAAAATTTCATCGAAATTTCAAAACTTTAGTTTTGACTCAAATCACAAATAAAACATCGACTAATAGTTGTAACATATGTTCCATCCAAGTTATGTTTTATATTATGTCCATAAACCCCAAGCTCTGATACCAACTGTGACGCCCCACCTCTATGCTCATAATAACAAAGAGTATTAAAAGAAATACTGTCTATTATTACGAAGAATAAGGCTGGATAGGAGCGACCATCCGTAGTTGGCCTTACACTAATATTGGTTATCTCGATAGGAGTGGTATATGCTTTTTATTTTTCATCTATTATTTATTTACTCCCATCGACATATCCAATTATCAGTATAAAACAAACTACGATAGTTCATAATAGTTTAGGACATTAGATATAACAATAACACAGATAATATAATTGCGGAACACAGATTAACAAAAATCTCATATATATATAACCGATGTCAGTTACAATATGTTGACACGATACATATGATACAACTACAACTGTCGACTCTAGAAGTTATATATACAAGTACATTATCGACTAATATACATGAATACATATCATTCTATATAATGACACGACTACTACAAAATGACACTGACAACTTCAGAAGATGTGAAAAGTCTTCATATCCTGAACAGCAACTCAAAGAAGAAAATCTACAACCTGAAATAACTCGGGTCTGACCCTAGTATTAAATTCAAAAGAAAATAATACACGGGTCAGTCTAATTCAAACTCAGTTATTAGTGCATAGCAGCAATGATAATCAGATAGTCAATAGACGACAGTCACAGAAATCACATATATCCAACTCTCGATACGAGAATTGGATAACGGCGTATATAACACTAAACAGTGTAAATCATCAAATCAAAAATCTCAAAATGATCAAACACATCAAATTTCTGTGTGGCTGCAGCACACGCACGCGTGCGCTGCCTCGCCACACAGTACGTGAAATCATCACGACGGTGAAAGCTAACCGCAATCAAAATGGTAGAAGTCAACATAAATAAACTTACAGGGTCAAACCCGGGTCTTTGAGACCGGATTCAACTCGCTGTAAAAATCTCAAAATCAATCTGAAACAATCACGAACCAACAAAGGCAATAACACAAGCAAAACCAGAACCAACCGAAGGCCAGAAGTACAAAATGGCCAAGCAAGTGCACCACAAAACCAACAACCCAGATCAAGACAGATCAGTGAAAAGCAATAACAAGAGAGGCGAGTATCATGTCACAATATACATGATAAAGTACCCCAGTTAAGTGTATGCACTCAAGTAAGCAAAACTCAACTAAGGCAAATGCATGTACAAGTTCAACAAGACAAGTACAAACTGGACAACACCAAAAGCTACCAAGTGAACCAGATTACAAAGACCAAGCATCACAGTGAAGTGAGGAACAGATTCATAGTGAAATAGTGAATGCACCAACCATCTACAAACAAGTTCAACTACTCAAGTATACACATCACAGTGCACCTATGTCAACTATACAAAAGACTCAAGCAGACACGCTATCAAACAGAGGGGTATACAATGAAGACTGGAAACAACATTGAAGTCAACAACAGCAGGTCTACTGAAGTCATCAATGCTACAACAACAAAGACCAAGACTGGAATACAACAAGTGCATGCAGGTGAACTCAACCAGATGAATCAAGCAAATGCAACAGATCGAAACAGTGAATCAAAGTATAGTTCAAACCAGGGTGCACGTCAATGAATGCAGAGGCCAGAGAATTGAAGAAAATCAGTGCAGTGATACATGAAATCGCATGAACAAGTTCGAACAACCAGACAACATCATATTCACGAATGCAATGTTCAAGTGGAGACCAGAGAAGATGGCCAGAGACGAAGACAGGGATAAACACAAAGATGATCAGAAACAAAGTTCACAGGAAATAGTAAAAGATATCAAGGCCACATAAAAATCAAGTGTAGGCAAAATGAAAACAAATGGACAAACAAATGTCACAGCACTGGTAATCAAAATTTTACAACGAGTCAAGTATGCTATCAACCTGAGGACTGCAATATAACATTAAAAGCAATATTCAAGTCAAAGCCGAAGTCGACAAATTATTGGCCACAGTCGAGCACAAAACAAATCAACATTATCAGAAAACTCACGCAAACAAAATGCCCAAAAACCAAAATCGTGACCAGTAAATGAATCAACCCAAAACAGTGAAGTATAACAACAAGACTTCAACACATTAACTGTCGTAATAAAATCAGGCAGCAGTTTTTGAACAGACATGCCAAAGCCTGGAAATCCCTTCAAATGAACGAAGTCACCAAAATGTCAGAAATTAAACCACGGTTGGCCAAAGAAATCAACATTTGGAATCACTTCAGCCCCATGGTAACAAATAAACTCAAGCAAAATACCTACAAATTGAAACAAGGCAGCAACTATCTCAAAGACAGTAACCATCTCGAACATTCAACTAGGGTCGAATGGCCTAGAATGGTGTTGTGGACTAAGCAGAGGTCAACAAAGATCAAAATGGCCATATTCGACAAAGGACCAGCAAGTTCAAAGCCATTCGTATCAAATAAGCAAACGACTAAATCACGAAATTGAACAAGCCAGCATTTAATCAAGAATCTGAATTAGATGTGAGTGAGGGGTCACTCACCTTATTCGAAGAACCCAACTCGAATCGCTGCCGATAGCATCCCCTTTTGCTCGCCTTTGCACGGTGCTCAACCGAAGCGAAGACGAATTCAATCAAGCAACGGAGAAGCAATCGATCGAAGCTACCATGCGATCCTTTTCTTGCTCGAGCAAAACGATATCACGAAGTCGAACGAAGGAAGATTGAGCCGCCATTATTTTCGTATGTTGATTAGGTTTTTTTTTCGTTTCGGAAGTGAGATGGGAATGGGTTGCGAACGAATATCAAAGGGAATGAGTACAACCATAATCTCGACAAATTAAAACGGGCTGAATTAATAGAGAAAAGCCCGTATAATTCTTTAACGAATTTTCAAAAGAATTTCAACTAGATTTAAATCCCAACAGCAATTAGGTATTAGATTAACCGTTTAACGACGATTATAAAATGGTGCAAAACCCTGGGTTGTTACAATAATCCATTTTCTTCCACTGAGTTTTTTTTTATCTCTGTAAATGTCTCAATAATATATCTAAAATAACTGCACAACTCAGAGATATGTTAGTACTAATATTTTTGTGGTTGTTGTTATAAAAATCAATACCCAGGGTACTAACAATCTTCCTCTTTTTGATGATGACAACCATGTAAATATTTGAAAGATAAAATATAATATTTTTATATTTGACTCCCCCTAACTCTATGCACTCCCCCTATCATTTTACCTAGCCGATTTATATATTTTCTCCCCTTTGTCATCAACAAAAAAGGTGAAAAGAATTGCTTAGGCACAACTAGACAATATGTATAGAGTTTATATATATATATATATATATATATATATATATATAAATGAGTATAACTAGAACTTATTAGAGGATCAAAATCAATACAATGCATAAAGTAAAATATTAAAAACATTAATTTTTTTAGAGTTGCCAACTTTTCCAACGCCAATATCCTTTTGAATTATACCCAAACCACCGTCTTTATATATAATCTTGCTCGGTATTTATGGACTATATGCTTTGAACATGCACTGTCCGGTATCCATTGTTTTGTACCTAGTAAAATATAAAATACACAAACTGGTACCCAATTTTTTTTGGCCAATAGGTTAAGTTTTGGGAAGCCAAACCCATGAAGAGTTTGAATGCCATTTTAAAATATAATCATCGGATAAATGAATATTATTAAGAAAATTATAGATATATATTTTTTCTTATTATTGTCTAACCTTCTAGGAACCCGTATATAATTGAACTTATTTAGGGATTCAAACTTTAATTTCCTAGTTTTGGTTTGAACTCAGTAGCCTTAACTAGTACATTGAGTACTATTTTTCTTTGATTTAGCCTTAGGGGTGTATCCAAATCCATGTTTATTATTAGTGGGTTTAGATGCAGATAATAAATTTTCTAGATTGTCCTTCCCTTGGTTAAATTTATCAAAATTAGTTTTCATTTTATCAATATCTTTATTACAGTTTAAAAATAACATTGTTTAGAGATGTTATTTTGTCACTCAGATCAGTGATCTCTGACTTCATTAAAAGATCTTCTTATTTTATGGATTCATTTTCACTTTTTAGTTTTTCAAAACTTTCAAGTGTTAAATCCATTTTATCATTACGTCCATTAAGTCTTTCACTTTCATCTTCTATACAATTTTTTTCTTCAGTTAACGTTTCATTAAACGTTTTTAATCTATCTATCTATGCTAAGATATTTTTGTTCTCTTTCCTAAGAGTTTTATATCCCCTGTACATATCATTTAAGACATTCATAATTTCTTTATTAAAATTCCATAGCTGGTCATCCTTTACCATGAAGCGCATGTTGGCTTTTTCTGTTTCTGAATCACTATGACTTGATGATGTAACTGAATCATCCCATGTTGTGTCGAAAGCTTGTTTCCTCTTCTTACTGAAAGTTTTTGAAGAGTACTTTGATATCTTCAAGTTAGGACAGTCTCTTTTCAAATGACCGGGTTTATCACATTCAAAACACTTAACAACATTTCCATTTCTGGAATTATTATTGTTAGTTTTCCTAAGTTTGTTCGTTTTACTATATTTCAAGAATTTCTTGATATTCCTAGTCATAAACTTGATATCATCATCATTATCTGGTTCATGATTGTCGCTTGTAGCATTGAATGCTAGTGATTTCTTCTAATTTGCCCGATTCTTTTTTCCAACCTGTAACTTTACTTCATAGGACATCAGATTACCAATTAATCTTCTATTTCCATAGTACTAGTATCGTTGGCTTCTTCCATCACCAGAGTCTTCTGATCCCATTCACTAGAAAGTGAATTTAAGATCTTTCTGACTTGATCCTCTTTAATAATTTTCTTTCCCAATGATATTAATGCATGTACTATATCCTGAAATCTAGAATACATATCAAAAATAGACCCAGTTGGTTTCATTTGAAAAAGTTAAAACTGGTTAGTTAGCGTAGATATCTTATTTTGTTTTACTTTACTTGTGCCCTCATGTGTGACTTGCAAAGTTGTTCAAATTTCATATGTAGACTTACAAATAGACACTCGACTAAATTCATTTCTATATAAGGAGCAAAATAAAATGTCCATGGCCTTTGAGTTACAGAGTGCTTAGATCTTTTGGTCTAGTGTCCATTATGATACTTCACTTGGGGCTCAGTGTACTATATTTGGGTTATGTTCCAAATATCTAAACCATTAGACTGCAAATAAATTTTTATCTTATAATCCCAATATGCATAACTACCACCATTAAATAGAGGGGATCTAGTAGTAGATTGTCCTTCTACAAAAGTGTTATGTTAACAAGTAAACTTGTCAACGCCCCAAAGCAGAGTTTAAAGTGCAAGTGTTTATTTCAAAACTACCTTTCTAACAGATTAAGGTGGTTTGAACCTTTCGAATCCTTTTTCCCAAACAATCTAGGTGATTTAGATCTCCTTTGAGATCACCTTTAGAAAAGGTTGAGGCAATTGAAACTCCTTTTGAACAACCTTTTGAAACGGTCGAGACACATGGATATCCTTTGATACTACCTTTTGTACTAGTTGCGATGATTTAGAACCCCTTCAAAACTCCTTTTCAAGGTGGTTGAGATGACTCAAGGTTGGGACTTATCGGATCTAAGGTTTCTAATTGAATCACTAAGTTTCTACTCCTTTGAAAGGTAAACTTTCGATTGACACTGATACAAGTATTCCATAACAAGAACCATAAAGAAGCCACAAATCAATCAATATATTCAAAAATGTCATACACTTCCTTTAATAATAATTTTCTTGAATTCCAGAAACCTAAGTATTACAAAGAAGTAAAACCCTCAACTTAATTCCAGAATTAGAGTTTACAAATTTAAGAAAGAACAATTATTGAGTGAATGAAATCGGATCCCCAAAATAGTACCCCTAGGATCTCATTTATAGGTGCGGGTTGGACCCTTTCGAATTAGTCCTTTCAACTTAGTTGAAATGGTGCCTTGATGACCTTTTGTTGCTGCTAAATTCAGGGCACCCTTCTAACTTCACGTTTGAATGGAAATTGTGTGCTTTCGACTTTGTCGAAAGGTATAGATGCGCCATCCACTTTGTTGTTGATGTGCTGTTGATGGCAGGAAAGGATGCGGGCTTCCGATACTGTCGAAAAGTGTATCTTTGGGGCTTCAAATGAGTTGGAGTATAGTAGAAGGCTTAAATGTGGTAGGTGGCTTTTGAATGCATTCTTGTTGATTAACGTGGAACGTCTATCCTCTGTTGTTTGAGGAGGTCATAATGAACTCATGTAAGCTTTCCTTTTTTAATGTGGATGGTTTTAACCAATTCGAAAGGCAATCTATGCTTTCGAAGGGGTAGCTTTGGCCCAATATTCTTCTGTGGAAGGTAAATGTTGGCGAAACCCATTGTTTTGAAAGGTTCAGGGAACATGTAGAAGTTTGTATTCTATTGCCTTCGAAAGGTGCCTTTAACACATTCGAAACACTATGCATGAGGAAGTAACCATTTCGAAAGGGGTCAATTTAAGAGAAAGGTTATCCCCATCCCCTTTCAACCTCTTCGAAAGTGCATTGCTCGTCCAACTTTTGCAGAAGCATCCCTTCGACTCTTTCGAAAGGTCTTGCTATTACTATCATTCTTCATGGATCCTCCTTTTGTATTGTTTAAGGCTTCAATCATGTTGGAGTGGTTTTTGATGGTAACACTTGCCCTCCCAGCAAAGGGATGCTCTTGACTTTTCAAGTCAACTGTTTCGACACCTTTTTTATTTTAGCATAAAATTTCCTGCCTTTTCATGTACTTACATAGATCTTGGCCGTTCATTTGAATTTGATCGAACAACTTCTTTTTTGCATTCGCTTCTCTTATAAATCTCGCTTAGTCTCTCCCTTTTTTCATTTACCTGTAATTAAGAAACTCGAAGCAAAAATCAGAATTTCCAATTTCTTATCAAATTCCTAATTTCAGTAGGCACGAGTTCAAATTTGAGGTACGCATCTATTGTTCATATTCAATTTAAAATTTAAATTTTTAGGGTTTGAATTTGCGTTTGTATTTCAATTTTTTGAGATTGAATTGAGTTCATCATTCATATAAATGACCTTTAGATTCATTTTATGCTAATTTCGACTGTTCTATGATATCAATTTTGGGTTTGAACTTGAATTCGTTAAATTTGGGGTTATTTTCCATTGTTATACATGAATTCAGGCTCGAATTCTATTAGGCTCAATTTTAATTAGTTTGAGAGGACTTGTATTTTTTTTCGATTTTGACTAATCTATGAAGCCAATTATAGTCCGAGCTTGAATTTGCTAAAGTTAGGGTTTTTGTTGTTATTAAATGCGAATTCAAGCTCGAATCAATATTGTTATCAACATCTAAGAAGCGCTGGGTTGACAATGAATAAAGAAGGAATTCCTTTTTGGTAACTTTGATGAGAGGCTGAGTTATGTATATTAATAAACTAATATCACAACTTAAATTTCCAACCCTTTCGAAAGGGGTTAATTGGACTAACTCCACTTAATTTTCTAACCCCTTTCGAAGGGGTCGAAAGGAAGTCAACTATCCACTTTAAATGGATCCTTCGAAGGGGTTGATGTTGTTGTTAGGAGATGAACTTCTTCAAAGGCTAATGTATATTCCAATGTATTCTGACACCTTTCGAAGAAGTCATTTTGAAGAGTTCAATTTAATGACTACATAGTGTATCTCTTCGAAGGCCCAATTCTCTTTGAAAGGATTCAAAACTTAATGTATATAAAAAGTGAATTTAATTTGCTATTGAACTTTATTTTGGGTAGACCATGTCCAATTTTAATTTACTCTAGAAGATGTTAAAAGTTAGAATTCATATCTCCTACCATCAATTGGATTGAGAATAACACATTTTTGTTACAGTCAAAAACCTTATCTAGCCTTTACACTAAATTAAAATCCCCAAAATTAAGAGAAGCCTAGCTATTTGCATGTTTTCGAAACTCCACCTTGCCCTTTCGACTTGCTCGAGACCCGTTATAGTCAATAGAAATATAACTATCATTTTCATAAAATAAACATTGTTGAAACATCCTAAGGCCCTTTCATTTGTATTAGAATCACTTTGCTCCAAGTCTTTCGATTTAGTGAGAATATAGCGTTTTGGCAATATTCATATCTTTTAAGTAAAATAAAATCCGTGGGTTTCGACATTGTCAAAAGGTTCATGTGACTTGATTGGGGGATGTTGTTAATAGTTTCAACAATGTATATATATATATATATATATATTAAAATTAACATTGTGAGGGTAGTTGCACTTATTAATAGTAAATTTTTTCGAGGTTTTCAACATTGTTGAAGGGTGTGTTTAGGTGTCTGTATTCGATCTCCATTTTCATCACAGCGAAAGCTCGATGAATCTCATGATTCCCATTAGATTTAACACACTTTCGGAGGTATTGACCTATATGCCTTGATGGATATCTGAACCATTACAATAGGCTTTCGACATCTTTGAAAGATGTTAATAATGAAATAAATTATAATTTTAATAGAACTATTTCACCTGGCAGGATCATAGGTTTGAAAAGGACTTCTAAGAAACTTGAAAAGGATGTCGCTTTAGAATTAGAGTCTTCTCCAAAGAAGGCTGAAGCAGTCTCGAGGCATTCTCTTATATCCACTCAAAGTGAAGTCGATGCGATCCTTAACGACTTCGGAATCACATGAGTTAAAGCCATTTTTCCCGGTGATAATGACACTTTAACGAGTCCTCTTGAATGATATTTTGCTTACACTGCCATGCATATCTGGAATGACAGTTTTATTCCATTCCCCGATTTCTTGTCAAGATTCTTGAGTCACCTTGGCGTAGCTCCAATTCAATTGTCTCCAAATATATATACATATCTTGTCTCATTAGAGCTCATGGCCTTAGAGTCAGGCCTTCCTTTGCTAAGTGCTGAAGTTCTAAATTATTTGGTGCGTCTTGTTAAGATCAGCAATTTAAATAGCCAGATTTTCAGAGCCAACCCACATAAGAAGTTAATTTCTGAGGGAGTAAATAAGTTTAGAGATTGGAAGACACAATTCTTCTATGTCACATGTTTTTCAAATATCAGTGGAGCTTTCTCTTCTCCACTTAAGTTAATCATTATTTTCATTTTTCGTTAAATTATTCTCTTTTGCTGAATTACATTTTCTTATTAGGCCTTGCTCCTAAAGATCATTATGATAAGGGGAAGGGAATCGTGAAGTCATTAATTACTGCTTCTAGTAGCATTGGGAATTAACTTACATTGTTGATCCCAAGCAATCTTTAAAAACATTCTCTCCTTCCAGTAGGCCAAAGGATTCTCGGGCAACCTCCCTATGTCCAACACACTTCTAATGGCAAGTGTTTCCTATTATTAGGCGATACCATAAAATTTTCACCATTGTCTTCGATTTGTCCTAACCGGCCTGGTAAACATATATGTATTGCTTATAACTTATCATCATGTCATTACTTAGATTGCTTTGCTAATCTATGCCTTTTGGATTCTAGCGGCTGCTCCCGTTGCTGAATTTACCATAAAAGATCCAATTCTTCCAACTTCTAAATCAAGCGCTTTAGCTCCGACCCAAGCCATCTCTAGGTCGAGGATAATTGCCAAAAGAAAATTGAGCGAAATGACTGCAGCAGGTCCTTCTCTCAAGAAAACTAAAATTGCTAATGTCCAGTCTTCTCTTCCTCCAAAGGAGAGTGAATCTATTGATGTAGGCAACACTCTAGAAGGTTCTACTCTTGATGCTGCTACTAGCCCACCTAGAATGATTCCTTCAAAGGATGATTTCATAGCTCACATAGTCGTGTCTGATTCTCCTAGGGTCATTGAGCAGATGCAAAGGGATTTAGGCACTTCAACTCCTCGCCAGGAATTGAATCCTTCTAGATCTACATCACCAGTGCCTCCCAATGATTTTGGGGAGATTGTACGGTCAATCATGAATTCTTCATCATTCACTTCCATTTATCTGCCTTCCTCTTTTCCGAACCCAACAAAACATTGTCGATCTCTAATTGAGCAACAACTTTTGGTACATTTTATACTACTTGACCTTCTTATTACTATTTTTACTGAATTTTGACTCATGTCATACTTTTCCTTTTAGATTTCTAAAAGCTTGTACTCCCTCCAGGAATGCGCTTCAAAGTCTTACGCTGAGACATCTAAACTTCAAGAAGAAGTCTCAACTCTGAATAACCAGATTACTTCCCTCTTTTCTACTAAAGATAAAGCCGTAAGGGAAAAAGAAAGGTTTGGCGCTTCTCTCACTCAAGTAGAATCCACCGTTTCCGAGGAGAGGAAGGCAAAACAGGTCTTAGTTGATGAGAATTTGGCTTTAAAAATGACTCTAAAAGAATCCCGAATGATTGCTAAATAATCTTCTCTCGAAAAGAAATGCACTCTTTTCAAGAAGAAATTGGAGAAGAAGAAAAATTCTTTAACATGTCCATCAAAACTATTTATGAGGCCAAACAAAAGGTGCCACAATTTTTGAGCACTTTTCTTAATGACATCATCGTGAATTCTTATGAGGGTGCTCTCATGCTGGCTTATTCTGACAATATCGAAAATTGTCCAGACTTAAGCTTTCCTTTACCTGTGCTGGTCAAAAGAGTCATTGATAAAATCAGAGAAGTGGAGCAAGGGATGAAGTTCCGTAGAGAGAAGAAATTGATGCTGCAAAACTCTTATCTTTCGAAGTTCCTTTTATAAAAGGAGATTTTGACTCTGACGAGGAAGAAGATGACGAGGATGATGAAATTGTCGTTGAGGAAAGTAGCGACAATGATGATAATGATGATGATAACCCTAACAATGAGGATAATTATTGCTTTCTATCCTCAAAATTAAGAAGAGATTATTTAGGAAAGGCGTCGCTTTTAAAATCCTCAAAGTTGGCTAGATATTGCTTTCGCAGAGACCTACAAAGGCTTTATATGCAACATCCTCGCCTTTGTTTTGATTTTCTTGGTGAAGAAAAGGAAAGACTTCTTAAGGAAATTAGGACATATCATACCAAATTAATATGCAGTTCCGATAGTCCTCCTGCCGGAGAATGGGATTATAGCAAATATCCTCCAGTTATTACCCCAAAAGTATTTAATGCCTCTTTTGATTCTACAATTACTCTTTCAGCTAATTCTTTGAACAAAGTTAAAAATGCCGTTTCGCGGCATTGTGTAACAAAACAAGTATTTGATTATTACAACGGGATTGTACTTTTTTGTTTTATTTTTTTTCCTTGAGTTGTAACCTCTATTATTGTAATAAAAGGAATTGGTAATTTGAATATTTACTTTGTTTTTTGTTCGTTTAAATAGGAGTGACAATTTCTACCACACCACTCTCATTAGATTCATTATCTCGTTTCACCAGCATCAGAGATAGGTTGGTAGCAGATGTTGAGAAGAGAAGCCTCCTTAAAGATCCCCTATATGCTCGTCTTCAAGCAACACCAAAGCGTTGGAATGACATAGGAAAAATTTACTTCTGAAGATGATTGTTAGGGACCTTAACGATTAGATCACTAGTCTCGAAACGGACATCAATAGTAAAGATGAAACAATTTCTCAATTAAAACATCAAATTAAATCAAACCCTTCGATCGACTTTGATTAAGTTATGTCTAAGCTTCTCCAACAGATAAGCAGTTTGGAGATAAAATTAAAAGATAGTCAAGCCCATTGCAAATACCTAGAAATTATCATGGGGGGTGACATTCAAAATATTAATTTACCAACTTCTCCAATCACCTCGTCTATTGTAAAATCGACAAGGTCTTCATCTCTAGCTATTCAAATTTTTTTAGCCACCACTAACCCTCCCCAGGTTTAGATGAGAAGGCATTAGGTGAATGGTGTAGGAATGTCAAATTTGAAATGATGAGATATTTTGACGACCAAAAGGAAGTGAGATATTCATAGCCCACTAATGAGTTTGCAGCTAGAATTCAAAAACTTGAACATGAAAAATATCTTCTTCAAAAGCACATTTCCGATTTAGAAAGGCAAAATACGACCCTTAAAGGTGCCAACAAAGCATTCAACCATGCTTTGAAGACTCATATTGAATCCATTGCTGATGCAAGCCAAGCTATAATTTCCCAAAACTTAAGTCGTGACCGACTTAACAAAGCTAAGGGCATAAGTCGTGACCGACTCAAGGAAGGCGAAGGCATAAGTCGTGACCGACTTAAGGAAGGAGCTATGAGTCGTCAACGACTTAAGGGAAGTGCTAGGTTACGACCTAAAACTAAAGGAAGAGCAACACAAGTTGAAAAATGCAAAGGCTTAAGTCGGCAACGACTTAAGAGAAGTGTTTTGGTGAGTGTACGACTTAACGGAGCATGGGATAAGTTGTTACCGAGTTACGACTTAGTTAAGTCACCTGAATGACCTAACGGGTCAGGAGTTAAGTCGCTGAAGACTGGAGCCGTGGATTCCTATGCCGCTTTAATCTGAGTCGTAGATTTCTTAAGCCACTGATGGATTCTGTTTATAAGTCGTAGGTCGCATCTTTTAAGTCGTATGTGTTGTGTAACATGTTGGTAAGTCGTTGAATGATGTAACTAGGTCGTTACCGACCTAAGTTGAGTCGTCATGTACTAAGTCGTGTACTTTGTAAATAAGGAGTATTGTATTTTTAGGTCGTACCAGGTGAGGTCGGCCATGTTTGTTGAGTCGTTGTAAGGTGTTGTAACTGTTTTTGTATTAAGTCGTTACTTTTAAGTCGTAAGTCGTGTGGCTTATGTTGAGTCGTAAGTCGGAGGTTGTTAGGTCGGTGCCGACTTAGGAGTTGTGAATATTTTTGTACCGTGTGAGTTGTAGCCTATAAATAGGCATGTGTGGCCATTTGTAAAGGTTGTTGATTTTTGAATAAAATTCTTGTTTGATTGCTTTGTGCTTTCATTTAAATTGGTAGTTGAGTGTAATCTCCTATCTCCTCTTTCGGTTAATCGAGTGCGCTCGATTCTACGATTGCAGAAGCCGATTCGCGGAATCTAGTGCGCTAGATCAACGCTCGAAGAATTGAAGATCTTTGAACCCGGTATCGTGCGCGATCAACGAGTTCGAGATAGCTAGAATTCGGTATCTTCGGATCAACGAATTTGGGCATTTCAGTATCTTCCAATCCATCGAATGCTATTTTCATCAATCTACATTGTTTTGATTAATCCGCTGCGTCAATTGCCGATTTAGAAAGGCAAAATACGACCCTTAAAGGTGCCAACAAAGCATTCAGCCATGCTTTGAAGACTCATAACCTAACTTAGGAAATATTGCTTATTATCTTAGATTGGAGCTTCTAGAGTTGAAATTGAAGAGTAGTTGATCTTTCCTTTGCTTTAGAGCTTCTCGTTTGTTGTTTTTGGGTTAAAAGGTGAGCTTCTGAACTCACATCTATGTCCATATCTTTAATAGTTGTTAGGTAGTAATTCCTAACATCTCTTCCTTGTCCATTTGCTTTTGGATTGAATTGGTTTGATGAATATTCCAATTTTTGGTGTTTTGAGGTCAAATCTTTAAAAATCCTATCTTTGATGTTTGAACACGTTTTTGGGGTGTTTCGAAGAGCCATACAAGGCTGGGTTGTCGCTTGGCGTAAATCCTTAGTCTTCGTTGCTCGTTCGTTCGCCTCCGGTTAGGATTTTGCCCCACTTGGGGCTAGGCTGATAATGTTGTAGAAGCAGGTTCAGTCGACTGAACCAGGAGGTCAGTCGATTGAACCAGGGGACAGAAAATACTCTGTACCTGTATCAGTCGACTGACCTTATGGTTCATTCGACTGACCTGAAAACCGAAAGTTTCCAAGCATAGTATCAGTCGACTGACCACTTGGTTCAGTCGACTGATCTGCTTGTCTCAGCCCAATTTTCCTACTTTGTGTGGGTTTCCAATTTTAATCGATTCGTGTTGATCCGATTTGTTGTTATCATTTATTATCGACTTTGATGACTTCTTTTTCCGGATTTTTGGGAATATCCATTTTGATGGACTCGGTATCGATTTTTATGGATTTGATTCACGTCTTCGTATGTGAATTTTTGGTGATTGATTGTTTCTACAATCATTTCTGTGATTTGTCACTTCAAAATACAAAGGTTTCTATACTAGTAGTAAATATTCAAACTCTTTCACAAAGATGATTTTAACTCTATTTTTAATACAAAGCTCGTTTAAAAAACCGTTTTCTAACCTATTAGTATATACAAACCTTTACCTCATTCGTATGAGAAATTTAATTAAACGGCTTAGCAAAACAAGTGGTATGAAACGCTTGCATTTACTTTATCGTTTAATTCTTAGACTTGTTCGATTGAAATCTTGTGACAATTTTCGAGTGGAAATCTACAACTTGTTCGTAAATATTTAAGTTAAGCTAGTGGTTATGGGACATGAAGCTAAACTCATTTATTTTCTAGCTTAGTGTAATCGACACTTCTTGATGATCGATGATGATCATTTTGTGGTTTAGACCAGCGATGTGCGATGTCTCTTTGTCCACGTGGGGGATGGTACCTCGTTTTATGGAGCTTCGTCTCATTCCTTTTTATAGGCTAGCGGCCTATGGTTTTATGGAGATCGGTTCATCAGGCGTACCGTTATTGTACTACGTCGTTGTTCCGAATTATTTAAGTATCAGGTTCATCGGGTGTACCGTTATTGTACTACGTCGTTGTTCCGAATTATTTGAGTTTCAGGTTCCTCGGGCGTACCGTTATTGCACTACGTCGTCGCACCGGCTCTATGGTTAGCGACCATGGGTTAACAACCCGTTTGTGATGCACATGTTGGTGAGTTTTCATGCTCCCGTATGTGATAGGCCTTTCCCCCTTTGTGATTTCTGGATTTCTAGTTGATGATTTCTAGAATTTGTGTTTCATCAATTTTGATGATAGGCATTGATGAGCTCTATCAATTATTTGTGTTTTTGGTGAATAATTTAAAGAATGCGATTCTTTTTGGATGTTTGAGATGGTTGGGATTTTGTATGATTTTTGTTGTTATTTAATGTATACTTGTCGCAGTATGGCATTATTGTTATCATACTTTTTGTCATATCTCTTATCCTATCTCATATTATCATATATTTATAGCTAGACTGATCCGTTTATTATTTTCTTCTTAAATAATACTTGGGTCAGACCGAGGTATTTTAGGTGCTCCTGCTTGACTTCTTATTAGGTTCCTTCACCTGACTTTTGGCTAACTACTTTAGCATAGTAGTTTTTTGTTAGTATACATTTGAGATAGAGACTCCTTGATGTATACTTATTCTTATGTCTAGCACTTGTATCTATTCTTTTGTGATGTAGTGGATCTTGTTTGATCACTACTTTGATGTACACTTCTATGTGTTATATTCATATCTGTTTCCGCCTTTGTGATATGAATATCTGTGACTGATTTGTGTTATGTTTATTTCTATATTTGTTTCCGAAGTCCACATAGCCACTGTGTGATAGCTTTGAGTTTGTATTCGATATGTCGGATTTTCATCTTGAAATGAAATGTAAGTTATATGATCTGACAAATCAGTACTCGCACAAAGCAATTACACAGATGGTCGCTCCTCAGCAGCCTTATTCTTCGTGCAAGTCGACGACATTACTCAGTAGTGTCCTTGGCTAGTGTGAGTATAGAGGTGGGGTGTCACAGCTTGGTATCAGAGCCAAACTTCGGAATAATGTAGAATAATCTAGCAAGGATCATTGTCCTAAGTCTTTCTTAGGAATCATGCCATAGGATTTAATTCGAGTCTTCGTACCATTCTATCCTATTTCTTTTTATGATGCCCTATTTTATCAATCAAGTTTGTTTGATATTCAATTTGTGAATAACCTTTTTCATCTTCTTTCTTTCTTAAAGAAGAGAAATGGTTAGACCTGGCCGTCCCAGCGCCGGTCAATCCAGTGCTACTCCTCAGGATGGAGTATTTATGTCTGCCTAGCAGCTCTTAGATCTTGTGAAAAATGCTCAAGCTATCGAACCCATTCCAGAGCCTACTCATCCTAAATCAGGGTTTGCACGCTTGTGCAGTGATTACACCAACTTAGGTGGAAGGCCTTTCAAGGGTTCCGAAAGCGTTATAGAAGTCCAAGCTTGGCTTAGGACATGCGATCTCATCTTTTCCCACATGAATCTTATTGATCTACATCGAGTCCAAGTGGCTTCTAGCATGCTCCAGGAGAGAGCATTAGATTGGTATGAGCTTTTTATTTCTGAAATTATTGAAGCGGATCTTACTTGGAAGCAATTCCGGGAAAGGTTCGAGTTAAAATTTGTGCCAGAAGCTAAAAAGGTATGTCTAGCTTGACGCTTCATTGACCTTGTTCAAGGTGAATCTTCGGTGACGGATTACGTCGCATCTTTCAAATCTCTATCTAAATATGGGGTCGAGTATATTAATATCCCATTGAAGAAAAATCAGAGATTTGTTTATGGGTTGAATAAGAACCTCAAAAAGCCATTACTTCTGAAATTAGAAGTTTCTTTCAATCAGCTTGTTGATATCGCTCTTCGACTCGAAGAGGCCGATAAAGAAAGTGATGCTGAAGTTGTGGGGGCCAAACAAAAAGTCAATAAGAAGAGGCCTATTAAATTCAAGCCTAAACCCAACAAGAAAGGGAAGCAAGCAACTTCGATAGCAAAGACTTCTACCTCTAGTCGTGGGCAATGCTACAATTGTGGTCCTAAGGACTATTATGCAAATAGGTGCCCAAAACCTCTTTTTTGTCGTTATTGCAAAGGTTCGGGTCATCTTTTATCTTCATGCCCCAAACTTCCGAACAAGAAAGATGGAAAGCTAAATGTTGTGCAAGCTCCTAGTAACACTTCTCTTGGTCAAGGTATTTCTCATTCTATCCTTGATGGCATCATTATATTTCGTGATCTTCCTATTCGAGTTCTTTTTGATATGGGTGCATCTCCCTCTTTTATATCAAAAGAACTTGTTGATGCTTTGTCTTTGAATGTTATTGGCTTGATGACTTCATTGAGAATTGTGAATCCGGTTGGTGGATCCGCAACACTCATTTCACTATGTAAAAATATCGAGATTATTTTATGTAATTATGCCTTCCGAGCCGATTTGCATGTTATGCGTTACCTAGGTTTTGGAATGATTTTGGGGATGGATTGGCTTAACCGATATGAAGCCTATATCCTATGTCCTGAGTGAACTATATATCTTCGACATCCTCAATCTTTTAAGCAGATTTCTCTTGTTCTTAAAGATTCAGATTCCAATTCGGGAGCATCCTTGTATTCTCTAAATGCTCATGATGACGATAATGATGATAAGGAAGATGTCATTTCCCTCATTCACATTGTTCGTGAATTTCCCGACATATTTGAGCCCGTTTTAGGATTACCACCTAAGCGAGCAATTGAGTTCAGAATTAATCTAATCCCACTCTACCTATCACTCGTCCTCCTTATCGTATGTCCAATAAGGAAAATAAGGAGATGCGTAATTAATTATCCGAACTGGAAGGAAAACAGTTTATTCGTTCTAGTTCCTCTCCATGGGGAGCTTCAGCTATTTTTGTGAAGAAATCTGATGGTACACTTAGGGTTTGCGTTGACTACTGCAAGCTTAATGATCTTACCATCAAGAATAAATATCCCTTACCTCAGATTGATTATCTATTCGATCAACTTTGTGGTGCTGAAGTCTTTTCACAGTTAAACTTAGCGACCGGTTTTCATCAGCTTCGTATTGCAGAGGATAGCATTCCTTTGACATCATTCCATACTCATTATGGATCTTATGAATGGCTTGTTATGCCATTTGGTTTGACGAATGCTCTAGCTTATTTCATTGACCTTATGAATCGAGTTTTCAAAGACTTCCTCGATCGATTTGTTCTCATCTTTATCGATGATATTCTTGTTTATTCTAAAACCAAGGACGAGCATGAAAAACATCTTCGGATTGTGTTGGAAACTCTTAGAAGCAACCAATTGAAAGAATTTTTTTTCTAAATACCACTTTTGGCAATCTCGTGTGAAATTTTTGGGGCATATTATTTCTGAATCGGGAATTTATGTGGATCCTTCAAAGATTGAAGCGATTCAAAATTGGTAGAGACCGAAGAGTGTGACGAAAATTCATAGCTTTCTTGGATTGGTGGGCTATTACCGTCGGTTCATAAAAGACTTTTCTAAAATTTCCGTGCCTCTTACTAGTTTGACAAAGAAGGGAGTTAAATACATTTGGTCAGACAAATGTGAAGCTTCATCTCATAAATTAAAAGAACTCCTTTCCAATGCTCCTATTCTTGTGATTCCCGAGGGAAACCAAGATTTTATTGTTTATACCGATGCTAGTCGTGTTGGTTTGGGTGTCGTTCTCATGCAAAGGGAACGCGTTATTTCTTATGCTTCTAGACAATTAAAGCTTGCCGAGACTAGATATGCCACTCATGATTTAGAGCTCGCGGCTATTTTTTTCTCCCTTCGAATTTGGCATCATTATCTTTTGGGAGAGAAATTTGTTCTCTACACCGATCATAAATCTTTGAAGTATTTATTTTCTCAAAAGAAACTTAATTTGTGTCAACAGCGTTGGCTCGAGTTCCTTGCATCTTATGATCTTGATATTCTTTA
This sequence comes from Allium fistulosum, assembly GCA_030737815.1. Classification (NCBI taxonomy): domain Eukaryota; kingdom Viridiplantae; phylum Streptophyta; class Magnoliopsida; order Asparagales; family Amaryllidaceae; genus Allium; species Allium fistulosum. The sequence continues at coordinate 328,551,236 of CM060907.1, forward strand.
TACTCCCAAAAAGGGAAAAGGTGTTCACTCAACCGAAGCTCTGATACCAATTGTGACATCCCACCTTTCTTCCCCCTAGGAACGACACTTAGCACATCCTCAGTGTTCGTGTGTCGTCTCCCAAGCATCTGAAAGATGAATTGTCATGGGGTGAAATAAAGAACAAAATAGAAAACCTTACAATGAAACTGCTAAAAAAACATAACGGTAAACAGTACATCACGTTACTCCTTAACAGGGAGTAATCAAAGTTACACAAAAGTACTACAAATCAGCATAGGCAGTTATAGCATCCTGCCTTTACAAATGCTGAAAACAAAATACACTTACACAAACTAGATAAATAGCGGAATGGATAGCTACGTAGATAAAAGCCTCCTGCTCGGACGCCATCTTCAAAAGATCCCAACAAAGACCTGCTACTCTCGGACTACTCAAATAAAATGAGTACCCGAGAGTTTAGGAAAAAGAAACAACTCGAGTCAAACGATATGTCTAGTATGAGTAAATTTTTAAAAAACAATGGGTGTGAAATTAACATAAACATGTAAGACCACGCCGCTAAGCACGAAACGGGTTTACTCCTACATAAATCAACATCCAAACATAAAGAATGGATAAATAATTAAACACCATGAAGAGTGGTTGACTCTTTCCGGTGCAAATAAGGAGATAAATTTGAAGGTTTAAATAAAACAAGAAAAGAAAAATCTCCAATCAAATAAGAAAAGAAAAATCTCCAACAAATGACTAGGAAGGTGCATCCCCCTTGAAGTATACCTCTAGTAATATACTTCTGAGAAACTCATTTACTCTGTGACACTTCTCGGAACCCTCCAAGCCGGACCCCGCCAAACCTTACCAAGTATCCGAATATTTCACATCTAATAGCGCTTCTGAATCCAATCTAGATGATATGTGAAAGTATCCTAATGGGAGCAACCCCACATAGCTTGGCATCCTCTCGCACTTTGGTTTTAGTCATTTCCGACAAAGGATAAATGTTCAACGGAGCAATAAATCATCTTAGAAAGACAATAACGAAGAAGATGAAGTAGTCGATAGCCGAGAAACCAACTATCGAGGATATAAAACGATTGTATATGGAAATTAAGTCATGTATACTTGCCACCACTCATCGAATTCAAACTCGTATTATTTCTTGGTTAACAATAATACCAGACAAGTCAAGGTAGTGTTACCTTAAAGTCATGTCTTACTATTATTCTTAACTCTTGAAATAGTGACAAACCTAATCCTTCGATATTTAGTGCTAATTATACAAATAAATCGTTTCCATATAAGTGAATCGCTTTACGGAAATTAATTCATTTCCATAAACGAATCAATTTTTTTATTTTTTTATTAAAATCGAGTTCATACTTGGCTTCATATTATAAGCATTAGATTTAAAACACTTTGTTAAAAGGGTTTACCAACTTTGAAACATCAATATAAAAAGGATTTAACAACTTAAAACATCCTATTACATAGATAATCAACTTTTAAATTTGTCAACTAAGTTTATTAATTAACTTCAATAACCTTTAATCAAAAAAGTGTAAATCACCTTTAAAATATCATTAATTAAGTTAATTAATAGTATTTAATTATAATTAATTTAATTAATAGTATTTAATTATAATTAATTTAATTAATTAATTAATAATTAAATATCATTATTTAAATGTGATTTATTAATGTATAACTTTATTTAATGAAAGATTAATTAAGGTTAAACAGATTTATTAACTTCTAAAAGTTATTAATTAAAAATATTAATTAATTTAAAAACATCATTAGTAAATTGATTATTTAACTTTAATCCATCATTATTAAAAGACTAATTAACCTTAAACATAATTAGATAAAATGATTAATCAAGTTCAAAACATCATTAACCAAGTGATTAGTTAATTTTAAACACATAGTCAATAACTTAATTAGTTAACTTTAATCCCTAACAATTAAATAATTAATTAAATTAAATAATCATTATTAAATAATTAATTATTTTTGAAAACATCATTAATTGAAAACTTGCTTAACATGTAATATAATTCCAAGCACGATAATGAAACCAAATGGTTTTGATAAAAGGTGATTTTTCGAAAGTGCCGATATAGCGACTTTCGCTATACGAGCAGTTCGAAATTCAAGCATATGACTTTTGCAACACAACCATACATCACATAACAAAGGAGTGAGTATACATACATGATGACTTACAATAATACAATATATATCAAGCATTTATTTACAACGGGATTGATCTAACTACTAGATTTTCATATAACTTAAGATTCGCTTACCAACTTTCTGAAGCGACTAACTTTCAAGCAACAAACCAATCCATCAACCAAACCATTATCACAACTATACAATATGCATTCAATAGCTACAAATATGAGCATGAACATAGTTTAAATTTTATGGTTTAAAGGTGAAAGCTTCACTCACCAAAATGCTTACTTACTTTTACCGAACTTGCCTAAGCTCTTAGCAACTTGCCTTAACTTCAAAATAAGACCTAGTGTGGGCAAGCAGGGTGCAACATGGCTCGGCCATGGGCATCAATGGGCTTGGCCTAGTCATAAACGGGCTCGGTCTTAGGCTATATTGGGCTCGGCCTTGGAGTTATGAGGTGGAGATAGTCTTTGTTTTGGAAGAAGAGAAGTTGTAGATGAATATGTGGAGTTTTTTAGCGAAGAAAACTATATTTTGCCAACTTTAAACATGGACTTGGAAGCCATGGATGTTCATGTATATGAAGAGAAGAGAAATGAAGAATGAAATGAAAATGTGAAGTGAGAATGTGTGGAGATGGTGGGTATTTAAAGGCAAAGAAGTGGAGTGTTAATTTAATTTAACTTAAACATTTAAATAATATAAATGTTGTCATGTTGCATGCATGCCATACCCCTCCACCCCACCAAGTACACATGCGCACACCTCTCTCCCCCATTCATCATGCCTTAGGTCCTTACTTAGGTTATGGTTAGGGTTTTTAATTTATTTCCTACGGTAATAAAATATGTATATGTACAAAGGTCAAATCATGTTTTATTTTAAACTAAGCATGAATTTTTAACTTTAACACTATAATTAAGTTATCGCATGACATATGTGCATGTGTATGCATGTGTATATGAGTTATACAAAAATGTGCATAATGTTTTCGATAACTTTTCCAATGCCGAAAAGTCAAATTTTCGGAAAACGTTCTTCAGTCACATTTTCTATTTTTATTTTCACTATTTATTTTGGTAAAAAAATTTGAAAATGATTTTAATATCATTAATTAATATTTAAAACATGTTTATTTGATTATTAAAATCCATTATTTAAATATTTAAAAATGATTTAAATATTCAAATACAAAGTGATTAATTTATGGGTCGTTACACTTTTAGAATATCTTTGATGACATCACCCATGACACAATCCAAAACGTTTATTTTCATATATGGTAAAAAATTTATTTCATTTTGTTGATTTCCTACGCAAATAAGCATATGTAAAAAATATGAATAACTTCTGACGGTTAAAAAGCTGTTTATCGATAAAATGATTTTCGGTCACATTATCGATATTTTTTTGAAAAATATACTTTTGTAAAAAAATTTCAAAAACAAGTTTCCTATCATTATCTATTAAATAATTGATGTCTATCAAGGTTATAAAATCATATTTATAACAGTTAATTATATTTCAAAACTTTTTGATATTCGAAGATGAAGTGCTCGAATTTCTGTTTCGCTACATTCTCCCCCACTTAGAATATTTCATCCTCAAAATTCAAATAAGAATGATAATCAAAGAAGATAGACAAAACAAGATACATATATAGAATTTTGATGAAACTATGTACAAGCTAAACTACAAACCAAAATGCATACTAGGTGACTCCACCTCAAGTGGTGAGTACACAGCAAAAGATGTAAAATACTAAGATAAGAAGGAAACCCTAGTCTATAAGCAACACTAAATTGAAGTTCCTCAAATTGTCCTCCATCTTCTTGGCACCACCCCTAGCATCCTCGCTCCACGACCCTTCTAACCTTAACAAAGGAACAAGCACATAAATACTTGAATAGCATTCACAATCACCAGCAAACAATGCTCATGGTTTGATTAGGTTCAAAAATCTCCCATCACCCAAGGATGATAAACAATGTACTAAGCATATCTTACGCTTAACAACCTTAAGTTATTACTTAGACAATTATTCATGCTACCTCATAACAAATCGAAGTGTCATTCCCCAAACTCTTCATAAGCCAACATAACATATCATACAAATGTACTAAAGTCCATCCAATGTACATATACCATCCGTACACAATATCTGATCTAATCACTTATTCGATCATATAGATTTCACTTCCCAACTATTATAGATCACTTAACCTCTCTAATGCGGACTCTGATTTGGTTCCTTGATTAAAAACCTTTGTTCTCCTTTTATATTTATATACTATGATAGAAAACATGGGAATGTATCACGAATCCTTATCCAGTGTTCGCCATCAAAAATCGAGTGAAAAATCATTATTCGGGCCGGTGTGACTCACCTCGAAAACATGTATTCAAATACTGGATCAAGAACAATTATGTGAATAAAATGATCTATGTACAACTTGCGTATTTATCCTATTAGTTTCTCAACTACACCAATTCCTTTTTAATCACATTCATTTATCCAAATAGTGTGTCTTTTGATACTATAAGATTTATGAATCATTTCGTAGAATATAACTTCAAGTTTATCCACATTTTATAATTTAGGTTTATACTCGTATAATACTTCATTACATCCTAAGAATATATACAAACATCTAATTCATCTTACTTAACAAGGATGATCAACAATTTGAACTCGTTTTAACTTACTGTCATTTTAAGTTTAAATATTGTATAACTCAACTTTATATTTCAATAATACTTAGTTTCAAGTTCTATAACAATCTAGAAGTTCCCAACTATCAAAAATAGTCAAAAATTCCATTTCATATTAACAGTTGAAAACTATCAAACAAAATATCATATCATGATGCCATACCATATTTTCTTAATGCACAGGCTACATGTGTCCATGAAATAACTTGACAAGAGAACTTTAGAACTAAAAATCATTTTTCATTTCAAACCATTTTGAAATAATATATACATATAAATTTTGTATATAAAATCTCACTTTGGGATTAAACCAAAATCTACTTTACCATAACAACATTTTATCATCCCATACTTATAAACCCGAAAATGAGCACCGATGAAGCTTCAGTCATACCGAAATTATTTTCATGCGATAGAAGTGAGTTCAACACGTCCAAACCATACTTTTGGTATTTAAACAAAATCATTTTAAAGCAGTATCAAATACTTCATCTAATAATACTAAGTATCACGACCTTAATCTTCTAAACCAGTTTCCTAAATATTTACTTTCAAATAATAATATTATTATTATTGTCAAAATCTTGAAAAACATTTTCAAAGACATTGGGATTTAAGTCCTCAGATTCTCTATTTGAATCCTTTTCTTAAAACATATCTTATAAACTTACTTATATAAAATTACTTTATTACATAAATCCTTTCACAAATATTTCTTTTCAAAATATTATATCTTTCCTTTTTATTTATAGTAAACATCTTTTAGTAAATTTTAACTTCTAACCTAACACTATCACAGAACACCTTATAGTCAAACCTTGAAATTTAATTCACAAGGTGTTCGTTCAATGTACTCACAACTACTGTTTACCCACCTCATGATGTAGAAAGGAAAAGCTGCTCATAAATTGGTTGAGCAAAAATCAATAACAATTAATACTTAATGTTCCTAATATGCCAAGCGTGACTAAACAATCAAGGCTTAAACTATAAGAAGCACTAGAGTTAAACAAACGCAAATATGAAAGCCATAAACAGATAATATGTCATCAATAACCTGCATCCCCTTCGCAGCCGCCGAAGTGGAAGGTGCTGTAGAAATAGAAGAAACCCTAGGCTGTTACCCTTCCTTGAGCATAAGACAATCTCTAACAAAATGGCCAGGCTAGTGGAAGCCATAATAACCTTTCAGTGAAAACTGGGCCTCAAGCTTTGAAAACTTCTCGATTAGTGCTTTAACCATCTGCCCTTCTCCACTCGACCTACACTTATTAGAAAAGTGACCCTTCTTCCCAAACTTGTAGAAAATGAGGGTGGACTTATTCTTTGGCGATTGAAACTTATACTTTGTCCCTTACCGATGCAGAAATAGATGGCTTCGAAGCCAAGCTCTCAAACCTCAAAGCCATGTTCACCAAACCTACAAAAGACCCCATGATGTGATTAATCATGTCCCTTTGGAACTCCTAATGTATACCTATGATGAACATCTCGTTCTTCTTTGGTAGCATGTTTACTAACCCCAACCCAAGTCGAGACAATGCAATGAACCAATTCTCATATTCTACCATGGTCACGGCTCCCCGCTTCAGATCTAAGAAGCTCCAAAATAATAAAGTCTTTTCGGCTTTCGAAACTAACTTAATTTCAAACTCATCTTTTAATTGGGCCTAAAATAAGCTTTTCTCATAGACATCAGCCAAAATAGAACTCCACAATCCATGGCTGCATCAATCAGATGTCACGATGCCAACCTATGCTTTATTGCATCATCTAGCTCCATATCTCCAAATATCCCATCACATAATCTGAGCCAAGGCTGGACTTCTATAATAGTTCTCATGCTACTAAACCTCTTAACCCCCAATCTCATATAATCGCGGTAAAGCGAAGCAAAACTCATCCAAGGCCTGACCTACACGAGGTAATGACCTATCTTTTTGACCATTGAAAGTTGATACCAAATACATTCACCATATTCAAATGTCAATCATCGAATCGTCGAAAAGGCAGATTGTTAGGGTAAAATAGAAAGAAAAGAACATGGAACAAGGAAGTCAGAGTCTCATAGCGGAATCGACAACACATAATATAAAAAGACAGTAAAAATTATCACTCCAAAATACAGAGTACATCAAAGCTAATACAAACCTTATCAACTAGACGGTTATAAAATCCCGACCTTGCAATTGCTGATAGGTATGTATATAATACGGCGATAAAAAATAAATTACTACGACAGGTGAACATCCAGCTCTACTCCATGAGCTCCATGTCCCACCAATGGCAACCAGAAAAAATACTCGGTCTGAATCTAGCATTATAATAAAATAACACCCAGATCAGTCTGGAGAGTAGAATGAGAAATCTCAAGTAATAAGGCTAAAATTGAATAATTCTGTAGGACCACGCTGCTAAACGTAGAATGGGTTTACCCCTACAAGAACAACATCCATATATAAAAAAATGAGAAAAAATCAAAACAACAATCCAAACAAGAAAGGATGTACATAGATAGAAACAAAATCCAAACTTATAAAATGGAAAAATATAATTAGACATCGAGAAAAGCTTCAGACACTTCTTGATGCAAACTATGAAACACAATTCAAAGATTTGAATTAAATAAGGAAAGGAGAAATTTTTCAACAAATGACTAGAAGGGTGCGCCCCCTTACCCGCTCTTTGGTTTTAGTCATTTCCGGCAACGGATAGCAAAATCACTAGAATAAGCACATATCATCTTGGATTGACGTAATACAAAAGACGAAAACATGCAATTCTCTAGGGAGCTTCCAAGATGGACCCAGTTAAATCCATAGGCATTTGAATATACTCACATCAACGCATGAATGCTATCGACTTCTCTAGATGAATGTGAGTATACCTTAATGGGTGCGACCCACATGGCTTGGCTCTCACTAGCTCTTTGGTTTTAGTTTTCCATGGTGTTGGATGACAAAGCTCATGATGAGCGATAAATCATCTTAGAGTGACCAAGCACAACAATGACTAGGAGGGTGCACCCCCTTACTCGCTCTTTGGTTTTAGTCATTTTCAACAAAGGGTTCCAAAGCTTAGATAAAGCAATACATCGTCTTAGAGTGATGAAATACCAATAATATAGCGGAATCAAAATCAATAAATCAACTATTGGAAATATTAAAGTGATTTGTGTATGGGAATTCAATCGCATACACTTTCCCCTAATAAACGAATCAAACTTTTACAACATTTGATCTACACTTAGGCTTGATTTTCACTTTTCAGATATTTGTAAATACATTAAAAACTCTCTTTAAAATATTCTTATAAAAGGGAAAATTATAATACTAGGTGTATTAAAATAAGGGTTAAAACAAAATGTCATTAAAACATTATTTACTACAAAACCAAACAATTTACTCTTAGCACTAATTTTAAACAATTTCTATTAAAAGATGTTTCCATTTATAAACTAGACTTTTTAAATTTAAACAACACTTGTTATCCCAAAGAATAATAAGTCAATTTAAGTACCTTTATAAATTTAACAATGTTAATTTGTCCTAAAGGATAATTTGTATACAACTTTATAATCTTTTTAATAAAGTAATTGATTATTTTTAAAAACTTTTGGTCAAATTAATTTATTAACTTTAATTTTTTTTATTAAATCAATTAAGTAACTTTAAAACACTTCTATTAAATTAGTTCATTTATTTTAAAATCTTTTATTAAATTAGTTAATTATACTTTACAAAAACAATTAATTAAAATCATTGATTAAATCCAAATATCATTAACAAAATGGATTAATTACATTCAAACATCATTAATTAAAATTAGTAATTAAATCCAAATACCATCACTAAAATGATTAATTTGATTCAATCATCATTAATTAAAATGATTTACTAAGATTAAAACATCATTAATTAAAATAATTAATTAAACTCAAATATCATTAATTAAAACGATTAATTAAATTCACATCCCATTAATTAAAATGATCAATTAATTTTAAATACCATTAATTAAAACGATTAATTAATTTTAAATATCATTAATTATAATGATTGATTAAATTTAAACATCACTAATTAAAATTATTGATTAAATTTAAATATCACTAATCAAAATGATTAATGAATTATAAAAATATATTTTATGAAAATACAAGCTCAAGTTCAACACACAAGGGTTTAGAGAGATGATATTCAATATGTGACGATATAGCGAAAAATTGTTATGACAACGCTTAAACAATTCAAATAGACTATCATAATTATTTTAACTAAACATCCATATAAGCAATAAAAGAATATAAATGAGATGCAGATAATAATAAATAAATAATGGCGAGAAACCCCTGTAAAACAATGGTTACGGATAATATATATAATCATATGGGTTCACATGAATTAAGTTAATATGTCATCCATTTTCCAAAATGGGATTTCAAACCAACAATCAATATCTAAACTATCACCCAAGCATTCAACAATAAATTTATAGCTTCACGGATGTTATATAGTTAATTTAAGAGCGAGTAAACTCACCGAAATTTCAGTTATCGTTTTCGCATTCAGATTCCGTCTAAAATCAAAGAGCGTTTGATCTCAACTTGAAATTCTACAAGCTCCTAACTCCACCAATCCAATTCCATCATGAAGCTAATGATCCCATGAGTACAACGCAACTCACTGCGTTCAAATTCGACCTCGTATGAAATTATTATGAGTTATTGAACAAATTGACGATTAATTAACTAAATGATAAACTAATTAATGTTAATTGCATCATTAACTGCCTCGTATTCAAACTCGAAGTTGAACTACCCATGCCCATTATCACCACCACCGGCCCTTGGCCACTACCACATCGCCATGAAAGAAAGCCCAGACCTCGAGCAACCTAACGACACTAAGCTCGCCTCCCCAAACTCCTCCGCCGTCGAGATATTCACCAAAAACCTAGTCGCCATTGAACTTGAAAATGCCACCACCTCAGATGACCATCGACCGCTGCTCCGCCTTCAATCGAAATCCATCGCCTTCCTCGACACTTCTCCTTCAGGGCCCTCTCTTGAAAACCACCACCACCACTAGAAAACCCATGTGATCGTCGATCGTTGCCACATCCACGGCGCTACACGCCTCCAACCCACAATCAAACCGATTAGTGTGTTCAACTCGTCTAGCCGAACATTTCCCTAGTTAGGACCCTCACGTAAAACGGCCATGAGAGGCTTTGATTGACGTAAGCCGTTGGATTTGGCTATATGAAAATGGCGGCTATCTTTTAGGGTTAGTGTTTTATCAAAATGAATGGGTATGGGTCCTTATATAGGCAATCTAACCGATATTATTCATGCCATAAAATTTTCGAACTCCAAATGAGGCGTGCTCACTGGCGTTCCAAGCTAATTACCTCTATTTTGAACTCAATGGAACTATTATCGGGACATAATTCCATCATAAACAAAAGTTATATTTTTAATTCAAATTATATTATAAATTAATTCCTTAAATTAATCACTATGCGTTTCGAGCTCGCACGATCACACAGTTCGTCCGATCATTATGGGACGACTTACAACAATTTATTATTCCGGATCCAATGGCACTGATTTCATCAAAATCCAAGATAGAGCCCCTAAATGATAATTTCACATATTTTAAATATCGTTTTATATTTTCGATCCCAATTACTGATGTTTATCCAATCTATTTATTATTGTAAACACAAATTGAATTCATCAATATAATTTATTAATTAAAAGGAGTTAAATAAGATAATTAGATCCATTTAATTTATATTTAATTCACAATTCAAATATTTAAATGATCACTATATTTGAATTCAAGTTATAAATTTCCAAAATATAATTATTTTAAAATTTAAAATTAATTAAATATTTAGAATTCAATGACCGAAATTCTGGGTTATTACATTCTCCTCCCTTAAAAGAATTTTGTCCCCAAAATTCCTAAAGAAGAAAATATCACCAGACCCCTAAGGTTTAAAAACTTATTAATTACAATGAGTTATTAAACTTATTACTTAATTAATTCCCAAATATTACAAAAAATTTCTACAGCACCTCCTTTGCGCGGCTCGATTGGAAAAACTACAATTTGCCTCTATGGGCCTTAAACCAACAAAAGAAAACAAAAGCCAAGTGGCCTCCCATATTTGAAGCATAAAATCATCAACCAATTTCAATTTTCTAAATATACCACGTACCATTTTACGTTTAATTTATATTTTTGCAAGCAGTTTATTATCTCGATGAAAAAGCAGGTGCGCAAGAAGTCAAGTTGAAATCTTTTACTTCCATGTACTTACTGTTATCCCACCTTTTGGCAAGGCCGTGACACCAAGAACTTGACTAGAAACCAATGACAGTTCGTCTTGGAAGATCGGTTATACGTAGGCTCACTATGGATATCGACAAATTTTTTTCCAAGTCTGGATTGAGCTAAAATTGATATGACATGACAAGCAAAGCTATGAGAGCCAACATTCCGAATTTCAAGTCAATCGGAGTTCATATGCTCCAGATATTGATGGATCACGCATGAGAAATCCAAACTTGCATCGATCATAACTGGAGATCTACAAGTCCAAATGCCACCAAATTTGGACAGGAGCTAACTGGCAACCTAAGGAATGTCCATGCCAAATTTTAGTTCAATCGGAGCAAATCTTGATCGATTCGAAGTTGAGTTCGAATCGATATGGACCAACTTGCATAGATCATAATTGGAGATCTACAAGTCCAAATGCCACCAAATTTGGACAGAAGCTAACTGGCAACCTAAGGAATGTCCATGCCAAATTTCAGCTAAATCGGAGCAAATCTTGATCGATTCGAAGTTGAGTTTGAATCGATATGGACCAACTTGCATCGATCATATCTCGAGATTTACAAGTCCAAATGCTATGAAATTTTCACAGTAGCTTACTGGCAACCTAATGAATGTCCATGCCAAATTTTAGCTCAATCGGAGCAAATCTTGATCGATTCGAAGTTGAGTTCAAATCGATATGGACCAACTTGCATCGATCATAACTGGAGATCTATAAGTCCAAATGCCACCAAATTTGGACAGGAGCTAACTGGAAACCTAAGGAATGTTCGTGCCAAATTTCAGCTCAATCGGAGCAAATCTTGATCGATTCGAAGTTGAGTTCGAATCGATCCCGAAGTGGGCCCAAATTTCTTGAGGCCGGGCGTGTGGGCCCCCTCACGTGCTAGAACTGGTCTCCCAGAATTTAGGCGAAATATCAGCCTCCTACACCTATAAATAGAGCCCTTGGTCATTCAGAAAAGGGGTCGGACAATTTTAAGAGCTAAAGAGCGCCCAGACTCCGCCAGATTTACTCCAAATCACCACTGCTACCTTAGATTCAGATTATAATCATAAAATATGTTATACTACGCTATAAGAAATTGTAATCTTCAAGCATCAAGCAATAAAATCATCAAACTTCATAGTGGACGTAGGCGAAACGCCGAACCACTCTAAATTGTTGTCTTCTGTGCAATTTACTTTCTGTTATTTGGAGTTTTTGTTAGATAACCCTCAGTTTTAATTTTCATTCTTCACTTTTATCTCTTCAAAAACTTCCGAAGAGTGTTGTGCTCATTTTTGGTACAAACACTTACATAATCCAAAAGAGTCATACCGACAAATGAGAAATATACCAGTTCTCTATCATTCATTCAAATAGCATAATCAATATAACATTCATAGGCAACAAGGAAATATGGTGCAACTAACAATAATGAGGCAACCTTACATGCAAAAACTAGCATGGTATAAATCCATATACAACTCTAGTATAAAATAAAGCTACATGCGAAAAAGCAACATATCAACCATATGCAACAAAATGTAGAAAATATTCTGTAACAAATATTATGCACCCAATATTTTCAAACCATAAATTTAAAACCAAATTCCTGGATTTTATGTTCAAAAATATATTTTGAAACTCCCTCAAGAAGAAATATATCAAAACTGGATTCAATATGACTAGGAGGGTGCGCCCCCCTTTTCGAGCATGGTTTAACTCTAAACAAAAACAATGGTGCCTCCAGTCGTACTCTGGTACCTACAGAAAATAATAGAGTAAATACATTCGGCGAGTCCCAAAATGGGGGAAACTTACAATCGCACTTTGATTTTAGTCATTCATTGCCATAATTAAAAATATTTGTAAAACACTTTGCAAATATTTATTGAAACAAATTCCAATTTTTATTGAAATAATAATGTTTCTCAAATACTTCAAATCATACTATTATTATTTCTTTTCATAATCATTCCAAAAATTCTTTTAAAACAGTTTCAAAACCACCAGGATTTAAGTCCAATAAACAACAATTCAGAAATCTATGTTCATAAATTTAAACTTTATAAACTACGGTATATACATCACATACCCAGTCAAATCAAATCATTGAAACTTCGTAAAGGAATCAACTAACACTATCAATCAATCAAATTCCATAAGGGAAAAATCTAACACTATCAATCAACCAAATTCCATAAGGGAAAAATCTAACACTTAACATTATTTAAAATGTCAAATAACTAACAACAAGATTTAGGATTTTGCTTAAGTTCACAACTTTTCTTAAGTCATACGCTAAGTATACAATTATACTTAAGTCCGTATGATATGCATAAATCATCCACATGCTATATTTGATCTAATCACTTGCTCGGATACCTGGACTTTTACTTTTCGAACTAGTATCATTCACTCGACCTTTCTAGGGTGGACTTCGATCGGGTTCCTCAATTAGAAACTTCTATCTCCTTACATGGCTATAAACTATGGTAGATAACTTCAGAATCATATCGAGAATCCGAATCAAGTATTCTCTGACAAGAATCAAGTGAGAAATCCTTTTTCGAATTGGTGTGAATCACCTGAAGTTATGAATTCGAATCCTAGATTAAGAACCATGCGAATAAAACGATCTACATATAACTTATGTACTTAGTTCGATTGGTTTCTCAATAATGCCAATCTCTTTCTAAATCATGCATAATTTCTATTTAGTATTTTATGAATTGCTTCATAAATTTGACCTAAGTTTATAGATATTTTACAAAGATAGTTTTTATAAAACAATAAATAAAAGCTTACTCTATTTTATTTACTTGTATAATACCCTTCTAGGTCCTAAGAGTACATACAAAACACAAATTTTATATTATTTATTTGTTATCTACTTTTATTTGTTTTGAAAATTTAACTTGAAGTCCAAAAAAAATATGGATCTTTTAAAACCGAGTCAACCTTTCAACCTCCTTACCTTAGAGTGCTGTAAGGAAAAATGTTCATGGGTTGGCTTAATATCACTAAGTAATTTGCACAACATATATGATTAACAAAAACTATGATTTTAATTAAATAAATTTACCAAAACCTTTCTATCTAATTTAACCCGTTTAAAACTTGAGTTAAATTATATCTTTTCTATCCAAGAATTTAAAATTTTCATTTATGAAATTATTATTCAAAATGACTTTTATTTTAAACTAGTTTCCTTTATGGAAACTTAAGACTAATTACCCAGATTTTTACTTCAAAACCCTTTTTGAGATCATACTGCTTATATTTCTTTATGAAATAACTTCAACCAATTTATTTACCAAAACTCACTTAGGTTCATCCAGATTTGAACTCATTTTGATCGCACAATGATAAAGAGAATAATTTACTAAGTGCCCTACAATATTCGCCTAAGCAAACATCCAATCGTCACTTAAAAGATTACTCATATTACTACAAAACCAATCGAAATGATTTCCTCCGAATTACTCTAAGAAACACATTCCTTTTAAAATTTATCTTCCAAAATATTTATTTTTAGAAATACTTCAAAGTAGTACTACTATATATTTACTTTTTCAAAAACTTTTCGAAACTATTTCAAACAACTCCAGAATTTAAATTCAAAAATCCTTTTTAAAACACATTTTATGTCAAATTTATATAAAATTACCTTTACTTAAAATCATTTCATATTACATTAATTCTCTTTTATTTTAGTAAAATTTTATCAAATATGTATTCTCTATATATCTTATTCTACCATTTAGATTATTTTAAACAACCATTATTAAAAGATTGCTTTAACTTAACATTTTCTCCGAACACCTTATAGTCAAATTATGAAACTTAATTCACAGGGATTCATTTTATTGTATTTAAAATTATCAAATAATATATGCTTATAAACTAGTTGAGCTTGAATTAAGAAATCAATAAACAATAGTCAATGCTCCTAAATTAT
This sequence comes from Allium fistulosum, assembly GCA_030737815.1. Taxonomy (NCBI): domain Eukaryota; kingdom Viridiplantae; phylum Streptophyta; class Magnoliopsida; order Asparagales; family Amaryllidaceae; genus Allium; species Allium fistulosum. The sequence continues at coordinate 328,566,435 of CM060907.1, forward strand.
CTGAGCACGACAAATCAGACAACAACGATAATAAAGAACTACTATCATTAACAAACAAACACTATAAAAAATTATGTAAATTTCAAAATTATTCCTTTATATATAAAAATATAGGTAAAATATTTCATTTACCAAATTTTCAAAAATTAATATCATGCCCGTTTGTCTTATTCAAGTGTTTAAAAATCCCTATCAATACTGTGGCGTCCCACGTCTCGACCAAAATTAATAAACAACTCATAAAACCAATTAACACGATACGATTTCATAACAATAACAAATACACTCTCGTATATTTATAATACTCTCAAACACATTCTAGGGTGTCACATACCCTATCTCTAATGAGTTACTCACTCTAGGGTATTACTAACCTTGTCTCTAGTGCGCCATACCCTACCAAAACCAAGGTTCTTGCTTAACCTTCTACTCTGATACCAAATTGTAACGACCTGCCTTTTCGACCATCGAAAGTCGACACTTAATACATTCACCGTATTCAAATGCCGAACATCCAATCATAAAAAAGGTAGACCGTTAGGGTAAAATAAAAAGAAAATAACAAAGAACAAGGAAATTAGAATCTCACAGCGGAATCGATAACATATAATATAACAAAGATAGTAAAAACTATCACTCCAAAATGCAAAGTACATCAGAGTTAAAAACAAACCTTATCAACTAGATAGTTATAAAATCCGGACCTTACAATTGCAGATAGGTATATATATAATACAGTGAAAAAAAATTACTATAACGGGTGAACATCTAGCTCTACACCGTGAGCTCCATGTCCTACAATTGGAAACCTGGAAAAATATTATGTCTGACTTGGGCATTATAGTAAATATAACTCGGATTAATTTGGAAAACCAGTGTGAGAAAACTCAAATAATAAGGCTAAAATGGAATAATTTTGTAGGACCATGCAATTAAACGCGGAACGGGTTTTTCCCTCACAAAAACAACATCCATATATAAAAAAAGGGGAAACAATCAAAATAACAATCCAAACAAGAAAGGATGTACATAGAGAGCAACAAAATCCAAACTTATAGAATGGACAAATATAATTAGACATCGAAAAGAGCTTCAAACACTTCTTAATGAAAGTTATGAAACACAATTCAAAGATTTGAATTAAATAAGAAAAGGGGAAATTTTTCAACAAATAACCAGGAGGGTGCGCTCTCCCTTACCTGCTCCTTGGTTTTAGTCATTTCTGGCAATGGGTGGCAACACTCAGATGAGTACAAATCATCTTGGATTGACGTAACACAAAAGATGAAAAGACCAATTCCAAGGTTCATGGTAGAAATAAGGAAAATGAATTTATCCAACATAACTAAAAGGGTGCTCCTCCCTACACCGAAAGTATACCTCTAAATAAAATATACTTGAGAGTCCATGCCAAACATGCAACACTCTTGGGAACTTCCAAGCCGAACCCCGTTAAATCCACAAGCATCTGAATATACTCACATGAACGCATGCATTCTATCAACTTCTCAAGATGAATGTGAATATACCCTAATAGATACAACCCACATGGCTTGGCTCCCTGTTGCTCTTTGGTTTTAGTTTTCCCCGGTGTTGGCTCAAGATGATGGATAAATTGTTTTAGAATGACGAAGCACAACAATGACTAGGAGGGTGCGCCCCCTTACATGCTCTTTGGTTTTAGTCACTCTAAAAAAAGGATAACAAAGCTCAGATAAAGCAAACCATCATCTTAAAGTGATGAAATACAAATAATGTGATGAACCGTCTCCTCGACCGTCAAAAATCAACACTAATACATCCACGGTATTCACGTGCCATAAATCCAAGTGTCGGGGAGGCAGATTATCAGGGATGTAAAAGAAAATAAAGATAGAAGATAACACAATAATAGAATCTCACATTGCGTTTAACATTTTAATTATACATAAATGATCAGAGTCAAATAAAAATTCAGCGGAATAGTTATAACAGTCTATCTGTACATATGCTGGGAAATACATACTACATAACACAACGGAAAATGGGTAGATATCTAAATAAGGTACTTCAGCTTCATAGCTCCAAAAGACTTCTCCAAATTGCTCCCCAACATACTCCAAAATCCTCCTAAGGTATCCTGACTACACGGTTGCCCGAAAAATAGGGCACCCAGAGTTTAAAACGAAAAACAAACTCTGAGTCAGTCATGGGACTGGTGTGAGAACTCAAAGTACGATGTTTTGAAAGCAAAATGGTATCCCATAAGACCACACCGCACATAAGCATAGAACGGGTTTTTACCTTATGATAACCAAAACCTTTTATTACTTAAAATTTGGGGATATTATTTTTAATGAAATTCTTTGAAAATATTTGCAAATAAACTTATTAATCTTAGCCGAAATTGTTACCATTATTAAATTCCAGCATACTAGGTTCTACAAACAAAACCGCAAATTCTTATTGGAGAATGGATATCCATACAAATGACTAGGTGAAGGGACTACCTTCTGATGGGTACACCTCTAGATGGATGTCCCTAGGAACCATCACAAAGCTCCTCTACCAACATAAGACCGGCCTATCTCTATAACTAGATAGTACCAAATATGTCATCCCCCTATCGTGACCGACCTTTATCCGAGAGCTCTCTTCGCATACATCCACATTAATTTACATCCCGAACGTCATAGCGGGAAGAAATATATCTAGAAGGGAATGATCATATCCTAATTGGGAATGACCCACTTAGCCTTGTTGCATCTAACCCTGTTTCGGTTATTTCCGGTTGATGAGGCTTGAGGAAACAATTACCTTTTCATATAACACATCTTCTTTCACTTTGAATGCCACATTGTCATTCCACATTCACATGACTGATTTCTATAAATGTATAACTTCCTGAGCTCGTATGTCTCGGAAAAGGGTGTTAAGCTAAGAGAAAGTGCCTTCTCCGCCACCAACTGATATACATCTATAGAGACCACTCATTGTGATTTAGAATGCAAGGTCAGACACTCATCCATACAAGTTCGTTCTGGGACTGAACGAAACCGAAAGCACTTTCCTCGGCCATTACTAGGCGAGAAGCCCTTGTGGTTTTGAGGTTTTTCATAATAAAGAGACCACTGCTACAATATAGTGAATCGGGAGTTTATCCCCAATTAATCAACAAGTAATCCCTCGTTATTATTCATCTCAATATCTCCGTCTTCAAACATCTTCAATCTTCGAACACGTAAATTGGTTCGAAGTGGTTTTCGGATAGGAATCGCCCAAATCCGACCCCGGTTCCTTCGAAATCCAATCATCGATAAAAATGATGTAATTAGGTGATTGTTTTTTGATTCATTAATTTTCCTTTACCAAAACATCTTCGAGAGATATATATTTTAAAAATATTCTTAGTGAATACGGAATCATTTAAACCTCTTTTTGAATATTTCTCAAATCATTTTTAAAGAGTATCTTTTGAGAAAATAGGATTGTAGAAATCATTCTACTTTTATTCAATATCAACTTCCGTATTCAATGAGTGCTATGGGCAGAATAACGGTGAGATCACCTTTTAAATTCTATGAATAGGACAAGTTACCTTTTTGGATTTTAAAAATGAGTATAAGAAGATTATTTCTATAAAATCCAAGTTGAGCATCTGGGCTTTCCTTTCAATATGTTCCACCCCTCGCCTAAAAGAGAAAACTGAGACCAGGTACGTTTAGGGTACTGGTTTCTCCATTTCTAACCTTATTTACACACCTTGTTTTCACTTTTAGATCTCACAGGCGGGATAAATGTACTAGTCGTTTCCGCATACTCATTTTCCCTTTTTAAATCACTTAACAATTTGTTTAACCATATTTGAAATAATGTTAAATTGTTTAAATTTCTTTTAAAATGCTTTATTATTTACTTAAAAACATTTACTAAGGATTTGGGAAAGAATTGTTAATTTTCAACCTTTATTTCAAAAGTTATTGAAAAGCGTTGTGAAAAAGTGTTACAACAAGTGCTTTAAAAGCTATATTCTTCAAAACGACTTTTGTATCATTTAGAAAACCATCTTTTCAACTTAAATCACTTTTAAAACATTTTAAATGATTTTTATAATTTATTTCATATTTTTAAAACATTAATTTTTATCAATTTCCAACTTTGGTCATTTTGTGCGAAAATTGGATTTTTCTTGAAAATTGATTTTGCCATATTTCAAAATATACAAGATGAAATCTTGATTTTCTTTTTTTTATATGAAAGATATGGAAATAAGGATTCGGAATGTTCTTACTTCGAAAAATTCCAAACTATATTCCACTTTGTATATTCATTTGAACTTTTGATGTGAAAACACGAACTACCGTTACGTGACGCGTCAAATTTTAGACGTATTTTGGAATTCATGTCCAAACTCTGTCGAGACAAGTTTAAACACTTAGAAATCATTTCCAAAGCATATTCAAACATTTTTCAAAGGTATAAATGATTCCATATCACATTTCATTTCTTTTGGAAAGTGATTTCCATGAGATTATATGTCGTGTAAACCTGTGACTTGTTTCAACATATATATTCAATATACAACTAATAAACATCCAAAATAATGTTTATAATCATTTGAACATAGCCTAACATATCATATGAACTTTCAAATCAATTTAACAACTTTTTTTGTTACAATGTCACATGATCGTCATTTATGTACGTATTTGCTTACTAACTTTTGCAAATGACTTAAAGGTGGTTGCTTTCTTTTTCAAACGCTTATCAAACATCATTATTAACATCCAAACAACATTTTTAACTTGCAAAACACCATATAAACATTTCCTACTTAACAATTTAGAGTTCTCACATTTTGTTGTTTTCAAACTAGTTTTAAACTTTTCTAACTTTGCTAAATTTTGCCTTAAGCTCTTAGGACTTACTAAACTTCCTCGTACTTGCCTTAGGAGGCCACAACCAAGCATGAAGGGGAAAATGTGATCGGCCAAATGGAGGAAGGGGGGCGTGAGCAATAAGAGGAGGGGAGTAGGAGTTTTGAGGTGGTTCGGACGGAGTTTTGTTGATATTTTTCTTCCTTTTATTTTTGGGAATATTTTGGCATTATTTAATTATGGAAAAGAGCCATTAAAGGATGTAACAGAGTTTAAGAAAGTAGAGAAGAAATGGTGCAAATGTGAAGAAGAAGAGGATGAGTATTTATAGAAAATATTTGAGATTAAAAATAGATTTGTTTTTTTACTTAAATAACCTTCCTTAAGAATTAAGTAAACTTATTTAATTCAACACTTACCATCCACATCACATCACACTTTTAAAATTCAAACACTTAGAGTTAAGTAAAGAATAAGAATGATTACTTTACTTTATGTCATATGTGATGTGACATGTGTTTTGTCTTTTTTAGTTTACTTTTCTATTTACTTTCTAGAATTTTCTAAGTGTGATTATTAAAAGTAACTTTGTTTAGTTAATTGTTAACTACCTTTATATGTTAACATATTTATTAAATTGTGTACATATAGGTGCAACAACGTTGCGATGACTTTAAATCGACAAAACGTCAAAATGTTCTACGGTCATATTTTGACGTTTTAGTTAAACTATTTATTTATGTAAACCAAATTTAAAAATAAATTTGTATAATGTTATTTAAAAATATAACACTCATAAATAAATTAAAATAATTAATTAAACTATTAAACTTACTTTTCGAAAATCAGGATTTTGTCACTTTTGTCGATATAAGCAAATGTTACTATTTTTATGGATATTTTTATTTTCAAATCCTATCTAATATTGTTTGAATCATAAAACCTTTCATATTTTATATTTAAAATCACTTAAATGTTATATTTTAAAGTGGTTAAATTTTGGGTCGTTACATTCTCCCCTACTTAAAAGAATTTCGTCCTCGAAATTAGATAAGAAGAAAATTGCTCAAAAGGAAATATATATTCAATAAGATGGAATATATACAATAAGATACTACACCACATGCGGTGAGTACACTCAAACGATAGGTAAAGTCTATACATCGATCCTAAACTCGAGATATGCTTTCCTTGTTCTATCTTCTATTTCCCATGTGAAATCATCCGCATCCCCGCTCCATTGAACTTTGTCCAATCATATTACCTTCCTTCTTAATCGTTTTTCATCTTGATCCACGATTCGAATGGGCTTTCTAATAACCGCTAAGTTTGGTTCTATCTCCAAGTCATCCTGGGCAGCCGTTTCTCTGATTTGTTCCAGGTCATATACATGCTTCCATAAATGTGATACCTGAAAAACATTATGTACACCAAACAATCTTTCAGGCAATTGTACTCGATAAGCTAGTGGGCTGATTCGTTCGAGAATGGGAAAAGGTCCAATATATCGAGGTGCTAACTTTCCAGCTCTTCCAAATCTTACTGCTCCTCTCATTGGAGAAACTTTCAAAAAGACTGAATCTCCAACTGATAATTCCAGATTTCTACGCCTTCGGTCTGCATAACTCTTCTGTCTACTTTGGGCTTCTTTTAGCTTCTTTCTAATTATATCAACTTTCTCTGAAGCTTCTCGTATTATTTCTTGGCTAAGCACTAACCGATCTTCAGTTTCTATCTAGCATGCTGGCGATTTACATGGACGACCATACAAAGCTTCATACGGTGCCATGCCGATACTAGCTTGATAACTATTATTGTAGAAGAACTCTACTAAATGTAAATGATTCTCCCATGAGTCTCCAAAGTCTAGAATACATGCTCTTAAAAGATCTTCCAAAACACGGTTTACTCTTTTCGTTTGTCTATCAGTTTGGGAATGATATGCAGTGCTTATACTCAGCTTGGTTCCCAAAGCTGTATATAGTGCTTCCCAAAACTAACTAATGAAGATTGGATCACGATCGCTTACTATATTGCTCGGAACTCCAGGCAATCGGACAATCTCCTTCATATATATATATATCCGCAAGGCTTGCTGCAGTTCTTGTTGGCTTAACTAGAATAAAGTGTGCACTTTTAGTTAATCGGTCTATAATAACCCAAATGCCTTCATTTCCTTTCCTCGTTCGAGGTAAGCCATTAATGAAATCCATGGATATTTGATCCCACTTCCAAGCTGGAATCTCCAAAGGTTGAAGTAATCTTGCCGTCTTCTGTTGGTCACTTTTGATTCTTTGGATAATTTTCACAACGGCTGACATAGATAGATATGTCCCTCTTCATGCTTCTCCACCAAAATGTATGCTTCATGTCCTTGTACATCTTATGAATCCCCGGATGAATGTTAATTTTGGCTGTGTGGCATTCAGTTAATACTTCGTGCCTAAGATTTCCAACATCTGGAACTCAAATTCTTCCATTTAACCGCAATACTCCAAGGTTATCTATTTTAAAGTTTGCATTTCTTCCTTCTTCAGCTACTTTAATGTATTTCTCAAACCGTTTATCTTCTCCCTGTTTACTGGAAATTCTTTCCAGAAGAGTTGGAGTTACCACCAAATAAGAAATAGTAGCTAACTTTCTACTCAATGCATCAGCTACTACATTGGCTTTCCCGGGTGTATATAGAATATCTAGATCGTAAGATGCAAGAAATTCTAACCAACGTTGCTATCTCATATTTAAATCCTTCTAGATCAAAAGACACTCCAAAGATTTGCGGTCCGTGAAGAGTTCGAATTTTTCACCTAAAAGATGGAATATTATTTACTAAGGTCAATTCAAAATTTTATCAAAATAAAATGTGAGAGATTCTTACCCAGTAAATAATGTCTCCATATCTCTAGAGCGAACACAACGGCTAATAATTCTAAGTCGTGTGTTGCATAATTCTTCTCATGCGTCTTCAGTTGTCTACTTGCGTAAGCAATCACCTTCCCATTTTGCATTAAAACCGCACCAACTCCTTCTCCATAAGCATCTGTATAAATGGTCAATCCACTATTTCCATTTATAATTGCTACAACTGGAGCGGTTGTCAATCACTTCTTTAGTTCTTGGAATGTTTCTTCACACTTAGGAGTCCAGATAAATTTAGCATCCTTCATTGCCAACTTCGTTAGGTGATAGGTAATCTTAGAAAAGTCTTGAAAGAATCTTCTGTAATATCTTACCAAACCTAAGAAGCTACAAATCTCTTTAGGAGTTTGTGACTGCTTCCAATCTTGAATAGCTGCAACTTTCCCTGGATCTACTGAAATTCCATCCCTTGATATTATATGTCCAAGGAATCTTACCTCCTTCTCCCAAAAATGGCACTTTGAGAATTTGGCTTTAAGCACGTTATTTCTCAATATCTTCAACACAGCTTCTAGTTGCCTTACAAGTTCTTGTTCTGTCTTTGAGTAGATAAGGATATCATCGATAGAGACTAACACGAATTTGTTTAGCACATCTCTAAACACTCTATTCATAAGGTCAACAAAATAAGCGAGCGCATTAGTCAGCCCAAAAGGCATAACCAACCACTCATAGAAAGTATTCGGACCTTTGAATGCAGTTAGATGGATGCAATCTTCTATGATCCTTAACTGATGGAATCCTGTAGCTAGGTCCATTTTAGAAAAACTCAAGCTCCATGTAACTGGTCAAACAAATCATCTATTCGGGGTAAAGGATACTTGTTCTTAATGGTTTGCTTATTTAGATCTCGATAGTCTACACACAATTTCAAAGATCCATCTGACTTAGCAACAAAAACTATGGCTGATCCCCAATTTGAACGGCTGGGTCTTATCAGTCCTTTCTTTAATAGCTCTTGGGTTTGATTATTCAACTCATCCCTTTCTTTTGGAGCCATCCTTCTATCTTGTTGTTTAATTGGCATCGCACCAGGAACTAAATCTATACGAAATTCAATTTCTTGATGTGGGGGCAAACTTTTTACTTCCTCAAAGACATCTGCAAATTCTTTAACAACGGGTATTGTTTCTAATCCTATCTGGGATGTATCTAAAGCATAAAGAAAACTATCCCTTCTTGGACTAGGACCTTCACAAGGTATTTCTATGAGTTTCCCTAACTTTTGTTTTCACTACAACCGTTCTTTTCAAACAATCTAGAATACATTTTTAGTTAACCAATCCGTGCCAAGTAAAATTTCGAATCCATTAAAATCTAAGACGAAAGGACCAAAATGAAAGTGATAGGGAGGATAGGAAATTGGGGCTTTTTCACAGTGCATACAAAGATTAGTGGAACCTCCTACAGGATTTGTTACGCAGATAGGGTCGTCAACAATTTTTGGTTCAAGTTCTAATTCTTCTACAGTTGTTTTAGAAATAAAACTATGAGAAGCCCCTGTATCAAATAATACTCTAAATAAAACATCATTGATAAAAATTTTACCTTCTAACACTCCTTTGCCCTTCACATCTTTGGAGGTTGAAGGCTCATCCTTGATAGCATACACTTTAGCTTGTTTTCTTTCTTCATTAAGAGACAATCCTTTATCGTGTATCCTCATTGATGACAATTAAAGCAACTTCTTGGTGCTGATCCTTGAGTTCTGGGTTTTCTACAATGAGTTGATATGTGGCCCTTTTGTTGGCAATTGTAGCAAGTGACATCTTTAAAGCGGTTATCCTGAGATCCTCCTTTGGGTTTTCCCCTGCCATGGATTCTTGCCATTGAACTTCCTCTTCTTCCAGTTATTGTTGTTACCTTCTTGTACTACGGGTGGATCTATCTTATCCAAAGCTTCGTATCTGTATCCCATGTCTATTAAGTCTGCAAATGGTTCTTTCACATGCCCGGTCATTCTGACATGGTATTGCTTCTTTATTCCAGAAATAAACTTTTCATTCTTTTTAGGGGCGTATCTATCAATCCAGGCCCAAAACAAGATAATTCGTTAAACTTGTTAGCATACTCCTCAAACGACATATCCTCCTTCTGTTTAAAATCCATAAAATTTCGGTAAAGACGGGATTTTCCTACTTTCGGCATATACTATTCCTCCAGAACTTCTTTGAATCGTTCCCATGAGAAATCATCTTTTGACTCATTCTAAGTAATAGATTCCCACCAAACTAGGGCTCCATCTTGTAGTTGCCAAGAAGCTAAGAATCTCTTCTACTCATCTCCAATATTCAGTCCTTTGAAAATTATTTCACAAGAGCGGATCCAAGATTGTACTTTAATGATGGTTTCCGTTCCTTTGAAAGGTTTACCACCAAGGCTAGTATAGTTCTTGCATAAAGTTGCAAAGTTAATTTGGGGCTGTACCGGAACTACTACTTCCTTGACTACTGTAGCTGCGGGAGTTTGACCATTTGTGGTATTACTTCCTCCCCTACCTCGTACTCTTCTTCCACTAATTTTCTCCTATCTGTATATAGTAAGAAATAGATCTTTAGGATATATAGACGAGATACCTTAGGGAATGTTATACAGTATGAATATACTTATTCAAGTTAAAAGTTTCATTTATGCACTCTCTCAGACTAAACTAAATCTAGGGTGTTACTAACCCTATCTCTAATGAGTCATACCCCAACAAAGCCAAGGTTCTCGCTTAACCTTATGCTTTGATACCAAATGTGACGAACTGTCTCCTCGACCCTCAGAAATTAACACTAATACATCCACGGTATTCACGTGTCGTAAATCCAAGGGCCGGGAAGGCAGATTATAAAGGGTGTAAAAGAAAATAAAGATAGAAGATAATACAATAATAGAATCTCACATCGCATTTAACATTTTAATTATAAATAAATGATCAGAGTCAAATACAAATCCAGCGGGATAGTTATAACTATATATCTGTACATAAGCTGGGAAATACATACTACATAACACAGCAGAAAATGGGTAGATATCTACATAAGGTACTTCAGCTTCATAGCTCCAAATTACTCCCCAACATGCTCCAAAATGCTCCTAAAGTATCCTGACTACATGGCTGCCCGAAAAATAGGGCACCCAGAGTTTAAAGGAAAAAACAAACTCCGGGTCAGTCATAGGACTGGTGTGAGAACTTAAAGTATGTTGTTTTGAAAACAAAAAGGTATCTCATAAGACCACGCCGCACATAAACATGGAACGAGTTTTTACCTTATGATAACCAAAACATTTTATTACGTAAAATTTGGGGATATTATTTTTAATGACATTCTTTGAAAATATTTGCAAATAAACTTATTAATCCTAGCCGAAATTGTAACCATTATTAAATTCTAGCATACTAGTTTCTACAAATAAAACCGCAAGTTCTTATTGGAGAATGGATTTTCGTACAAATGACCAGGTGAAGGGACTACCTTCCGATGGGTACACCTCTAGATGGATGTCCTGAGGAACCATCACAAAGTTTCTCTACCAACACAAGACCAGCCTATCTCTATAACTAGATAGTACCGAATACGTCATCCCCCGGTCGTTACCGACCTTTATCTGAGAGCTCTCTTCGCATACATTCACATTAATTTACATCCTGAACGTCATAGCGGGAAGAAATATATCTAGAAGGGAATGATCATACCCTAATTGGGAATGACCCACATAGCCTTGCTGCATCTAACTCTATTTCGGTCATTTCCGATTGATGAGGCTCGAGGCAATGATTACCTTTTCACATAACACATCTTCTTTCACTTCGAATGCCACATTGCCATTAAACATTCACACGACTGATTTCTATAAACGTATAACTTCCTGAGCTTGTATGTCTTGGGAAAGGGTGTTAAGCTAAGAGAAGGTGTCTTCTCCGCCACCGACTGATATACATCTATAGAGACCACTCATTGTGGTATAGAGAGTGCAAGGTCAGGCACTCATCCATACAAGTTCGTTTTGGGACTGAACGAAACCGAAGGCACTTTCCTCGGCCATTACTAGGCGAGAAGCCCTTGTGGTTTTGAGGTTTTTAATAACAAAGAGACCACTGCTACAATATAGTGAATCGAGAGTTTATCCCCAATTAATCAATAAGTAATCCCTCGTTATTATTCGTCTCAATATCTCCGTCTTCAAACATCTTCAATCTTCGAACATGTAAATTGGTTTGAAGTGGTTTTCGGATAGGAATCGCTCAAATTCGACCCCGGTTCCTACGAAATCCCATCATCGATAAAAATGAAGTAATTAGGTGACTGTTTTTCGATTCATTTATTTTCCTTTACCAAAATATCTTTGAGAGATATATATTTTCAAAATATTCTTTTAGTGAATATGGAATCAATTAAACCTCTTTTTGAATATTTCTCAAATTATTTTTAAAGAGTATCTTTTGAGAAAATAGGATTATAGAAATCATTCTACTTTTATTCAATATCAACTTCTGTATTCAACGAGTGCTATGGGCGGAATAACGGTGTGATCACCTTTTAATTCCATGAATAGGACAAGTTTCCTCTTCGGATTTTAATAATGAGTATAGAAAGATTATTTCTGTACAATCCAAGTTGAGCATCCGGGCTTTCCTTTCGATATGTTCCACCCCTCGCCTAAATGAGAAAACTGAGGCCAGGTAAGTTCAGGGCATGGGTTGCTCCATCCCTAACCTTAGTTACACAACTTATTTTCACTTTTAGATCTCACAGGCAGGACAAATGTACTAGTCGTTTCTGTATACTCATTTTCCCTTTTTAAATCACATAACTATTTGTTTAACCGTCTTTGAAATAATGTTAAATTGTTCAAATTTCTTTTAAAATGCTTTATTATTTACTTAAAAACATTTACTAAGGATTTGGGAAAGAATTGTTAATTTTTAACCTTTATTTCAAAAGTTTTTGAGAAGCGTTGCGAAAAAGCGTTCCAAATAGTGTTACAAAAAGTGCTTTAAAAGCTATATTCTTCAAAACGACTTTTGTATCATTTAGAAAACCATCTTTTCAACTGAAATCACTTTTAAAACATTTTAAACGATTTTTATAATTTATTTCATATTTTTAAAACATTAATTTGATCAATTTCCAGCTTTAGTCATTTAATGCAAAAACTGGATTTTTCTTGAAAATTGATGTTGCCATATTTCAAAATATACAAGATGAAATCTTGATTTTCTTTTTTTATATAGAAGACATGGATATAAGGATTTGGAAAATTCTTACTTTGAAGAATTCCAAACTATATTCCACTTTGTATGTTCATTTGAACTATTGATGCGAAAACACGAACTACTGTTACGTGACGCGTCAAATTTTAGGCATATTTTGGGATTCATATCCAAACTTTGCGGAGACAAGTTTAAACACTTAGGAATCATTTCTAAAGCATATTCAAACAATTTTCAAAGGTATAAATGATTCCATATCTCATTTCATTTCTTTTGGAAAGTGATTTCCATATGATTATATGTCGTGTAAACCCATGACTCGTTTCAACATATATATTCAATATACAACTAATAAACATCCAAAACAATGTTTATAACCATTTCAACATATCCTCACATGTCATATGAACTTGCAAGTCAATTTAACAACTTTTTTTATTACAATGTCACATGATTGTCATTTGTGTACATATTTGCTTACTAACTTTTGCAAATGACTTAAAGGTGGTTGCTTTCTTTTTCAAACACTTATCAAACATCATTATTAACATTCAAACAATATTTATAACTTGCAAAACACCATATAAACATTTCCTACTTAACAATTTAGAGTTCTCACCTTTTGTTGCTTTCAAACTAGTTTTAAACTTTTCTAACTTTGCTAAACTTTGCCTTAAGCTCTTAGAACTTGCTAAACTTCCTCGCACTTGCCTTAGGAGGTCACAACCAAGCTTGAAGGGAAAATGTGCTCGACCACCCAGAGTTTAAGAAAGTAGAGAAGAAATGGTGCAAATGTGAAAAAGAAGAGGATGAGTATTTATAGAAAATATTTGAGATTAAAATATAGATTTGTGTTTTTACTTAAATAACCTTTCTTAAGAATTACGTAAACTTATTTAATTCAACACTTACCATCCACATCACATCACACTTTTAAAATTCAAACACTTAAGAGTTAAGTAAAGAATAAGAATGATTAATTTACTTTATGTCATATGTGATGTGACATGTGTTTTGTCCTTTTTAGTTTACTTTTGCTATTTACTTTCTAGAATTTTCTAAGTGTGATTATTAAAAGTAACCTTGTTTAGTTAATTGTTAACTACCTTTATATGTTAACATATTTATTAAATTGTATACATAAAGGTGCAACAACGTCGCGATAACTTTAAATCGACAAAATGTTGATTTTCGACAAAATCTTCTATGGTCATATTTTGGCGTTTTAGTTAAACTATTTATTTATGTAAACCAAATTTAAAAATAAATTTGTATAATGTTATTTAAAAATATAAACACTCATAAATAAATTAAAATAATTAATTAAACCATTTAAACTTACTTTTCTGAAATCAGGATTTTGTCACTTTTGTCGATATAAATAAATGTTACTATTTTTATGTATATTTCTATTTTCAAATCCTATCTAATATTTCTTGAATCATAAAACCTTTTATATTTAAAATCACTATAAATGTTATATTTTAAAGTGGTTAAATTTTGGGTCGTTACATATAATATAGTGGAATCGAAATAGATAATCAATAAATCTACTATCTGAATAACAAACAGATTTATGTATGGGAATTAAATCACATACGCTTTCCACTAATAAATGAATCAAACTTTTACAACATTTGATCAACACTTGGGCTTGATTTTCAATTTTTAGATATTTGTAAAATAAATTAAAAACTCTCCTTGGAATATTCTTTTAAAAAGGGCAAATATAATACTTATTGTATTAAAAAAAGGTTTAAAACAAAATGTCATTAAAACATTGTTTACTATAAACCCTAAACCACTTACACTTAGCTTTATTTTGAAACAATTTCTCTTAAAAGGTTTTTTCCAGTTATAAACCAGCCTTTATAAATTTAAACAACACTTGTTATCCAAAGGATAATAGATCAATTTAAATACCTTTATAAATTTTAAACAACGTTAATTTGTCCCAAAGGATAAATTGTATACAACTTTATAATCTTTTTAATAAAGTAATTGATTATCTTTAAACACTTTTGGTCAAATTAATTAATTAACTTTAAAACATTTTTATTAAACCAATTAAGCAACTTTAAAACACTTTTATTAAACCAGTTGATTTATTTTAAACTCTTTTATTAAATTAGTTAATTAAAATTTTAAAACACTATTAATTAAAATCATTTATTAAATCCAAACATCATAAACTAAATGGATTAATTACATTCAAACATCATTAATTAAAATTAGCAATTAAATCCAAATATCATTATTAAATTGATTAATTTGATTCAATCATCATTAATCAAAATGATTTACTAAACTTAAAACATTATTAATTAAAATGATTAATTAAACTCAAATATCATTAATTAAAATGATTAATTAAATTCACATCCCATTAATTAAAATAATTAATTAATTTTAAATATCATTAATTAAAATAATAAATTAATTTTAAATATCATTAATTAAAATGATTAATTAAATTCAAACATCATTAATTAAAATTATTGATTATATTCATATATCATTAATCAAAATTATTAATGAATTATAAAAATCTATTTTGTGAAAATACAAGCTCAAGTTCAACACACATGGGTTTAGGGAGATGATATTAAATAAGCGACAAAATAGCGAAAAATCGCTATGACGACACTTAAACAATTCAAATAGACTGTCATAATTATTTTAACTAAACATCCATATAAGTAATAAAAGAATATAATAAAGATGCAAATAATAGTAAATAAGTAAATAATGGTGAGAAAACCTTGCAAAACAATGGTTATGGACAATATATATAATCATATGGGTTTACAGCAATCAAGTTAATATGTCATCCGTTTTCAAAAATGGAATTTCAAACCAACAATCAATATCTAAACTATCAACCATGCATTCAACAACAAATTTATAGCATCACAGATATTATATAGTTAATTTAAGGGTGAGTAAACTCACCGAAAGTCCAGTAATCATTTTTCATTCAAATTCCATCTAAAATCGAACAACGTTCGATTTGAGCTTGAAATTCTACAAGCTCCTAACTCCAACAATCCAATTCCATCGCTAAGTTAATGAACCCACGAGTACAATGCAACTCATCACGTCCAAATCCGACCTCATATGAAATTGTTATGAGTTAATGAACAAATTGACGATTAGTTAACTAAATAATAAATTAATTAATGTTAATCACATCATTAACTCCTTAATCCGCATTCAAACCAACATATCCCACCTCACATTTAAACTCACCGCCACCATTGTCCCTTGGCCACCACCGTATCACCATGGAAGAAAGCCCAGACCTCAAGCAACCTAAAGAAACTGAGCTTACCGCCCCAAATGCCTCCACCGCCGAGATGATCATCGACCGATGTGCTGCCTTCAATCGAAAGCCCTCGCCTTCCTTGACACTTCTCCTTCATGGCCCTCTTCCTATAAACCACCACCGCCACCAAAAAAATAAAAAATGTGATCGCCGATCATTGCCAGATCCATGGTGCTACGCGCCTCCAACCCACGATCCAATAGGTCAATGTGCTCAACTCGCCTAGCCGAACATTTCCCTAGTTTGGACCCTCACCTAAAATGGCCTCGAGAGGCTTGATTGATGTAGGCCATTAGAGTTGGCCATATGAAAATGGCGGCTATCTTTTAGGTTAGGGTTTTGGCAAAATGAAAGGGTATGGGTAGGCAATCTAACCGGCACTATTCATGCCCTAAAATTTTTGAACTCCAAACAAGGCGTGCTCATTGGCATTTCTAGCTAATTACTCCTATTCCGAACTCAATGGAACTTTTATCGGGGCCTAATTATATCATAAAGAAAATTAGTTTTTTAATTCTAATTATATTATAAATTAATTCCTGAAATTAATCTCTACGTGTTCCAAGTTCGCACGATCACACAATTTGTCCGATCGTTACGAAACTCGACGATGTACAACAATTTATTATTCCGGATCCAATGGCACTTGTTTCGTCAAAATCTGAGATAGTGCCTCGGAATGATAATTTCATACATTTTAAATATTGTTTTATATTTTCGATACTAATTATCGATATTTATCCAATCTATTAATTATTGTAAATATGAATTGAATTCATCAATATTATTTATTAATTAAAAGGAGTTAAATACGATAATTAAATCCACTTAATTAATATTTAATTCAATTCAAATATTTTAATGATCACTATATTTGAATTCAAGTTATAAATTTCCAAAATAAAATTATTTTAATATTTAAAATTAATTAAATACTTAAAATTCAATGACCAAAATTCTAGGTTGTTACATCGATCTTCTCTATGACATTCATTCTCAGTTCCTCAATTGGAGCAACATTCCTCAATGCTCGATTCCTACCACTCGTGATAGTACAACACCAACCACCAGTAGCATTAACAACTCTGGTACTCATCGTTCTTATCACCCATTCAAAGTGGAACGACATTAGGAAACTAAAAGATAGAGTTGCTCCAAAGAGAGGGATAAGAAGAAAGAGATATTCTAAAGGAATAATTTTAAAAATCTAGTTTTCAAAATACAAATACACACTCATATGTATAATACACTCGGCTCATTGTAGGGTGTCGCTTACCCTATCTCTAGTGAGCCATACCCAACCGAAGCCAAGGTGTTTGCTCAACCTTGACCTCTGATACCAAATGTAATGACTTGGTTTTTTGAACCTTGAATGTCGATACTATATACATCCACAGTATTTGTGTGCCGAGCGCCCAAGTGCCGGAAAGATAAAAAGTTAGGGTAAAATGAATAAAAAAGAATAGAATAAGAAAGGAAGAACACAACATCAGAATTTCACAACGGGGCGATAATATATAATATCAAAAGATTAGTACAAAGGGTTACTCTGAATACAGAAATTTTAGAGTTACTAAGACCTAAGTACCATCACCAACCTAGACAATTATAACCACATGTCCTTATAATGTTGATATATACAATACAGTAGTGGAGTAGAAATAAGAATACTATGGTCGATAATCATCCATCTCATCTCCATAAGTTCCAAAGTGTCCAAACCTAAATTTGAAAATATACATGGGTTGACTTGAGCATTATAAGAAAATAACACCTGGATCAGTCTAGTAAACCGGCATGAGAAACTCAAGAAATATGTGACAAGTAACAATAACCATTGAGACCGTACGAATTATTGTAAAAGTTTTCCCTCAAATGAAACCAACCATCTGATGAGTGAATACACTAGTATAATAGATAATGTCTAGGGTGTAGCACATAAATCAGAACATAGCTGTTATGCATATGACACAACAACAATAGGTATATAATCAATACCGCTAAGGCGTGTTCGCATGTGGATTATTTTCCATGGAGATGCCACTAGTAAAATAAATCGGATCTCCATGATAAGGATCAAAAACTATCTTCCGGGCATCGTATATCTCTAGATAGGATATACTCTAAGGTAAACAAAACATGCCCAACAATGAACTGCATGGCACCAAGTATCAACAACTCCCGCGTGAAACATATCAAAAAGCATACTCTTGATCTGGAGTTGATATACTCTCATGGGTAAGCTAAATCAAAGATTGTGCATCTTACTCTAGTTTTAGTCATTTTCGATGTCGAGGCAACGTTCGGCATCTTTCATACGAGTCTTTGCCAGTCGAGCAGCACACGAATCCCCAATTGGATTCCTTTTACCTCGAACAGATCATGAATCACTACATGGATTCGGGCATCTGGAACATACCTCGAACATCCACATAGGTTCCCCGCATAAGCCCTTCGACGAATGCTAACGCTATGCTCTCTCTTAGAACCACATGATAACATCATTTGAAATGTTAACACTGACCTCTTCCTTGGACGTAACCTTAGGATATATAGTTCAGCTCTATAACATTTCACTTCACAACTACGTCGAGAACATAGATCGCGTATATGGTTTTGAAGTGATTACAAGTTTGATTCATCTCATATAAGTACACTTTTCTCGCTTACTGGACTCTCCAAAACCAATCGATGAATTTTTGATTAACTCAATTCAAGTTCTCTTAGATGTAAGTGAAAGCTAGAAATGTTTTGTACCAATACTCCTCCTTAGGGATTTCATTGGTATAAAATTGCGAATCCTTTCGATGACTTCTTAAGTTATATTTGGTCAAGTTTGATAGTCGACTAATGACTATCTAGTCAAAAATAATTGCTTATCCAGATTAATATTCATATATTTAAATAGTTTTTGACATTCCAACTTAACTATTCCCCGCCTAAGAGTAAAGCCAGGTAAGTTAGAACACTGGTTGCATCAAAGCTCTACCTAGACACTTCATTCTTGAATCTTATAAATAGATAAGTCTACCTTATTGGTTTTTAGTGTTAAGTATAGTTATTAATGATTTCAATAAATAAGTAAGAAATCAACATGAGTAACATGTTTTTGACATTTTCTGACTTAACTATTCCTCGGCCAAGAGAGAAGTCGGTAGGTTTAAGCTCTATTGCACATATCCTTACTCAAACATCAACCTTAACTCTTACAAATAGATTAGCCTACTTTGTTGGCTTTTAGCATTAAGAATAATTAATTAATTTTCAAACAAGCAATTAAAAAATTAACCATTTGGTCAATAAGTAATTACTAACCCCTTTTTAACCTTTTGTTTATATTTTTAAACCCTTTTTAAAATGATATATATATGTACAGTAATTTGTTTACCCAAAACATGATATGTAAATAAACAGGTCAAAAGATATTTTATTATATAAGACATAAAATAGTCAACACATTTTCTAAAAACTATATATGTACATAAAAATGCTTTCAAAATACTTTAATAATACTTAGTAAACACTTGTCAAAAGAATGAAACAAAATACTTAACTATAAATATCTTTTCAAACCTTTAAATTCCAAAAATCAAGTCTAAAGGAGGCAATTTTGCACAAGTAAAGTGTTGGCCACTTTTCGAGATGTTACGTAACATTTTACTATCCAAGCTTTTAATAGCAATAAACATACATATAAAATATTATAAATATGGTGATAAACCCCTAAAGATCTCTCTACAAGGTCCCATAAAATCGTTAAAACCAAGGTAATTCCAAAGTGCATCCACAACAACTATCGCTATAAGTGCACTTTCAAAACCAAGTCCAATCTAAAACAAAGTCCATCTATAACTTATATGCTATATTTTAAGGCTATGCCACATGCCATACAAGTCCATTCCAAGTCCATAAACATGGATCACATATGTTTCTTGTTTTCAAAACAAAAATCAAACCAATGTTTTTAACAACGTCAATAACAATTAACAACTTAAACACAATCAAAACATAACATATATATATATATTTCCATTCAAATAGGTGTGTTAACTCACCTGAACCCAACAACAACCAAGATCTAAGCACCCAAGTCCATGCCCAACCTTGCAACCTCCTGTCCTTTACTTCCACTTTCTTTTGCCTCCTCCAAACACATTTCTAGCTCACTACCCTTGAGGATGGGGTGAGTGTAGCTCCACTTCCTTAAATTCTAGACAGGTAGTATGTTTTGCAATGTTATCTCAAGGCTTCACTTCAAATTTGGGTTTATTTGGAGTTGATTTGCAAGTATTTTGCTTTATGAAATTATGAAGAAAAAGAAGAAGAAGACATGGAAAGAGGGCTCACTTTGCTTTGTTAATTTATGATTATAAACTAAGGATATGCCTCTCCATTTATGGGCTAAATGTGGTGTTGTATAAGCTTTTTCTCATTCCCCTTTCATGTCATGTAAGGCTTACTTCTCATTACTTCTCCTTTATCATCTCTTAACACTTATGTATTTCCATTTAAGCTCATTTTAAAATATCTTTAATGACATCACCTATGACACAATCCAAATAATTTTTTTTCATAAATGGTATGAATTTTTTATTTCATTTTACTGATTTTCTAAGCAAATAAGTGTATGTAAAAAATCTGAATAACTTGTGACGATTGGAAAGCTGTTTATCGATAAAACGATTTCGGTCACATTATCAATATTTTTCCAAAGAATACATTTTTATAAACAATTTTCAAAAATAAGTTTCGTATGATTATCTATTAATTAATTGATATCTAATAAGGTTATAAAAATCATATTTATAATAATTAATTATATTTCAAAACTTTTCGATATTTAAAGATGAAGTGTCCAAATTTTCGCATCGCTACACAAACACATACACGTTTACTATGCACATAATATGATATGTTGCACTTGAAAAATATACACCAGATGTATTTGGGTATACTCAATGTATATTCCAAGTATACCTTTTGTCATTATTGTCATTTAATAAATCGATCAATTTAATTAAAGAAAGAGAAATGAAAGGTTTCTCTCTCCAGATAAAACAATATCTTCACTCAATTAATTAACTAAATTTAAGAGAGAGAAACCAAAGGTTCTCATCCTAAATTAAATTAAACTAGTAACTCTTAATAATGTATAAGAATATATTTGATATACTATAATTTATAGATGCATCAAATTTATGAAACTTCCTTTCGGATAATTTAAAATAAAATGATATTTTATTTAAAAAGGTATTAGATTGAATCTAAATCCCCTATATACTTCATATGCTCAATAGATCCTAAGTAAGAATTTTTTTAAATCTACCTATTTCACTTGGTTCCGAGTGGCCTGGTTCCTTCAAAATCAACGTCGGTGCAAAGTCTCAAAAATGCAATACCTAACCTATATTCATATCCATGTTTTGGTTCCCTACCCACGAAGCTACTTTCCTCTTCTGTAACTACCTACACCTTAGTGAACCCGAATTTTCACTAAATTGAAAACGCAGGTCCACTAGAGTACAAATCATTGGTGTTGGTATCCTATAAATAAACAAAAGTATATCAGAGCACTATCGGTAAAAACTCACAATGAGATTGTAATGTATAATAAAACATATAATTACTGACCAAGTCTAATACCTTAGGTATCTAGTACACTTGTTGGTGCCGAGCATGCATAAGAAAATATGTCCTTCCACCATTCCCACCTAGACCGGTACATGTCCATCTAAACTATCTTATGGGTTGTAATGCGGAGGGGGTCAGAATAAGGTTCCAGTGACTCATAAATTACATGCTTTAACCATAACACTAGTTTATGTCGATTGCCTTCCATTACGTGTTATGTACACTATTTAGACTTAGTCGTCATGACTTTATGTACGCGTATGATACACTCCACTTACTCGAAGTATACCATAACTACATGCATATATGTATATGTATATATATAAGTATAACAGTCCCCTTTTGGACTAGGATATATTCCCTGATAGTATCTGTAACTCTGTTTCGTATCACGTATCCACCATCTGTATCTAGGCCAAGTTGCTCGTGTACAACAAGGACCTTTCCATTAGTTCCTAATAACAGCATTACAGCTATTTATATATATATTCTACCTCGCCTTAAAGACTCATCTAACCCCTTTATATTGAGGACTCAGCTCCTTGGACTTCTGTATTGTACTTACACACTTAGGGGGAGCCCGCAATGCCAACTTATGTCAAGGATGACTTAGGGTTCGTTGGATCCATGTCCACCTCCCAATGGTAATGTAATGTCTCTTATCACGTCGCGCTAGGATCCATCACCAACATAGTATCATGTCGCGTCACCGTGCATACCAAGGAAGTCTCGTTAGTGTCGAGCGGCATACCTCTCTAGGCATCATCGTCGGTGTTGAACGTATACCATAGAACCTCATATGAGTGCAACTTGTGAATGAATCACCTCTACAATTGTGAAACTGTGTATATGGATCAATTCCCTAGACCGCCCATTGTTTACAAGGAAGCTTATTGTCTTCGTGCTACCTTGATGGATTCATGCCCTATGTAACAACCCGGATTTTTGGGTTGATTAAATAAAAATAAATAATGATTTAAATTGGAGAACTTAAATCATTAGTTTGGTATTTTTATTATTTTTATAAAAGATAATTTGTTTTAAAATGGTGAATTCTAAATAATTATGAGATTGAGTAATATTAGTATTGGTGAAATATTGAAATTGTAGAATTTAGAATTTAAGTTGAAAAGAAGATAATTAGTTGATTTTAATCTTCTATTGTAAATAAAAGAGAATTTGAGATTTTTAAACTTCTTTTAGAAAATAAGCTATTTATGTACTTAAATTCTTTGAGAAGTTGTTTTCTAAGTTGGGCCAAAATAGTGTTTTAAACACTTAACCTTTTATTTCGTAAAAATCAAGTAGTTAGATAAATAAAAAGAGAAAGTGTTCTTTTAAAATAAATAAGATTTTATTTTCTTAATGGGTTTGTTCCTAAACCCAAGCCCATTTAGTTTAAGAGAAAATTCTCCTCATTCCCTGTACATTCATTTACTGAACTTATAATAAATAAACAAAAGAAAAACTAAATCTCCTCCTCACCCTAGAAGCTAATTAGCAAATTGAATTAGGAAAATTGCTAGAGAATTTATTAAAACCAAGGTAATGAATTTGAAACCCTATTATATCTTTTTAAACTTGTTGTTTTAAATTTTACTATAAATTAAATTGGGTTATTGATTGTATTTTGGTTGATTGTTTGCTAGGGTTTGTTGAAATTGATTACAAAGATGAAATAAAAGTGTTTTGGCAAGTTAAATTGGTGAATAAAGTGAGTTAAACCTCAAAGACCTATCTTTAAATTATTGTTTGCATGCATTTTATTTTATAATAAATGATAGTGAATTATGATGCTAATTTTGGGTTTCTGTAATTGTAATTCCTTATCTATTAAAACTATTTACAATAAACTAGTTTTCTACCTCTTTTGAATGATTTCCATAGTGAATTTGTGTTGAGTGCATGCTGGGTTTTGGGTATATAATGCAAGTATAAAATGTCAGAACGAACTAGAACGTACTAGAGTGGAGGATAATCGATGGTGGGTAGCTAAAGTACTTGGAAAATTGCGTTTCCAAGTACCCACCAATCGGCCGGTCATGGTTGACCGATCGACCGGTCAGCAACCTGGAACGCAAGTTCCAGGAGCTTTGCTTCCTCCCGTCTTGTATATTTGAGCCTGCTTTTCTTTATACTTCATTTGATGATTTTTTGGCTGTTTTATTGGTTGATTTTCTGAGTTTTGTTTCTTCAATTTGGTGATTACTTGATTCAATGATTTTGAAGTTGTTTATTTAAATATATCTAATTAATATAAATATTGTTTAAAGAAGCAATTTAAAAATGCAAAGTTTATTACAATATACCATTTTCAAAACTAATTTCCATATAAATGCAAGTCCTTTTGTAAATATTTTTAATAAGTGAATTATATACTGAGTATTATTATTAGTAGAAATTGTTTTATGGGTTGAATAGGATGGTTTTGAAATATAAAACTATATTGTTTCTAATAAATAGTTGTATATCTATATTTGGCCTTTAAAATATAGTTAGTCGAACTATATTGTGTTTATGAGATTTTTGGAACAACTATAGAAATATAAATATGTTTTGATGTTTATTCTGATTTATAGTATATATGTATAAAGTGGTAAATAAATATATATAATTGAATTACAATAGAGTTTATGGATTTAAAATGTGGAGTTTGGAAGTAATATATTAATGTAATGTTTAGAAATCATTTTATATATGATTAAAAGTTCTTATTTACTTTCAAAACAGTAAAATCTTATTAAATTCTGTTGTTATTAGCCTTAAGCACTTTTTATGCCATTTGGGCATTTTGTGCGACTTTCTGGGTTTATTGCTTCTTGCGATTTTTGCTTTCGTTTGAATGAGAAATTTAATTAAACGATTCAGCAATACAAGTGGTATAGAGCGTTTGTATTACTTTATCGATTAATTATTGGACTTGTTCGATTGAATGTTTTAGTCGATTGGAATCTATAATCGTTCAGTAAATATTTAAGTATTGCAAAGTGGGTATGGGACATTAAGCGAAACTCATTTACTTACTAATAGAAAGTATATTACACTTATCGAGTGGAGTTTAATAACTTATAGTAAATATTTAAGTAAACCCGAGTGGTTATGGGACATATGGTCGTTACTTGAATGATTACTATTCGGAAGAATATAACACTTATTTCATCGAGTTTTCATACTCGTCCTTGGGTAATTCGTTTATAGCGGATTAAATGGTTTTCTAGGCCCATCTTGTGGTACTCGTTTACAAATGAGTTTAGACTTATGAAGTGCTTGTCTATTGTGTTGCCACGCGAAGTGCATGTCTCTTGTGTTGACTTGTGAGGTGCTTGATTATATTGCTAGCTTATGAATTTGCCTTGCGATGTGCTTGTCTTATTCAACGTGTGAAGTGCATGTCAATTTGTGTTAGCACGCAAAGTGCGTGTCTATTATTATAGCTTGTGAAGTGCTTGCTTTTGGTTTGATTTGCGATGTGCTTATCTTTGTAGTTTATGATTTGTGACTTACTTTTATGCTAAGTAATTTAGGTTTTGACTCGCTTTTAAACAGTCTTATATTTTTTGAAGTTGACTTGCTTTATGCTGTCATTGGTGTACTTGAGTTTTCGAAGTACTTTTCCTTATCACCATTTTTGAGATGATTGTCGTTGATGGGCATGAGAGTATTTGATGACATGGTGATTTGATACTGATATTTTTTATTTGCATATGGCACATATTATATAGTTTATTTTATGCCTTATGTTTTTTGCAAACTTACTAGTGAATGATTCCATGTCGAGACCTTTTCATGTTTAGTGTGATACACTATTTGGGTTTATATGTCTTTGATGTTATGCATGCTTATTATTATATGTTCTCACTTTTGGATATTTAGAGATAATCTAACCAATTTATTTTATAATACTTGGGTCAGACCGAGACTTGACAGGTACTGGGACTCAGTGACTTTGAATTTGGGCTACCTAGAGTGGCTATATGGAGTAGTGCCTTTTTGATAGAGTTCCTTTTTTAGATATTAGCCTTATTTTAGACTTATGTTATGCTTAGCTATTGACTTGAGATGACTTGTATATTCTTTTAGACTTGTCATAGTTTATGTAAGTGTGTATTTGTATATGTAAGTCTAGTATTTTATTTTGTCGACTTACACTTTAAAGAAGTAAGTGATGTATTTCATTTCCGTTGCGACATTTGATTCTATGTTGTATACTATGTTGTGTATTGTTCAGAATTATATTAAGCCACTGTATTATTGTTTTTCACCTGGATCGGATATGTCGAATTACCACCTTTAAGAAAAGAAAGAAAAATTCGGTCTTATAATTCATCGTATCAATACCTACCCAAAGGAATATTATGGATGGTCGCTCCTAACCAACCTTATTCTTTGTATTACTCAACAATATTTCTTATAATATTCTTGGATAATACGAGTATAAAGGTGGGGCATTACACCCTGGCCGCCCATAGCCTCTAGGGCCACTTAACATCGACTCACTTCCACCTGGTCTGCCCGTAGCCTTCAGGAGAACAACGCAATACCTATATGCGAGGGTATAATTCCATGGGTCCTATTGTAATGACCAGCCATCTCGACCCTCAAAAGTCAACACTAATACATCTATAGTATTCACGAGCTGAGCATCCGAGTGCCGAAAAGACAGATTGTTGGGGTGAAAGAAAATAGAAGACAAAACAGAATCACATATCTTGATGGGTAATATATAATATATAAATGATATTTATACAAGAAAACTATAATATACATACATAAATCAGAGTAAACTAACATATCATCAGCATGGATAGTTATAATAGCCTGTTCTTTAGAAGGCTGATAAATACAATACAAGAAATGTGGTGGAAAATAAAATAAAGTATTGGAGGCATCCAGCTCATCTCCTAAAGCTCCAAAGCATCCTGCTAAATCTGGAAATACACTCGGGGCTTGCCCGAGCATTATGAGAAAATAACACCCGAATCAGTCTGGTAAACCAGCTTGAGAAACTCAAATCATATGGATTTTTATATCTAAAACCCTTTAAAATAAGGGTATCTCATAAGACCATGCCGCACATAAACACGGACGAGTTTTTACCTTACAATAACCAAACCATTTTATAAGAAACCTTGTCATATTATAATAATGCCTAGGATTTAAAATAAATATTTAACATAGCCAAATGGTTACATTAATTACATTCAATAGCATATTTAGTACGTAACTAAGTCTGTAAGGCACGTATTGGAAAATGGATTCCAATAATGATATGGCAAGGGACTACCTTCCGTATAGTACATCTTTAGAGAAAATGTACCGAAGCTGCAATTATTGCACCTCTACCAACAAAGGTGGCCTACCGCTTCCTAGAAAGTACCGAATATGATCACCACCCTGGCTTCCAACTTGACAAACCATTTTCGTAGAGCCAATATACATAATTTGTAAATATCGAT
Source organism: Allium fistulosum (assembly GCA_030737815.1). Classification (NCBI taxonomy): domain Eukaryota; kingdom Viridiplantae; phylum Streptophyta; class Magnoliopsida; order Asparagales; family Amaryllidaceae; genus Allium; species Allium fistulosum. The sequence goes on from CM060907.1 coordinate 328,593,822, forward strand.
CTAGATACAAGTGATGATCAACCTTGATGGGAGCGACCCACATAGCCCTGCTGTATCTCTCATGTTTTAGTCATTTTCTAGCGTAAGGTTCGAGGAAACAATTACCTTTATACAAATCCCACTTGGAATGCTAATTCTGTCCTATATGCAACAATGCAATGCCAACTTTTATGCATATAAGTTGCTCAGGATATGAATAAACTAAAGGCACTACTTTTGTACATTCTTTCTGGAATCACCCTCAGATTAGTAGCAAGTATCCCTTGCACTTCAAAGAACTCCATCTTCGATTCCATCATCTTCAAGATGTCCCCAATTCGAATGTTTATGTTAGTTCAAAATGCTTTTCTGATAACTCGTGCTTATTTGATCTCCGTCTCTCCAAACCAACAATTGATAGTTTCAAAACTGGCCAAGATTTGATAGTCAGTTATTTAACTATCAAATAAGCAAACAATCCAATCAGAGATTTAATTTCATACGGAAACCAAGCATGATTAAGCACATGAGCAACAACTAAGCCTCTTCAATTAATCCTTTTCATTAATTAAAAAGCACTTTTTAAATAATTGTATTAAAACACCTTTACAACACCTTTACAAAAGATATAAATAAGTATACTACTCATTCACTATTCCTTTATACTCTTCCAATGCTTGGAAAAATATCCATATACTTATCTCATCAACACAAGTATATTCACAAACATTACACTTTCAATATTTAGAAAATCTAACCATATACTTATCTCAATGGTATAAGTATATCCACAAAAAATTTATGGAAGATTTCATATTTCAAAATCATACTTCAATGGGCCAAAACAAATGTCATTTAAAAATATTGTTTATTATAAACCTAAAGCACTTTCCTTTTGGTGTAAGTAAACAGATCGTATGAAAATTAGACCAATTATATTTGCCACCACTTTCTAATTTCAAACTTGTATTATCCCTCGATTAGCAATGATGTCAAACAAGTTAGGGAACTATCCTTGCATCGACATACATTCTTAATTCTCACGGATAAAGATGAGTTTCCCTACCTCAAGATTTGGTGTTAAGTATGAATAGAATACTTTTCATACCACCCTTATTTAAAATGATCATTTATAGAAATCAAATCTCATTCCTTTTATAAAACTCTTTTTTATAATTCTTTTTTATATTTAAAAAACTCCTTTTATAAACCTCATTTCTATTTATAAAACTCCATTTTATAAATCTCTTGATTTTGAATATCATATACTTATCATAAATCTTCGGTTTCAAGGTAGACTAAATACATTCCATAAAATGATCATTCCATATATCATTATAAATTCATAAATGTGATTTATTATGTCAATTTATCAAAATGGTATCATTTTTCTTTTATAAATTATCATTCATAAATCTATTCTTTTATTTATAAAACATCAATTATAAATCATCTTTCTATACCACATTTTATATAAAGTGTTTCATAAATATTTATTCCAAAATATTTTTATCTTCTTTAAAAACAGAACCACTTTATTATAAAGGATAAATTCCCTTTTTTATAATAAACATTCGTTATTGTATTAAATTTTCTATAAAAAATATACGTCCTAAAATACTTTTAAACCATTTCCATATAAACTACAAAAGACTAACAAAAAGGTTAAAGTAAAATAGAGAAATTAAAAAAACCATTTTTAAATAAAATACCATAGAAAATCCAAAAGTCGCATTTAAAATCATTCTTCAAATCAAAACCATTTTCAAATCAAAATAACAGATAATAGCATTTCAAAATTGTAACGACCCAGAAATTGACTACTTTAAAATATACTATTAAAGTTATTTTAAATGTAAAATAAGTAAGGTTATATGATTCAAATAATATTAGATATGATTTGGAAAGAGAAGTATACACAAAAATAGTAACATTTGCCTATATCGACAAAAGTGACAAAATGCTGATTTTAGAAAAGTAAGTTTCAATGGTTAAATAAATTATTTTAATTTATTTATGAGTGTTTATATTTTTAAATAGCAATATACAAATTTATTTTTAAATTTGGTTTACATAAATAAATAGTTTAACTAAAACGTCAAAATGTGATCGTAAAACATTTTGTCGAAAATCAACGTTTTGTCGATTAAAAGTTGTCGCAACGGCGTCGCACTTTTATTTTGTTATATAGAAATATATATTCAAATAGTATAAGTATTAATTAATTTAGTAATCAAGTTTACTTTTACTAAACATACATAGAAAATTCTAGAATATAATTAAGAAAAGTAAGCACAAAAAGACAAACATGTCATTTCAAAGCAAAAGGTAAACATCAAATCGTAACAAACATAATTATTATATTCTTTAATTAATACTTAAGTGAAAATAACATAATGTTATGATTTGAAATGTGATGTTAAGCGTTGAAAAAATAAGGTTGCTTAAAAGTAAGTAAAGGGTATTTTGGTCTTTTTATAAAATATTATTTTAATCCAATTTTTTTACTATAAATAAGCATCAACTTTCTCACTTTTTTACACTTCTTCTTCTTCTTTTTTCAAGCTTTTCTTCCACTCTCTAATGGTTTCTTCACTTCTCTTTTCTTACTAACTTTTCTTAAAATCATATTAAATCAACTTCAAATACCATCAAACTTTACCAAAGACCTTAAAATACCATCGAAACATGGTTTAACATCTAAGAAGCGAAGAAATGATGGAGGAAGAGGTGGAATAGAAGGAGGGAGAACACATGGAGGATGGAGGAGCAAGTTAGAAAGGTCAGGTGCAAGAAAAAGAGAAAGAAGTGCCGCTCGTTTCATTCCAAGAAAATAGGAGAAAGTTTGAAGTACTGCGAAAGCTCTAGCGAATTTTCCAAAGTTGGTTAAAGTTGAAAAAAATAGCAAAGTGTTGGATGAAATGAATGTTGGTAGGTAGTTAAACGATTTGGTTAAAGGTGGGTACTCATATTTTAAGTTACTAATTTCTAAAAATATTTCAAGTTAATTTTATGAAAAGTTTGTTATATGTTGGATGATTAAATGTTTGATAACTTGGTTGATATTATGGTTGATTATATGTTTGTGATATGGATGATAACTTATTTGATAAATGATAAAAGAAATGGTTAGTAAGTATAGTTAATTCAATGGGAATTAAATCTATATAAATATGCGTATGGAAATTATTTAGCCTCTTAGTGATTTTAAATGATCTAAAAAGGTTAGAAATGATATTATGATGATATAATGTTATGATGTGAAATGAAATGGAATATGAGTTTTAAATATAAAAATATTGTTTAAAATGATTTAGATGTTTTATAAAAAGTGTTTCCAAGAATTTTGAAAAGAAATTGAAAAACAAGTCAAAATTAGGCGCGTCGCGTAACGGTAGTTCACGATTTCGCGCCATAAAAGTTAAGCGAGTGTACAAAGTGGAATATAGCTCGGAATTTTCCGAGATAAGAATTTTCCGGTCTATTATATCCATAGTTTTCCAACAAAGAAAGAAAATCAAGATTTCATCAAGTAGAGTTTGAAATATGTCCAAAACAATTTTCTAAAAACATCGTGGTTTTGCAGTACATAATCCAAAAAGGGATTTCTTTATAAATGATATTTTTAAATGATTAAAAATATGAAATAAATTTGATAAATCTATTAAAATGGTTTAAAAGAGAATTTGAATGGAAAATATTAATTTCAAATATTAAAAAGTTGTTTAAATAAAATAAGATTATATAACACTTTCCGCAGCACATTTATGCTGCAAATTCTATAACCTTTTGAATATGAGTTCAAACGTAACGATATTTTTTAGAATCAATTATGAACGTTTTTAACAGAGAAAATTAGGAGTTTAAAAAGTAATTTGGAATTTTTATAATCAATTCCAAAATAAAGGTGATAACTGAGTATGCGGAAACGACTAGTACATTTGTCCCGCCTGTGAGATCTAGGAAGATAAAACAAGGTGTTTAACTAAGGTTAGGAATGGAGCGACCAATGCCCTGAACTTACCTGGCCTATATTTTCTCTTCTTAGGCGAGGGGTGGAACAGATCGAAAGGAATGCCCAGATGCTCTAAAAGATCATATTTAAGTTTTTACAAGATAAAAGAAAAGTAACAAATTCTTTGAATGTTAATTAACCACTTAACATCTTTTTATCGATGATTAGTACGAAAGAACCGGGATCGGATTTGAGTGATTCCTATCCGAAGAACCGGGATCAGATTTAGGTGATTCCCATCCGAAAATCACTTCAAACTAATTTTTGAAACCCAATATGAACTCAACATCTTTTTATCGATGATTGGTACGAAGGAAAAACCAGGATCAGATTTGGGTAATTCCTATCCGAAGAACCGGGATCAAATTTGGGTGATTCTTATCCGAAAATCACTTCAAACTAATTTTCGAAACCCAATATGAACTCAACATCTTTTTATCGATGATTAGTACAAAGGAAGAACCGGGATAGGATTTGAGTGATTCCTATCCAAAAAACCAAGATCGGATTTGGGTGATTCCTATCCGAAAACCCCTTCAAACTAATTTTTGAAATAAAACATATTTAAGATAAAGATCGTTGATGACAAAAATATTCATGATGTAGAATTACTTGCCATTAGTCCACGGAGGTGAAATTTACCATATCTAAAGTGGCAGTAGTGCTCTGTTACGATAATCTTCGATTTGCAAGAATATGATTTGAAGTTAAGAAAGAAATCTTTGATTAAGATTTAATGAATGATTTGGGAATATTTTTCCTAAGTTAAAAGTTATAACTTGAATATAAGAAATCTTTGATTAAGATTAAAAGAATGATTTGGAAAGGTTTTCATAAGTAAAAGAGAAAATGATTGGAATTACTCCAAGATCTAAATAGGTTTAAGAAATCAAATGATTTAATAAATGAGGCTTAATTTCCATATACTCTTGAAAAGAAAATGGAATAAATTGAAAAGAACATATCTAAGAAAGATATTTTATAAAAGATGATGTAATTGATTGATGATTGATATCCACGTTTGAACTTAACATCTTTTGATCGATAATTGGCTTCGAAGGAACCGGGACAGATTTTGATTGATATTTGATATCCACGTTTGAACTTAACATCTTTTGATCGATAATTGGCTTCGAAGGAACCGGGACAGATTTTGGAGATTCCTATCCGAAAACCACTTCGAACCAATATATACGTTCGAAAGTGAAGACATATTGAAGATGATGATTATTAAACACTGTGGATATTCATAGCACGAGGACTGCTTGTTGACATGCTCTAGGTCGCTCCCATTATAGAGTTATTTATAGCAGTGGTCTCCTCGTTGTGGAGATTTTTCGGATTGCAAAGGTTTCTCTCCTAGTAATGGCCGAGGAAAATGCCTTCGGTTTCGTTCAGTCCCAGAACGACCTTGTATGGACGAATGTCTGACATTGCATTTCTAAGACACAACGTTTGACTTTTACAAATGTACATCTACTTGGTGGCGGAGAAGGCAACTTCTCTTAGCCTAACACCCTTCTCTGAGACATACGAGCTCAGAGGTTGTATGCTTGTGGGAGTCAAATAGTAATCAAAGGAATAGCAGTGTGACATCCAAAGTGGAACCTGTTATGATCAAAGCATGGTTTTGAAGAAATTGAGTGTAGCCTCACTAGCCTCACATCCCGAAAGATGATATGGGATACTATGTGGTCTGACAGACACAAAATTAAGAATAAGTGAGTATGTATGGTGGTGTCCAATACATTGGGCCCTTTACGAGATACGTCCCTCAAGGCATTTATTGCCCCATTTGGATAAAGTGGTTAGCTTGAGAAAAGCAGGGAACTACCGGTTATCAGTGGTAGTATAGCAAGTACAGTTCCAAGTGCCTAGTTTGACAAAAGCGATTAAGGCACCGTGGGAACTATGTTTGTTATGCGTGGATTAGAGAAAAGGCCACTAGTTCCCTATCATGTTGGAAATCCAATCCCAATAGGAGATTTATGGTTTTGATTGTATTCCCAAAATAGCTATAATGACCTGCAAGCATTTCAGCTACCCCTTTTGGTATCATATATTCTGTTCAGTATATTCCGTTGACCAAGTCCAGATATATTACTTTAGACTTAGTCCGGTTATTGATACCTTATTTGAATAAGTTTATTTGAGAAGTGTTTTCAAAAGAATGTCATTAAAAATAATATCAAGTGTATTTTGGTATAAAGTGTTTTGGTTATCATAAGGCAAAAAAACCCGTTCGTGTTTATGTGTGGACGTGGTCTTATGAGATACCCTTCTTTTCAAAGGTTTTGGTAACATCGTCATGATCTATGCATTTTAAATTTCGAGTGTCTCACGCTGGTTTATCAAGCCTGATCTGGGTATTTTTAATACTCGGGTCAGATCCGAGTAGTTTCAGGTTGAGTTGATGACGGTTGGAGTTTCCAAAGGAGAGCTGGAGATCTTCATCATCGTATGGACGTATTCTATTATCCGCTACATCTATTGCATTTGTTTTGTTGTTTTCAGCATTTGTAAGGACACAAGTTTATAACTGTCCAGGCTGAATCTAGGTTAGCCACTGATATTGTATTTTAAATTTTTCTGCTGTAAAGATTATTATTGAAATAATATATGTTATTCCATTCATGTGAGATTTTGTTATGTCTTTATTTTCTTTCTACCCTTAATGATCTGCTTATTCGTGCAATTTGAGTTGGACATGTGTAGTTTATTGTCGATTTAAAGGGTACAAAAAAACGGGCCGTTACAAAAATATTATAATGTGGACTAGAGCTACCATAGCACTTAACAAGTGCTATCATTGACCTACACTAAAAAAGTTCAACTTTTTCGACATATCAAAGTCATATCAAAGTCATATCCAATATGGCCAAGCTACCAAGCTTTTGTCATTCAACAATATTCAATAATTATATAAATGAAATTAAAATTAACAGTGGTGATGAATCCCATAACATCCCTTTACAAAATTTCTTGAGTTCTATGTATTTCATTTTATATGCCATTTGCTTTCCAAAGGGAGAATTCAACCAAACTAACCAAAAAATCATTCAAGGACACAAATAATAGTTTATATCAGCACACATATCATATAGTGTTCATCCAAAAGTGAGTTAACTCACTAAAATTCTAGCCAATGCTTATGCGTTCCCACTTAACCTAAAATCGAACGACGTTCAGATTTATCTCTAAATCCTACTTGCTCCAAACTTGGTAAAATCGGCTCCGTTACGTAGATGACACTCCTATAAGCCCAACACAAAAGACTACATTCGATTTGGACCTCATATGTAAGAGTTATTATTTTTATAAGATTTTGGATTAATTAAATATTAATTAATTTACTAATCACCTAATTAAATGTAAGGACCCGGAATTTTATCACTTTGATTTGTGAATATTTAATTAATTTTAAATATTTGACATAACGACCTGTAATTTAGTCACTTTGAATACAAGTATTTGATATATTTTTAAATGATTAAAAAATGGATTTTATAACTCAAATAAAAGTTGGATCAAATGTCTCGAGTGGGTTTTTTTGCGGATGTAAAATGTTAGTTTAAAGACGGTTCGAGCTACGGCGGTTAGGGGTACCGATTTAAATAAGAATAAGAAGAAAAACTGAACTTTTCTACTCTCTGATTGGACCACACTTTTTAAACTTATCCTTGCCTCATAAAACAAATGAGAATGATTACTTTTTAGGAATTAAGAAAATAATTTTCCTAATAAAAAATAGTATAATGACTAGCCTAATAAAATAATAGTATAAAACAAAATAGTATAATTACTTGCCTAATAAAATAATAATAATAAAAATAGCATAATGATTCTTATATTCTACGCGGATGGTTGCCATTGGACCAAAATATGGTTGAATCAGGTTATGCCATGTGGATGGCCGCTATTGGACCAAAACATGGTCAAATCAAGTTATGCTAGGAAGATGGTTGCCATTGAACCAAAATTTGGTCAATTCAGGTTAGGCTATTGGAGGTTTGGTATTACTAAAGTATCATTTTCTTCACCTATAAATACCGAAACTATAATCTTCTTTATCAAAGGCTAGGTATTCCAAGTCTCCAACAAAGCAAATAGGAAGTGAGTGTAATCTAAATCCTTTTCCTTTGATTCGTTCACATTTCAATAAATGATTCTAAGTGAATATATCCTTTGCTTTTTACATAAGATTAGCGAATATAACTTCCACATTCGATTACAGTGAGATAACTTACTATGCAATAACTTTATAAAGTGAATGTTTTAATGTTGTAAATATTATTGCATATGTTGTGTATGATTATATAGTGGTGTATAGATATAGTATTTACGTTGTTTGATTCCCACTTTGAAGCAGATGTTGTAACTAACTTTGTTTTTGCAGGTCATATGAAAGTGGAAGTTGTAGTGCTTCATAGCGAATAGGTTGCAACGAAAACACTTTGAAGAATATGATTTTTATGGGGGGATCCAAGGGGATTCCTCACAACCATTGATGTTACTTTTCATTTTATATTGTATAAATGAATTGCTTATATGTCATAGCCTGGTAGCTTGGATTTGTTGTATGTGAACTTGATGTTTAAAGGTTGAATCTTTTTGGTAAAGAAAATAGTAGCAGTGTGTTAAGCACTATGAGAGTGCGTCTCTTTTTGAAACACTTTGAAAAGATATTTAGGGACAAGAATCTCTTGAGATATTTTGGTTACCTCTTGGTTTCAAGTATGGTTTAAAAAGATTCATTTTGGTATATTTAAACAAGTGGTTATTTCAAAGGAAATCCCTTTACTTTCCAAGTCATCTTCACCTTTAAAGGTGATGGAGTTAAGTTATGATTTGAACGGAAGTTTTAAATCTTGGTTCAAAGTATTTTAAAGCAGCTTTGAAATTTATATAAGTGATTTAAAGGGTTTATTTGATATAATAAAGCAAGTGCCACTTTTATGAAAAATGAAATCTTGACTTTTTCAAATCGAACTTAGTTTGAAAAAAGCGTTTTAAGTGAGATTTTCTATAGGATTTTTAAAGTGTATTATAATGGTTTTAAGTGGAATTTTAAAGTGGAAAAGGAAGTTGGTTTATACACCTTATTTTAAATAAATAGTATACATGATTTATGAAATCGTATACTTAACATTAAACTTCGAGGTAGGGAAACTTCTACCTGTCCTGAAAAACAAGAATGTTGTCGAGTCAAAGTTTGAGAAGTAATAATATCCCAACTTGAACGACAACATTGTTATTCGAAGAATTATTTGTTTAAAATCGAAGATTGTATAAAGTGTTATTTTCGTATACGAATAGGGTTATTTATGGAAAGTAAGTAGTCCTATACTTCACACTAAAAGCAAATGAGTAGATTGATCCTCTATCTGTAAGGTCTAGAATCAAATTATCTAGGCAAGGCTAGGAGCAACCACTGACCTGACTTACCTGGCTTCGTTTCTAGGCAAGGGATAAAGGAAGTTGAGAATATCGAAATGTAACAAGTGCAGGAGATTTGATTTCCATAAATGATCTTTATAATTAAGCTGGTGTGGAAAACATTCGCCTTTCTTGTAGACAATTGTTTTTTACCATTTAAGTATGCTTTTGAAATATAAAATCTTCCTAAATGTTTTGTTAGTATATGTATACCGATGAGATGAGTATATGGATATTTTCCAAGAATTGAAAGACTATATATGAATAGTGAATGAGTAGTATACATATGTATATCTTTTGTAAAGGTATTTTAGTATAAGCATTTATAAAGTGATTTTAATTTTGATGAAAGGATTAATTAAAGCGACTTAGTGGTTTCTTATGTGCTTAATTGTGCTTGGTTTCCATATGAAATTAAATCTCTGGTTTGATTGTTTGGTTATTTGATAGTTAAATAACCGAGATCAGATCTTGACCAGTTTTGACTTAGGAAGTGTATACGAGCTTCGTGTGTGCATAAGGTTTGAGATCCCTCGGGAGAACTCATTCCAGCAAAACGTCTTTAGCTTAAAAGGGTATATAAGGGATCCTCTTGGGACTCTGATATAGTCTGCTTACTTCTAAATGAACCGAGATTGAGTCAACCAAAAACTATTGGTTGTTGGTTCGGAAAGACCAGGGTCAGATATGTTATTAAAAAACCACTTTGAACTGGCATATGCGTTCGAATTGAAGACGTCGTGAAGATGATGGAATCAACGACAGAGTTCTTTGAAGTGCAAGGGCTACTTGCTACTAATCCCGAGGGTGATTCCAAAAAGGATATAGTATAAGTAGTGCCATCGGTTTTGTTTAGTCATAGAACAAACTTGTATGGATGAATGATGGCATTGAATTATTGCCTAAAGGCAGTTTAGCATTCCAAGTAGGATTTGCTAAAAAGGTAAAACATAGCCTCGAGCCTCCTATTCGGTAATGACTAAAACAGTGGATATGCTTCATGGTTATGTGGTTTGCTAGCATTAGGGTATGGTCATCACCTGATCTAGATCGGTATTTATGGATTTATGTACGCTACGTGCCTAGTACGGTTTTTCAAGTTGACAACCAGGGTGATGACATATTCAGTACTATAAAGGAAGGGATATGCCAGTCTTGATTTGTAGGGAGTCAACTAAGGCTCTCGGTACATTTTATTAGAGGTGTACTGTAGCAGACGGTACTACAGTAGCCTTGTCATTGTATGGAATCCATTTTCCAATACATACCTTTACGGACTTAGTTATATACTAATTATGTCATTGAATGTAATTAATGTAACCATTCCGGCTATGTTATATATTTATTTAAACCCTAAACATTATAATAATATCATTGGATTTTATAATGAAAATGGTTTGGTTATCGTAAGATAAAAACCATTCCGTGTTTATGTGTGGTGTGGTCTTACGAGATACCTTTATTTTCAAAGGGTTTTATAAAAATAAAAATCCTTATGGTTTGAGTTTATCATGTTGGTTTACAGACTTATCCATGTGTTATCTTCTTGTAATGCTCAGGTCAGACCAGAGTACTTTTCCAGATTTAGTTATGGATGCTTTAGAGCTTTAGGAGACGAGCTGGATGCCTCCAAGGCATATTCACATATCTTTTATTTCCGCTGTATTTTTTGTTTTGTATTTATCAACATTAGTGAGGACATGTTATTATAACTTTCCAAGGTGATGATAGTTTAGTTTACTATGATTGATGTATGTATATTACAGTTTTCTTTTCTAAAGATCATTTGGATATTTTATATCACTCATTACGATGTGAGATTCAATCCTGCCTTTTCTTTTCTTTCAACCCAACAATTTGTCTTTTTAGCACTCGGATGCTCAGCACATGACTACCATAGATGTATTAGTGTCGACATTTGAGGGTCGAAAAGGCTGATCATTACATGTGGTATCAAAGCTTAGGTTGAGTGAACGCCTAGGCCTTGGTGGGGTAAATTAGAGATAGGGTTAATGATGCCCTAGAATGAGTAACTCATTAGAGATATAGTAAATGACACTCTAGAATGAGTTGAGTGTTTATATATATGAGAGTGCATATTTATTATTGTAATTAAAATGTTTTATATTATGTTGATTAATCTGTAGAGTTGTTTATGAATTCTAGTCAAGGCGTCTGGCCAACATTATCGATAGGGATTCCTAAACACTTGAATAAGGCCAACCGACACGGTATTATTTTAAAATCGGTAAATTAATAATTTTACTTAGGATTATATTTTCTATATAAAAGAATAATTTTCAAAAATAGATATAGTTACATATGATGTGTTTTTTTAGGAAATGATAATATTCAATTATTATCATTTATTAGTTGGATTTAGATTAAATACGAACACCTTGTGAATTAAGTTTCACAATTTTACTATAAAATGTTCGATAGTAATGTGATATAAAGCTTATTTTGATATAAGAAGGAATGATTTTATATAAAGATGATTTTATAAATTTGGTGTATAAAATGTGTTTTATAAATAAAGGATTTTTGAGAATTTAAATCCTGGTATCTTTGAAACAATTTTTAAATGCTTTTGAAAAGAGTAATAATAATATTACTTAAAAGTATTTATAAGTATAAATATTTAGGAAAGAGAATTTTAAGTAAGATACATTTTCTTTGGATAGTTCGGGCAATGAGTCTCAATTAGTTTTGTATTAATCTAAATAATCTTCTAAGTGACAATTGGATGTTTGCTTAGGTGAATGTTTTAGTGCACTTAGTAAATTATTCCCTTTATCATTGTACAATTGGAACGAGTTCGAATCCGAACGAACCCAAAGTAAGTTGGTAATAATTATTTTATTAAAACTTTTTATCTGGAAATTTATACGGTATTGTTTCAAAATGGGATTTGGAAAAAGAAGAAGTATTTTTATGATAACTAGTTCGAGTGACTCGAAAATGACTAAAATGAGCAAGAGATATGTTTGGATGGTAAGCACTTCTCTTAAGTATTACCCTTCTTGGTAAAGGGATGTATGATAGTATTTGCTAAGACAATTTCCTTGGAACCATATTGGGATTACTCGATCTATATGTATATATTCTATGGATTAAAATATATAGTATTATTTTAAAAAGCTTTTGAAATAAAAACCAGGTATTTAGTTCTTAAGTTTCCTTAAAGAAATGGATTTAAAGTAAAAAGGTATTTTGATAAAAGAATACGCTGATAAGTGAAATTTTTAATATGGATTTATATCATTCTTAAATAGACCAAAAATAATTTAACTCAAGTTTTCGTGATTTAAATTTAATAAAAAGGTTTAAATAAACTTGGTTTTATTAAAACCGCGTCTCTTTTTTTGACGCCTAAGTTGTATAAACTATTTGGTGTTATTGGGTCGGCTAGTAAACATCTTTACCTTAGAGAAGTCTAAGGAAAAGTAAACTTTAGGACTGAGTTTGGATACCAGTATCCTACTCTTCTTAGCTACTAATCAAACTAGATGAGTAAAGAGGTCGAAAAGGTCGACTCAGTTTCAAGACCCAAATTTATTTTGGGCCTCCATCTGAATTAATAAAAGATAAAGAATATAATCAGATAGTTGTGTATACCTCAGGATGTACTAGGGTACTATAGAAGTTTAAAAGCTTAATTTATATATTATGAAATGTTTTAATAAATAATTTTAGAAGAAAAATGAATTGGTATAAGTGAGAACCAATAAGAATAAGTACATAAGTTGTACGTAGATCATTTCTTCACACGGCTCTTGGTCCAAGATTCGAGTACATGACTTTGAGGTGATTCACCTGGTTTGAATTAGTATTAATCACTCGATTCTTGACAGTGAACATTTGGTGAGGGTTCTTGATATGGTACCAAGATTTTCTATCATAGTATATGGCTATGTAAGAAGAATGAGGGTTCCTAATCAAGGAGCCTAATCGGAGTCTGCACTAGGAAAGTCAAGTGAGTGATACTAGTTTGGAAGAAAAGCTTGTGTATTCGAGTAAGTGATCGAATCAAATATTTCTTACATCATAAGGGCTTTCCCTTTAATGTTTTATGGTTTGTGAGGAGTTGGGTAGACGACTCTTCAATTTTTCATGAGGTATTGTGAATAATCGAGTGAGTAATAACTATGGTTGTTGAGCATGAAGTATGCTTAATATATAGTTTATCATCCTTATGTGATGAGAATGGTGTAAACATGGACAAACTCTAAGTTTGTTTGTAGTCTTTTAACATTTTGGGAATGTTAAAAATTGGTATGGCTAATGGCTTGTTTCTTGGTTGTTTGTTTATGATGAAATTTTGGGGTCAAAATTCTTTTAAGGGGAAATAATGTAATGACCTAGGATTTTATCACTATGATTTGTGAATATATAGTCAATTTTAAATATTTGATGTAACGACCTATAATTTAGTCACTTTAAATATGATTATTTAATTTATTTTTAAATGATTAAATAATGGATTTTATAACTCCAATAAAATTTGGATAAAATGCCTCGAGTGGGTTTTTTCAAATGTAAAATGTTAGTTTAAAGACGGTTTAATTTATAAGGTGATTAGGGGTACCGATTTAATTAAAAATAAGGAGAAAAATTAGACTTTTCTACTCTCTAGCCGGACCACACTTTTAAAACTTATCATTGCCTAATAAAACAAATGAGGATGATTACTTCTTAGGAATTAAGAAAAGAATGTGCCTAATAAAACAAAATAGTATAATCACTAGCCTAATAAAACCATAGTACAAAATAAAATAATATAATTACTTGCCTAATAGAATAATAATATAAAACAAAATAGCATAATGATTCTTATATTCCATGTGGATGGTTGTCATTGGACCAAAATATGGTTGAATCAGGTTATGTCATGCGGATGGTTGCCATTGGACCAAAATATGGTCGAATCGGGTTAGGTTATAGGAAGTTTGATAATTACTAAAGTACCCTTCTCTTCACCTGTAATATCGAAGTCCATATCTCATTTTAATTCATTCGCAAACTAAAGAAACCAAATTTCATCTTCATTATCAAAGATTGTGTATGCCAAGTCTCCAACAAAGCAAATAGGAAGTGACTGTAATTTTAACCTCTTTCCTTTAATTAATTTACATTTCAATAAATGATTCTAAGTGAATATATCCTTTTCTTTTACAGAAGATTAGAGAATATAACTTGCACATTCGATTACAGTGTGATAACTTACTATGCAATAGCTTTAAAAAGTGAATGCTTTGATGTTGTAAATATTATTACATATATTGTGTAAGATCATATAGTGGTGTATATATATAGTATCCATGGTGTTTGATTCTTGCTTTGAAGCGGATATTATGACTAACTTTTTTTGTAGGGCATATGAAAGTGGAAGTCAAATGCTTCGTAACAAATAGGATACGAAAGCACTTTGAAGAATATGATTTTTATCGGGGGGATCCAACGGGATTCCTCACAACCATTAATGTTACTTTTCGTTTTATATTGTATAAATGAATTGCTTATAGCCATTGCTTGGTTGCTTGGATTTGTTAAATGTGAACTTGATGTTTAAAGGTTTAATCTTTTTGATAAAGAAAATAATAGTAGTATGTGTTAAGCACTATGAGAGTGCTAAGCCTCTTTTCAGAACACTTGAAAAGATATTTGGTGATGACTTTAAGAATCTCTTGAGATGTTTTTGTTACCACCTAGTTTCAAGCATGATTTTAAAAGATTCATTTTGGTATATTTAAACAAGTGGTTAATTTAAAGGAAAATCCCTTTACATTTCAAGTCGTATTCTCCTTTAAAGGTGATGGGTTTAATTCATTATTTGAATGGAAGTTTTAAATCTTGGTTTAAAGTACTTTAAAAGAGATTTTAAATTTATATAAGTGATATAAAGGGGTTGTTTGATATAATAAAGCAAGTGGTACTTTTATGAAAAGGGAAATCTTGACTTTTTCAAATCGAATTTAGTTTGAACAAAGATTTTTAAGTGAGATTTTCTATAGAAATTTTAAAATATATTATAAGAGTATTAAGTGGAATTTTAGTATGAAAAAGGAAGTTGGTTTATAACACCTTGTTCTAAAGAAATTATATACGAGATTTATGAAATTATATACTTAACATTAAACTTCGAGGTAGGGATAGTTCTACTTATCCTGAAAGTCAAGAATGATGTCGAGTCAAGATTTGAGAGGTAATAATACCCCAACTTGAATGGCCTTATTTTATCCGAAAGACAGTTTGCATTTGGAATCAAAGATTGACGTTCGGTATATAAAGTATTATTTCCGTATATGAATTGGGTTACTTTTGGAAAGTAAGTAGTCCTATACTTGGCACTAAAAGCCGATGAGTAGATTGATCCTCCATTTGTGAGATCTGAAATCGAAGTGTCTAGGCAAGGGTAGGAGCAACTAGTGCCCTAACTTACCTGGCTTTGTTTCTAGGCGAGGGATAGAGTAAGTCGATAATATCAAAAACATGACAAGTGTAGGAGATTTGATTTCCATAAATGATCTTTATAATTATGATGGTATGGAAAATATTCACCTTTCTTATAGATAATTATTTTTGACCATTTAAGTGTGCTTTTGAAGTATGAAATCTACCTAAATTTTTTGTGAATATACGTATACTGATGAGATAAGTATATGGATATTTTCTAAGCATTGAAAGAGTATAAATGAATAGTGAATGGGTTGTATACATATGTTAATCTTTTGTAAAGGTATTTTAATACAAGTATTTATAAAGTGGTTGCTTATGTGCTTAATCATGCTTGGTTTCCATATGATATTAAATCTCTAGTTTGATTGTTTGTTTATTTGATAGTTAAATAACCGACTATCAAATCTTGGCCAGTTTTGACTTAGGAATTATATATGGGCTTCACGTGTTCATACGGTTTAATATCCCTTAAGAGAACTCCTTCCATTGAAACGTCTCTATCTTTAAGGGGTGTGCAAGGGATCCCCTTGGGACTCTGATATAGTCTGCTTAATTCTAAAAGAAATGGGATTGAGTCATCTAAAAACTATCGGTTGTTGGTTTGAAGAGACCAGGATCAGATATGTTATCCAAAAACCACTTCGAACCGGCATATAGGTTGAAATTGAAGATATCATGAAGATGATGGAATCGAAGGAGTTCTTTGAAGTGCAAGGGCTACTTTCTACTAATCCTATATGCAAACGTATAATCCCACATGTCCTACAGTTAGAGATATCTCACATCAGTACAATGTATATACAAAGAAAATGCCCAATGGAAATGGTCATTGGTTATCAATAACCACAATGGTTTATCTATTTCTTCTCCAGTTCAGTTTGATCCTAATGGTAATTTTTAATATAGTGTGGAATTTCTGATATCATTGTTTTATTGACTTATTTTCTTCATTTTAGGCGCGCCTGCTCTTGTTGTCGCTTCTAAAGAGATATGAGTTATGGATGACGCCCCTAAAAAGAGGAAATAAAAATGAAATTCCTGCCTTATCTCGGTTGAGCTAACCCGCTTCCATTTAGGACTCTATTGCTAAAGCAATTGTAGCATTAGAAAAAGAAACAGATGATGAGATTCCTTTTGATATTCCATCTTCTTCTCTAAACAAAAGAGTTAAGCCTGTGGGTGACTTTACCCTTACTGCTATGGAAGGAGGAGGAACATGTTACTATTGACTCAAGCCCTGAAGTTGCCAATCAGGAGTCTCTTGGGCATAAAATTCAATAATCTACTAAGGTGGATCGCTCTTTGGATCCCCTCCTCAAAATTTCTATTCCTTCTTCCCCGACAGCTCTTAGTCGTTTGTATGCTGAGCTTAGGATGTCTCCTACTACAAAAGATCCTTATCTTTCAGAGGCCCAAGTTCAGTCTTCGATGATCGGTTTTAATGATCTCGTTCAACTGGTTATCCAATCTCCTTCTCTTACCTCTCTTGGGTCTTCATAGCCTCCAATTTATTCCAAGGATATCTTTTCATCATTCTTGAACAAATTTTATCGGTACGTATTACTTCTTGTTTGGTTAAATTTTTGCTCTATAAATCTTGTTTCATCTTATTCTTGCAATACATTTCAGGTAGGAAATAATATGTTTCTCCTTCAAGAGGCTTCTCAAGGGCCTTCTAAAAGAAAAGTTGAGCTTAAAAGACAAATCTCTTCGCTTAACCACAACATAATTGATACTGCACTGGAAAGAGACAAAGCTATTACCGAGAAAGAGAATCTTGTTTCCTCACTTAATGAAGAGAAAGATGCCAGACAACTACTAGAAAAGGAGGTAGAGACATTGAAAGCAGACCTCGAGAAGGCCAACAAGGAGAAAACCGAGCTAATCGAGAAGGAAGTGAAAATGTTAAAAGCAGATCTCGAGAAGGCTAATGAAGAAAAAGTCGAGTTGTCTAATAAGAACCAATTATTAGAGGAGAATCTACAGAGGAAAACTAGCATCTTGGCCTACACGAATAGCATTATCAGGGATGATAAAAAGAAAGCCTCCTCTTTCCTTAATGATGGCCTTCCTAAGATTATTGAGAGTTGTTATGAAGAAGCCTTGTTTGTGGCATGTGCTAATAATATTGATCAGTGCCCAGACCTTTATTTTGCATCCCTCCCAAATTGAAACAAAAATTTCAAAAGAAAGTTCAGCCTCAAACTAAAGAGGGATAAGATGGCTCTTTAGGAAGAGTTTCCCACTGAAGAAAAGGTAGACGTCGAAAAGTGGCTTGCCTTTTGATGATCCTTTCATTGATGAAGAAACAAAATCCAAAGGAGAAGAAGAAGATGATGATGATAACGATGAGGATGACGATTAAAAGGGTCCCGAGGATAGGTGATCCCAACTTGGACTCATTTGTCCCGGGCATAGGTTTTACTTATTTTCCTGATCCTCAGGATACTAAAAAAAGGATTCTTCCAAAGACAATGCTACCCCAGCCATCAGCCGAAGGAGATAACCTAAACTCAAGTCTTAACCCCATAGGTATGGAGTTCTTTATTATATATGTTTAAAGACTTCTTGTTTAGCTCTTAATTGATAAGTTTATTATTTTAGTTAGTGAAAAAGGATAAATACTATTATGAGATTCTTTATGAGAAGAGTGTGAATAGAGAGAATCGACTGAATAGGGAACTTGAAAGTTGGTTAAAGAATACAATGACCTATCAAACAAATACAAATGTCATTCTAGTGATGTCGTGCAGCTACAGCTTTTTAAAGGAGAAGCAAGCCACCCCTCGCTAAAAAAGAGCTCGTCTACACCAAGCAAGGATTGTGAGAGAGAATACCGAATTAACGACTCTCTTTTGGGTGTTAATTTATGACAAAAATGCTTTAATGGAGTTCCCTTATAAATTCTATTCCATGGGTCAATTTGTAGACTTCACTTACTTGAGCAAAAATAGTAGAGTTTGCTCAGATGCCTTCATAAAAGATATATAGATGATCATGGAAGCGATCCTTATCCTAGGGCTTGTTGGAACTTACCTAGGGTCGCTAATGTCCCATTTTCTCCTAACACTCTTCCTCCCGAAAAGATTTATTGCAGTAAGGGGGGATTTATTTCTGAATTTTAAAAGAGATCAATATTGTATGAAGCCAAATAAATCTATAATTGTAATGTGTAATTCAAGAAGTTTATAAATTTTATTGCCTTTATCTCTCTAAACTTCACATATTATAAAGATTAAGGAACTCTCTAACAATCCTGTTCCTATGGAACTTTTGAGTAAGTTTACCAAGTTCAAGGGAGATTTTAAGGAGAAGTCTTTAATCTTTAGAACATCTCAGCTAGCAAGGCATTGCTTTCTAAAAGATTTACAAGAAGTATACACACGCTTCCCTCATTTTTTGTTTGATTTTCTGGGTGATGAAAAGGATAAACCACTTAGTGAAATTCACACTTATCATGCTAAATTATTGTGTGGTCACATAAGCCCTTCTGTCAAAAAATGGGAATATCATCGATTTCCTATAGTTAATATTTAGAATGGATTAAATCTCCTTTTGATTCTACCCTCACCTTGTCGGTTGGGTCATTTGAAAAGGCCAAAATCGGCGTTTCAAACATTAAGAGTTATTTAAATGTTCAAAAATGGAATTGTGATGTAATTTGAATTTCCTTATTATTTGTAAAGTTTTGTTGTGATTAATGAAACAGAACATTTTCATGTATTAACTTTTCTTTTATTCATTTGATTAGGAAAACCAACTAGCACTTGCATCCTATTCCCAAGATGTTTTCTCGTGAGTGATCGAGATTAAGGATAGACTAAGACCTGATAATGAAAAGAGGCGATCTTTCCAAGATGCTTTTGCTTTATGGTTTCCAGATAAATCGGAGGCATAAGAATGAAACAGGAACTTCCAATTGAGATTGACTTTAAGAGGTCTGAAGGAATGAACATCTAGCTAGGAAGGGAAATTAAAGACAAAGACAAAAGAGTCCAACAGTTGAAAGAAAAGATTGACTCGGTTTTGAAATTTAGACCTTCAGTTGAGATTGATGCCGAAATGGCTAGATTGCAATAACAAATAAATGATCTTGAAGTGGAGCTAATGAAAAGTTAAGTCTACTGCCAATCGTTAGAGCCTATCACAAGTGAAGGTGAGTTTGGCCTTCCTACTCCTACTCTCATTAGAACAACTAGATCTCGATCTTTGGCTAGTCAAGAATTTCCTACTTTGCTAAATCCCTTTCCGGGTCTAAGTAATGATGTGATCTCCAAATGGAGTAGACAAGTTAAATTTTGGTGCATGCGATATTTCAGTAAGAAATGAAATTAAAAAGTATCTCAATTCCTCAATAACTAGAAAGCTAAATGGAAAAGCTTGGGCACAGGAAGTACATTCTTAAACAGGAAATTAAAGAACCAAAGAGTATGGTTCAAACTCTTAAAGGAGCTAATAAGACTCTGCAGTATGCTTTTCAAATTGATTCAGCTGATGATGCAGATACTATTTGAAGAAAGGAAAAGAATATCAACTAACTTTTGGGCGTGGCCATTCGCCACATTATTGATCTTTTAATTGCTAAAGATTTTATCAGGATAGCACAGAGCTTTGAGCGCTAGCAATGAATTGCTTTAAACACAATCTTCTTTTGTCTAATTTTTGTACCTATGACTTTGCATATAATGTATTAGATTGTAAATAAATCAATATTTGAATGTATGTTACCTCGAATGTATCGTATGAACTTTTCTCTTCCTGAGTTTGTTGAGTTATCTGAGATGCATTGTCTTCTTTCCAGTATTTCGAGTTTATTACCATATAAACAAACAATTTGCTTGTTAAAAGGACCATAAGTTTGACTAAATAAGAATTCATCATTTCAGGAAACCATGAGTTTTTATCCTGACTAAGAGTTTGCTTCTTTATTTATAGATATTCCACAGCTTGTTTAGTAACTAAGATTCATGTTTAATAAGAAAGTTGAATTTCGATCTGAATTTAAAAGATTGAGAGCTAATTTAAGAACTTCGGCCTTCAAAAAATCCTTCTGATAATGACTTGAATAGAAGTCTAGAGAACATTCTGGTTATAGCATTATTAGAGGACCAGAAAACCATCTGGCGGTGGGAACATAAGACCGAAAAACTCATCTGGCAGTAGAAGATCGGAAAACCCATCTGGTAATAATGAAGGAAGACTAGAAAACCCATCGATAATAATGAAGGAAGACCAAAAAACCCATCTGGTAATTAACTAGAAAACCCATCTGGAATCTAAAAATTGCTTTTTCTTTGGAGCATAAACGGCTCATATTTGACAGACCTCCTCTTGAAGAATACTTTTTTGTTTTGGAGCGCTAATCGGCTCGCTTTTGATAGATTTTCCTCTAGAAGATTGTTTTTGATCCATTCTTTAGAATGGAATTAGATTTGCTTTTGAATTTGATTGGCACCATCTTAGGTGATGATTGTTGTCTGGTGCGTTTGGTTTGCTATCTTGAGCAAAACCAAAGACTTACCCGGCCTTCCTTTAGGAGGCGCTTTAGCAAGGCCTTGGAAACGGTGTAAAGGCTTGTCCGGTGCATTTGGTTAAGTTTTCTTAAGCAGACCAAAAGACTTACCAGACCTCCCTCTAGGATGCGCTATAGTGAGGCCTATGACGATGGCACTAAAGGCTGGTTTGGTGACAAAAAGCTTACTCTATCGTCCCTCTAGGAGGCACCTTAGCCAGGCCGTGTAGGCAGGACCAAGGGCTTGTAGAAACTTTAGATAAGCCATTTTCAAGTGGGATCAAAGGATTACTCTGATCTTCCTCTAGGAGGCGCCTTAATTAAGCCATGGAGATGGGATTAAGGGTTTATGCTCCGGCCAGGCTACATAGGCAGAATCGAAAGCTTAGTTGGTGCTTTGACCAGGCCATCTTAGGCGAGACCAAAGGCTTACTCCGTCCTCCTTCTAGGAGGAGCTTCGACTAGGCCAACTTGGTGAAATCAAAGGAATTTTTTTATTTTAGGAGTTCATTTTCCTCCTTAACCATGTAAATGCACTTATTTCATGTAGAAAATCTTGTTTATTAATGACTTGTATAACATCTTCTTACAAATTCATCAAGCTTCCCTTGCCCTAGAAAATGGTTAATCAATCCTTCTAAGCTTTAACATTGATTTGTGCTACATCCATTGGAGTGATGATAATGGCATTATAATCCTTCAAGGTTTTGTTCATTCTTTTATCGCTTCTTTTGGGAAGGCTAGTAGCTAAGTTCATCATTGGTCAAGAGGTAGATATTCTCATAGGAAGGAGTAAGTGAGCAATTCTTGGAAAGCCTTAATCTTTTGGAAGACAATTCTTTCTTGGCTCTTTTGTTATATGTGATGGGCTCTGTAACAACCCTGTATTTTGTAATTATTTAAATTGAATTTCTGATTTAAAAACTTTATTTTATTTATTAAAATGGATAATTGTTGTTATTTTAAATACAATTTTGATTTTATGTGAATTAAACTCCAAACATGAATAAATAGAATATTTTCCAAAAATTTAAATTTTGGTCAGTGTGGGCAAACTTTGAATTTTAATTTAAAAATTTAAAAGTTTGAATTTTTGAATTTTATCTTTTATTATGAAAGTAAATAAAATTTCAAGTATACTACTTTTCGTTTCGTTGAAATCTGATTTATATTGTGAAAGTTATGCTTTTTACACTATTGTATGTAAATTGTTTTATTTGACAAAATTGTTTATTTTAAATTATATAAATAATATTTTGTTTGTCATATAATGTTCTAATTTATGATTTCATGTGTAACATGACATGTTATGTGTATATATATATATATATATATATATATATATTATTTTAAAACGTTTTTAAAGTATAGTTATAATTTTTCCAATGCTAATGATATTTTGTTTGTAAATTTAAGACTAGCTCCAATTTAACAAACTATTTCTTTATTTATTTCTATTCATTTCTGAAATAATTATTTATTTTTCATTTTTATTTATTTTGTTTTCTTTTTCCATTTCATTTACTAAATTTTTATTTGTTTTATTGAATTAAAAAGAAATTGAAATTTGAAGAGACTAAAACTTTATAACTTTAGACTTTTCATTTCCTAGTCTTTTCAATTGCCTTTGCCATTCAACTTCTTGTGTTTAGCCATGTATATTCATTTGTATTTCATGTAAAAAGTTTCTCATCTCATTAATACACGGCACACTTCAGATCTGAAAAAAAGTAAGAATGGCTTCCATTTTCCACTTTTCTTCTTCATTTTCCCATTCTTTTACTTGATTTTTGCCTTGATTCTTCATGCCTTGCTCGACCTTAGCCACCACCATCTCCTCCGACCACCACCACCACTTCCTTCCCCACATAATCCACGGCCTAACCTCCCCCTCCTTTGACCAGAAAGTGCCATGAGCTCCCCTTGATGCAAACAACACAAAACAATGTCCAAAACCTTGAAAACATTGCATAGCCGAGCTCTAGTTCATCACCACCTTCATTGTTGACCAGGCCACCTCCTTAGCCACCACCACCAGCTTGTTTACCACCTCTGAACATCACCCTCCTGTCTGTCCAGATCTGACCTGACCCATAGACCCTACGGCCGAGCCTAAGGGTTGAACCAAAAACTCCATTTTGCCTTGTCCATTTGCATTCTAGGCTTGCAAACTCCTTCCTCTTCATATTCCTGACTTAGCCGTGCCTTTATGACCCAAAACTAGACCCTTTGCACCTGAAATCATGTTGTGGCTGAGCCAAATAACATGTGTCATCGAGCAAAGTTGAGTGGAGATCAAGCAAAAATTGTTTAAAAGCTTGGTGATGTTCTTTTGTCCAATTCTATTTCTAATTTGTTTCAATAAAACTTTGGTATTGTATTTATATTTATATTTGGCTTTGTTTATTTTGTGAATACAAGATATACATCATGGCTCTCTCTCCATTCAAATCAAATCGTGCTATCGTGCTTTCGGGAATTCATTTGTGTGTTTTGATTTGCAAACTCCAGCGTAAAAAGGTGAGTATTCACTCATGACATTTATACTTATATAATTTGTGAAGTGACAACAAGTGAATGTGTAGAAACTGTTATATCATGTTATACTTACTTGTGATGTAAATTGTATTATGTTAAACCCTATTATTAACTTGTCACATCATCTGCTATGTTATATTCTGTTATACTGTTTATTTATATTCTGTTCTCACACTGCAAGTTCCCTGTAGAATAGAATCACTATGGTTTGAAATGATATATACCCGAACGGACTTTAGAATAGAGAAAAAACGTTATGGGCTGAAATGATAGGCCTGAGCGATTTTTATTTATTTTTATTTAACTTGGGATTGCGGGTTTGAAATGATAGAACCCGGATTTTTCTTTGTAAATTACGGATTAAAATGATATCTTACCCGTATCACTTGACCTTGGTTAGAAAATATTATACAGACCCGTGGTTATTTTATATATTTTTTCTGGAAGTTTAAGTATTTTGAAAATGTAAATTTTGATATTTTTATTTTTTAAAATGATTTAATAAAGTGAAAAATGATTTTCTATGTATTAAAAATGTTAAATAAATGAATGGAAATTTGTGATTTGAAATATAACTTAATTTGGAAATTTGTGATTTGGTTTTAAATGGAATTTTAAGTAAAGAAAATAAAAATGGAAATTAAGTCTTATTTATGAAATAGAAATTTAAATATAAGTGTTAAGTAAATGTAGAAATGGGAAAATTGTACACTTGAATTTAATAAGTGAATTATTGAAAAGAAATTGATAATTATTGAAAAATTTACTTGATAAAAATCATAAGATTTAAAGGGTATTTAAATGACCATTTTGAAGTGGGAAAATATGATTTTTATATGTTAAAAATAGTTTAAATTGAAGATTTATTGTTTCCGAAATTTTAGTGTAAATCTGGAAATTCTTTGGTAGCATTTCAGAAATGCGATCATTTTTGAATTATAACAAAAATATGAACTAAATGAACTAGAAGCTAAATTTACTAAGGGCTATGACAACACTTTGTAAGTGCTGTAGTGGCCTAACTAAACTTGAACCTGAAACTAATGAAAGAGCTATTGTAGCACTTGTTAAGTGCTACAGTTGGCTGAAATGAGATTTTTGAATATAATTGAACTACTACAGCTGTTAATAAATGCTGTCTTTTTCTGAATTGAATTGTTTTCAAATGAAACTGAACTACTACAGTAGTTTATAATGTTGTCTTTGCCGAAATGAATTGTTTCGAATATAACTTACCGCAGCAATTTCTAAGTGTTGCGAAAGCTAAAACTTTAATGTTTTAAAAGTATTTAAGTGAATAAATGAGCTCAGAAAAGGCTAAATTTTTGGGAATTGAATATTTGATTTGTAAGTATAATGACTTCATATTTAAATGGTGTAAATGAATTATTTTGATTTGAATATAAACCACTTTGAAATTTATGAGTTAATACAATGTTTGAAATTGGTATAATTGAATGAATGAACTTAAAATGTTATAACTTTGGTAATGAATATTAATTTAGAAGTATTATGATTTTTCTAAGTATTATGAGGTCCTAATGACAATATTTCAAGTGTTATGATTTCCAAGTATTTTGGTTTCAAAAAGTTTGGTTTCAGAATTGTTATGACTTTGAAAGTACTATGGTTTGGAAATGAAATTAATTGGAATTGTATTTAACTAAGAATTGTGTTTAAATATATATTAATTTGAAACTTGTTGAAATTGAAGATTCAGGGATATGACTTTATAAGGTGGTTTAGTTTAATATGATTTAAAAGAATATTTCAAGTTAAATAAATTGAAAGAAATATATTGATTTAGTTTGGAATTTAAATGATATATTATTGAATTGGTTTTGAAATGGAAATGATATATTGTTGAATTGGTTTTGAAATGGATATTTTTTGGGTTTGAAAGTATGCATTATTTTGAAATAAATGATATGATTTTGAAATGGTTTAAAGGATGTAGTTTGATTTGTAATGTAAACTGTTTTAAATTATAACCACGGGTTATAATAACGATTGGTTGTTAAAGAGACCGGGATGGGATATGGACATACTCTCTGTCGATACCGAAAACCACTTTAACAACTGTGTACGTAGTGGAGTTTCCAGAATTAAGTAGGATGGTGGCGACGATCCTAAAGGTATATACGTGGACCCAACTCCCGTGAGTTGGCATAAGGTGGCTAAAACAGGAGCGATTGACGGGCCAATAAGGTAGCACCTCTGATCGGACACACTTCTTCGATACCATTCTATTACTTTTGTGATTGATTGGGTGCACCCCTTGATTTGGGAGTGTTGTTCGAGGTGGGCGGTAGTGGCTGCTATGCGTTACCACCAGTCCGGATGCGTAATTGGTATATCTACCCTAGCATTGCCTTGTGTGTCGTGTCACATACCATAGCGAGCTTTACTACGAGTTTCTATTTGTGTCGTACCTATGGAGTATCTTCTCATAGCCTTTCGAGGTATGCAGGTACTGTATAGACTATTGGCACTATTATGCGTTAAGGGCTATATGGGTAACCCCTTAACGCTATTTAAAATTATGTTTATTTTATATTAGACATTATTATAATAGCGCAATATTACTACATAGTAAATAGTTTAGCGGATCCTTAGAGGATGGGCGATCCCAAGCATCCTTTGAGTTACTTGTACCTTTTATTATAGTTCACTTGAGTTGGTTTACATTGTGTAAGTATGTATGTCCTAACTCGAGTGTTTTTTGTTTGCTTTACGCTCGGGTCAGAATGACTGATACAGCATTAGAGACTCACCTTTGGAGCTGGAGTTTTGCTTTGAAGAACCAGATACAGTTGATTCCAGTTGTATTCTGAGTTATACCTGATTATCATACTGTTACTCCTGTTGTATCTTAGTATTCCTATTGTATCTTACCTAACTCTGATGTATATTATATTTGTAGTAGCTTCATGAACTACTATCTCTTTTACTTCTGCTGCATTATTATATACTCTGTGTCTGTGATCTGTTATTTATTTACTGTATATGATGAGTTTGGAAAAATTTTATTTACAACGCGGTATTTTGAGCAATTCAAGTCCGACACGTGTGGATGCGAATGGTTGAAAATATCGGGTCGTTACAGTTGGTATCAGAGCTCTAGTTTTAGGCAAACTCAGCATATATAGTAGATTTAATTGCAGAATTGCTTTCGTTCGAGCTTGAATTCCTTCTTCCTCGATTCGGTTTCCTTGGAATTTTGGAACGTTCCCTTCCATTCCAAAGTCCATTCTTGTCCTTCCATATTCGTGTCTTCTTGATTCTGAAATAACAAAAGAAGTTTATAAATTAAACTCCCATTATATTAATAGAAAACAAGGCATATAATCTAAATCTAACTTTAATAATTGAAGTCTAGGAGTTTTCTTCTAATAATAACAAGTGTCTGGTAATAAAAAGCCATAAACTATCATCTAGAAATAAGTCATTGAACACTATAAATCCTTATTTGGGGTAGATAATAGGTATTTAGGAACCCCTGTTGGAAAAAAAATCCTGAAATCAAGATTCAGATGTTGATAAGTGTTATTCGAGAGTTAGTAGTAGTTAACTAATGACCCTGACTTGGGTATTAGTTAGACAAACTCGGAGTTTTGGTTGAAGAGCAGTAGTTCACTGAGACCCCATTATCAATTGCCTTGGAACCCAAATTTGGGCATTAACAAATAAAATCCAAAAACCTATTAGTAAAGACTCGAAACCCAATTTCAAGTATTAACAATCTACTGTTTAGAATCCCACGATGAGGGTCTTAATAAGAGATCCAAAACCCTAATCTAGGCATTGATAAGTGAAGTCCAAAAATCAATAGCGAAAGTCTTGAAACCCAGATTTGGGTAGTAATAAGTGATGTCCGAAAATTAATAATAAGAGACCCAAAACCCAGAATCGGGTATTTATAAGTGAAGTTCTAAAATTAAGTAAGAGACCCGAAACCTAGATTTGGGTATTATGAAGACCAGAAACCAATAGTAATAGACTTGAAACCCAGATTCGGGTAATAATAAGTGAAGTTCTAAAATTCTCTCTTGAAAACTTGATGGAGGCTGTAAATTCTTATCTAAGCCTTCTGTTCTGCACTGCTCTTTGAGTTTTGATTCTTTTGACATGTGCCACCCTTTAGGCCTTGTAAGTTGCCATTGTTTGATATACCGCTTCTCGGGCTAGGACATCTTAGTCTAATGTTGTCACTGTTTGATATGTTATTTCTCGGGCTTGGACGTCTTAGTCCGTTGTTATCATTGTTTGATATGCCACTTCTCGGGCTCGGACATCTTAGTCTGTTGCTGTCTGGTACGCTTGGTTAGCTTGTCCACAAGCAGGACCCAAGTACTTACCCAACCTCCCTCTAGGAGGTGCTCTAGCTAGGCCTTATAGGCGGGACTGAAGTCTTGTTCGGTGCCTTAGCAAGGCTATAGCATGGCGGGACCAAGGGCATACTCTATCCTCCCTCTAAGAGACGCCTTGACCTAGCCATAGCATGGCACGATCAAGGGCTAATCGATGCTTTAACCTGGCCATAGCGTGGCGCGGATAAAGGCTTACTCTAACCTCCCTCCAGGAGGTGCCTGGATCTGGCCAAAGTGTGGTGCGATCAAGGGCCTGCCGATGCTTTAACCTGACCATAGTGTGGCGTGGATAAAGGCTTACTCTAACCTCCCCCCAGGAGGTGCTTTGACCTGGCCAACTCGGCGTGGATAAAGGCTTTGACCGTTTAGGGTAGTTTCCAAATTCAAGGAGAACCTTGCTCCCAACCATGTAGACTTTTCTTTAAGGAAGAGGTGATTTATTCATTCATTGTAAGAAAATATGGTCATAAGTGTTCTGCATTCCATGTTCTAGGAACCATATTTCCATCTAGTCGACATAACTTATAAACTCTTGGGGGAATTACTTAGCATACGATTTAGGGACCTTCCTAGTTTGGTCCTAGCGGTCCATCCGCAGGATTTCTTATGTTTGCCATCACCCTTCGGTGTAATAAGTCTCCTGCTTGAAATGGTCTTGTTTTTACCCTTGAGTTATAATATTTCGAGATTCTTCTATGATATTCTATAATCTGAATAGCTGCTTCATCTCTTAGTTCATGCATTAAATCTAATAACTCTTTCTTCAGTTCTTGATTTGAATCAAATGCATATGAGATCCTTCGATGTGAGGATATCTCAAATTCAATTGGCAACATTGATTCACATCCGTATTTTAGAGAATAAGGGGTAAGACCTGTCATAGTTCTAGTGGACTTTTGATAGGCCCAGAGTACCAAGTGGCAATTCTTCTACCCAATTTCCTTTGGCTTTGTTCAATCGCTTTTTCAAGATAGTCTTAATAGTCTTATTTGCTACTTCAACAGCTCCATTAACCTTTGGCTGTGCCATGGAAGAAAAGCTTTAGATAATCCCGTTATTACGGAAAAACCGAGAAAACTCTTCAATTTCAAATTGTGTTCCATTATCAGATATAATCTTATAAGGAATCCTGAATCTGGTAATAATGTTTTTAATGACGAATCTTAGCACTTTCCCAAAAGTGAATTTGGGGAGTGGTTCTGCTTCTACCCCCTTAGTAAAGTAGTCAATGGCAACTACAGCATATCCTGCTCCTTTTTTGGAAATTGGCAATGGCCCGATTAAGTCGATTCCCCATATATCAAAGGGCCAAGGACTAGAAATCGGAGTCAATTGACTTGGAGGAAAATGAAGAGTCTTTGAGTATTTCTGGCATCTTTCACATTTCTTTACATACTCAATAGCTTGGCTTGCCATTCGAGGCCAATAAAAACCTTGTCTCATTATTTTCTTGGCCAATTTTGCTCCGTTGGAATGGTCTCCACAAAATCCTTAATGCGCTTCCACCAACAATTTCATCCCATCTTCCAGACTCACACATCTTAAGTAAGGTAAGGCATATCTTTTTTGGTAAAGAACTCCATCCATCATTTCGAAAGTCGGAGCCTGTCACCTGATTTTCCTAGCTTTTGCTTTGTTAGATGGTAATATCGCCTTGGAAAGATATTCGACAATAAGTAACATCCAAGTGTCACTATAACAGTCATTTGTCCTTGGATGATCAATCCTCTCATATGGGATTTCCTCATTCATTTTCATTTCTTCTCTTTCTTATGCCATGGCTTGAGATCTAGTTAGAACTAACAATTCCTTCCCTTGTTCAGGTATTCCCTCTTTGATACTTGGATTTGTTTGGTCCCTATTGATATGATACGAGATTTTAGGGCTTTTGAACTAGTCAACTTTGCTAACAAATCCGCCTAAAAGTTTTCTCTCCTTGGAACTTGGTGTATAGAAAAATATTCAAATAAGGCGACCATTTTCAATACTTTCTTTATATATAAAGATAGTTTGGCATCCTTTGTTTGATATACTTGCTTTATCTGGTTTACCATTAGTTGAGAATCAAT
The DNA here is from genome assembly GCA_030737815.1 of Allium fistulosum. NCBI lineage: Eukaryota > Viridiplantae > Streptophyta > Magnoliopsida > Asparagales > Amaryllidaceae > Allium > Allium fistulosum. Next base: position 328,624,200 of record CM060907.1, read on the forward strand.
AAAGACTTGAATTCGTGGGATCTTGAGCTCTAAGGCTAGAGTCAATCCTACTAGCGTTGATTCATATTCGGCTATATTACTTGTTGCAGGGAACTCTAACTTCATTGCGTAGTATAGGCAATGCCCGTATGGTGTTATTATAATATAGCCCACCCCGCCTCTCTACTTATTTGATGTGCCATCCACAAATAAATGCCATGCGAGTTATTGATTCTTTTCTTTCTCCGATTGTTCTTTAACAAAGTTTGTACACTCATTAATAAAGTTTGCTAATGCTTGCCCTTAGATAGCTGCCCGTGGCTGAAATTCAATGTCATACTGGTTAAGCTTAATTCCCCACTTTACTAGCCTACCCAAAGTTTCAGGCCTACAGAAGACTTATTTGAGTGAAAAGTTAGTCAACACTCTAATTGGATGCTCTTGAAAGTATGCACTAAGTTTTCATGCTGTAACTATCAAGCAAAAGGCCAATTTTTCTGTTACTATGTATCGAACCTCTGCGTCTTTTAACTGCCTGCTCACATAATAAATAGGAAGTTGAGTCCCATTTTCTTCTCTAATCAAAAGCGAACTAACTTCATATCTTGAAACTGACTTCCCTGTTCTCGGCTGGATAGTATTGGTGGTCTTTCCAAGTGATTTTTCAACTCTCGAAAGGCTTTCTTACAATCCTCTACAAATTCAAAGTTTTTCCTCTTCTTGATTACGTTGTAAAAGGGAATGCACTTATCGGTTGCTTTGGCGACGAACCTACTTAGGGCAGCTACTCTACCATTTAAACTTTACGTCTTTGCTAATTTTGGGCTCGGCCATGTCTTTGATAGCTTGAATCTAGTCTGGATTGGCTTCAATCCCTTGAGTGCTCACAATATAGCCTAAAAACTTCCCGGAATGAACCCTAAAAAGAGCACTTCGGAGGATTCAGTTTCATTTGATATTTCTGTAATACTTCGAACATCTCTTTTAGACCTTCAAGGTAACTCTTGACTTCATAATATTTTACTAGCATATCATCAAAATAAACTTCTATCGACCGATCTGTTCTTTGAACATTCTATTGATTAATCTTTGATAGGTGGCTCCTGCATTCTTTAATCCAAAAGGCATTACTTTGTAGTAGAAAATTCCCCAATCAGTAATAAAACTTGTATGTTATTCATCCGGTTTACACATGAGTATCTGATTGTATCCCGAGTAAGCATCCATAAGGTATAACAATTTGTGTCCACTAGTTGCATCAACTAATTGATCTATTCGAGGCAATGGGTTACAATCTTTCGGACATGCTTTGTTCAATCAGTATAATCAACTTAGATTCTCCACTTGACATTCAACTTCTTTACCAATACTGGGTTTACTAGCCATTTTGGGTAAAAGACTTCTTGAATGAATTCATTTTTGAATAGCCTTTTAACTTCTTCTTTTATTGCCTCAGATCGCACCTTATCAAATTGTCTCTTCTTCTGTCAGATGAGGGTCGCTTCTGGATTAATATTTAGTGCATGGCGCATAACCGATGGATCAATCCCGACCATTTCTGAATGATTCCATGCAAACACGTCTCTATTAGACTTAAGAAATTGAATTAAGTCTGCCTTCAAGCAGATTTCCAACATATTTCCCACTTTTACTATTTTAGTTGGATCATATGGGTCTATACATGTTTCCTCAAGGTCTTCTATAGGTTTTATCCTTTCCACTTCCCCACAGCAAGCAAATTCTGTAATGATTTCTTCTTTTATTTCTTCTTCCACGGAATTAGCATCAGTCCTCTTTCTCTTGCTTCCAAGGGAAATGTACCTTACAAACATATGTTTATTAGTCTTATTAGATATTACTTTTGCTTCGAATGTTGGATGTAAAATCCATCATCCAAAGGCTGAAAAACAGTAGAAGAATCATAGTAAGAAGAATACTCCCTTTTATATTGATTAAGCATTACAAAGTACATCTCGCGGGACCTGAATTGTTCTCCATGGATAGAGCCCCAATCCTTCTTAGTTAAGAATTTTACCATTAGATATTTTGGCGAGAGAAAAGCGTCCATCTCATCAAGTGCGGGCCGGCCAAAGAAAATATTGTAGTATGATGGTTGGTTGATGATACGAAGAGAGTTTCAAAAGTCCTACAACATGATAGTACTCCCATCTACATTAGCAATTTCACTTGTCCTATTGGATTTGACCCCTTGTTGTTGAAGCTAAAGATAGGTTCAACGCTGGGTTCTAGCTTGTCTTCTGGAATGCCCATTTGATCAAAGGCATGTTTGAAAATAACATTGACTGCGCTCCCAGTGTCTACAAGAATCTTGGATACTATAGAAAGTCCAATTTGAGCCAAAATTATAAGGGGGTCGTTATGAGGGTGATGGATCCCTTTCTTCAGCTCTTGGGGAGTAACAACAAGATTTGGCATTGGTACATTGAGTCGTGGACTTTTAAGCAGGGGCTCTTCTTGAATGGAGAACACTCCTTCTCTAACTTCTTTAATGTATGTGTTTCTGACTCCCTTGCTAGTCCCTGCTGGGTGTGGCCCCCCATGGATTACATTAATCCTATTCAATGACGCACTCAAGCTTAATGGAACTTCTTCTTCAAAATGTTGATGGCATTATTGGGAAATTTTTACGGACCATCACCAGTCTGTGGTGCCTTTTGCTTGTCTTGGATAAATTCCTTAAAATGCCCTTCATGGATTAGTTTCTGAATGATTCCAGCCAACACTCGACATTCATCAATTTTATGGGCATTTTCTTCTTGATAAGCACAGTAGTCATCCCTTTTTCTCTGTCCAAGGTAATTTTTAGCCTTGAACGAAGTCAGGAAGTAACCTTCTCCTTGGTCGTAGCATATATATAAGAAAATGGCTTATCTAAAGCAATTGAATTAGTGTTGGGCTCCTCCCACCTGTAGAATACAATAGCCTATGATTTTTGTTTGATGATAATAAACATATATAAATATACAGATATTAAATGTATTGGATATAGTACTATTTGATATAAAATATTCAAACACCTATAAGAATAGAATACAAAGATATTCATTGAACAATAAACAAATATTTTATTTAAACAATTGTTCTTATTATAATATCGAATAGTACATATTTTTAGCTCTAACTATTTTGAATATATATACAACTCAACACTGCTTTACACATTTTGTACAAGATTACATATTGAGCAATTCACTAACTGTCACACTCTTTTGCTGTCTTCAAACTTCAGTATATGTCCAGTCTTCTGAGTACCTGTCACATATAATTCAGAAACAGTAGTCTGGAAAATAATGTGAACTTGAACTAAAAATGGAAATATTTTTTAAAATATTATTTGCCTCAGTTACTTGGGTTGTTCATCATCATTATTTTTTAATTCATCTTACGCGAACAACTTGTGACATGCACAGTGTATCACTATACATGCCACAAGGTCGTGCACACCAATATACACTTGCTTGTTAAAATAACAGGGACAGGTGAGCACAAGGTCAAACCCAAGCCTAGACTGGATTCAACTCAAGTGCAAATGCAAAAACAACCAAATGTACACATGAAGCCTCAACCAAAACAGCCTCAACAAAAATGTAGACATGTCAGATCCAAATGGATTAAAATGAATGAGCAAATGCAGACAAACACAACATTTCACAGGAGTTCAGAGGCAAACAACAAGTATGCACATGCACAAGGGCAGTTTAACTCGAAGCAAATCACAATGCAACACAGACCAGATTTAATAACAAAGGCAATAAGAATACACCAGCATAGATGGTCAGAGCATTCAGTACAAAGCAACTAGAACCCCAGTTCAGAGAATACAAAGTGCACCGGACATGTAACAAGACTTCAAGAGGAACCAGACCAAACTTCAATTTTAACATGTACAAAGTTCTTAATTAAATAATAAGACAAGTAGGTGAACATGGAAACTCAACAAGTCAGTGAAAAAGACTTAAAAAGGAACCGGACCAGACTTCAATTTCAACATGTACAAATTTCAATTTCAACATGAACCAAGCATAAATGCAAGTTCAATTTAAACATGTACAAAGTGGTGCACTAGATAGTGACATGTATATACATATGCAACAGAGAAGACATCAATGCATTGGAGCTGCAGCAATCATACACTCAACCAAGCAACTAGCAAACATTACAAGTAATTGGACATAGCATAGAAATACCAATCACACACATATATACATACATATATGTATATACATGGAGACATCACGTTTAGATTACTAGTACAAGGAATCAAGACTAAAGACTCCAAGACCAGAGCAATGAAATGACAGAACCCAGACCAAATCATAATACAGCAAAAAAAATAGTGAAGCCATGGGTCATGGTTCAAAAAGAAATGGTCAAACAAAACACTGTTGAAGTGTTCAACAAAAAATCGAAAATTATCAGTAGCAGTTTGAATAATGTCGCAGAGGACTTCATGATGAACAAGTCAGACTTCAGGAAGTCAAAATTAATCGAAAATTATATCTAGTTCAATCAAAGGTCATAAGGAAACGAATTGAACAAGTCATTGCCAGTAAAGAGAGGAACCAATTCAAATATATTTAAACATATTTAAATATATCAGAAATATAATCGAAGGATGATCAAGTCAACCAATGAACAAGTCAGAAATCATCACAACCGTTCAATCAAGAATTGAATGGCCGAGCAAAGTAATTGAAGAATTCAAATAAAAATATATAAAGCAAAAATTTAGGAATTTTATCCTTATTTAAACTCAATTCATCATCGACAATCAAGTTGTTGGAGTTCAAGCAAATCAATAGAGAAAATATAGTAAAAAATCGCATACCAATTTTATACCATTCGAACTCGACATTGAAGCAGCCGTAAGCAAATCAAATAACACTGATTGAAGAAGTAGCAAAGCAAATTAAGAAAAAAAGGCATACAACAAACGATTCAAATTGCTATCTCCAAGCGGCGGCTCCAATCCAGAAGGAACCCTAATTTTAGAAGAAGGACAAAAGGAATCGGCCGAAGAATTTCACAAACTAAAATAAGAGGAGGCAGTCTTCATTTAATTATTTAGTACTTGGGCCGGTTTTTATTTTGTATTGGGCTTCATTTATATAGGGTTTTTTTGTTAGTTTTATTTTTATTTAAAATTTCTCTTTTAAAGAATTTTGTAAATTTCTAGTTGTGTAATTAGGTACAAACAACGGGGCGTAGTTTGAGAATTCGCAACTCTGTGGCTGAGTTGTGGCAGGGTTTTGAGCTTAGAGTTAGGTTAATTAAGTTAGTGGGTATCGCAAGTTTACATGTTTTTGTAAGCGTCTGATTACTTAATTTCTAGTAGAAACCTTAGGGGCAGCACGTAGGTAGGTTTTTGCTGAAGCTGGGTAAAACTGTGTGTGAACTTTACTGCATTACTTTCTATTTTTGTTTTTATTTCCGCATTAATTTTTAGTAGACCCTATTCACCCCCACCTCTAGGGTGAAAATGATCCTACAAGTGGTATCATAGCTAGGAACAAAAACCATTTTTTGTTAAAAAATTGATTTTTTCATTCAATGGCTTCTTTTAATAATGCTTTTGCTGAAGGTCAGTCCATAGCTAGACACCCATGTTCAATGATGAATATGCATATTGGAAAACTAGAATGAAAATTTTCTAAAACAATAGATGCATGGAATATTGTTGAAACGGGATATAACACACCAACAATAATGTTAGATAATCAAGAGGTTGAAAAACCTATGGATCAATGGACAGATCTTGAAAATAAACTGCAAACTGCTAATGCTAAAGCTATGAATTCTATTATTTTTTCATTAGATCAAATTGAATTTAACCGTGTCTCAAATTATCTAGCTGTGCAGGAAATTGGGCACACGCTTGAAGTGACTCATGAAGGAACCTCCCAAGTTAAAGAATCTCGCCTTGCCATGCTTAGTAGCAAGTACGAGAACTTCACAATGGCAAATGATGAAAGTGTCAAAGAAATGTATGGACAACTTTCTAATTTTGTATACAAGTCAAAATCCCTAGGAAGACCATACACGGAAATGGAAATGGTACTAAAGATCCTCTGAATTCTTCCACGAAATTTTGAAGCAAAGGTGACTGCCATCCAAGAATCAAAGGATCTAAAACAAGTTAAAGTTGAAGAACTCATCGGAAACCTCACCACTTATGAGCTAGAAATCAAATTCAAGGAAGAACGTGAAGGAGGAGATACGCGAAAGAAATCAATAGCTCACAAAGGAACAATGAAAAGTGAAGATGATGATGGTGATGATGAAGGAGCAGCTGAACTGGCACTAATAATAAAGAGATTCAAAAGGTGGAACCGTAAATATGGAAATCCAACCCAAAATCAACAACCAAAGAGCAGAATCGTCAAAGTTCTAGACAACTCAGAAAAGCAGGAGATCATTTGTCACAAGTGCAATAAACCTGGTCATATCAAGCCAAGTTGTCCTCAAAATAAATTCAGCAAAGGAAAGAAATCGAAAAGGAAAAGTTTTGCAGCAACTTGGGATGAAAGTGATGAAGATGATAATAAAAGCATTGGCAGTGAGAGTGAAAGAGAAAATCTATGATTTTTAGGAGAAACAAGTGACAGCGTTGATAATGAGCCAAGCGAGGTATCGAAACTCACTCACTCACAATTGCTTATATATTTTCATAAAGTAAATGGCTGTTTTGAAAGACTTAGGGAGAAGTACTCTAAAATTGAATCACAAAAAGATAGTTTGATAGAAATAAATATGCAGCTTGATCAAATGGTTCAAAATTATAGAAAAAGAGCCCAAAGTGTGATAAGTGTCCATCGTTAGAAGAGGAAATAAAAAAATTAGAAACTAAAATTAAATCGCTTGAAAATGAAATTTTGATTTTGAAAGAAAGAGAAAATACTAGGAGAGAAAATTCTATTAAAAAGTGCACCTTGTTATTGAATGATAATGAATCTCTCAAGTCGCAAGTCCAACAATTGTCTACAACTTTAGGAAAATTCTCCAAAGGAGAAAGATCGCTAAATATGCTATTAGGGAAACAAACTGTTAATACTATTAGACAAGGATTTGGGTATACTCAATCTGAAAAAGGTAGAAGTAAAACTAATCATGTCATCTCCAAGTGCACGATTTGTGAAAAAATTGTACACAATCAAAACAATTGTTGTTATAGACCCAAACACACGAAAACCATACCAATTAGGATTTCTAAAGGCACGAATGTAAAATCCCTTAAAGTCAAACAAATTTGGGTGCCAAAAGGAACAAACATAGACTGTCATGGTTCTACGCAAACTTGTTTTTCAAAATTTTCTATCATTAACAATCATGGACCGATGAAAACAAATAGGTCACTAAACTCTTTTCTCGTGCAGGTGTGTTGCAGGCTAAGGAACAACAAGAGTTGTACCTGGATTCTGGCAGTTCTAGGCACATGATGGGCGACAAATCAAAGTTTCTTAGCCTAGAGAAGTATAAAGGTGGTAGAGTCACAATGGGCAACAACGATAAATGTAAAATTATCGGTAAAGTTAAAGTAGTTAACGATACATTTACCTTAAACAATGTATTATATGTTGAAAATCTGCACCATAATCTGATTTCAATCAGCCAGTTATGTGATAAGGGAATGAATGTTGTTTTTGATTTTGATTTGTGCAAAAATTTTGACCAATCATCAAAAGAAACATTATTTTCAGGTAAGAGGAAAGGTAATATATACTCTCTATCTTTGATGATCTCACTCTTTCAAAATGTTTGGTAGCTAAGGATGAAGAAGTAAACTTATGGCATAGACGATTAGGACATGCTAGCATGAATATGTTAAACAAATTAAAAAGAAAAGATTTGGTAAGAGGTTTAAGATCTCATTATTTCAAAACAGAAACTCTATGTGAAGCATGTACTATGGGGAAATTTAAAAAATCATTTTTTCATGCTAAGAACACTGTAAGTACTTCTAGAGTTCTTGAACTAGTTCATATGGATCTGTTTGGACCTAACGATATTGAAAGTTTAGGTGGTAAGAATATGGTTTTGTATTGGTTGATGATTACTCTAGATACACATGGGTATACTTCTTAGCTAAAAAATCAGAAACTTTCTCTTACTTCACTAAATTCACAGAATTAGTTTAAAATGAAAAAGGAGTTTCTATTATTTCACTAAGAAATGATCATGGTGGAGAATTTGAAAATTATGAATTTGAAATTTTTTGTGATGAAAATGGATTTAAACATGAATTCCCTGCCCCACGTACTCCACAACAAAATGGAGTAGTCAAGAGAAAGAATCGAACCTTACAAGAGTTGGCTAGATCTAAGATAAATGAGTATGAACTACCCTTGTTCTTTTGGGAAAAGGCAGTAAATACAGCTTGTTATGTAATGAATAGAGTCATGATTAGGCCGATTCTTAAGAAAACACCATATGAACTATGGTTCAACAAAGAGCCAAACATTGCATATTTCAAAAAATTTGGTTGTCCTTGTTTTATTCTCAATTCAGGTGATCAACTGAGAAACTTTGAGCCAAAATTCGACGAAGGCATGCTTATAGGATACTCTTCCAGATCCAAAGCTTATAGAGTATACAACAAAAGGACGAGAACACTCATGGAGTCAATCAATGTGAAATTTGATGAAGGCATTAATGATCAAAGCAAGGAAACAATAAAAAGCAATGTCGAAGAGGAGAACGAAAACGATGAAAGTGAAAACCCAAAAGAAACTACAACCGTGGAAGAAGTCCAAAGAAATCTGGAATCAGAAAGATTGAAATTCAAAGCAGATCATCCTTCAGAATTGGTATTTGGTAATCCTACCGTAGGTATTCGAACTCGTTCCTCTTTTAGAAATTTATGTGATTTGTGTTTATACATTGGATTTATTTCAGAAATTGAAACCAAAGACATAGATACAGCTCTCAATGATGAGAGTTGGTTTATGGCTATGCAAGAATAGCTAAATCAATTCGAACGAAATGATGTTTGGATTGTAGCACCTAGACCTAATGATTATCCAGTTGTAAGAACCAAATGAATTTAAAAAAATAAATTTGATGAATCTGGAAAAGTGGTTAGGAACAAAGGTAGGTTAGTTACTAAAGGTTATAATCAAATTGAAGGAATTGATTTTGATGAAACTTTTGCACCAGTAGCAAGACTAGAATCCATTAGAATCTTGTTAGCTTTTGCTTGTTATAAAGGATTTAAACTAAGACAAATGGATATTAAAAGTGCTTTTCTTAATGGTATTTTGAAAGAGGATGTATTCGTTAAACAATCTGAAGGTTTTGAAAGTAAAGAACACCCTAACCATGTATATAAACTTAAGAGCACTATATGGATTAAAACAAGCCCCTAGGGCTTGGTATGAATGTCTTAGCACTTATCTCCTTGAAAATGGGTTCAACAAGAGCTATGTAGACACTACATTATTTCTATTTCATGAAAATGATGACCTATTGATTGTTCAAATATATGTTCATAACATTATTTATGGTGCCACTAAGAACCTTTTGTATGAGAAAATTGAAAAAGTCATGCAGGAAAAGTTTGAAATGAGCTTGGTAGGAGAGTTGAAATTCTTTTTAGGATTTCAAATCAAACAAAGCGAAAAATGTACGTTCATCTCTTAAACAAAATACATCAGAGAGCTTGTCAACAAATTTGGATTGAAAGATGCTACACCTGCAAAAACTCCCATGAGCACAACAATTAAACTTGAAAAGGATGAAAAAGGTAAGGTGTTTGATCAAAAGAAATATCGAGGTATGATTGGATCACTTCTTTATCTTACTACTTCTAGAACAGACATTATGTTCTCTTCTTGTTTATGTGCACGGTTTCAATCAAATCGAAAAGAATCTCATTTAAAAGCTGTAAAAAGGATTATAAGGTATCTTTTGCACACCCCACGGTTTGGTCTATGGTATCCAACTAATGATAACTTTGAGTTAAAAGGGTATTCAGATGCAGACTATGCTGGTAGTCTAGTTGATAGAAAAAGTACTAGTGGAATGTGTTTTATGTTGGGACATTCGTTAGTTGCATGGTCAAGTCGAAAACAAAATTATATTGCATTATCTACCACTAAGGTAGAGTATATTGTTCTAAGCGGGTGCTCTGCTCAAATTTTATGGATGATACAAACTTTGCAAGACTATGGTCTAAATTTTAAATGAGTTCCACTTATGCGTGATAGCAAAAGTGCAATTGATCTCACAAATAATCCTGTACATCATTCTTGCACCAAGCATATAGATGTTAGACATCATTTCATTAGAGATCACATTTCCAAAGAAAATATCTGCATAAACTTCATTGCAAATGATTCTCAATTGGCAGACCTTTTTACAAAACCCCTTTCAAAAAATTGTTTTTGTCGACTTCATCTCAGTTTAGGCATTTTAGAAATGTGATTTTTTTTATTTGATCTTAAATGCCTATGTTAACTAAACTGACTCCCTATTGATTATCGAAAAGATAAATAGTGACTAAAAAAAGTGATGAGTGTTGATCTTGATCATACATTATGCCTTGAGAGAGTATATTTAGAAAATTTCTTTAAAAGTTTAAACAAAATTTGTAATAACTTTGGTTGGTAAAATTTCCATGACCATCTCTAGTTCTATCATATTTCCACTACAATCACTCATCAAAATCCAATATAGTATGTCAAAGTGTGGTATTTAGACAGAAAATTATTCATTTTTTTAATTGATTAGCAATAAAATCATCCAAAAGTACTCACTCTCATTTAAATGTCCTCATTGTTATGGATGGGTGAACTACTTGATATCTCTGATTATATTCTTTCATGCTCATTTAAAAGTCCTTACGGTTATGCATGTATGGAACACATATCAAAATTGGATGAAATAGACAAGTTGATTCTAATCCCATTTAAAAGTCCTCACGGTTATGCGTGGTTATAAGATGCTTGAAATTCATTTTTTTTAAATAAAAATAAGGAATACTACTAATCTGATTTAAAAGTCCTAACGGTTATGCATGGTTAGTAAGTATTAAAAAAATTCATGTCATAAATATACCACAAATGGACACAACTATATGGTTTTCTATGCCGACATCACCTCTATCACTCTAAAATGGAATATGTTCCTAATAGAGTATTTATGATTTTTGTTTGATTTTTTCTTGAAATTTAATATGTATACTCGATTAGGTATTAATGTTGTATTAATGTCTATCACTTTATCACTCTTATCTAACACTGTTACTCTTTTACTGATAACAAAAGGGGGAGAGAAGTTAAGATTTTGGCAACTAAGTCACATTTTTTTTATTTGCATATTCTCATCTAGGTTCATTACATTTTTTTGCATTTTTTTTGCATTTTTTTTCATGCATATGTGAAGGGGAAGCTTTGTTATGGGGGAATATTCAACTAGGGGGAGCTACTAGAATTCATCAAGACCAAATACATTTAATAGAGTCAAAATCTTAATATATGTTTGTTATCATCAAAAGGGGGAGATTGTAGAATACAATAGCCTATGATTTTTGTTTGATGATAATAAACATATATAAATATACAGATATTAAATGTATTGGATATAATACTATTCGATATAAAATATTCAAACACAGCCATAAGAATATAATACATAGATATTCATTGAACAATAAACAAATATTTTATTCAAACAATTGTTCTTATTACAATATCGAATAGTGCATATTTTTAGCTCTAACTATTTTGAATATATATACAACTAAGCACTGCTTTACACATTTTGTACAAGATTACATATTGATCAATTCACTAAATGTCACACTCTTTTGCTGCCTTCAAGCTTCAGTATATGTCCAGTTTTCTGAGAACCTGTCACATATAATTCAAAAACAATAGTCTGGAAAATAATGTGAACTTGAACTGAAAATAGAAATATTTTTTGAAATATTATTTGCCTCAGCTATTTGGGTTGTTCTTCATCATCATTTTTTAATTCATCTTACGCGAACAACTTGTGACATGCGCAGTGTATCACTCAACCAAGCAACTAGCAAGTTCAATTTCAACATGAACCAAGCATAAATGCAAGTTCAATTTAAACATGTACAAAGTGGTGCACCAGACAATGACATGTATATACATACGCAACCGAGAAAACATCAATGCATTGGAGCTGCAGCAATCATACACTCAACCAAGCAACTAGCAAACATTACAAGGAATTTGAAAGAGCATAGCAATACCAATCACACACACACACACATACATACATATATGTATGTATGTGTGTATATACATGGAGACATCATGTTAGATTACTAGTACGAAGGCTAAATACTCCAAGACCAGAGCAATGAAATGACAGAACCCAGACCAAATCATAATACTGAAAAAAAATAGTACCCAGACCAAATCATAATACTGAAAAAAAATAGTGAAGCCGTGGGTCATGTTCAAAAAGAAATGGTCAAACAAAACACTTTTGAAGTGTTCAACAAAAAATCGAAAATTATCAGTAGCAGTTTAAATAATGTCGCAGAGGACTTCATGATGAACAAGTCAGACTTCAGGAAGTCAAAATTAATCGAAAATTATATCTAGTTCAATCAGAGGTCATAAGGAAACGAATTGAAAAAGTCATTGGCAGTAAAGAGAGGAACCAATTAAAATATATTTAAACATATTTAAATATATCAGAAATACAATCGAAGGATGATCAAGTCAACCAATGAACAAGTCAGAAATCATCACAACCGTTCAATCAAGAATTGAATGGCCGAGCAAAGTAATTGAAGAATTCAAATAAAAATATATGAAGAAAAAATTTAGGGATTTTATCCTTATTTAAACTCAATTCATCATCGACAATCAAGTGGTTGGAGTTCAAGCAAATCAATAGAGAAAATAAAGTAAAAAATCGCATACCAATTTTATACCATTCGAACTCGACATTGAAGCAGCCGTAAGCAAATCAAATAACACTGATCGAAGAAGTAGCAAAGCAAATTGAGAAAAAAAGGCATACAACAAACGATTCAAATTTCTATCTCCAAGCGGCGGCTCCAATCTAGAAGGAACCCTAATTTCAGAAGAAGGATAAAAGGAATCGGCCGAAGAATTTCACAAACTAAAATAAGAGGAGGCAGTCTTCATTTAATTATTTAGTACTTGGGCTGGTTTTTATTTTGTATTAGGCTTCATTTATATAGGGTTTTGTTTTTTAGTTTTATTTTTATTTGAAATTTCTCTTTTAAAGAATTTTGTAAATTTCTAGTTGTGTAATTAGGTACAAACTACAGGGCATAGTTTGAGAATTCGCAACTCTGTGGCTGAGTTGTGGCAGACTTTTGAGCTTAGAGTTAGGTTAATTAAGTTAGCGAGTATCGCAAGTTTACTTTTTTTGTAAGCGTCTGATTACTTAATTTCTAGTAGAAACCTTAGGGGCAGCACGTAGGTAGGTTTTTGCTGAAGCTGGGTAAAATTGTGTGATCTTTACCGCATTACTTTTTGTTTTTGTTTTGATTTCCGCATTAATTTTTAGTAGACCCTATTCACCCTCCCTCTAGGGTGAAAATGATCCTACACCACCTTGTTGTTTTGTGTTTCCGATACGATCCAAATGTTCCACCCTCCTTCCTAAGATTGGCTATTTTTAGCATAATATAATTCATCTATTCAAATGAATTTATCAGCTTGGAAGTGGAAATCTTGTAAATCCTTACACCCACACACAAAGAGTTCCTTCCAGAACGGTGTATTCTCTATCAGCCTGGAATACACTGCTATGTGCTTATCCCTGTCATTTATATCTTTGGCTTTTAGTGCTTCTGTACTGAATCTTCTGAGGTAATCGCCAAGTGATTCCCTAGTCTTTGCTTAATGTTTGCTAGAACAGTGTAATCAATGGTCAGATCCTTGCATATATAGAAATAGGCGGAGAATTCATAAGAAGACTATTTCCATGAGTAGATAGTCTTCTCACGATATTGACGGTACCACTTTGCAGCTGCTTCTTGAAGTGTTACGGGGAATAATCTGCACCGAACTGCCCCCGAGGCATTATATAAATCCATTTGGCTATCAAATGCCATCAAGTGATCTTCAGGATCAGTAGTACCATGATATTTCATGGTTGGGATCTTGACATAAGATGGGATAACCACTCACATGATACCATCTGTGAACGGAGCTACTTGTTCATTGTCATTTGCTCGCTCATCGAAAGTTCTCTTCCCTTTTGCATTTAGCATATCCTTGACTGCCTTTTCTGCTACATCTTTCAAATAAGCTTTAGTGTTGTGATAGCTTTTCCAATTTGGGCGTATTCTTTTAAGGTTGAGCTTCTTGATTGCTCAAGAGATTTATCCAGTATCCTTCCTTGATGATCGACTTTAATCGAATAATGTTCTTTTTTCTTTGATGACGTCAGTTCTATATTGCTCTTGCCCTCATTGGTATAAGATTTTAAGTTTCTTCTTGGGGAGATCACCTAATCTCTAGTTGTTGGTTTTGCAATTTTGGAAGACTTTTGAGATAGTGCTGCTTTGAGAAGCTCTTGCATTTCTAGTAATTATTGCTTCAGATGCTTTATCTTGATTGCATTGTCGTCTGGTTGTGTTGGGGTTGACGGGTGCCCTTGCACAACTCCTTCCAAGTTAAAAGTTGGAGCACTATTTTCATCCAAATTTGTGGTGTGTGTTGCTTCTTCGTCCATTCGACTAAGCCTTTTAGATTTCATTTTCCTACATCAGGTTAAACAGTCTATAATTAGTCTATAAGGAAACTACAAAGTCAGAGCTTCAAGCCCTCCTTCTAATGCCAAAAATGTTAACAGGAAAACTTATTAACATCCCAAAGCTAAGTTGTTAACAAGAAATGCTGCTAACACCTCAAAAGAAAATTTTAGAAATGATCAATCTCTTCGAAACCACTTTCGAATGAGTTGATTGGGATGGATTGTCTTCGGATAGTGGCCTTATGAAAATGTTAATTGTAGATAAGAAGCCCAATCAACTCTTTGAAACGAAAGTTAGGAAGAGAACAACTCATTTGTGACTCCTTTCGAGTGATTCGAAAGGGCCATTCGCATCTCCTTTTAAGTGGGATGAAAGGATCATTCATATCCCGCTTCGAATGTGTCGAAAGGACCATTCTGCCTTTAAAAGAAGAATTCACTTCCAAATGTATAGTTTTTTCTGCCCTGGAAGGTATTCCTTCGAAAGGATTATATGTTTTGAAATATCTGAACCCCTTTTAAAGGTGTCCAACAAGCAAACGTGACCTAATGTTCTTGCATTGAGTCCCTTTCAAAATCCCCTTTCGATCTGGTCGAAAGGGTGTTTACTCTTTTAAAGGGGCTCAAAGTACAATATATAAGATCTGTATTCAATATGCAATGGAATAACATCTTGGATAATATAATATAAGTTCTATGAACTTATTAATATTGAAATATCATTGTGACGTAAATTTAACATTTGATATCACGAATCATGATGGTAAAATGATTTGAATATACAATGTCTAAGTTGATCTCATAGCATTGCATAAGTCAAATAGGGGTTAAGAAAATAAGTGAGCATTATGTGAACTAGGTTGATAGTCAAGCTAATGGCCAAAATGATCTTCCTTATATTCAAAATCGATATTAGATCCATGCATCTAGTCTTTTGCATTCATCTAAAGTGGATTACAAGTAAGAGAATTTTTCCTAAATTGATATAGGGTTACAAAAGTTTGAACTTGCTATGAAATAAGAGAGAGAATTTAGAATTCAAAATTCAGACCCCAAACTCGGACTCCAAGGGTCATATTTATATATGCAGGTTGACCCCTTTTTGCCTCCTTTCTTTCAAAGCGGTCGAAACGTCTTTATCCCTGCCTTTCGCATTCATCCTTTCGCCTTCATTATTTCTCTTCCATAGCTTTGAAGAAAACCACTTTGGTTTCCTATTATGCTTACGTTAACCCTTTCGCCGTCATCAATAGTGAACTAGCAGTGGAAGTTGCTCTAAAACTCGTCAATATTGCTTTTGTGCTCCTCTGAAACCTTTTGAATTGTACGAAAGATATGTAACAAAAGGGTCAAGGTTCCCTATCACGTTGTTTTGATGTAAGTGGAAACAACCCTAATTCCTTCTTCTCCTTCGACACCTCCCTTGGTTGCTTTGGTTTGGTGTTAACCATGATGACTGATTATTTGAGTGGGCAATGGAAGTTTTCGCATAGTTTCGAAAGGATTAGTAGGTGACGATTAGATCATTACGAAAGGTCACTTGGTTTCATGTGGAGTCTTCTTTATGCTTTCAAAGGTTCCAACCATTTCGAAAGGCATATTTTTGATGTTGAAAGGTGCCCATTGATAAAATGTCTTTAAATGGAAAATTGACACTAGCGAAACCAACAGGTTCGTAGGGTTTGGTACTCATGTGTGAGCCTCTTATCCAATACCTTCGAAAGATGTTTCGAATCTATACTTGGTTCTTTCATATATATTGATTAACTGCATCAAAAGGTCCAGTTGAGGCGGAAGGTTAGTTTAATCTTCTTTTCTACTCCTGCGAAAGATCTTGTTTCACTAGACACTTATAGGCATATCGGTTGCTTGCGGCTCTCCTAATCTCTTCGAAAGCTATCTCAATGTCCTCGAAACACTACTTTTGAATTATGGTGATACCCTTGTCTTGAATTCTTGTGGAGTTGGACATTTTTAATTAGCTTTCTTTCATGCCTTTATTCTTAAGCGAATTTTATGTTAACATTCAAAATAGGCTTATACACTCAAAAAACCCTTTTTGGAAATATCTCTTAAATCCTATTTATTTAAACGTATATTGTACAAAATAAATTCCCTTTTGAAAATATCATTAAAACCTCCAATTATACAAAATCAACAAATAAACTAATTCCATATATTCATTTACTCTTGAAAATTACTATTTTCAATTTTAAATTAACAGTTTTTTTCTAAAAAATTCCCATAAATAATTTCCCTAAAGTTTTCAAAAATATTTTAAAACGAGAAAATCAATAAATATTTTAAAATAAAATACATTGAGTAAAATTCTCCAAAATCAACAACAAAACAACAACATAAATATTGTCATGTGGCCGAGTCAAATTTCATCGATTTCGGCCACCAAACAATGCACTCAAAAATTTAAATAGTAACACAAATTTAAAATGCGAATAGACAACATCTCTTTTGCATTACAGACATCCAACAAACACAAAATCTTATCAACTAATCAAAACCCATTCACTACAACAAAAAGGGACTTTTGCAGCTTTTTAAAATTGCTGTCATTATCATCCGTAGCGTTTTGAAGAACGCTGTCTTATGTGCCGCTGCATAAGAGCATGAATATACCGCAACATTTCTGAAAGGTTGCTAAAAGAATGAATACTGAAGCTTTTACGAAACGCTGCAATAAATTATTATTGCAGCTTTTTATACATGATGTGAATTCATTTAGTAGCATTTGGAAGAATGCAGTCAAAAAACATGCTTCAACAAGTCATCAGTATAGCATCATTTATGAAATACTACAATAATATATAATGCAGCGTTTTTGTTCTTAGCATTTTTTTGTTTCATATTGTTGTTTTGCAACATTTTGCTATTTTAGTTTGCAGCTCTTTAAAACGCTGCGGTACATCACAGTTTTGCTTCACCTTTTTCATTTACGCATCAGTTTTAAATCAGTTATAGCTAATGTATTCAATAACAAACTGCTCAATTTATAAAACACTAATGGATATAATGTGATATAATAAACAACTATAAAGGTTAAACATAATCAAAGCCACATCAATTTCATTAACCATAAGATTTATTCATATACAAAATTTTAAAAACCGTGTTTTAACTCAAATGTTAACGACATAAAATCTTACAAAAAAAAGTTTGTTAAAAGAGCATAATATAATCAAGGAAAGTCCAAGCTCTTCTGCTTCAAAAGTCCAATATTCCTACAATAAAAAACAATTAGAGATCAACGGTGGAAGAAATAAAGTTCAAGTTCAAAAATGAAGCGGACAAGGGGAAAACTAGCATTCTACAACAAATAATATGTGACAGTAAAACAGTAGCATGTGACAGCAAATAGCATTCTTCAGCAATTAAAATAAAGTTTATGATTTTAGTTTATTAAATCTTTTTTTCTTTGACAATTGATTTTCAGCGTTCTTGCACACACAGATGTAATGATTTAAAGGAAATTAATGGTGGATGCTTGCTTAGAACCAAGGAAATCACTATCAAGAACTAATAAACTTAGCTAAATGTTAACTTATACATTAGTATCAATTGAACTAAAAAATGCATTTATAAAATTACGATGAATGGCAAACCGACTGAAATATTCAAATTGATATCGTATGCTACGTAACATATAACTTTCAGTCTGTAGAATATAAATAGGTAATAAAAGCATGTTAGTATATAAACTTTGAGATATATATATTCATCCCAAGTATGTATCTCAATCACACCATTAAGTAGCAAGTTTCTTTAAAATGAAACCAAAATAACGTAAACACAAATAATGTAGTGCAGTCAAGTTCGATCTTTGTACCTTTAAATAAGATGAAAAAAATAAATAGTGCAAAGATAAACAAACTAAAGTTCTACTCTCTGATAGTTATATCCAGGATGAATTTATTCAGTTCCATCTTATTTGTGATGTATGCAACTAAAAAATGAGCATACACGTCCCTTGATTCAATTTAGATACAGAACTACTCTCTTAAATTAAGCATCTATAGATAATTAAGCATCAAACATAAATCCCTAAGCGATACTATCATCCGAAATTGGGTCAGACCTGCTAAATCATTTGAATTGGAACAGATACTGTTACCTAGAATTGGGTCAGAGCCCACTAACTTATTGAAATTGGATCGTTGCCCGCTGACTCACTAGAATTGGATTATAAAAAGAAATCACCTCCTTGTGAATTGATTCATAGCAATAGACCAAAAGTGGGGGACTCGGTACTCAAACAGCTACAAATACCTCTCCCATCTCATCTTATGATGCATAGTCTATTTGAAAGCACGTTTGTATAATTTTTTCAAACTGAGGTCTTAATCAAGATTTACTCCAACAAAAGCCCATAAAATTTCATTACTCATAGTTAAGTTCTAACAACTAAAATGTAAGAGGCAGAAGATGTATAAATTAGTCATTATATTTAATTTTCTATGTCGATACTAGTTCAAGTAAAGTTGATCATTTTACCCATTTTTCTCTCTTTATATGGCAAAAATTCAGAGTTAAGATATATAATTTTGAAGGACGTAACCTGTAAAAATGCACTTTTTAAATGAAAAATATACAACATGAAAAAAGTAATCCATATGCTAAGGTGTGGCAACTTGAAAGAATATTCAAAACCATGTGGTAGAGGTTTACTCAAAACTATGTATTTTTTATTTTCTAATTTACTCAAAATCAAGAAATTACAAGTTCTTTTTTTTTGAAGGAAGAAATTACAAGTTCTTGTCACTGACATTTGTATGATCAAGGATCTAATAATAATAAAATGAAAGAAGTTAATTGTAAACTCAATGAAGTAAAATACAAAAGATTTACCTCCAGCATTCTACAAGTACCATTGTAAATAATATACAGCACCAGAGCAAAGTCTAGGAACAAATCCATGGTTCAAGAAACAAATCAAGTTCCATTTAATAATGAGGATGGCGGGTATTATTTGCATGAAAAATGAGAAAATCGTTTGACATATATATGTGATTTACAAATGGAGAGTGTATTCCCTGTTCCGGCTCAATACATTTAACGGGTAAAAAGCTAGAATGGATCTTGCAACCCATTACTCAGTTCATGGTGCACAAAAAAAGATTTGTTTGCATCTGAATTAGTCGAAGCATTAGAGATTAACAGTTACTGTAACTGGTCAATTATTAGCAACAGTAATATTATTAAACCCATAAATTAAAGCAGTAACATGTGTTAAAGCATGCGATATATCAAAGTTTAATTACATTAGGTCTACTATATCAAGTCCAATATTTTAAACTAAAACTACAAAAGGTATAAATAAAATCGCATTTTCAAACCACAACAACTAGTAGCATAACAAAATTTATCTAGGCAATAAGCTGGTGATTAGGAACCCAGGCATGCTTTCCGTGTCCATTCAGTGAAGAAAATGATATTCTCGACATCGATTCCTAATGTCAGCCAGCATTATATACATCATGTTTACTTCTTAGGTAACAAGATTTCCTCCAGAACACGTTTACTTCTCTACATCACGTTTTTTAGATCAGTAAATTCAAATAATGCTTATTTCTAGAGGTAACTCCTCCTAGCCTACAAAGTTCAACCGTGGAAAATGATTTGGCTGAAAAGAGTCAAATCACTACAACATAGTTTGGATGCTAAAGGGAAGCAGAAGATTACTCGGGTTTAGTCTATAACTATGACATTTTTAATCAACTCAATAATGTGCAATCTAACGTTGCTCAAACGCATTAATTCACTGCCCCAAAATGTGAAGCAGATCAATGATGCATTAGCACGTAAACCCAACCAAAATTCATCCAGAAAGGGACAAAGGAGTTTTATAAATTCTATTAAAATAAATTCTGTTTAATTGGCAAGGTAAGTAGTTTTATTGTCGTTCAAGCTGAACATGCATTCATGCACATATTATGGAGTATATGAAACAATATGCAACAAAGAGAAGGATAGAAATTAGAGTACTTGCACGTACTGACCATTATCCCAAATGGATTTGAAGGAAAACAAATCGTGCAGTTATCCATATGGAAGAAAGCCTTTATCCAAAAAGTTTGCGTCGAAGCTTTAACAATCACCTATATGAAAAAAAATTACAACAATAAACTAAAAAACAATATGCACATTTATTTATGATTTATCTATTTGAATTAAATGTAAAAAAGAAAGAAATGAAATATGATCCTCCTAAGTGTAGACATAAGCATAATAAATTATATCTCATGCTTACTAGAAAGTGAATCTATTATAACATTTGCAGAAGGCCAAGCTACAGTAGAACCAATTGCATCTTCGATGGTTTCAAACTCAGATGTTGGTCTCCACAAACATGCGTTTAAAATTTTTACCATGTATACCCAAACTTTAACTGCATTTTCTCAAAGTGGAACAAAATGGATCGATACTTTTGGGTCAATTGAAGACGCACGTCTTTCGGCAATCACTTCAACTCCATCAAGACCAATCAACTTGCATTTAGTGTTTAACTTCAAATTTGTACTCTATCACATAACAAAAGAAACCGTTTAAACATATTTAAAAAAATAAAAGATTGTCTAAATGTATGTTTAATATATTTAACACATAAATTATGCACATTACCGTTGAAGATAGTACGACATTCATTGTGTGAGAAGATGTTGTGACATTGATATCCTCAACAACTATATTTGCTTTCAGCCATGCAACTTTGCTACTTATAGCTTCTCCAACGTATGTCATAACCGCTGGCGGTCTCCACAAAAATGTGTTTGGTTTCTTACACTCGTCGATCAAAACAAGCACAGCAGATGGTCCAAGAGGAATATTATTCACAAGCTGCTTCAGATCACTGGAGTACAACTGTCCTTCAGTAAGAGTACAATCATATAACTTGCATTTGATATTTGTACTGCTGGTTTTACTCTAGGAATGATTATATTTATAAAATAAATTTAGTGTGCTAAACCATAAAGTTATTAAATACATGAAGAAATTATGTTTACCGTACTACCTTCTTTCTCGGAGTATTTCATGGTGTGCAAAATAACTCTATCAATTGGCCATTCTACTATCTCATCCTTAGCATCTCCAATAAATGTGATCATTCTATGTGTAGTCCTCCATAAAAAAAGCATCCGATTCTTTCGAAAATCTATCAAAATTTTCATGGCATTTGGTCCAAGAGAAATATTATATATAAGCTCTTTTGGATTAGTTGAAAGAACCCTTCCTTCTGCTACTATTTCATCGATCTTGGTCCAATCCAATAAATCACATTTATCATGTGTTTTGTCATACTTGTTCTACGATAAATTAAAAGAAATGATGTTATATATTGAATTAAAAATCAAAATTTAATTGATACCATAACAATAATGTAGTAATTCTTAACATTTGAGTTGCGCTCTCATCTCTACAATTTATGTTCCTCTGATAAGCCAATATGTATGTAAGTTAGTTTTTTCAAAGAAGTCATACACTACAACATGCTTGTATTCTCAAATTTTTGTTAATTTCGAACCGATTCAAGAATATAGTACATAATAGGTTATATTAACATATAAACAGTGAATTTTTCTAAGTGTCACCTGATTTTGTGATACCAACATACAGACCGTCTTCTCCAAATCGACAACTCTATTTTGAAGTTGGGTTGTATGTTTTTGATTACCTTGTGACAAAATAAACTTGGTGTGGGTCATACTTCTTCTCATTCCTCTTAATCACCCTAGTTTATCTTGCCCTAAAACTACCGAAAGAGCATCTCCCCTCACATTAGTTGTTGAGCTAGATTGTGATTCATTTTCAATTTTTTTATCATCTTCTGTAAAAGTTAACATGCATGATATCTTACAATTATCATATTCTCAAGTCATTTACAATATTCCAAACTGAAACAAAAGTACATACAATAGTATCTCCAATAGTCATGTTTACTGGCTCGCCATTTTTTCAAGTGTAAGACTTAATCGAAACATGAACTCTAGAAACAGAAGATGGATTAGAACTCTCATTCCTCTACATCAAAATAAAATAATTGATCGTATTAGCTATAATTCTTAAAACTAGTCCAAGACATAAATAGCGTTCGCTGAATGAAAATAAACATATATACTTTCAAATAAGAAACGACACTTATTTATAGCTTAATGTTATAAAGATTATTTTCAACAAAAAAGTTAAATTCATGTAAAATAAATATCTTACTATATCTTCAGCTAATCGAGCCATTCCTTTACGATCGCATGTATATGGCATTTGTTTGCGCCTAATAGCTTTGAATGTTTGGCTTTGTCCCTAAAAAAACATAATACATTGGATAGTTAATTCCTATACATGCAAATGATGAACGATTAGATGTAATTTACCATAAATTTTGAACTAGTTTTCAAGTTGATAAAATCATTCCACTCCTTTGTACTTCAAATTGTAGGATCGTTTTCATACTAGAGGGTGGGTGAATAGGGTGATACTAAAAATAATTAAAAATTAATGCGGAAATAAAAATAATAATTGAAAATACTGCAGAAGAGATAACATACAAATTTACTCAGCTTTAGTAAAACTCTACCTACGTGCTGCCCCAAAGTTTCTACTAGAAATTAAGTAGTCAAACGCTTACACATGTAAACTTGCGACGCCCATTACTTGACTAACCTAACTCTATGCTCAAAACCATACCACAACTCAGCCATTGTATCAGAAAAAGAGTAATAGTGTTAGAAAATAGAGATAAAGTGATAGACATTAATACAATATTAATACCTAATCGAGTATAAATATCAAATTTCAATAAAAAATCAAACAAAAATCATAAATACTCTGTTAGGCACATATTCCATTTTAGAGCGATAGGGGTGATGTCGGTATAGAAAAACCATATAGTTGTGTCCATTTGTGGTATATTTATGATAGGAATTTGAATACTTACTAACCATCATGTGCGTGGAACACCCAGAATCTAGGTACCATTGTTGTTGTTCCTTAGCCTTCCAACACTCCTACACGAGAGAAGAGTTTTGTGACCAATTTGTTTTTATAGTTCCATGATTGTTAGTGATAAAAGATTTTGAAAAACAAGTTTGTGTAGAACCAAGACAATCTATATTTGTTCCTTTTGGTACCCAGATTTGTTTTACTTTAAGGGATTTTACAATCGTGCCTTTAGGAACCCAAATTGGTGTGGTTTTCACATGTTTGGCTCTATACCAGCAATTGTTTTAATTGTGTCCAATATTTTCACAAATTGTGCACTTGGAGTTGACATGATTAGTTTCACTTCTAACTCTTTCGGATTGAGTATACCCAAGTCCTTGTCTAATAGGATTAATAGTTTGTTTCCCTAATAGCATATTTAGCAATCTTTCTCCTTTGCAAAATTTTCCTAAAGTTGTAGACAATTGTTGGACTTGTGTTTTGAGAGATTCATTTTCATTCAATAATAAAGTGCACTTTTTAATAGAATTCTCTCTCCTAGTATTTTCACTTTCTTTCAAAATCAGAATTTCATTTTCAAGCGATTTAATTCTAGTTTATGGTTTTTTTATTTCATCTTCAAATGATGGACACTTATCACACTTAAGGCACTTATTTCTATAGTTTTGAACCATTTGATTAAGCTGCATATTTAGTTCTATCAAACTATCCTTTTATGATCCAATTTTAGCATACTTCTCCTTAAGTCTTTCAAATCAGCCATTTATTTCATGAAAATATATAAGTAATTGAGAGTGAGTAAATTTTGATACCTCGCTTGACTAGTCATCATCGCTGTCACTTGTTTCTCCTCAAAGACACAGATTTACTTTTTCACTTCCATTGCCATTGCTATTATCATCTTCTACACTTTTATCCCAAGTAGCTGCAAAACTTCTCCCTTTTGATTTCTTTCTGTTGCTGAATTGATTTTGAGGACAATTTGGTTTGATATGACCAGGTTTATTGCACTTGTGACAAATGATCTCCTGCTCTTCTGAGTTGTCTAGAACTTTGATGATTCTGTTCTTCAGTTGTTGATTTGGGCAAGATTTCCATATTTGCGGTTCCTCCTTTAGAGTCTCTTTATTATTAGTGCCAATTCAGCTGCTCCATCATCATCATTTTCTGTTGTTCTTTTAAGAGCTATTGATTTCTTTCGAGTATCTCCTCCTTCACATTCTTCCTTGAATTTAATTTCTAGTTCATAAGTGGTGAAATTTCTGATGAGTTCTTTGACTTTTACCTGTTTAAGATCCTTTGATTCTTGAATGGCAGTCACTTTTGCTTCGAAATTTCATGGAAGAATTCTGAGGATTTTTCGAACTATTTCTAGCTCCGTGTATGGTCTTCCTAGGGATTTTGCTGTGTATACGAGATTAGAAAGTCATCCATACATTTCTTTGACACATTTATCCTTTTCTATTGTGAAGTTCTCGTACTCGCTACTAAGCATGGCAAGACGTGATTCTTTAACCTGGGAGGTTCCTTCATGAGTCACTTCAAGCATGTGCTAAATTTCCTGCGCAGTTAGACAATGTGAGACACGATTAAATTCAATTTGATCTAATGAACAAATAATAGAATTCATAGCTTTAGTATTAGCATTTTGCAATTTATTTTCCAGATCTGTCCATTGATCCATGGGTTTTTCAACTTCTTGATTATCTACCATAATTGTTGGTGTCCTATATCCCGTTTCAACAATATTCCATGCTTCTATGGTTTTCAGAAAAAATTTCATTTTATTTTTCCAATAAGCATATTCACCATTAAACATGGATGGTCTAACTATGGACTGCGCTTCAGTAAAAGCATTATTAAAAGAAGCCATTGAAAAAATCAAATTTTTAACAGAAAAAATGGGTTTTGTTCCTAGCTCTGATACCACTTGTAGGATCGTTTTCACCCTAGAGTGGGGGTGAATAGGGTGATACTAAAAATAATTAAAAATTAATGCGGAAATAAAAATAATAACTGAAAGTAATGCAGAAGAGATCACACACAAATTTACCCAACTTCGGTAAAACCCTGCCTACGTGCTGCCCCCAAGGTTTCTACTAGAAATTAAGTAGTCAAACGCTTACACATGTAAACTTGCGACACCTGCTACTTGACTAACCTAACTCTACGCTCAAAACCCTACCACAACTCCGCTATTGAGTTGTGAATTCTCGAACAACACCACCGTATTTCATAACCTAGTCATACGACTAGAAAGTTGCACAGTTTAAAAAAGAAAATTACATCTGAAAATAAAAGACTAAACAAAAAAACCCTATATAAAAATTTAAGCCCAAACCAACAATAAGGCCGACCCACTTATTTAATAAAAGATAGTCTCCCCTTTTTTCTTCTCTATGAAATGGCTTCGGCCGCCTTCTCTTCAAAGTTAGGGTTTCTCAAATTAATGAAGCTGCTGATTCAAACATGTTTGATTGAATGATGATCTTTCTTCAGTTTTCTTCATCAATCAACTCGTGACTTTGATTGCATATGGTTGCTTCAAATTGTCGAGCACGAATGATAAAAATGGTACACGATATTTCCCCTTTTCGATTTTGATTATACTCGACTTTGGTTCGAGTTCTGGATTGTTTTCTGTGATTTGTTCTAAGTATGATTTTGTCTTGAATCAAATACTTAGTTGCCGATGATGATTATGGGTATTTATAGTGATTAAAACCCTTAATTTTCATTTGTATATTTCTCAATTGAATTCTTTAGTGAGTTTTGCTTGGTCGTGATCTTTTAATTGAACGATGGTGATAAATTAGACTTGTTCATTTCGTTGATACGATGTTTCACAAATTTGAACTTGCTCCGTTCTTTCTCCTATGAATTCGGCTTGATCATTTCTTTTTCAAAATTGCTCCTTATTTTGAACTGCGACTTTGGCATTTGAATATTTGAGATATATTTTGACTTTCTGGCTTGTTAACTGATTCCATTTTTGCCGGCATTCAATTTTCGAACTTTTATACCTTGGCATTATTTTACCCTTTATTCCATTCTTTGTCTTGTTGGCTTTTGACTTTGAGAAGGACTTGACTCTCTAGCTTGTTCATTGTGATATAACTCACGGCTTCAGGAAAACTGCATTGTGTGCTTCGAGTTTATTCATGTTGAACTGTTGTGTCTTTTGTTTTGTTCACTGCCCTGGTCTGCATTGATTCTGTTGTCACATGTGGAACTGGTGTGTTGATCTGGTCTTGTTGATATTGCATGTTGACATGGTCTTGTTCTCGAGTCATGTATCATGTGGAGTTCATGTGTACTTAGTTCTGCCATTGTACATTTGCAGTTTGGACTATTTCTTGTAATCTAGTTTCATGTGCATGTGTGGTTGTCACTGCATATATACATGTCAGAACTCTTAAGTCTGGTCTGGTGGAAGCTTTGCATTCATGTTATGTTGACTGGTTTCACTTTGTATGTTGTATTTGCATTTGTATTGAGTAACTCACTGTCTTGCTGTGTGGTTCCTACTTCTGGACCAACCTTGGTTAGTTTTGCATTTGTTTCGAGTCCCTATGCTTGTGCTTGAATTCTAATTTTGATGCATGTGTGTGTATGCATTTCAGTGTACTAACCTGGTTATTGTAGTTTGGTTCTACATGTTGTATGTGTTGAATCTTTATGTGTCTGGTGCCTTGTTCCATTTGGTGTGGTTCCTTGTTGTATTGAGTCCAATTTTGTTCTAGGTTGATAAAACTAGGATTGTTTCGAGTTGAATTTTCAGTTGCTTCGAGTTATTTCATTTCCTGTGCTGTGTGGTGAGTTGTGGTCTTGGTTGCATATGGTTGGGTTGTCTGAGGCTTTTTGCATTCATGCATATTGTCATGTTGAAACTGAATGCTTGCATATGAACTTGCTTTTCAAGTGTTATCCATGCACATCCACACTGGTTGTTTGAGTTGTCTGATCACTTGATTCAAGTCTGTTTGAGACATATCCTTGTGCTTCACTTTTATGCATCCATTGAGTTGCTGGTTTTTGTATGTGTACTGAGTTTGTATGCCTCTATTGGATATGTATAGAACTGGTGCACACTTGGTCTTGTGCACTTGTATTATGAACTGTTGTTGCTGTTTTGTTTTGCTCTTATATTGCACCTGAGTTGAATCCAGCCTCAGTTTGGGTTTAACCTTGTGCCCACCTGTCCCTGCAATTTTATCAAGCAAGTGTATATCGGTGTGCACAACCTTATGGCATGTACAGTGATACATCGTGCATGTCATAAGTTGTTCGTGTAAGATAAAAAAATGATGACGAACAACCCAAATAACTGAGGCAAATAATATTTTCAAAACATATACTTTATTTTACACTGCAAAAATATTTCTTTTCAATTTTACTACGTCAGTGTTTATTTTGCAGATAATTCAGATGCGGGATACAAACTGGAATAGAGTTGAAGATCAAATACGAGTGTTGAGTGAATATGTAGTGAGGTGAAAGTTGTAAATTGAAAGATGTATTGTAATTGAAATTGTATTGTAATTGAAAATGTATATGTGTAGTGAGAGCTTAAATTTGTACTATTTGAATTTGTAATAAAATATTTGTTTGAATATGAATTCTGAGTTATTTATTTTATTCAACAAATATTTATTTAATTATGTGAAAAATAAAATAGTACAATAACAAATACATTTAACCGAATATATATATATATATATATTATCATCAAACAAAAATCATAGGCTATTGTATTCTACACTAATATTATCTGGTTTCATTTGAAGTTTTTCCTTCTTAGACTTTGCTTTTAATTTTCATTGGACTGATCTAGATTTTGAACATTTGAAAATATACCCCATTTGCTGAAATATGGGGACTTTTTGTCATTCCTCATCAAACTTAAATCTAGCCTGTATCAAGAACCGGGATTTGGTACTTGAAAAAATATATTTTGGAATACAATAAATGATTCTGGAATGAAGGATGTAGTGTCAAAAAATTGACTCTGGAATATAATAAAATCCAGGAATCATGTGTTAGAAGTGTCAGGCACAAAGTGATTTTTTTTCCTTTCTATTTTGATTATTAACACTGTATCTTTCCTCCAAAGCTTGGTTACCATTGATAACCTGTTGAGCTATGACTGAGATTGCTGAAGATTATTCCGATGATTTGTGTTTTTGGTTTACACATGTAGAGGTCTGCTGCAACTTTCAAAAATGTGTAGAAGGATCATATAGGTTTCTAAGTGATATAATCACTTGGGTTTGTAAAGAGTCTTTGTTTTTCTTGCATTACGAGTGTTGATAGTAAGTTTAATAGGATTTTCATGAAAGGAGTAACAAATGACAAGATACACATGCTATGGTTAATAATGTAAATGATAAGTGGTGATGATAACTTATGTAGACTAACAACTACATTTAGTAAGTTGACGTTTCAAATTCTTTTATGGTTGTTAAAAATTTGGTGGTTTGTTTGCCTATACTTTGAAACACATTGGTTTGTGCTTGACCATCTAGTAAAATGTTTCATGTTATTTTTGGATTTGGATATAACAGTATAGGAATCCACAATATAATTAAATCTTTCATGTTACAGTTTCCTTTATGGTTGTTAGAAATTTGGTAGTTGTTTTCCTATATTTTGAAACACTTTGGTTTATATCTGACCGACTATAAAATCTTCCATGTTATTTTTGAATTTGGATATAACAGTATGGGAATCCATAATATAATTAAAATTTTCATGTTACAATTTGCTTCATGGTTATTAGAAATTTGGTAGGTTGTTTGCCTATACTTAGAAATTATTTTCGGATTTGGATATAATAATATAGGAATCCACAATATAATTAAATCTTTCATGTTACAATTTCCTTTATGGTTGTTAGAAAATTGGTAGGTTGTTTGCCTATACCTTGAAACACTTTGGTTTATGCCTGGCCATCTATTTAAATCTTTCATATTATTTTCAGATTTGATTTGATATAACGGAATAGTAGTTCTCATACAAGTAAATCGGTGGACCATATGATTTTAAAATAAAATAATCTTAATACAATTTAACCCTTGGAAACTCGAAATAATGCACAAATCAGCAACATTTTGATCCATTAGATTTTATCTTCTGATGATTTAATCCTTGGATAATTCCCTCTTCTATTTTTCTTACAAGTAAGGAGATATAAATATGTTATTTTCGTTACAATTTTTTTGCAAGATGACATTATTATTTCGTATTCAATATATTTGTCTGATCAGTTCTACAAATTTCCAATTTTGAACTAATAATGCAACCTTCTCTGGCTTCTGGACCATACAGGAATGAAGCCGGCTTAATCCCCACTTCCTTCATCTGGCGGCTGGCCAGAGTCAAAATATACGTTAGTTTTTGCGTTAGTTTGAAATTTCAAAACTTATTTCTTCTATGTAGAGTCTAATATGAATCAGTACTATTATTCATTACTAGTATAAAAGCACGTTTATGCGTCTCTTTGCTCAGTATGGACATTCTATGGTTGACTTTAATTTTGTTGTCCAGCTTCAAAAAATAAATTTGTTCGAACAGTGCTTTTATGTTTATTTGTTAGTTGTAAAATCTTCGATTGCATTTGTTATTCGTATTTGTAAATAACTTGAAAAAATTTGAAGATATATTTTTCAAAGTTATGATATTACTTCTGTTTACTTATTTTCATATGTAGGCTTTATGAAAAACAACTTAAGAGAGCATGTATTATACATAAATATGTACATACATACAATCATTTGGACGGATATACATTTTTGAGCTACAAGCGAAGTATTTAAGATAAATTATTCATTTTGTAAATTGTCGTCGTTAAATTATAATTTTAAATAACGTGGTTAGACTAAATAGTGAATTACAACGATTCATTCAGTAAGCCAAAAAATTCAAGTTACATGCATAAAAAATACTTTTAAAAAATTAACATTTTGGCACTCTTTTATTTTAACTTTGTGCATAAAATGAATTTTAAGATTATATAATAAAGTAATAACGTTTTCTTGTTAAAAATATTTTTGTTAAAAATAATCTTGTTAAAAGTAATATCATAAACATTTAAAAATTCATTTAAACATTTTACTTTTACTTAATTAAAATAAAATAAAAATCATTTATCTGTTACAAATACTTCGGTTACATTTAAATCACTTAAGTAACAACATTTAAATAGTTTGAAAAAACACTATTATAATCATGTAAATACTTTAAATTTTAACTAATTATATTGGAGACTAATGTGTAAAAAGTTTTTGCCGTTAATGTGCCAAATTTCTTTATTCTAATTGGTATGAGAAACGAACGAAGGATGTCAGACGCATCTTGCCAAGTGAACAAAAGCTTAAATTGCGGTTGGTTTACCATTTTTAGTTTTTAGTTTTCGTCCATATAAAAATATGCACGACGCATGTATATTGTAAAATACGGCCAATTTAGAAAACAAAGAACATATAAAATGACAATTTTTTGTTATTCTTCGTGTTTTGGAAGATAATGAAAGAATGAGAAACAATCTATTTTTCCTTCTTCCTTCATTCTCTACGCCATTTCCTCTATCTTTCTTCCACCTCCTTCGTCGTCTCTCCGCCATTCTCATATTTTATAATGAATGTTAAAAATCTAAAACACAAAATACAAAATAAACCAAACGGACGTTTAGTATTTTGTTATAGTGAACGATACTCTATAAAATTTTGCTTAAAGATTTTAATTATTGGTTGCTTTAGATATTAATATGGTCACATTATTAAAAATTCCCAGATTGGGGTTTCCTACTTCTAAAGTAAAACATAAACAATGAAGGGTATAATATATTTTTGAACTTCGAGTGTATTATTGTTACTTGGATCTGAAACTTCCGTAATTTGAAGTAGGAGCCGTCGTCAGGGAAATGGAAACGAATACTGGATTGTGTTAAACCCATTTGGATTTTGTCCTATATTGGCGACTAAATCAGAGTTAGCCTAATGTATATGAATGTACGGTAGTGGGCAAAGGGCATTTTTGAAAATCCAGAAAGTAACGGTTAAAATTAATTCACAGAGTTATCATTATTAGTAGCAGCGAGTAGAGATTATTATCATCGTCATCATCATCATCATCATCGACCAGATCGAAAATTGTATAGCATAGTTGAAGGCCCCTCGAACTCAGCAGAGTCTTCAATTTGCAAATGAAATCCCTAACACATTCATGGTAATTCCATTGACTTATGGGGCCGTAACTCCAATGCATAAAATTGCTTGTGAGCCTATACAGATCTCCTCCCTCATCAATTCCTTTAGCACCCATCCTTCCAATATCTTCTGACAGCATATTTTACGCATGCTTTGTCCATTGCCAATGCTGATTTTTATAGCAAAACCAATAGAAAGGTCTTTGGAAACACTGTTTTGGTTCATAAGTAATAATCAACACATGAATATGCTAGAAATGAATGAACATTGTAGACGTGAAGGCATTTAAATGTCAGAAATTCTTTATTGTTCGATCTTTCATGATTAATGATGAACAATTCAAGTAATAGCCCAAGGATCACCAATACCGAATATTTCACAAACAAAACTTAATATGATTTTTTGTTTAAGATGGCGTACCATGATTAACAGCGGAAGATGTAATGGCTGTCATCTTCTTCTTCTGACTTCTAATAATTACTCTTCTTCTCAGAATTCGGTTTCTCTCTCTAACCCTATTTCTTTATGTGTTTCTTGATGGAGAAGAATACATCTGTTCGTTGGGAGAGAGAGGACCCAATCCTTTATATAACATTTAACTCTAAATCTGGTACGTCCATCATATACCAATTCAATGCTTAAGATTAATCACAGACCTAATGTTCTAATTATAGAACGGTCTATTTATGACTTAATTAATCGGGTCACATTAAGATTAGATACTGCATAACGTTAAAGGTAAATGAAACGTTCTTTTTATGACCTAATTAATAGGGTCACATTAAGATTAGAAACTGCATAATGTTAAAAGTAAATGAAACTATTGCAGTTTCTAATAGCAGATTTCTAACATTCTCCCACTTGACCCGATTATTCATAATATCAAGTGTTGAACATCATACTATGATAAATTACTGAGAGTTATGGCGGTTGTGCATTATTAATTCAATGCATTCCCTCCATATACTACAATACCAGCAATCCATCATTTTATACTCATAATTTATATAAAACTGCATAATGGTTCACATAATGTCTTATATCATAATGATTAAACATAATATCTTTATAAGACTCTTTCTTGTTTAAAATTACATAAAGTACGTACTACCACATTCAAACAAGAGACACATAATTGTATATCAGAAACACACAAAGGAGCTCAGAATGTCACACATCAATTATTATTAGTACAACCAAGACCCATTCTTTGAACATGTTCCTTAAATTGTCTTGGCTGTAACCCTTTCGTCAAAGGGTCTGCAATCATAAGTTTTGTCCTGATGTGCATGATTGGCACTCTTTGTTTCTAAACCTCATCTTTCACAACAAGATACTTCAGTTCCATATGTTTGGCACCTTTAGAGTACTTGTCGTTTTTTGAGAAAAACACTGCTGTAGAGTTACCACAATAAATTTTCAACGGCTTGCTAATGGTGTCGACAACCGCAAGTCCTGAAATAAAGTTCCGCAACCATAATGCATGAATTGTGGCTTCATAACATGCCACAAATTCTGTCTCCATGGTAGATGAAGCAACGATATTTTGTTTCGCACTTTTCCATGATATGGCTCCTTGAGCAAACATAAACAGGTAACCAAAAGTCGATTTTCTAGTATCGATGGATCCAGCAAAATCTGAATCGCTATATCCAATCACCTCCAATTCATTGGATCTACTATACATGAGCATGTAATCTTTCGTTCCTTGTAAGTACATTAACACTTTCTTTGAAGCTTGCCAATGTTCCCTTCCTGGATTACTTTGATACCTCCCTAACATACCGACCGCAAAACTGATATCCGGTCTAGTACAGGTTTGAGCATACATTAGGCTACCAACTACAGATGCATATGGAATTGATTCCATTTCCTTTCATTCAACATCATTCTTAGGACATTGCATGAGATTGAATTTATCACCTTTCTATACAGGAACTTTCCCAGGTGAACACTTACTCATTGCAAATCTCTCTAGAATCCTTTCGATATATCCTTTCTGAGACAATCCCAATATTCCTTGTGATCGATCACGAAATATTTCTATTCCAATCACATAGGATGCATATCCCATATCTTTCATTTCAAAGTTCGTTGAGAGAAATTCCTTAGTCTCATGCAATATGCTTAAATTATTTGCAGCAAGCAAGATGTCATCAACATAAAGGACTAGATAAATAAACTTGCTCCCACTAATCTTTTGGTATAAACAGTGATCAACCGTATTTTCCTTAAAACCAAAAGATGTAATAATGGTATTAAACTTAATATACCATTGTCGGGATGCTTGTTTAGGCCCATATATTGACTTCTTAAGTTTACACACCAATTGTTCTTTACCTTTTACAGAAAAAACCCTCAGGTTGATCCATATAAACATCCTCATCAAGATCTCCATTCAGAAAGGCTGTTTTCACATCCATTTGATGCAATTCCAAATCATAATGTGCTACTAATGCCATTATTATTCTTAGTGAGTCCTTTTTCGAAACAGGAGAAAATGTCTCCTTGTAATCAACACCATCTTTCTGAGTGTAACCCTTAGCAACAAGTCTAGCTTTATACCATTCGATATTACCACTAGAGTCGTGTTTGGTTTTAAAAACCCATTTGCATCCGACTCTTTTACAACCATGTGGTAACTCAACGAGATCCCAAACTTCATTCTGTTACATGGATTTTAGTTCTTCTTTCATGGCATTAATCCATTCCATTGACTCTTTACTTTCTACAGCATGTGAAAACGAAACTGGGTCCTTATTGATTCCTATATCATAATATGATTCTTGCATATAAACCATATAATCATTAGAAATAGCTGACCTACGATCTCTTTGAGATCTTCTTAATGCTACTTGTTGTGGTTCATGCATATCAGCATTATGTAAGTCATTTCCTTCAGGAAGTACTTCTTCATTTATATGTTGTTCATCATCATGCTGTTCTCCAATAGCTGGAACAACATTTGGAGTAATAGTAGATGGAGGAACTATTCTAGGCAATGTAACATTTATCCTTGTTTCCTTTATTTCAAATATTTCTCTTCTAATACTCCCACTAACTTCACCAATCTCAATGAATCTTGCATTACCAGTTTCTACAATTCTTGGACTATGATTAGGATAGTAAAACACATATCCTTTAGATTTTTCAGGGTAACCTTAAAAATACCTACTAATCATTCGAGAATCTAATTTCTTTTCATGTGGATTATAAATTCTCGCTTCCGCTGGACAACCCCAAACATGCAGGTGTCTTAAGCTAGGTTTCCTGTTAGTCCATAATTCAAAAGGAGTCTTTTGAAC
Organism: Allium fistulosum; assembly: GCA_030737815.1. Lineage (NCBI taxonomy): Eukaryota > Viridiplantae > Streptophyta > Magnoliopsida > Asparagales > Amaryllidaceae > Allium > Allium fistulosum. The sequence goes on from CM060907.1 coordinate 328,659,373, forward strand.
AGCTTTACTAGGAACCATATTCAACAAATAATTAGCGGTTTTGAGAGCATACGATCACAAATTCTTAGGTAGTGTAGAATCTAACATCATACTCCTAATCATATCTATTAACGTCCTATTGCGCCTTTCTACTACACCATTTTGCTGTGGTGTACCTGGCATTGTGTATTGCGCACATATGCCATGACTTTCGAGGAATTTTGCAAATGGACCTGGACACTGGCCTGACTCATTATATTTTCCATAATACTCACCACCTCTATCAGACCTTATGATTTTCACCTTTTTATCTAATTGCCTCTCAACTTCCTTTACAAACGTCTCAAGGACATTCACAGATTGAGATTTTTCATGAAGCAAATAGACATAACCATAGCGAGAAAAATCGTCAATAAAAGTGATGAAATACTTTTCTCCATTAAAGGCTGGAGTGTCCATATGTCCGCAAATATCAGTGTGTATTATTTCAAGAAGCTGGCTGCTTTTAGTGGCTCGTTTCTTATTATGTTTGGTTTGTTTACCTTTAATACAATCCACACATAATTCTAGATCACTAAAGTTCAAATTTGACAAAATTTCATTACTTACTAATCTCATCATTCTTTCTTTGGATATGTGACCTAGTCTTTTATGCCATAAGAAAGCAGAATTTTCATTCAACATGCTACGTTTGCATCCAACATTATTTATTACATTTAGCAAGGAATTCGCATAAGTGCCATTCAGTTTCAATTGATATAAACCATCAATTAGAATACCAGAACCAACATTATCAGTATTCTTATATAAATCAAAACAACCAGATCCAAACGTACATCTAAAACCAGAAATATCCAACTTACTTACGGAAATAAGGTTTCTAGATAATGAAGGTACATAAAGGGTACTATATAAGTCTAATACATATCCACTTTCTAGAATCAGACGATAAGTCCCAATGCCTTCTATTGTGGATTTCATTCTGTTTCCCATAAAGAGAAAACGATCTTCATTTGGATTTATGGTTTGGATCATAAGAAATCCCTACATATTATTGGAGACATGAGTTGTAGCACCAGTATCAAGCCACCATGTATTAATAGGAACTTCAACTAAATTTGATTCAAAACATACGAAAGATAGATGATTACCTTTCTTTTCGAACCAAGCTATCCTTTTCGGACAGTCATTTTGATAATGTCCTTTCCTTTTACAGAAATGACATTGAACATCCTTTAGTTCCTTCTTTTCCTTATCTTGCCCATTCTTAGCAGGTGGCTTTTTCTTCTTGAAATGACTTGATTTTCCATTCTTTTCTTTACCAGCTTTATTACTCACAATACTTACTGAGTGATTCACTTGATTTTTCAAACGTCCTTCTTCCTGAACAAGTCTACTGCCCAATTCATTAACATTTCACTTATCCTTTATAGTGTTATAGTTAATTTGAAAAGGTCCATATTCAGAAGGTAGCGAGTTCAGGATAAACTGGACAAGAAAAGAATCCTCTACTGTAAGTCCAAGGAGTTTAACCTTATTGCAAGATTAGTCATCTCTATAATGTGCTCTTGCATAGTTCGTGACCCATCAAACTTCATGGTCGTGGGTTCTGCCATAAAAGTACCAGCGAGTGACTTATTAGCTGAACGAAAATGCTCTTCCACAAACTGCATATATTCCTTAGCACTTTATGTTTGCGGAATTGTTGACTTGATGTTGTAAGCAACAGTCATCTTAATAATCATAAGGCTCAATCTGTTACTGCGTTCCTATGCTTTATGGTGTGATTTTTCTGTCTCAGTACTAGCTGTTGTAAGAGCAACAGGATTATCCTCAAGGAGTGCCAAGTCAAGATCCTGAACACCTAAATGGAAATTTACTTTTTCTCTCCATTCAGAAAAATTAACACCAGTGAACAATATAACAGATGAAGCATGTGTATTCATGGGAACTACTGCAAATTAAATATAAAAAAATTGAAATAACTATAAGCTCATAGCTAACGCGATTCAGATATGTACATAATAGTATAATATAGCACTCCTTTGGGTAGATACTATCTTATAATTTACATAATTAAATACCAAAACATAAGTAAGTAATAAATATATTCAATTAAATAGAACTGACATCTTTGGATGATCAATATTTATTTACTCAAGATATCTATTAAACCTCATCATGTCAACTAGTTATAGAACAAGACTTTTCTTTGGGTAAGTTCTCAGGTTCTATCATTAACGACGCCAGTTTTTAATTGGTATTATTATAACTGACAATTTCTATCAATAATCATTATGTCACTTATGCACTAAATGATTATTCTGATTTTGACCACTTTGGTGATTAACAAAATCATAAATCTCATGTGCATAATTGACTTATAACACATACTTGATTAAACATCATGAGTAAAGCATAGAACAGATCAATTACAATCATAGGAAATATTCAGTTATTGATTTGCAGCTCTGATACCAAATGTCAGAAATTCTTTACTGTTCGATCTTTCATGATTAATGATGAACAATTCAAGTAATAGCCCAAGGATCACCAATACCGAATATTTCACAAACAAAACTTAATATGACTTTTTTTAAGATGGCGCACCTTGATTAATAGCGGAAGATGTAATGGCTGTCATCTTCTTCTTCTGACTTCTAATAATTACTCTTCTTCTCAGAATTCGGTTTCTCTCTCTAACCCTATTTCTTTATGTGTTTCTTGATGGAGAAGAATACATCTATTAGCTGGGAGAGAGGACCTAATCCTTTATATAACATTTAACTCTAAATCTGGTACGTCCATCATATACCAATTCAACGCTTAAGATTAATCACAGACCTAATGTTCTAATTATAGAACGGTCTATTTATGACTTAATTAATCGGGTCACATTAAGATTGGAAACTGCATAACGTTAAAGGTAAATGAAACGTTCTTTTTATGACCTAATTAATAGGGTCACATTAAGATTAGAAACTGCATAACGTTAAAAGTAAATGAAACGATTGCAGTTTCTAATAGCAGATTTCTAACATTTAATGTCTTGAAGGATGAATAGTAGGCAAAGGGCATTTTTGGAAATCCGGAAAGACGCGGTTGAAATTAGTTCACCGAGTTATCATTATTAGTAGTAGAGATGTAACACAATGGACTATATAGCTTTATGGCCTAATAGGATCTATCTAAGCTAATTTAGTAGTCCTTGTTGTGTCTGATAGTCATAGGACTTGCACTATAACCATTCATTAATCATTACTACACATGTTGTTACAGGCTCAAACTCATTACTGTGTAATTCATTATTTGATTATCTTGTTGTATAAAATGCTTTAAAAGGCAAAAGGGAATGCTAAGTTAATTTAAAACATTGTGACAAGCTAAGAAAATTTGAATATATATTCATATTGGTGTGATTAGAGTTAATGATTCGCAGATTCTTTAGCTAGAGTTTCTGCCAAAAGAAATAGTGGTTTACATAATGAGTCAACCACATGAATATGAATTTAACATATTTAGATTATTTTCTTTATAGGGATGCACCTTTTAGACTGGCATGATCTCGGTATTAGCAAACCTTATCTTAAATAAACAGACCTGATTTGATGTTTTCATTCAGCTTTGTACCTTTAGTGTGGAAGATCAGACGGTTTAATGAAAGATCATACTTTTTTATTTATTGGAATGATATTGCCCACAATTAGGAAAGCATTCATGTTTTTAGATACTTTCATGTTTGGTTGAAGGTAGAAGTGATAGTCGGTGTTATCGGTTGTTGTTGATGGTATGATACCATTAGAGTTGGAGATGGATATAGTATTGAGGTGGAGTGTTAAATTCTGGCGACACTATATGGAGAATTATAGAGGTCAGAAGTAGCTTCGCAACGGAGAAAACGGTTCGCAAATCGGAGTTCGGAGGCAGAAGTTATAAGGGATAAGCTGAAATAGGCTGTTTTGGCAGGGTCAGACGTCTGAGGAAAATAGCCAGACGTCTGGCCCTTCAGAAAAACTGCACCATTGTTCCAGAGAACAAGCTCAGACGTCTGACCAAAAGGGTCAGACGTCTGACCAGGGCAGAATTGCTTCTAGAGCATTCTGTCAGACGTCTGACCAAATGGTCAGACGTCTGGTCTGAAGCATTTCGTTTTCCAGAGACTTCAGTCAGACGTCTGACCATTTTGGCCAGACGTCTGAGGCGTCTATCGCCTGTTTTTGCTTTGTGGACTCGGCGTGAAGATTTGTGACAACTGCGGGGGCAATTTCGGAACATTGCCTAGGGTTTCTATTCTCCTATATAAGCTAGCTTCAGGTTCCAGATCTAGGGGCAAGCAAGCGACTGCAAGAGATTAGCCTCTACTAATTAGGGTTTTATCAAAACATAATTTTCTTCAATTCTCTTCTCCTCAAATCAATTTCTAATTAGAATTTTGACCATTGTATTCAATCTCTTGTACTCTTCTCATCAATATTGATAAAGCTCTCTCTTAAAGTGGATGTACACTAACACAACGTTAGTTGAACCACTATAAATCACTGTGTGATTTACTTTTCGTTATTGCTGTGATTTCTGAATTGCTTGTTTGGGATTGTGATTGTCTTTGGATTGATTGAGATTGGAATTGAGTTATCGATTGGTTGTTTTTACACTTCTTACCACGATCTCGTCTTCCGCTGTGCTTATGGGTTTTCGATTCGGAGTGGTCTCCAGTTGGAATCCCGACTCCAACATTTGGTATCGGAGCATTGGTGCTGGTAGGTGGTTGTAGAAATGCCAGAATCAGATAATACCTCAAGTAGTTACTCAATGGGTAATCCAAGTGGTGTAGCTCCTTATGTACGTGGATCGTATGCATCTTCAGGATCACAATTGGTAATAGACAAGTGGAATGGCGATAATGATTTTGAAAAATGGCAATGGAAGATGAAAGCGGTTCTAAGGAGGAATCGGGTGCATCGGGTAGTGTTTGACACACATTTGCTGCCAGCGGACATCTCGAATGTTGAGAGAGAGGAGATGGAAGAGTGGGCATTCATTACACTTCAACTTGCTATGGGAGAGAATGTTATCTCTGAAATTAGTGGTGAGACACCCACTAAGGGTATTTGGGACAAGTTAGAGGAGTTATATATGAAGAAGTCACTGACAAATCGTTTGATCTTATTGTGAACGTTCTTCACCTATAAGATGAAGGAAGGTACTTCGCTAAAGGCACATTTGAATACTTTTGATGATTTTCTAATGAAGATGAAGGCGGTAGATTTGAAGATTAAGGAAGAGCAAAAGGCGATGATATTGTTATATTCATTGCCAGATCGCTATACAGGTTTCTTAAATAGTTTGATCTATAGCCGAGATACATTGACTCTTGATGATGTCAAGACGGGTCTTCTTAGCGAGAAGTTGCGGGATCAAATGAAGGAGTTAGGTGATGGAAGTAGTGGTGCTAGTAGTGGTCATGGTTTATTTGTGGAGAAGGAGAGGTATGTGAAGAAGGAGAACCGGGGGCGTTCTAAATCAAGGAACCCCGGTTAGAGAGGAAAGTCGAAGGAAAGAAAAGGCAGGTGCTATATTTGCAAGAAGCCCGGTCATTGGAAGAATGAGTGTCCGGACAAGGAGAAGGCAAAGAAGGAAGTAGCATCTTCATCTGTAGCGGTGGAGAGTGGAGTTGGTGAGGGAGGTATAGATGTTTTGTCGGCAGTAGCATCAGATGTTTCGGGTAGCGAATGGGTGCTCGATTCGGGGGCGTCTTATCATATGATGCCAAATAGGAATTGTTTTTCTTCTTACATAGACAAAGAAGGAAATTCAATTGTTATGGGAAATGGTGCTATTTGCAAGTCGAAAGGCATTGGTTCCGTGCAAATTCGGATGTTTGACGGAGTGGTTCATACTCTCACTAATATGCGCTATGTTTCGGGACTTCGGAAGTCTCTTATCTCTTTAGGGCAGCTGGATTCTTTAGGTTGTAAGATCACTATTGAGATTGATAGCTTGCGGGTTTCGAAGGGGGCGCTTGTGGTGATGAAGGGTGCTAGGACTCATGGTATCTATTTGCTTTAAGGAGTGACTGTAGAAGGTGAAACTTGTATAGGAGTTGATAGCTCTCATGGCTTGGATGCGACTAGGTTGTGGCATTTGAGGTTAGGTCATGTCTCGGAGAGGAGTTTGAACATTCTTCGGAAGAGGAAGATGATTGATGGAGAAAGTTTCAACAAGTTAGAGTTTTGCGAAGAATGTGTCATGAGGAAGCAAACTAAAGTTTCATTCAGTGAAGGAAAGCATGATTCGAGAAGGGTTCTTGAGTATGTTCACACGGATGTTTGGGGACCGGCACCTGTAGCTTCTTTAGGTAGAGCTCGCTATTATATTTCCTTTATAGATGACTTTTCTCGGAAAGTTTGGGTGTATGTAATGAAGGCCAAGTCGGAGGCATTTGCAAAGTTCAAAGCATGGAAGGCTCTTGTTGAAAATGAGAGTGGAAAGTCTTTGAAGGTTCTAAGGTCTGACAATGGCGGAGAGTATGTTTCCGGAGAATTTTTGGAGTTTTGCAAGCATCATGGTATTCGGAGGCATTTTACTACACCTGGAGATCCACAGTCGAATGGTGTTGCGGAGAGGATGAATCGTACTCTACTTGAGAAAGCTCGATGCTTGAGATTGACATCGGGTTTGGCGAATGGATTTTGGGCTGAAGCTTTATCAACCGCAGTGCATATTATTAATCGAATTCCGTGCTCAGCTATTGGTAACAAAATTTCGGAGGAAGTGTGGAAGGGAAAGAGCATTGACTTGAGTTATCTTCGTGTCTTTGGAAGTCCGGTTTATGTGCATGATCCAGGAAATGATAAGCTTTAACCTAGAGCTTTCAAGGGGATTTTTCTTGGTTATACGGATGGAGTAAAAGGCTATCGGATATGGAAACCAGAAACGAAGAAGGTAGTAAATTCTCATCATGTTACTTTTGATGAGTCAGCGATGTTCAAGGAGAATGGAAACTCATCGGATATGCCGGACTTGGTTCATGACGAATCAAAGGAGAAGGAAATTATTTCCACATTTTGTCCAAGAAGTAGAGAGAGTAGAGTGGTTGGAGATGCTTGCGAGGAAGTAGCGGTTGATGTTACATCACATAGCCCACAGGGTACCTCTAGTAGTGTTGGTGATGTGCATGATTCTAGAGAAGATTCGGTTCAAGGTATAGCTGAAGGGAGTTTGGGTGATGGTATTGCTACTCGGGTTGGTCGTCGTACTATAAGACCACCCGAAAGATACGGTGATTGGAACTATTTTAGTTTTTGTGATAATTTGGACTATGCTCTTCATGTAGTCCAAGATGAGACGATGGACCTTGATGACGTCATGAAGTCGAGTGATAGCTCAAAATGGATTTGTGCCATGGAAGAAGAGATGCAATCATTATTGAAGAATCAAACTTGGGATTTGGTTCCACTTCCTAAAGGAAACCGTGCTATTAGGTGCAACTGGATATACAAGGTGAAGGACGATGGAAGATACAAAGCTAGGCTAGTGGCTAAGGGGTTTGCACAAAGGAAGGGGAAGGAGTAAGATGAGATATTCGCACCGGTTGTGCGCCATACTTCTATCCGGATATTACTTGCTATAGTTGTTATTCACGACTTGGAGTTGGAGCAACTTGATGTGAAAACCGCCTTCTTACATGATGACTTGGATGAAGACATCTACATGGAGCAACCGGAAGGTTTTGTTGTGGATGGTAAATCAAATTTGGTTTGCAAGTTGAAGAAATCACTATATGGACTAAAGCAATCACCTAGACAATGGTACAAGAGGTTTGATCATTTTATGCTTGAAAATGGTTTTAATAGAAGCATCAAGGATGCTTGTGTTTATTTCAAGAAGTTGAGAAATGATTGTTGGGTGTATTTGCTCTTGTATGTGGACGACATGCTCATTGATTCTAAGGATAAGAATGAAATCAACAAGCTAAAATGGAGTTTGAAATCGGAGTTCGAAATGAAGGATCTTGGAGAAGCAAGAAGGATATTGGGTATGGAAATTGTAAGGGGTCGAAAGCATTTTGAGTTGAAACTAACTCAAAAGGAATACATTGAGAAAGTGCTTTGCCGGTTTAGCATGAAGAATGAAAAGGCGTCAAATACACCTTTACCTTTGCATATGAAGCTTTCGAGTAAAGGATCACCTATCTTGGAGGAAGACAAGGCTTATATGGAAAAGGTGCCATATGCTAGTGCGGTTGGAAGTCTAATGTATGCTATGGTGTGTACAAGGCCCGATATTGCAAATGCCGTCGGGATGGTTAGTCGATACATGGCTAATCCGGGAAAATCACATTGGAAAGCTGTGAAGCTTATATTGAGATACCTTAGAGGCACATCATCTCATGGTCTTGTTTCTGGCGGTAGTAAGGCGATGAATTGCAAGTTGATTGGTTATTGTGATTCGGACTACGCCGACGATAGGGATCGTAGAAAATCAACTTCCGGATATGTCTTCACACTTGGGAGTACAGCCATAAGTTGGAGATCTAGATTGCAGACCGTAGTTGCTTTATCCACTATGAAGGCGGAGTTGATAGCCGCGGTGGAGGCGGCAAAAGAGGCACTCTATTTGAAGCAATTGTTGTGTGACTTGGGTTTTGAGCATGATAGTATTGATGTTCGATGTGATAGCCAGAGTGTTATTCACTTGGCAGAGAATTTGGCGTTTAGCTCACGGACTAAGCATATTGAGGTGAGAGAGTCATTTCTAGTAGCCATGGATGAGGATAAGCAAGTATATCTTCGGAAAGTGCACACAAAGGATAACGCGGCGGACATGTTCACTAAGGCTTTGCCAGTTGGGAAGTTTGAGCATTGCTAGAACTTGATTCGCTTGGAGAAGTGCTAGTTGCCACGGGGTGGCACGGTTAAAGGGAGCAGCTTGGTGGTAGATGAGGAAGAGTATCGGTGAGAGATTGAGGTCCTATCTTCTTGGTAAGTGCTAATCTTTGGTGAGATGGCTTAGGATTTGGATGTTTTCAACATTTCATTAGCGGGCGGGGGCTTTGCCTGAGCTCGTTGGTGGAGTGCAATGGGCGGTGGCTTTGCCGGAGCTTTTTGGGAAAGCATTCATGTTTGGTTGAAGGTAGAAGTGATAGTCGGTGCTATCGGTTGTTGTTGGTGGTATGATACCATTAGAGTTGGAGATAGATATAGTATCGAGGTGGAGTGTTAAATTTTGGCGACACTATATGGAGAATTGTAGAGGTCGGAAGTAGCTTCGCAACGGAGAAAACGGTTCGCAAATCGGAGTTCAGAGGCGGAAGTTATAAGGGAAAAGGCGAAATATGCTGTTTTGGAAGGGTCAGACGTTTGAGGAAAATGGCCAGACGTCTGGCCCTTCAGAAAAACTGCACCATTGTTCCATAGAACAAGCTCAGACGTCTGACCAGGGCAGAATTGCTTCCAGAGCATTCTGTCAGACGTTTGACCAAATGGTCAGACGTCTGGTCTGAAGCATTTCGTTTTCCAGAGACTTCAGTCAGACGTCTGACCATTTTGGCCAGACGTCTGAGGCGTCTATCGCCTATTTTTGCTCTGTGGACTCGGTGTGAAGATTTGTGACAACTGCGGGGGAAATTTCGGAACATTGCCTAGGGTTTCTATTCTCCTATATAAGCTAGCTTCAGGTACCAGATCTAGGGGCAAGCAAGCGACTACAAGAGATTAGCCTCCACTAATTAGGGTTTTATCAAAACCTAATTTTCTTCAATTCTCTTCTCCATAAATCAATTTCTAATTAGAATTTTGATCATTGTATTCAGTCTCTTGTACTCTTCTCATCAATATTAATAAAGCTCTCTCTTAAAGTGGATGTACACTAACACAACGTTAGTGGAACCACTATATATCGCTGTGTGATTTACTTTTCATTATTGCTTTGATTTCTGAATTGCTTGTTTGGGATTGTGATTGTCTTTGGATTGATTGAGATTGGAATTGAGTTATCGATTGGTTGTTTTTACACTTTTTACCACGATCTCGTCTTCCGTTGTGCTTGTGGGTTTCGATTCGGAGTGGTCTCCAGTTGGAATCCCGACTCCAACAAAGCTAAATATATTTATCCTTTTTTCAATATAAAGGCCAGCATGCTATGAATTAAACTAATATTACCTCATATCAAAAAGCCACTTTTTGTTTCAAAAAGTGATCACATTAACTAAATTAAGAAATGATATGGGCAACTGAATTAAAGCGAGCAACCATGATATAGGCTACTGAATTAAGAAATGATCACATTAACTAAACTTTTATTCTCATTGTATGGAAATTAATACACCATTCAAACAACATGAACATGAACAAAAATAAGTAAATTTCAGCCATTGAAAACATTTGTTATGTATAGTGACATATCTGGGATCTATGATTGAAAAACACACTTAACTGAATGAAAGTGAAAACATCAACAAGTTCAGGCTTGCATCTCTAATGTAGCATATGTGTGTATTTCAATCACTAAATTTATAGCCATATATATCACCTACGGACGAACTGATGTACTAATTTAAAGTGTAATTTTTGATGCCTTAAGTACATAAAAAGCATGCACAATTTTTTAAAAGTTTTGGTCTTGTAACATCAAACTGTGATATGCGGATATCTCCAAATAAAATAGAGTGCTTGAAAGTTTTCTTGAAGAAACATTTCAGCTATAGAGATATATGGTAACAACAGGGCAAAAGTTGATGGATATGCAATCAAACATCACTTCTAACATCAATAGTTGCAATGAAGGTCTTGATGAATTTATTGGATTCAACACCGAGCAATTTTCAGAAGTAATAAATAATTTGTTCAGGGAGATACAAAGGGGACTGGAACTAAGAATAGCTCGAATGATTGGAGATATTGAAGGAACTTTAGCTTGTGCTGGGATTCAACAAATATAGGATGACTGAAAACACTGAAAGCACATTAGTTTGTGCTGAAATTTGGAAAAGCGGGATAGATATATGATATATATAAGGAAACATTTGTAGCTTGAGAAGTTTTATCTCTATATTTTCTGTTTATTTGTGCTCAATATTGTAAAGAAACATATATATGCATAGAGTCCTCCTTGTAAATACAGTTTTAAAGATTGGATGATATTTTTTGACATGAATGAACCTGTCAGACTACAAAGTAACTGGGAAACAATGATTGAATTTTTGCAATAGAGTCAGAGTTTCGATTTGTATAGTTGGTGAAGAAAAATAAATGTCTAATATGAAACTTGATGAAAGGAGTACTTAATTTGCAAACAAGTGTAGTGTATTTGTGTGTCTGGTAGTATTTGCTTTCAAGCAATGCATAGTTGGATTTGTTTAAAAGGTATAAGAATATCTTGAAATATTTTTCAGTTTGCCAACGTTGAATGCCGATACAGGTTGTATCTGTGTGTGTATCCCCAAGTATTATCGAATATGGGTAATGTGAGGATATACATGTTAAAACCTGCATTCATATTCCTAAATTTACTGGAAACCGTGTACGTGGTAGCTTGGGTTTAAAGGACATACATGAATGCAGAAGTCTAAACTTTTTTTTTTCATTTACATATTAAAGCATCATTTATTATTATTTATTATCATACTTATTATAAAATGACAAGGCAAAGGCAAGTAGAACATTAAAGTATAGAGCAAAGAGTCTACTCAAGTACATAACTAGCTAAGAAACACTAAGTAATAATAAGTTCACATCCTTGTAGACAATTTTTGTAAGTTAATATAACAATTAAACTACTCAAGTATGCCTTCACAATCTTCTCTAACATAACTAACATCCTCGGTTAATTCAACAACTTCCATATCGGTTTCTCCATAGCAAAACTAACTTCCTCAAATGAATCGTTTATATCTAACTCGTGACAGCTTCTTGGTGGTGCCTTCATCACAGCATACCAATTAGAAAAATCGTCTTCTCTTGAATAAAAAATTTGTTTCGCTTGAAAAGCAACGATATATGGATCTTTTGAAAATGAAGCTTGATTTTGATGTAAGTTGACAAAAGTGAATCCATTTTCAACCTTCACACAATTTCCTATGTTTGTCCAATGACACTTAAAGATAGGAATATAAAAAACATGATAGTCTAACAAAATTATATCAGTTAAAACTCCATAATAAGTGACCACATCAACTACTTGAGAAGTATCTTTTGCGCTTGCTCTGCGCATAGTAGTTGCATTATAAGTTACCCTGTTATTTTGAGTTTCTCTCACTATATCTTTTGTGTAAAAATGTTGTCCATTAATGATATATCCTGTATAGGACAATGCGCTACTCCTCGGACCAAATGAAATCCATTGTAACATTGCATCATGATCCTTTGAATTAATAGGTATCTATAAAAAATTAGAATGAATTTTGATAATAAAAATCTAAAGTAAATGAGATAATATATGAACTTTTAACTCACCTTCTTTTTAATCCACTAAGTAAAATTATTTGTGTGGGTATTCCAAAGTAAGATCGCATTTTTTCCTATACGCTTGTTTGATTGTTGTAACTCCTTCAAATGCAAACTATCATAATACAAGTTATGCTAAGATGTGCTTAAAATTACAGATATTTAAAACAATAGAACCAAATTGTAATATGTACTTACTCTATAAATGGTTCCACCACAGCCATGTTCATCAGCACAGCCAAGTGAGCATTTTGTTTTTCACTAGAAGCCAGCACAACTGTTTTGCAAACTGAAATTGGACGTACTTCAAATTTTACATCATTTTCATAATCGTCATTTCAGGCTTCCTTTTCCTCTAGTTGCAGTGGTTTTTCTAAAAAACCACTGAAAAATTTCATGCACTCTTCTGCAAGATAGGATTCTCCAATACATCCCTCTGGTCATGCATGATTTCTTACAAAATGTTTAAGTGTTTTCACGTATCCATCAAAAGGGTACATCCAACGAAAGTGAACGGGTCCACACAATCGCGCTTCTTTTCCAAGATGAACTGTCAGGTGTATCATTATATCAAAAAAAGAAGGTGGAAAATATCTTTTAAATTCGCACAAAGTTATAATAATCTCATCATCAAGTTGTTGCAGTTTTTTCTCTATCAAGGACACGCTGACATAATTTATTGAAGAATGAACATAAACGAATTATTGCATTTCTTGGCTTCTTTGGTAATAGTCTTTATTGCAACGGGTAATAATTGCTGCATTAAAACATGATAGTCATGTGATTTCAAGCCGCTAATTTTGAAGTCCTCTAACGATACATAATTTTTGAAATTCGAGCAATAACCATCAAATCCTCTGAAATCATACAATCTTTTACATAATAGTTTTTATTCAGAATTTGACAATGTATAGGGAGCTGGTGGAAGATATGTTTTTTCCCACGAGATTGTGCATAAAGAGCATGTTGAATTCTACAATTCTCCAAATCTTTTCTTGAATTAATTTCATCTTTCGATTTGTTATCATGTAACATCGTGCTTATATATAATTACTTTCACCGATATTTTTTTCTATATGCATTACATCTAAATTATGACGCATTGGAAGTTCCTACAAAAAAATTCAACATTTTCATACTTCATTAATATATTTTTATATTATTGGTTTATTAAAAAAAATTGGATAAATAACCTTCCAATATGGTAAATCAAAGAAGATTGATCGTTTTTTCCACTTTGATAGCTCTCCTTTTGTAGGATCATCTTCATCTTCTCTATTATTAGAATTTTTTCTCTTCTTACCATGCTGCTTCTTCATCAATTTCTTTTTACCTTTTCCCTTCTTGTTCTTGTTATTTTCCATTTCGCCTTTTTTCTCAAAATCATTCGGAAAGCTTTTTAATATAATAGAAATATTTCTTCCGGTTAAAATTCTAGGTCTGTGGCCGTTTTCTATGGTATTATCAATTCAAGTTTTCTGTTTTCTTAACGAATCTGAATGAGGTAAAAAATTTCTATGACCCATATAGACAGTTTTCCAACTATGATTCAACCACCGATGATGAGTATAGACACCGCATAATGGACAAGCCTTTTTACACTTCACGCAATATCCAGCAAGATTTCTATACGCTGGAAAATCATTTACCGTCCATAACAAAATTGCTCTCATGTTAAAAAGTGTTTTACTAAATGCATCATAAATTTGAACTCCATTATCCTACAAGTAATGCAAATCTTCTACCAATGGAGCCAAATATATGTCAATATTATTTCCATGTTGTTTTGGGCCAGGAATAAGCAATGTTAGCATGATATTTTCTTTTTTCATGCATAACATTGATAAGAGATCGTATGTCACAAGCATCACAGAACACAACTATATTTTGAACTCAACGTTAAAAATGGATTAATACTATCAGTAGCAAGACCAAGTCTTAGATTGCGTGGATCGGCTGCAAATGATTTCAATTTCTCATCCACTACATTCCATGTCACAGAATCTACAGGATGAGGCATTTTTCCATCATTACTTTTGTTACTGAAATGCCACCGCAAATCTTCTGTCATCTTCTGTGATCTAAACATTCTTCTAAATTTTGGAATAATTGGAAAATATCTCAAAACTTTAACTGGAATACCATGCATAATTTCTTTTGTGCGTTCGTTCATCTTCCATCTTGAGAATCTACATTTTGGACAATTGTCAAAATCTTTGTATTCTCCTTTAATAGGCAGCAATCATTTTGACAAGCATGAATTTTCTCAAAATCCATATTAAATATTTTGAGAAACTTTCTTACATCATATAACGTCTTGGGAAGTACGTTATCTTTTGGCAATAACAGTTGTTGCACATTGAGAAGTTTGTCAAAGACAGTATCAGACAATCCAATCTCACATTTAAAATCATACAAGGCAATAATTGCAAATAATTTTGTTTGATTAGTGCAACCAGGATATAATGGGGTTTTCGCATCTTCCAAATTTTTTAACAAATCCTCCTCTCTTCTTTGTGCACAATCTTCATTTTTATCACATCGGTAAAGGTATGATTGATTAAATCTTCATCTTCATAATGAATGGCTTTGAATAATTCATAAGTGAAATCAGATTTAACATCTTTGATTATATTTATTTGCTCGCCGTGATAATACCACATACCGCTCTTGTATATGGGATACATTCCTTTTGTAATTAAATGCTCAACGACGGTATTTCCACAATGATGACTAAGATTATGACAATTTAAGCAAGGACATAAAACCTTCTCTGCACAGCATACACAAACTTCCAAGCTCCTTGCTCATACTCCTTGCTTGTTCTATGAAGAACGATATTATTAAAAGTTAACATCAAAGTATATGATTTGGTTCTTAAATTACTTTTATCTTCAGTATTATATAGTTACCTGTGTAGATGCACCCCATCTTTATCCATCACCAAATGATATGTAAGTAGGCAATTTTCTCAAATCTGAAGCACATTTATTGAGTACAAGCAAAATAAAAATAAAATTTGAAAGTTATAAATTTATTCATGATACAAGTAATAATAAAATTTGGAGTTATAATCATGGGAAATCACAAACAAAAAAATTTGGTACTTTTGCTATTAATTTTTACCATAAAGGCTAAGTACTTCGTTAGACAGAAGTAGAAGAAAGTGAAGTAGCAAGTGTTCTGATTTTTATTGATGCAAACGTTAGATTAACATATGCTGGATTAGAAATTAATATGCGATATCTCTAATAAAATAGGAAAATATCACAGGGTATAAGTTTTACCATGCATGCACTATAACACTAGTATGAATCTATGATGCTAGCTAGTATGTTTTAAACATATGAAATTATACTGGATAGGTTAGTGTAGTAATAAAGATTGCCTGCTTTTGTTGTATCCTAGTACACAATTTTTCATTAATTTAAACCAAGGTTCGAAGTTCCGGTTTCCGTTTCCGTTCCAGTCATCTGAAAAATTCAAAATTTCAGCCTCGTTTCGGGATTTCCGGAAATTCCATTTTAAATCCGATTTGTGAATTCCGGTACATTTTTGTTATAAATACGCAAATAAATATGCAATACTATAGTCAATTACATTAAATTATTCAAGTGACATAGAAGTTATAAAACATACAACATAAAAATTTAATACCAAAAGCTATTTCTCTGAGCATCATATAAATTTTGTTTATCGCTCTCTTCATCTTGTGTCGGATTATAATATGCTGGAAAAGCATACTGTTGTATCTGTTCCGAACTTAAAAATGTCATCATCATATTATCAAAGGATGAGGGTTCATCTTGGCTACTTGATGGCTTAGCAGCATACAGTTGATTTAACCCACAATACGAATAACCTCCGGTATAGTCAGATGTAGAATACCTAAAACTGGGGACATTGTTAGAAGTATATCTGCCATCATAATCCCCTTGATCTTCATGTAAAACGTTCAAATTTCTATCTCTTCGTCGACTATAGTCATCTGCTTCATAATTTTGGATATGTCTTTGAGACTCATCAAAAGTGGAACCAATGCCATAACCACTAGAACCAATACCGTCACCATCAGCATTACCTGAATCATCATTTGATGAACTATCATTTTCAGTATTTTCTGTAGATACATTATCATTGTCCGACCAAGGATTATCACTTGCATTATCAAGTAGTGGATTCTCAGCTTCTCTAGTTCATTCTGCAAGTGGATCCTCCTCATGAAAGATGTAATCTAAATCAATAAGTTGGTCAGTTGTTTATTGGCGTTTAGCATGTCGTACTCTTAATCGCATATTATAATGTACAAATACCAATTTTTCTAAGTTCTCCATTTTTATTATGTTTCTTAACTTCGTGTGAATCATTGCAAATGTTGTCCAATTTCTTTCATAATTTGAAGAAGAAACTGTTTGGCTAATAATACGCATAGCTATGCGTGTTAAATTTAGAGCAGCTTCCCTACCAATTATTGACCACCACATAGCTGGAAGACATGACTTAACTGCACGTTTCGCTTTTGTAGAACCAAATACATCAAGTTTCATTCTATATTTTTCAACCTACGAATCATTCATAATAAACCAAGTTATTCTTTGCGCTAAACATTGTTTAATAATTTGTTTATTACCTCTTTTGAAATTTCAATTTGCATAGCAATATCAGGTACCATTTTTTTAAGAACATTTGTCCATCTATTTAAAACCTCATCATCGTTTGTTGCATTTCTCCATATTGTATATGAGGATTGAGAAAATAAACTAAAACAATTTGATAGTTCAAAAATATTGACATGATATGTACTTTTATAATTATGCAATGATTAAAAAAATTACCTACTGTATGAATAGGTCGATGCAATTGTCTTTCCCATCTTTTATCGATTATATTCCACCACTTTTGACACTGTCTTACACCAACATTTTTCTTAATTGATTCCTTCGCTCGATCCATTGCTTCATATAGATATCTCATCTCTGATTTATCATCATTGTCCACCATTCTTAAAACTTTTACAAGTGGACCAAATACGAGAATAATAGCAGCAACATTGGCCCAAAATTTATAACTGTGGATCAAATTATAGATAAGAATTGCAGTTTTTTTATCTTTAGAACCGAGTTTAGGAATCTTTGCGCTCCACTCCCTCGAAGAAATCATTCTTCTTAGATTCTCTTTATGTGTGTATATGGATTCCAATGCAATAAAGTGAGTAGCAAAGCTGGTTACTGCTGGCTGAATCAGTTCTTTATTATTGGTTTCTTTTCTCATTATGGTAAGCAACCAACCATGATTGTATATGAATCCTGTTATTATTTGACAATTTAAAATTATCGATTTTACCTCAGTTTCTTTTTAAATATCTTCAAGAATCAAATCGATACAATTGTTGCGCATGGTGTCCAATATAGTTTTCTTCCTTTTTCCATCAGTAGTTGGCCAGCATCTTTGTAATTTGCTCCATTGTCAGTTACTATTTGCACAATTCTATCTTCTCTAATAAAATTAACAACATTATCCATTAGACCACAAATATACTCAGCACTTTGAAATTTATCAGTACCATCTACAGATTTAAGAAAGACAGTCCCTTGGGTAGAATACACAAGAAAATTTATGATTTTTCTTCTATTTTGTGTGCTCCAACCGTCGCACATCAACGTACAACCATACTCATCCTAAAAGTTGGACTAAGTGTCGATGTGTTGTTTGATTTCAGTGCACTCTAAATCTAAATATGTTTTTGATAATTCATGTGCCGTGGGTCCTTTAATTCCAGGATTAGCTTCTTGAATGACCTCTACCATAGTTTCATAGTAAGGACTATTAGTAGCATTGTATGGGATATGATTAAAGTAAAAAAATGATATGGCACGACCTATGTGTTTTTGGCATCTTTAATGCCTTTTATTGCAATTCTAATAGAATGTTGAGCTCTACCTCCTCGTTTTTTTACATAGGGATCAATCCTTCCAGCTGCCCGTGTTGATAAATCGTTATCTATTCTGATTGATTTAGAACGGTCATTGCGCTTTAGTCCGCTAGATCGTATACCTATTCCACTAGATCCTACACCCGAGTTCATATTACTTTCTTTACTTTCTTGCAAGGCGCATCGTAGCTCTCTGTCATCTTCACCTCCATCACTGTCAGTATCTTCATTTTGTTGTTCGGACATGCTCATTAGCTCTTCTTACACACGTTGTTTTTCGAGCTTCCCTTGATTTCGCTCACTTCTCTTTTTATTCAGATGTTCTCGTATAAGTTTCTTGACTTCTCTGGGAACAGTCGAACATACTGCCACGTCGCCTGTTTGTCCTACTAAATGTTCTTTCATACGTGTTATACCACCACCAGAAATTATTTTATGACAATAATTACATTTGTTTTTTCTTTTTTCACCAATAATCGCCGTACAATAATTCCAACCGATATCACGATTTGCCATAATCAGCCACCTAAATAAGAAACAAAATAATTTAATGTTAAATAACTTAACGCTAATACAGTTTAATGCAAACTAAACAATATATTATTTGCATTATAGAACTTTCATTCATAGTTGTTCAATTATCAAATTAAAGTAAACAATATTTTTTTAACATAATAATTTTTATCACAATATATTTTCAAAATTACTTTTAGCTTTAGCAATTGTGTGTTATATCCGTATTTTTTTTAATCCAAATGTCTGATTTGTTTGTGAAAAAACAATTTTGGAAGATAAATATACATGAGAAAAACCAATAACCATCTGTTTGCATTATTAGTAGAGAGTAATAATCATATAAATACAAAGATTAAAGTATTAAACACTCAATTCTCACGTTCAACAGGGTAATAATTACACAACGGACCCTTTAACATCTTCCCAGTTCATTTCTGCCCTACCATCAAACAACGCGAATCAAACAGACGAAAGGGGAAAAAAAACCTAGTCGCCGCTTTTTGTTGAAGGAAGATCGAGCTCGAGCAAGGGTCGTTTCTACCGCGAACAGGTGCTGCCAAGCTCGATCTGCCGCGTTCGTTTCCGCCGCGAACAGGCGCTGCCAAGCTTGTCGTTTCTGCCGCGTTCAATCAAGTGCTGCCAAACTCGATGAAGGATCGTCAGAGCCGACGCGAATGAGGACGTAAGTTTTACTACCTATATTCATATATTGTATGAATCGTCTCTGGTTTTATAGAGCATAAATTGATTCTTGTTCACGTGAATTTGTTCGATTGAATTTGTATATGGCAGAAAAAATTATGATTGATTAGAATAAAGTTTTGATTTTGTTGGTTTTAGGTTCTTCTCTGTTTTTTTTTTGAAGACGAAAACCGATCGAAATCGGTTTTCTTGGATTGTTTCGGTCTGGTCCACGCCGGAACAGGGCCGAGATGGTCGGAACTCCGATGTGCCGGCCGGACTTTGATACCTTGATTTAAACCTCTCGATCTAATTCGTATGGCTTAGATTAATCAACACTTTTTAGTAAAATAAAATTAGTATAATAAAGTGACAGATCTTAATTCCTAAATATTTAATCTAACGGGTAACATATAAAAAGTGAACACTTTTGCTAAGCATAGCTCGAATATAAAATCCAAAATTCTGTGACTTTATAATATTAACAAAACTTGAAAATGTGTGCATACTTCCTTATTTGCAACAGCCTGCAGCTGCTTCCAAGCAGTAATTTTTTTTTCTTTTTTCTCAAACTGTACTTTTATATAATCTGGTTTTTCAGTGACGATATCTAGTACAAACAGGTGCGATGCCCATAGCTTTAAGCATTGTAATGCAAATTATTACTGCGTTTGTACATGTTAAGTTTCTTACCAATTACCTCCAGTAAAATCCCTTTCAGCTTCAGAAGACTGAGAGTCACTGGATCTTGGGGGTATAAGTCTTCTAAGATCAGATGGCCCGACCCCTCGTGTCTTGAAGCCTAACAGAGATGAGATCCCTGAATTGATAGGGGAAGTGTTTCCAGCAAAGTGAAACCTGTCAGAAAGTGGAGAGGGCAGTTTTAGTAATCCACCATGCCCCCATGGAATCAGTACCCCTGCGGCTATTCCAAAATTTAGGGCACTGTTTAAATAGCCTAAGGGGATGGTTGCTCGAAGATCGAGTTCCTGTAACAATTTACAAAACCTTCTTACACATAACTTTGTATGTTTCAAGGTAAAAAAAAGGCTAACACATGAACAAAATCTCAAACAATGCTAAATTATTACAAACCATAAAGCACAAGAGGTTGAAATAAAAGGGTATGGAGATGAATTTGGTCGCTTATAAGCCAACAATGAAAGTAATACATTGATGTAATATTGAAGATTGGAGTGACTTGGAACAAACATTTCTATAAACTAAAAACAGAACAGTAGATATGTCTCTTTGGAAAAAAACAATACTAAACTTTGTATGCCAGAGAAGAGGAAGGTGATTGCCTTAAGTATACCCAAAAAAAATAAAAATTAAACATTTTTAAAAGCTATGATTTTGAACCTAATATGACCCCTACTATAGAGGTGACCATCCAACATTTTGAGCTAGCTCCACAACAGACAACGCTGAAATAATAAGTGCAAATTAGAGCTCTTTTGTATCTTGCTTAAATTTAGTGTATACAACATTTACTTATGTTTCAGCTTTTTTTGAGTTTCTTTTGTTCCCTTTCCCACAAGATGCGGTTTGTAAAGAGGAGGCTTGTAGTGCGGTGGTTTATAATAAGGTGGCTTGTAGTGTGGCCGTTTGTAATGGTGAGCATCAGCAACCAAAACCATCATGCACATAGCTAAAAATAATAAAAGGCTCATGAATTTCTGATTAATAGCCATTATGATTATGATTTATGTACTTATTTCTTTTTGATGCATGAAACATGCATCTCTACCTGTTTTTATCAAGGTTTGAAATTCCGGTTTTCGGTTCCGTTCCGCTAATTTGATAATTTTGAATTTTCGGTTCCGTTTCGAAAATTCCGAATATTTCGCTTTAATTCCGGTTCCGCATTTCGTTGTTTTTTTTACTTTTATAAATACATGGATAAATCTAGTATTAAAATAATTCATGGATAAATCTACACTTTTATATTTAGGATAACTTAATTGTAAATGGTTGTATAATTCGTAATTTCACAAGGATGAAACGCTGAAGCCCAAAAAACCCAACCACTGTTTCACTTTTATAACAAAATCCCAAAGCCCAATTGTGCAAAAGCCCAATTAAGAAATAAAATGAACTTAACATGCTGCTAGTGAGAACCTTATTAATTAATAATACTTCCTCTTCTTTGGAGCCATAGATCTTCTTCTACATCTTCTCATAATCACGAAAGTAGATGCGCTGTTTTGAACATGCAAATAAAATGCAAAATAAGGAGAAAAGAACTATCGATCAATTTAATCAAAACATCGATGACTAATTAGTGGAATCATGGAACAGTCTCTGGTTCTTTTTTTGTTTCCATACATTTAATTCTTTGGTTTCTTTTTCTTCCATGGAGCTTAGTACCATTACTTTGAAAAAATGTTGAATTTTGGATTCTACATTTTTTTTCCACTGCTTCACAGCGGAACGACAATTTGAGTGAATTTCAGTTCGGTCACTGTCGGAACCGGACCGGAATGGTCGGGATTCCGACATGCCGGCCGGAAGTTCGAACAATGGTTTATATAGGAACTGAGCTTTATGGTGACATCATGTGATTTCCAAGTTGTCGGTTAAAAAATTCAATTTTTCTTAATACATGAGACTTTGAAAAGGTAAAAACATAGGATAATCAAACATTAAGGAGACTATGGATAGATGACAATATTTTTGCAAATGAATAAATATTCAAGAAAACATGTTAAAAGCATTTTTTTTAATTCAGCGTTGCCACTTGTTATATATTTTGGTTAAAATGAAATGCATCTTACTTGCATACTTTAGTGTATACCATAAGTGAAACTTTAATCTATGATGACAAACAACCTCAACTAAATAGCTAACTTAAAGTCTACAATTTCGATATCTTAGTTTAGATGCATCGCAATATGAATATCTGTTCTAATTAGTACAGAAAGGTAGAAATAATAAATCATAAACTAGACTTCTACTGTGTGAGTTTTTCTCAAAATGAGATTACCAGAATTCATGAATGTATTGGTATATGCTTCACTTTTTAGATACATGATCATAGGCATGCTATAAGAATTAAAATCATTAGGCCACTTCATGTTGTTTTGCTCTTTTATACTATGTACCTTTTCATCCGTTGAATTTAGTCATACTTATTTCATGATTTTGTATCATGGGTATAACTACTATTCAATTCTAGAATTATATCTTCCTACGTGTGAAATGGTCTTTCTCTTCTAAGTAAGAAATATCAAGGGTTTTAGCATACATCTATCGTACCACGGAATATTTCTGATTTTCTAGCAATCCCCATCCCATGACATTAAGATGTTAAGTTTTACTTAACAAGATTTTTTTTCAAGCCATTGACTTTGTCTAAATATTTCATAGTTCACATTTTAGGCAAATTATATATTCAGTATATAGTATATTGGCACATTATGTAACTAAACTAGGATAGTAATCCTCGATGAATTGGACTACTTCATATGTATTTGGTGACCATAAGAATTAGATATATTGGTAGATTCGCCAGCCAAAACAAACATTAAAGTGATGCCTGAGCATGAAAAAGGTTGACCATATCAAGAAGATAAACTATAAAATGTTCATTTATATAATATTTATAATATACACATGCTAGAATGAAGTATTCGGTGCACTTAGGTCAATCTAGATGTAGAAAATCATGAATAGTCCAATGTTTGGTCTCCTATTAAATCGGTGTCTCCTCAAATGTTTGAAAACATTTGCAGTGCTTAGCTATGTACTCAGAGAGGCACAAGCAGTGGCGTAGCCAGGACATAATATTGAAGTGGGCACAAAGTGATGTGATTCAGGGACAACAACCATTTAGGCTTTTTTTTTATGTCACTAATATTTAACAAAATTTGCACAAGAAACTTATATGATTGAAATAAGACAAATAGTAACTTTAACATAATAGACTTCAGATTCATTACAAAAGCGATCAATAATTGATCTTCCAAAAGAAAATTAATCATAACATACATATCTTAAATTTGTTCCCTACGAGCTCATATTTTGAAAACGATCGATAATTGCATCATTGTCAATGATATCAAAGACATCTCTTTCAATATAAGTGATACAACTATCATTTAGCCATTCATCCCCCATTCGATTTCGAAGATCCGTTTTCACTATATTCATAGCTGAAAAAGTCCTTTCAACTGTAGCGGTTGAAACTGGTAGAATTAAAGATAATATGATGAGTTTATAAACTAAATTATAGACAATATGCTTTCCTGTCAAGACCATCTTCTTGGCTAAATCACTAATGTTTTTCACTTCTTTGAATTCAGTATTAGATGTCATATCCATCACATAAATCTCTAATTGATTGCAAAGATCCATACGTTCCGCTTCGAAAAAATCATTTGGATAAAGTTCAGATAGACGAACTAGTTTCATGACATCAAAAGAAGCAAGTAAATCATTTTCCAACAGCTTGATCAATTTCAAATATCACAGCAAAACTTCGTCTTCTGAAATCCTATTGAATGGGAGGTTTCACTTTAAACCCTTCACCGGTAGGTACACAAACATCACTAACAAAAGAATTTTGATGTAAGGATTCTTAATACAAGTCAGGAAAGCCACTTTTCAAAGTAACGTTCAAGATCAGAATAGAGTAGAAGTGTAGAACCATCATTGCCCACTACTCTGATTAAACCAATGATAAACACTTGTTGTTGCTCCAAAATAAAATTTCAGAACTTAGAGCCAAGGCTAGGCATAGAAGCGTATGATACAAAACCGCTAAATCAATTATAAAATCAAATCCTTTCAGTAAGAAATGTGTCTAAATTAATCAAATTAAACTATCTAGCTTAATCCCTAAAATATGCACATCACAAAAAATCAAAGAAAAACCAAAATAAGATTACCCATTTTGCAGAATTTCTGATCTAGGGTTTTGCTTTCACAAAATATATCTCGGCTGAAATTGATGTTCTTACTTCTTAGCTGATGGAGAAGAAGAAACGTGGTCCGTGCTTGATGAAGCTTGGAGGAGCAGGCAAGCGGCGTCTCTTTTCTTCGTTCGTTCTTTTGTTTTTTTCCCCTTTCTTCGTGGCTGCTTCTATTTGCTGCAGGTGAGCAATTGTTGCCGCATCTCTCTGATTTTTTTTTTTTAAATACTGGGGTAGGCACGTGCCTACCCCATATACACGTGGGCTCCGCCCCTGGGCACAAGTGGATATATAGGCATACTTGTGTCATCATTATCAAATTAGTTGCAGGATTTAAGGCTTTAGAAGTGAGAAAAAAAACACTATATCTAAATCCTATGGAACTGCTAAAAAAAATCTAAAACAGAACTAGTTCTACTTATTACCCCTTCTTCCAAAAGTAAATAGCACTAACCGTAAGTCTAAACATTAATCATACATACTATAAGTTACTTTATTGGTCAGCATGGGCAATTTGTATTGACACTCACTCAGACATGACATTATGTGCAGATTTTGTATGCTGTGTGTACCACTTCAATGCAATGTATAGTCATTACAGGTTGACAAATTAATTTTCAAACAAATTGTTAAATTTGGATGATTCAAATATTTGTTAAAGAGGAAAGAAATTGATTAATTGATTCACTCAAATCAATTAATTTGGCTAGTATATGGAAGGATATTTTGAAGGAAACTAATTAATTAGTCAACCAATTAATTTGTCAAAGAATTTGTTATATGAAGAAAGAAAAGATTGCTGATGGAGATTGATTCAAAAAAGGAAAATTATGGAAACCAAGATTACCATTATCCATTTACATAGAAATCAAATCATGGATTCAAAAAGGTTTCAAACATAATCTGTAAATTAATTTTCTTAATCTCTAAGTAACTCCTTCATTAAGTCTATTTAAATGAAGGAAGTTCATCTTCATATGTGTGCAAGTAAGTGTATGAGAGCATCTACCATTATTCTTCCCTCTCTTTTGTAATCTTTTCTTTAGTGAAATAAAAGAAGTTGTTGGGTCTCCGTGGACGTAGGATATTCATATCTGAACCACGTTAAATCTTCTGTGTCTCTTATTTCTGCTATTGTTTCTATGAGACTGCATAATTGAATTTTTTTCTTCTTTTAAGTTCCATTGATATCTAAATAGACAATACTAGACCCTGATCAAATAATTCGCTTCCACTCAAATTAAAACAATATTCACTGCAGTTTGGTATCAGAGCTAGTGTTATTGTTCCTGTTTGGATATTAATGGCTACTTCTAGTAAGTCTGTTGGTAGATCTGGTATCAATTATGGAGTAACACGACGGAAAGGGAGATTTTGGTACTTGGAAGATGAAGATGGAGGCTATGTTAAAGAAGGAGAAGACTTATAGGATTGTTTCTACGCCTGAGAAATTGAAAGGTATTGATGCAGCTGATTTGGAAGAGATGGAAGATGAAGCTCTCACAACAATTCAGTTGGGTCTTTCAGATGAAGTTCTTAGAGAATTCTCTCAGAAGAAGACGGCGAAGGAACTATGGGATGCATTATCAGATGCATATCAAGACAAGTCTCTCACTAATCGGATTATTCTTCAACAACAACTCTATTCATTCAAGATGAAGCCTGGAGCAGATCTCATGGAGCATGTAGATGCTTTGACGACTTTGATTATGAACCTGAAGGCAGCAGAAGTTGATATTACCGATGAGGCTCAAGCTGTGATCCTCTTATGTTCCTTGCCTAAGGAGTATACTGCTTTTGTTAATTCCATGATTTATGGCCGCAGTAAAATTAGTCTGTCTAATGTAAAGGTTGGTCTTCATAATGAAGTATTAAGAGGTAGTTTGGCGAGCACTAGATTGGATAGTGATACCGAAGGCTTATCTGTTCAGAGAGGTCGAGGCCAAAGCATGTCGAAGAAAGGTGGAGGACGGAATTCTTCACGGTCTCAGTCTAGGGGCCCTAAGAATTTGACTTGTCATTATTGTAAGAAACCAGGGCACTTTATAGCACAATGTCCCAAGCTTATGGTATAAGAAAAGATCCAAAGCAAGCTTCAGCTTCTACAACAGAGAAATCAGATACAGAAAGTGACACCGATGTATTTACAGCTTCTGGCTCTTTTGGGAAGAGCAACTTATGGCTGATTGATTCTGGCGCATCCTATCATATGACACCTGATAGGAACTGCTTTTCCACTTACCGTGAAATTGATGGAGGAGAAGTTCTGATGGGTAATGATGCTTCTTGCCGTATGGTTGGTGTTGGTAGCGTGATGATTAGGATGTTTGATGGTGTTATACATACGATCACTGATGTTAGACATGTACCTGATTTGAGGAGGAGCTTGATTTCTGTTGGGGCATTGAGTAGACTTTACTTGAAGATTGTAGTGGAAGGAGAGAAAATGAAGATATCGAAGGGTTCCATGATTGTTATGAGAGGTGTGAGGGCAGGAAATCTTTATCTATTAAAGGGCACTTCTGTAATTGGTGAATCAGCTTCTGTTACATCTGTTGATTCGGATTCTTCCAGATTATGGCACTTACGGATGGGTCACATCGATGAGCGCAGCATGGATGAGTTGAGAAAACGAGGATTGATTGATGGAGTTCATCATTCAAAACTTGGTTTTTGTGAAGAGTGTGTTCTTGGAAAGCAGACGAAGATTTCTTTTGGTATAGGAGAGCATAAAGCAAAAGCTGTCTTGGAGTATGTTCATACAGATGTCTGGGGTCCCTCCCCTTGTCAGCCTTTAGGTGGAGCCAGGTATTTCGTTTCATTTATAGATGATTTCTCTCGTAAAGTATGGGTATACTTTCTTCAGTCAAAGAGTGAAACCTTTGCCAAGTTTCGAAAGTGGAAATCTATGGTTGAGAAGCAGTCAGGGAAGAAATTGAAAGTTCTCCGTTCAGATAATGGCGGTGAATTTCTATCATAGGAATTCATCGATTATTGTGAGTCTGAAGGCATTAAGAGACATTACACTACACCAGGAGACCCCCAGTCTAATGGAGTTGCAGAAAGGATGAATCGGACATTATTGGAGAGAACAAGATGCCTCAGACTGACTGCTAAATTGAAGAAGGGATTTTAGGCGGAAGCTTTATCTATGGCGGCTTTCCTCATCAACCGCACACCTTCTACTTCCATAGATATGAAAATTCCTGAAGAAGTATGGAACGGAGAGCCTGTTAGCTATACATTTCTCAAAGTGTTTGGTTGCCTAGCTTATGTGCATGCGAGTAAAGGGAAGCTGGAACCTAGAGCTCGCAAGTGTATCTTTCTAGGTTATAGGAGAGGAGTGAAGAGATATAGGTTGTGGTGTCCTATTAGCAAGAAGATCGTTATGAGCAGGCATGTGACTTTTGATGAGAAGGCTATGTTGAAGGTGGAGCCTTCCTCATCGGATGACAATGAGAGGACATGTGAAGAATACCAAACACAAAGCAAGTCATCTATTGATTCTTTCCATAGACGTTCAGATGGTGTTTTCGATGACACTGTGGTTGATGAGGATAATATCGATGTTGGTATAGAGAATCAAACTCAAGTTTGAGCTCATTCAGAACCTAGGTCTGTCAGACAAAGAAGAAAGCCTACGTGGCTTGATGAGTTTGTTGGATTGAGCATCGAAGACAGTAACTTCGATGATATGGCAACATATGCTTTGAATGTTATCCATGATGAGCCCTGTGATTATAGAGAAGCTATTGCATCAGTTAACAGTTCCAGTTGGTTAGTTGCTATGGAGGAGGAGATTGAATCATTGCAGAGAAATCATACTTGGGATTTGGTGCCTCTTCCCACCGACAAGAGAGCTATTGGATGCAAGTGGATCTATAGAGTGAAAGACGGTGAAAATGGTAATCTCAGATACAAGGCAAGGTTAGTCGCAAAGGGGTATGTTCAGAAGAAGGGGGTAGAGTATCATGATATCTTTGCTCCAGTGGTTAGGCATACTTCTATTCGTATTCTTTTGGCATTGGTTGCTCATTATGATATGGAATTAGAGCAACTAGATGTCAAAATTGCATTCTTGCACGGTGATCTGGATGAGGAGATTTATTTAAAGCAGCCGGAAGGGTTTATTGATAGTAGCAGACCAGACTATGTTTGCAAAATCAACAAATCTCTATATGGACTGAAGCAGTCTCCTAGACTATGGTATAAGAGGTTTGATAAGTTTATGCTTTCACGGGGATACTCCAGAAGTTTCAAAGACCAGTGTGTTTATCTCAGAAGATGTGATGGTGATATGATTTATTTGTTGTTATATGTTGATGATATGCTGATTGCATCTCGGAGTATGGTAAGAATTAAGGAGTTGAAAGCGGAGCTCAGTAGAGAGTTTGACATGAAGGATTTGGGAAAGGCACAAAGAATATTGGGTATGGAAATAAGCAGGGATAGGAAGCGGAGAGAGTTAAGGCTCACTCAAGCGTAGTATATCGAGAAGGTCCTCGCTCGATTTGGAATGGAGAAAGCCAAACCGGTTGGCACTCCATTAGGCTCTCATTTTAAGTTGTCAAAAGACTTATCTCCCTCATCAGAAGAAGACAAGAGGTATATGGCTAATATACCTTATTCTAGTGCTGTTGGTAGTCTTATGTATGCGATGGTGTGCACAAGACCAGATTTGGCCCATGCAGTGGGTGTTGTGAGTCGATATGTGTCTAACCCAGGCAAAGATTATTGGCAAGCTGTGAAGTGGATTCTTAGATATCTTCGAGGCACTTCTTCGGTGGGCTTGTTATATGGTGGAGTGGATGGTGACATCTTTCTTAGAGGATACTGTGATTCTAATTATGCTAGGGATAGAGATGCTAGGAAGTCAGTGTCGGGCTATGTTTTTACACTTGGCATAGGCTCGATTTCATGGAGATCAAAGCTGCAATCTATCGTAGCTTTATCGATTACCGAAGCAGAGTTGATATCGATTGTGGAAGCAACAAAGGAAAGATTATACTTACTTCAGTTGTTGGATGATCTTTCAATGGTGCAGCGGATAGTAGAGATATTTTTAGACAGTCAGAGTGCGATTCATCTTGTAGAGAATCAAGCTTATAGTTCACGGACGAAGCACATTGATGTTAGAGGTTTCTTTCTTATGCTTGAGGAAGAATGAAGCAAAATCAAATTGTTGAAAGTGAGTACTTCGGATTATCCTTCAGATATGATGAGAAAGTCACTTCCAAAGGACAAGTTTGAGCATTGCTCAAACTTGATCAGTTTGATTCCTGTTACTTGAGCGCCATGGGGCGCTAGACCCAACAACTTCTATGTTGATTGCTTGATGATAAGGTGATGAAGAGAGATTGTTATATTTGAATCAAGGTGGAGTGTTAAATTTGGATGATTCAAATATTTATTAAAGTGGAAAGAAATTGATTAATTGATTCACTCAAATCAATTAATTTGGCTAGTATATGGAAGGATATTTTGAAGGAAACTAATTAATTAGTCAACCAATTAATTTGTCAAAGAATTTGTTATATGAAGAAAGAAAAGATTGCTGATGGAGATTGATTCAAACAAGGAAAATTATGGAAACCAAGATTACCATTATCCATTTACATACAAATCAAATCATGGATATTCGAAAAGGTTTCAAACATAATCTTTAAATTAATTTTCTTAATCTCTAAGTAACTCCTTCATTAAGTCTATTTAAATGAAGGAAGTTCATCTTCATATGTGTGCAAGTAAGTGTATGAGAGCATCCACCATTATTCTTCCCTCTCTTTTGTAATCTTTTCTTTAGTGAAATAAAAGAAGTTGTTGGGTCTCCATGGACGTAGGATATTCATATCTGAACCACGTTAAATCTTCTGTGTCTCTTATTTCTGCTATTGTTTCTGTGAGACTGCATAATTGATTTTTTCTTTTAAGTTTCATTGGTATCTAAATAGACAATACTAGACCCTGATCAAATAATTCGCTTCCGCTCAAATTAAAACAAATTTCACTACACGTATATGTGATGAGCTCAGGCATATCACCATTAGATAAGAAGAAAACTTTTATAAACCAATACTAATACCAATTAAGTAACAGTTATTATTTACATTGTTTGTTTTATAACCATGCAAAACTAAAACTAAGTGACCAAAAATGTCCACATTGTGCATACCTGAGAAATTTGACCATATATAAGCATGAAAATTTTGGGATCCATGCGTAGAACCAATAATGGTGATGCTTAGATCTTAAGCAAAAAAGGAGAAAATATTGAAATAATTATAAAATTATGGGCGGCTAATAGACTTACAGTTTTACAGCCGAATAAATGAACCTGTGATTGCTCGCTCTTCCCTTTATGCTTACTTAGTAGTCTAGAAAAGCTGCAATGTTTCTACTATTATTGAAAAGTATGTAGTAGTATTACAACTTCTAGGCATAGTAAAGAAAATTATAATGCTAAAACTAATTACATGAAAGTCACACATTACAGCCTCGGTGACTAATGTTTAGCTTACTGTTTAAGTCTAACTCAGTAACACAATATGTATGTTAGCTAATAAAAATAACAAAAGCCAACTCATTTAACAAAGCGTTTTTATCATAATAAAAACACCAACCATAAAGAACTTACGCGCTCTGTTGGTCATCATTTCTCTTTTTTACTTTACCACTATCCTTGTACTTTTATTATTTATGAGAAAATAGTAAACAAATACAGATAGTGTAATGATGCCTCCAATTTGTCATGAACAGCTAAAACTTATCTATGATGTTTGGTCAGAAATCTTAACAAAGCAAAAAAGGCTCAATTACAAATAACCCTAGAGCTTTATGGACCTGCAGGCTACAGTTTCCATAAAGCAAACAAAATTGTAATCGTTTTTTTCAACAGTTTAAATTTATAAAGCATCTATATTATTTAATACATGGCCTAACAAAACTATATTTTAAATAATATTTAAAGTATTGATATTATGTTCTTGAAAATATTATCGTGTGCAGCAAACTAGTTATCATTAATGAAAATTAGCAATGAGAATGAAATAGATGGTAAGTACAAACTCAGACTGGCAATCAAACAGAACTTTTTAAATTTAACTATTTAACTAAATCAATAGTTTATACGTATAAAATAAAGTTTTTAATTTTTGTGACCGTGTGTGAGTTAAAAATAAAGAAACAATAAACTAAAAAATATTAGCAAAATCGGTAAATTTACCTAACTACGATATGCCCAAAATATGCAGGATCCAGCAACAAATTGCCCTATCTTCTCCTGTAAAAGACAATGCATCAGATTATAATATACGTAAACTGAAACCCTAGACAGCTGATGTTTCCTAAAAATAGAATTCACCTCATTAATTTTCAAGTTTCAACAACATGGATGAATTCAATATAGATAACGGCGGAGTTGTGGAAGGACTTATTTTTTAATTAAATGAAGCATACAGATGTGTGAGAGAGAGGGAGAGAAGTCGACGCAGAGAGATATAGGCGCGCGGCAGTTTTATTTTTCCCCGTTTTTCACATGATAGAAGCAGCGTTTTAAGGCTGATTTTTGTATTTTTAAATAATCCATTCAGAAAATCACAGCATTTTCAATAAAACGCTGCCTAATAGTGCTGCGAAAAGTATATTTTCTTGTAGTGATCAAATACCACACAACCAAATGAATATCCTGATCAACCAATTCATCCAAGCAAACTATTCAACAATCACAATCAATCAAACCCAAATAACCATTTCAAGTAAGCATTTCAATCAATATAGGGATCATATATATTTAGTGGATAGTGAAATTTAGATATAGATCGTGAGTTGAAAATCACTTCAATGATACACAAATTAGCCAAAACAATGACAACACCCCTTGCCATAGCCGCTGCACTAGCCCAAGTGTGCCAACATCACCATATCACTGCGCAGAGCCAACCCTTTCATCTCTACGTCAATCACAGTAATCATTGAAAGTCAAGCTCCAAATGCACACAACTGTTTGTAACTCAAAGATTCTAGTATAGAATGCAAGAGTGTGTAGTTGTAAAAGCTTATTTATTGGATAACCAGACTGTGGCTTATATAGCCATTACAAACAGGAATGATTCAAAGATGCATCCACGATTTACAAGACTATATCGTGACTAGGATAAAGGAAGAACAATTCAAAACTGACAGCTACTCCCTACAAACCAGGGTTATTCAACACACACACACACACACACACACAACAAACTTAATCCATGAGTTGCTAGGACTTGGTCAGCAAGTAACCAGAATTCTAACAGCAACCACCAACCTTGCTCCCTCTTCTAATCCCCGCTACCTACATCATCGACGTCGCACCTCACCAGCTTTACCTTTGCACCATCTCGAATCGGCCTCCAAGGGTGAATCGTCACCAGCACCTCATCGCCTTACCTAACGTCATGATTTCCATAGTCGTGGTCATCTCCCCCTAGCGCCGTCGTCGAAGCTAAGAACGAGCGCTTCTGGCGCAATCCTATTTCTTTTTTTCTTTTCTTTTCACGATGATAATTACAATTTAGAGCAAAAATGAACAAACGGACTGGGCATAGTCGGGTTCAAATATGAAAATGGGGAGGCTTCAAGAACCAAGAAGAGAAAGAAAGAGAGTGGGCTTAGTTTTAGTTTGGGCCTTACTTTAAACCAATTTATTTTTCTTTCTTTTCTTTTTAAATAATCCTTTTTACTTATTATAAATAAATTCCAATCATATTTAATTTGATTATACTTAAAAATATTTTATATTCAATTAAAACAAATTTATCAACTTCAATAAATTATTTAAAAAGGGTTAATAAATTTAATTCAATTTATTAAAACAAAATCTTTTATTAAATAAACTTTGAACACTTTATTTTCAGAATAATAATTATCAAAAATCAAATTCGAATATTTTTGTTTTTGTTAGTTTTATTTAATTTTACGGCTTAGAAAGCAGGGTTGTTGTAGATAAGATTTTGGTGGGACTAGTGTAGGGTCATGCCCTATGCTTCAACCGTTAGCTCCTGCTTGGTAAAGGTCCATGATTCCAGTGCATAGTGTTTTGTCATTAGCGAGACTAAAAGATGTGTACACACGGAAAGGAACTTGTAGCTCTATATGCTTACTATATTGTTTAACTGGATTTCCTTCTAACTGTATTTGGATATTTTAGGATATTTGGTTATGTTTTGGCCGGAGTAATCCTGATAGGTTATTAGTTGGCCTGTAAAAACTAATAGGTTCATAGTGACCCTTTAAATACGGAAGGTCAATTTCATGGGTCGGGTAGACTTTGGGAGTTCATAACCCTTTAAAGACAGACTAGTCATATTTACCCATATTAGATATATATGATCATATCATGTTTGTTTTAACCGTTATGGTTGAAGTGCATGATGTGAACTAATCTGTGGTTGATATTATTTCACCCTTTGTTGTTCAATTTTATTTTTACATACTATAGCTTGGATTGAATGATGGGGAAGTGCATGTGTTACTATAGTATGTATTGTTGTGAATGAATTGTTTTGTGTTGTGACAGACGATGTAATAAGGTCTGTAACAATCCGCCTTTCTTACACCCAAAGACAAGCTTTTAGGGTAAAAAATGGAAAGACAAGAAGAAAGAAACATATAATCTCACAACGTAGGGTAATCACATATAATAGAATATTAGATATACATTTAGTCACTTCCAAAATGATACATTAGAGTCACAACAGGTACTAACTTTAGCCAGGGACAGTTATAACTGCTCGTTCCCACAACGCTGATACAAAATAGAAATAAAATAAATAACTAGATAACGTCAAAGCCATCTGCTCCATGCTCTTCCAAAATGCCTCTGTAAGAAACCAGGACTACTTGGCTACTCATACAAAATATGAGTACCCAAGAGTTTTTGGGAAAGAAAGAAAACTCCGAGTCATACATGGGTTCGATGTGTGTAAACTCCAAACAACTGAATTGCTATGCTTATAAACCCTTTAAAAATAAAGGTATCTCATAAGACCATGCTGCACATAAACATAGACGGGTTTTTACCTTATGACAACCAAAACATTTCTATAGAAATTCCAGTGATATTATAATAATGTCTAGGGTTTAAAGTAAATATTGAATCATAACTAAAATGGTTATATTAATTACATTCCAGCATATTGGGTATACAACTAAGTCTGTAAAGGCACTTATTGGAAAATGGATTACATACAATGACAACGCTACTAGGGTACCGACTGCCACAGTACACCTCTAGATAAAAGGTATCGAGGGCTCACATGGACCACAAGCAAATCAGGACCGGCCTACCCTTTACTGGATAGTACTGAATATATCACCATCCCGATTATGATCAACAATTGTACCCGGGTCACTAGCATACATAATGTAAAAATAACAATCTAGATCGGGTGATGACTATACCCTAATAGGTGCAACCTACATAGTCTTGAACCATATCCCCTGTTTTAGTCATTCCTCGTTTGTAAGGCATAAGGCTACTCTTTACCTTTTCTTTTAATAATCCCACTTGGAATGCTAAGGCTTCCCTTCAAGCGAGAATGCAATGCTAGCATTCGTCCATACAAGTTGTTCAGGATATGAACAAACCGAAGGCACTACTTTACTACATCCAGTTTTGCAATCACCCTCGGGATTAGTAGAAAGTAGCCCATGCACTTCAAAGGCCTTCGTCTTCGATTCCGTCATCTTCCAGATGTTCTCTAATTTGAACGTTTACATTGGTTCGAAGTGGATTTTGAATAACTCATGCTATCTGATCTCGAGCTCTTCAAACCAACATTCGATAATTTTAAAAGGGTCAAGTAATCGATGGTCGACAAATCCACTATCTGGGGTGTGTATAGATTTGCATATGAAAAATAAGGCATCTTATTCTTATCCCTACTTTTCCATTTCAAACGGTACTATCCCTTGATTAACAATGAAGTCGGGCAAGTTAGAAACTAACATTGACTCGACGTACATTCTCACTTCTCGGGATAGAGAGAGTTTCCATACCTCGGAATTTGATGTTAAGTATACGATGAAATATCTTCCATATACTTAATTTATCATGACACATTTATCAAAATTAACTCTCTTATATCTATCACATTTCCGACATTTCGGCTTCTCTATCCTTCGCCTAGAAAATCAAGTTCTAGATCTCATAGGGAGAGGAAAGCCTATTCATCAGCTTTTAGTGATAAATACAAGTCGACTTGCTTTCAATAAATTGTGTCAACGTTTTAACATAACTTATTCAGATTTTTTTGGCTACTTAATGACACAGACAAAGAAATTCCATGTATTTAAAACCCATCTTTTGTAAAAGAATGTTACTGTTAAACAAACCAATCCTTGGAAATAAAGTGATTAAAAATTAAAAACCTTTATTTAATTAATTAAAAATAAGTTTAAACCTTTTATTAAATAATAACTAAATCTTAATTAAACCTTTTCTTAATTAATTAATTATAATTATCCTTCACTCGATTAATTAATTATAATTACCTTAATTAATCATTTAGTTCTAATTACCTTTACTTAATTAATTAATTAAATAATCATTAACTCCTTACTTAATTAATTAATTAAATAATATTTAAACCCTTACTTAATAAATTAATTAAATAATAATTAAGCCTTTTTGATACTTAAAATATAGTTTTAAAGGCACTTTAAAAATATCTAAAGTGAAAACCCATTTTAGTCTATGCAAAAATTATAGTTTTGCGAACTGCATCCATAACGACTATCGCTATGGATACCATAACCTTAAAACTTGTTTTATATATCAAATGGCCTTTAAACCTTTACCCTGATATTTACATTACTTTATAAATTTCGTATAAAGTTCTGGAAACAAAAGTATATTTTTGAATTTTTTTTAAAACATTTCTAGAAAATAAATAAGTAACATAAGTTTAACACACGGGACCTCGACATCACAACATAAACAAATTCAAGTGCTAAATTTCCTTTTAACATACAATGTCCATAACATAAGCTCATACATTTAAACAAGTATCATAATACCTATACAGCAAATAAAGATCATCGCTTACAAACCATTACTTAACTTTTTAACTATACTTTCAAGTCCACACAAACACCACATATGAACACATATATGTAAAACACAAGCAACATCATTTTCCAACAAACAACTAGCAACAATTATTATTATGAATAATAAAGTTTTAAACTTTTTCTTAAAAAGTTGAGCTTTACTCACTAAAACAAGAACAATTTCAACCAAACTTGCAACCAAACTCATGGACGAAGCTTCCTTCTACAAAAACTTGTTTTCAAGACGAAGAGGAGGCGGATTAGGTTTGGCCTTGGGCTGTTTAGGCTTGCCTTAGGCTATTGTGGGGTCACATGACTTGTTTTTGGAAGATAAGAGGAGTAGAGAGCAGGGTTTTAAGTGGTTTTTAAGGGATTTAAAAGGAAAAGGAATGATTTTTTTAACTTAGTGTTAACGCTTAAAATTGAACGCTAACACCCGGTGTGTGTAATAAAGTTGTGAAAGCACCACCCGTGATACGGGAATAAGAAATAAGCAGTAAAAGAGCAGAAAACAGTAAAAGATAGCGATTTATAGTGGTTCGGCTTAAGATCGAGCCTATGTCCACTTTGAATTCCTTTATTGCTGATTTTCGGTTACAAGTTGATACAATATACTTCAAAATACAATATACTTCGATTCCAAAACACTCTAGACTAATAGCTCAAACTCCGATGTAGAAGATCTCCTCGAATTCATGTTGAATGCGGTAGATTTCTTTCAAAGCTTGTTGTAGTGTCGTGAATGTTTGGAGTTCTTCAAGTATTAGATGAGTTGAGAATTCTGCAGAGTAACGGCGCTTCAGAGAATGATCCAAAAGTCCCATTGTCGTTAGAGTTATGGCCGTATTTATAGGGGTGGTTCTGGGTAGAATTCAGTCTCCAAGTGCTAGATCGTCTACGACTTAAAGTATGTCGTAGGTCGTGGGTCGGCGATGACATAGGGGATCCGACTTATCTCAGTTGCACTTGATTCTTTCTGAACGAGTTATTTAGGTCGCGTACGACTTAGTATAAGTCGTAGGTCGGCAGCGACCTAGGAGATGTGGAATGTAACATAACTTCACTTTGCTTTAGCTCGTTAAGTCGTTCATCCACTTAGGTCGTTAGCTCCTTAGGTTGGTAGGTCGTAACCTGTTAAGTCGTTAGGTCGGCAATTGTTAGGTCGGCAGCTTCTTTAAGTCGGTATGCCTTTTAAGTCGGTAGGTCGTAACCTGTTAAGTCGTTAGACTTCTTAAGTTGGTCCACTTCTTAAGTCGGTAACTGCCTTAAGTCGTTATGCTCCTTAAGTCGCGTACATCTCTTAGGTCGTTAACGAAGAGGGGTTAACATTTGCCCCTCGAAGTACACGCCTAGGTCATAGGTCGTAGGTCGTGTGCTTCGATCTCCTTAACTCGTGCTCTGATGAGTTGTTAGGTCGTAAGCGACCTATTGAGGGAACTAGATCGTACGCGCCAATTCGCATTTTGCTGCCCCGGGGTATAAATAGCTTAGTCATTCCTCCTTCTCCTCATCTGCTCTTCTGTTTGAATCTGCCATTAACGAATTCTCAAGCTTCCCAAAGACGATTTAAACCAGCCGGTTGCCGATCATTCTCATTTTCTTATCACGTAAGTGGATTCGCTCGTTATCCATTCCTCAATTATCATTGATTCACGAACTCCATATCCCCATTTCTGTCCTACCTCCTTACGCCATGTTTCATCACGGACCTCGTTACATCGATTGTTGACGGACTTGAGATGGTTCGATGTAGCTTTAGACGATTTGAGAGAAGGCGATGGGTTTCAGTGCTTCAGGTTAACTGATTCATGGTTTGTGATGAAATGGCAGTGCATTGGATTTGTGGTGATTTCGGGGTGATTCAATGGCATGGGAAGATGAGGGCTTTTGCTGATGGAGAGGCTAACGGGTTAACGAGTTAGGAGTTAGGAGTTAGGCGAACCTATGCATGGGGGAAAAAACGAACGACCTAAGGCCTTGACAATTTGAACAAGAACCACGAGACTTAACTCACGTCATAGGTGTTTAGTCGTGAACGACCTAAAGTAGGTCGTAGGTCGGAAGCGACTTAAGACTTGGCCGGTTGTACCATTCTGACTTGAGACCCTTTCTCCTTACTATGCCTCACAACTTAAAGAACCGACGACTTAGAGAACCAACGATTTAACTTAACTTGTAGCATATTCTTTAAGTCGTGGATGACTTAACTTGCACATTGTAACCTGAGGCATTTCCGACCTAAGCTAGGTCGTGAACGACCTAGGACTTTAAACAATTTTAACGACCTAATTTCAGCACCATAGGCTTTAGGCCGCAGCCGAGCTAGAACTTGACATATTTGCACTGCCTTGGACTCTTTTTTACTTGAATTGCCTGAACTTTAAACTGTTTGAACTTCTTTGCAGATTATTCCTAATGCTAATAACCTGTTAAACACAACATTCGCAGAAAACTGGGACGAATATACTACCATTAACTGCCCACATCGAATGACAGATTAGTCGATAAAGAAAAAATCAACTTAAACGGACTGTATGAACGTAGTGCTGTAAACTAACCAATTCAAGTGAAGCATTAAAGCAAAACTGTAATAGTCTACTGAAACTGATTTGTTTGCATTAACACTGCACTTAAGTCCTGAAATTTTATAATTGACTGATTGTCAACTAGTGTAATT
Organism: Allium fistulosum; assembly: GCA_030737815.1. Taxonomy (NCBI): domain Eukaryota; kingdom Viridiplantae; phylum Streptophyta; class Magnoliopsida; order Asparagales; family Amaryllidaceae; genus Allium; species Allium fistulosum. The sequence goes on from CM060907.1 coordinate 328,698,601, forward strand.
CCAGTTATGTTTGCTTTCTATTTTTATTAGCTTTGCACAACACTTCACACTTTTAGGAAACGTGCACCTTCACATTTGAACATCCAGTTGATTGTGTAGAATGTCTTCTCAACAAGAAGAAGCAACAGTTCAAGTTGGAGAAACTATTCCTATCCCTGTTCCATTAGCTGATCATCCAGAACGAATCTCAACCACATTAACATATAAAGTTTTCCGCCAACTATGTACTCAGTTCAGCATTGCTGAAACGGATGCCATACTGCCTGAGAGGAGCGACACTGCTGTCATACCACCTCATGGTTTCGTTGCTGTTAATCGCCACATGTGCATGAACGGAGCCATTCCTCCATTTAACGATTTCCTTCAGCAGCTTATTCTACGATTATCTATTTCTCCCTTTCAGCTACATCCCAATGGCTACGCCATCCTGATGGGACTATGCGTGCTGTTTAGGAGGACGCTGGATCGTCTCCTAAGTTTTGACGAAGTTTGTTATCTGTGCTCTTTTGCCAAAAATAAAGATCATCCTTCTATCACATTCGTGAGAAATGCTAGAAACCGCAAGCTGATCATTGGTCTTCCTGACAGTGTTCACGGGTTTTTAAGCCAGTTTTTCTACGTTCGTTGTCCTCCGGGATTTTATGCCATCTGGAGAGTAGGAAGTATGATCATTTATCTTTTTCCTTTCCTTATGTTTTCTGAACTCTTCGAAGCCCAAATTGACAAGTGTTAACTTTGCTCTTTACTTTTTCAGCGCTCCCTCCTCCTTCCAGGGATTCTGGTCACAAATCCACTTTTGAGAGGCTTATGGTCGTGCCAGTCGAGGAGAGGAGTATTCAATTTCTATTGAAAGACGAGTTTTTTCATCAATTTGGACTCTTACATCCTTCCCGTTCTACCCAACCTCATGAAGTTCCTGATTCTCCAGTAAAGACATCAGATGCCCCAGCTCCTGCTGTAGAACTTACACTGAAAGAACCCACCACTGAGACTTCACTGGTGAAGTGTTCTACTTCTACTGACGTTGTGGGGTCGTCCAGCAAGCTAACACTTTCTCCAGTTATTGAAGAGGAAGAAAATCCTCAAATTTCTTAAAAGACGGCCGATGTAGAAGTTGAAAAAGAGAGTTCTGCTGGGTATCACGGCGATGACACTTTTGATAATTTGAGCGATATAATGATAACTTTTGTAAGAACTCGATTCTTCGACTTCCGAATATCGACATCAATATGTCCACTGTATCGACTACCGAGCCATCGAATGCCGGAAAACCGAATTCTTAGGGTTTAAAAGAAGAGGTAGAAGAAAAGATAGAAGAAAAAGAAAGAAGAACAACAGAACAACATCAGAAAACAGAAAACAATATCAGAATCTCACATTCGCAGCGGAACAAAAAAATATAATAGATAATCACTAGTCTTTTAAACAAAGAACTATATCAGTTTTATACATACATCAACAGAGTCAATATACAACTCAATACAACAATGGATAGTTATATAACTTGTCCTCATACAGAATACACAGCGGAATCAACAATATCAGATACAAATACTACGTCTCGCCATCCAGCTTGCTTCCAAAGCTCCAGAATATCCAGAATATCCTGATAACATAACTCTAGGCTGCCCGTGTGGAAAATTTGTGGGCACCCAGAGTTTAGAAGGGAAACAATAAACTCCGAGTCAGTCATGGTGACTGGTGTGAGATCGTAAAACAGTTTATCTTTAAACAAACGACGGGAAGATTTTAAAGTCAATTTCGCAATGCTTTTGGAAAATGAAACTACCATAAGACCTCCCGCCACACACACAATGTAAACGCAGAATTGGAGGAGATTTCTTCTTATGATAGTCAAAGATGCTTACTACGCAAAATCAAATCATTTTTGATATTATTATTAGTGCATAGTGTAGAAAAATTTCGAAAGTATAATATTAATCTTAGCCAACATATGACCAGTATCGTATGCCTACTATAGCTACCATCTAAACAGTGGTGACCACCGTACGTAAATGGCAGGTTCTACAACTAATACCGTACAAAGTTTGTATTGGAGTTTGGATTTCCAACAAATGGTCAGGCTAAGGAACTTCCTATTCCACGAACAGAACGCCTCTGGAATGACGTCCCAAGAAATAACCTAACATTACGGTTAGATCTCTGCCAACACAAGGCCGGGTTACCTCTGCAAAAATAGGTAACAACTGACACGCGTATGCCATCCCCCGATCGTAACCGATCTTCCCGAGGATCCTCGATTTCCAACTACCACAAAGTAATAAACTCGCAGCATCAACATAGGTTAAGTATCTGGGCTCCATACCATGATACCACCTCTATCCATAAGGAATGACATACACTAAGGGGTGCTACTCCCTAGAACCTTGCTGTATCCTTCCTGTTTTGACCATTTCCGGGATGTGAGGCTCGACGAAGTCTCGTCCACAAAGCTACGCTTTGTCACAAAGCCATGCTTCGGGTCAAACAAATGATCAACCTATGATCACAAAGATAAATGATCAAACAAATGATCATATCACAAATGATCAAACTGATCATCACACAGCAACACTCAGCATGTCACGTTACCAAATTGGGAGTATATCGCTGATAAATTTCAACTACATAACCTCTAAGCTCGTACGTCTCAGAGAAGGGTGTTAAGCTAAGAGAATAAATTCTCCGCCACCAACAGATATGTATTTGAAAGAAATCAGCTTTATATCTCAATTTGTAACGTCAGACACACAATCCATACAAGTCTGTTCTGGGATCGAACAGAACCGAAGGCACTTCTCACGAAGCCCTTGCAATTTCGGATAATTTTCAATCACGTCCGGACTTCCCGTCACTAAGGGTGATAAAACCTCTAAATCGGAGATCAGCCGATGTAGAGTAACTCGACGGTAATCCTTCCGTTTTCAAAAATATCCGGTCTTCAACACCGGTCATCAAATGCAATTCATTACGACGTATCACATATTCAGAATGGGTTATACGACCCCATGGTCCTTTCCCGGCTAACCCGAATAGTGAGCGCTTATTCAAAAATAAGTGTGGCATTCAAATTCAAGCAAATCACAACAAATACCCATTCAAGGTAATTATTGATAGTCGGTTATTTAACTATCAATAAAGATGCGCAACATCATCAGATTCCAAATAATTTTCCCAAATTATTTATTTTCCAAAAATATCTTTACTAGATATATAAAATTTCCACACTTTAAAAATAAATCAACGTTTATTTTTAAACAAATTCCCTTTTATAAATTTCATAGTGAATTTATATCTCAAATATCTACTGATATACGATTTACAATCGATTTCAAAAATTCACTTTCAATTTATCTTTAAGAAGATAAATCTCAAAACGTTTCATTTCATTTTGGAAAACATTTCCCTACTTATTAAATAATAAGTAATTCACAAATCTGATTTATTTTCAACATTTGAAAATATTCAATCTACTTAAATCAATATTAAGTATATATTTCATTCTATAAGGAAATCTATTTGAGTCAAAACGAATGTTACGTAAAAACATCGTTACGACGACTCAAAATCACTAGTATAGGCATTTGAAATTTAAGATAGATATGTAAATCCCAATACTATATAAAACATTTCCTTTCGGAAATTATTTACTATAACAACAATGTTATAGTCCACCATTTCCTTATTTCCTCGAAAACGTCTATTTCAACAATGAATGTTGAAATCTATGTATTCGATACTTAATACATTTTTATACATCGTTAAAAACAATTAACTTCATTTTAAAATATTCATTTCCCCAAACATATCCATTTTTTTCAATAATATATTCACTGACCAAAATCGTGAATATAATTCACTTAACCAAATTTCAATCATCTCTACCTATTTTATTTCAATAAAAATTCGCTATCCAAAATCGCGAATATATCTTTTTTAATAACCTTCTATATTTAATTTATCAAATTCAATTGATTTCGAATCTATAAACAACGTTTATAAATTCTATTTCTATTTTATAACAACTTTGATTTATAAATTACTTTTATTAACAAATTCGACCAATATTCCATTTAAAGGCAAAAATCCAATTTATAAGTCAATTTCTTATAAATCTTTTATTCTACAATTTCATTCATTTTATAACTTCATACTTTATAAATCTATAAATTTCATATCTTTACAATTTATAATTCTATAAATTTCCTATCTTCACAATTTATAATTATTTCATTTTTAACACTTATAAAAACTCGTTTTAAAATTCCAATAATTTTTAATTGATAAATATCAATTTTGTATATCTTTTATATACATCGTTTTTAATAATTCAAAAATCCAAATTTAAACTATTTATAAATTACTTAACTATTTATTTCAAAAAATCACCTTTCGGTTATATTTCACAAAGATCTTTACTTTTATAACTTTAAAATTTTAACGTTTATTTATTTAAAAATAAATCACTTCAAAAATTTAATAAAACGTATATTTTCAAAGATCACTTTTAAAAAATCTCCTTTAAAATCAACATCGTCATTTTTAAATTTCAAAGATGAATCCGATGATGCAATGCACCAATTAGTCAATCACATCATTCAATATCATATATCAATATGATAACAGAATATATAAAAATATCTGTAAACAATAAATACAGTTGAGGAATCCAGTTGGATCCCTCCAACCTGTTTCCCTGCATCCACAGACGTTAGCACAATACCAATTCCACTTCGAGGTGGAATATCGCGGTATATAGGATTTATAAAATATCATCCGCTTAATAACGGCGCAATAGGGTCTCATCCACTATACAATGCGGAAAATCAATCAATCCAATATATACATATGCCAATATGTATATATTGCTATATATATATATATAGATATATCCTACTATATCTAATATCACATCCAAATAGCAATCAATCAAATCAATAACTGTAAAATTAAATTTTCCTTCCAGTGAGAAAATCTCACCTTAGCTTTTAATTTGCAATCCATTTTTGTTCCAGTTTGTTTTCTCCAAGTTTTGACCTTGCATAAATAATTTTATACAATCGATTAATATTCGAATTAAATCGAGTAACCAATTTTCGTCTTGATAGTTTTAATCATTCAATGATTTTTATTTTAAACCAGTTTCTTTTAATAAAATTTGTTTAACTAAAAATTAACTCTAAAATTAAATTTCCTGCTAATATACCTACTTTTTTTTCTTTTAAATTAAAACAGATATTTCTTCACTTAAATTAGTACTTTTAATTTTAAACAAATTTCCTTTTTTAATAAAATATTTGAACTAGTAATTTTCCCTTTGAAACTAACCATACATTTATACAAATAAATTATAGTTTTCAAAAATCCAACATTTTATAAATTCCTCAACATTTTAAAATTCCTATATTTTTTTCCCAAAATCCGATATATACATACAAATGTCTACACCTCCTGTAACACATTTTCCATTAAATAAATCTTAACTCAATCAAATTTTTTTTCTTAAACTATATATATTTCTGCTTAAACACATATGGGTATTTATATATATTACTTATCTCTACATAAATTTTTATTCTATTTATTTATAAATAACAAAACAGTCATCTGCTTTACTGTAAAAAAAACTTTTCTTCTTAAATATATATGTATATCTGAAGAAAAAAAACATATATATATATATATATTTTTAAAAATTCTTCCTTTTAAATTCCTTTCTCTGCATAAATGCACATATAATTTAAATTGAAGGAAAATAAAAGAAAATAATACAATAGATATACCTCACCGCCTCGTCCAGAACACACGTCGACGTCGCCGATCGCGATTTCCATTTTCCATGATAAGCTCACCCACGCTCCACCCTCGCAGAAGCTCTGGTGCCGACGATGCAGTCACCATCTCGAATCGCGAGCACGTGACTTCGTCGTGCTCGATATCGCGATCGCCTTCACGCCACAGTGCCTCGTCGACGCTCTCCCGATCATCGCCGCTCCCAAGGCGTCGCTTGCTCTGATGTCGCTGCGACTTGCCTCTCGCGCTCGCGCCTACGAACGCGACCTCCCCCTGAGACCCTAAACGGGCTTGCTTTGCTGGAACTCGCGAATGGGTTTCGATTTATCTCGCTCGAATGATTTTAGGAAGAGGGAAACTTCAGATTCTCGTTTTCATTTGTTTTCGGTTGTGAGATTTGTGGATGGAACGAGATTAATGTCGACTAGAGGGACGCGATTTTTGATTTGAGAGAAAAATGGTATACGCGGCCATTAATTTTGTTTGAACGAAAAAGCTTTCGTTCGATTTTTCTTTGTTTCTGATTCAAATAGAAGGAGGAACGTGATTTATCAGAGAAGGTCGTGCTTGCACGATTTATTTCATGGTCTTCAGCGTGATTTAAGGCGTGAGTTAAGGGAGATACGTGGTGATGTTAAATAATATAAATTTAAATTTTTAAATCGAATTTGCTTTAAAATTTCAACGCGTTTTCTAACCGTACGGTTACAAAACAACTCCGATCAATACGAAATTTGAAATCCGATAATAATTCAATATTACGGACCCAATGGAACTGGTTTCGTCGAATTCCGAGACTGCGCCTCGGACGGCTATTTTTAAATATCGATTCGAACGATAAATTTCAAACTGAATAATTCACTCCCAAATTCGATTCTGAAACTTCTATTATTTTCAGTATTATCAATACGAATTTTACAAGCGTTTGAAATATTTTTCTTCAGCTTAAAATCAAAGATTCAAATTTTTATTCAACATTCAATAGATTAAATTTTAAAATTTAATCGCCAAATTCAAAGTTATATCGGGGATTCAAATTAAATCATCGATCAAATATTTAAAATTAATTAAATATTTTCAATTTAATTTGTTCAAAATTCTGGGTCGTTACAACTTTTCAGGAGCTTTTTAAAGACGATATTTCAAAAGCGATCTCTCCTGTTGTTGAAGCGACTTCTTCTTTGCAACAAGTTACAACGCCTTCAACACAAGCCGTCGCCATTCCTACACCACAAAGTGGTTTGTAGTCTGACGCGCGTAGTTTTCACGCCAAACACACTTAGGATGCTAAGCACTTATATGCACTTAACTTTTCTACTTCGAAGATTTCTAAGACTTGTCTTTTCTTCAATTTCAGGTTCTTCGATGGGGCGAAGCGGTTCACACTATGACAACTTTCGGTGCTATGGAGGGCACAACTCTTATGATTACGGATGCTATCTCCCCGTTCGTAGGGAATCTGATGAAGAACGAGCAGTTAGAAAGGCTCGAGAGAGACAAGCTTACGAAGAGCAGCAAAGAAGAAGGGATGATGACTCCCACAAACGAAAATCTTATGACACAAAAGGGAAAAGTCATGCTGCCGAAGACCCGAGTAAACGGGTTAGACTTAGTGAAAAGGACATGTCTGCAATTTCTAAGAAGACTGACGCTCCTATCTCTTCTGATATCCCATCCGGCTCTCCTGCTTTAAAGAAGTCTAACATCCAGGCGATTATCAACAGGCCCCAATATCAAGTTAAGGACGCCCCTCCAACACTTCAAAGCCGATTTCCGAATTGGTGTTTAAAAGGGGTGCATTTTGACTTAGATTTGGTCCCAATTGACAAGCAAGCTATGCTTAGGAATCTTGATGCTGTGAAGCTTGATATTGAGAGGATGTCTCAATGGTAGAAACTTGTTGATGAACTCCAAAGGGTCAATCATATGAATCTTGAAGCCATGTTGACTATGGAGAACGACAAGACGGAATGGGATAAAATTTGCAAGCAGCACGATGGGAGATGGTGAGCATTGCAGATGATAATGCAAGACTTGAATCTGAAGTCAAAAAACTTAAAGAAGATCTCGCCACTTCTTTTGCTACACACTCTCAAAAGGAAGAAGTTTTCCAAAAACAAGTGCAGGATGCACATGCTGCGCAAAGGGATGCTGAAATAAAACTTAAGGCTGAGCAGCATATTACCGAAAAATACCGAAAAGATACCGCTCAGCTGCGAGAAACAGTTAACTCCCAGAACATGGAGATCGAAATGCTAAAGGCTCGACTTCTTAAAGTTGAGAAAGAGCACGATGATGCGGTTGCCGGACAAGTTGCAGCTGAAGAGTCTCATGAAGCAACTAAAGCAACCATCAGCTCTACCTTGTTCGACTTTTACATCCACAGCGTCTTGGGGCGTGGGAGTCTCTCATTCTTGGGACCAAAATATGAAATCACCCTAGCTGAAGTATGGGAGGCTGCAATCGATATGCTTGGGGGAGCTGGCTACAATGAGACGGAGCTTGAGGCACTTTACCTTGACGACGATACTCGTACTGCTCTTGCTAGAGGAAAAGAGCAACTCGCTGAAGCTAGAGCTGGAACAGTGGCAGAGGAGCATTCAGAAAAGAAAATATCTCTAATTGCCCCTGTCCACACTTCGACTTCGACCGATGTTGATATCGTCGGTTCTAGCTATCACTCTCCACCTCCTGCAAAAGACGTTGACGCTAAGACCGTCACTACCGAGTCTCCCCTTACTCAAATCGAGGAGAAGAGCCAAGAAGACATTGAGGCTGAAAATTTTGAAATTGAATTGTCAAAACCGACTTCTCCAGGTAACTTTGATTCAGATCTGGCTCAAGTGGATTATTCATTCGATTCAATTGAACTTGATGAATTTCTCGCTTATTACTTAAGTCCTGGTGATCCAATATCTTCTCTTTATTCGGAGAGTACTGATTTTAACTTCTTTTCTTCTGTAGCGGAAGCACCAAGCACTGTGCACTCTTCTCCTCTTCCAACTGTTCCTCCTCCATCTCTTCAAGTCACTCCTGCTTCTCAACCAGGGTCGCAGGAAGAACAGATAGAAGCTCTCCACGGCTTGGAGGATCTACCCGCTTCACAAGAACAGAAAGCGGAAGATCTTGAGGACAGCGAGAAGACCCCGTAGCAGTCTCTCGATGATAACACAACACTTTCTGCGTTGCTTACTCCGGAAAGTGAGTCTTCTTCGAAGAGGAAAGGGAAGCGCGCACTTAAGAAGAAGAAGAAAAGAGCATCAGTTGGAGAAGACAAAATAGAAGAAGATCCGACTACTCCTCCTTCTCCTCCGCCTCCGACCCGTCCACAACGGCTTCCAAAACTATTAATCAAGCCGGGAAAGAGCTCTAAGGGTGGCGGGAAGAAGGAATGATAAGCCGGACTTTAGGCTTCTTGTTTTGCTTTTTGTTTTTGCATGTATTGACCGGAGATTGTGCGGGTACCGGTCCCCGCTTTTTTGAGATCTACACATGTAAAGAATTTTCATAGTATTGAATAAAATAATTCTTTTACTTGTACAAATTTTTGTGTATATCAGAATGCATTTATTTCTCATTTCAATGTAGAATAAACGATTCTTTTTACTTGCACAAACTTTTTGTTTTGTGTTTAAGAATGCATTTATTCTTCACCTCTTTTGCATGATATTGTAATGGGCTTGTGGTATGTTGCTTGAACACTACTTTTATTGATGTAGCTATGTTACATGACGTTGCCCCCATACCACAAGTGCATTGTAATATCTTTTGCCTTGTCGAGACTTGCACTCTCATTTTAATGTAGAATAACTATTCCGTTTTTGAGGAAAAAATATTCTGCTTTAACGGAGCATGTCTCGTTTTTGGAGAAGTTTTTTTTTTACGCTTTGACCTTCGGAGATGGTCACTTTATATTTTTGAAAAGTGAATTCCCCTACACAGTAAAGCGGGCCTCTGAAGAGAGCTTTATGTAGCACTTCAATTTTTAGAAAGAATTTTTCAAGATGAACGAGTTATTCTTCCTTTAGGAATTGAAGTGTGCCTTCGAAGAAGGCTTTTCTTTTTTATTTGTTGTGCCTCGTTAGAGGGCATTTTGTTTTACTCGCTTGAAATTACTTTCTCACAGTTGAATGGACCCACGGGGCAGACACAAACTGTCCGGTCAGATGTTCATTTGTATGAACGATTGTGACCAGTTAGCAAGCGTCTTGTTCCTTCTGCTTGGGAAGGTTCCCCTACAGTAGTTCCGTCAACTTTATTGTTTGAGAAGAGCATTTCATTTTTGGGACGTGCCTCCGAAGAGGTCTTGTGCCTCCGGAGAGGTCTTGTGCCTCCGGAGAGGTCTTGTGCCTCCGGAGAGGTCTTGTGTGCCTTGGGGAAGGTCTTCTGCCTCCGGAGAGAGCAGTATGTGCCTTTGGGGAAGGCTTGTGCCTCGTAAGAGGGCTTGTGATGCCTCGGGAGAGGTCTTCTGCCTCCGAAGAGGGCAGCGTGCCTCCGAAGTGGTCTTGTGCCTCCGAAGAGGTCTTTATTTGATTGCTTGAAAGTTACTTTCTCACAGTTAAATGGATCCACGGGGCGGACGCAAATTATTTAATTGGATGTTCGTTTGCACAAACGATCGCAATTAGTTAACAAAGGCCTTGTGCCTCAGTGGTTCCACCAACTTCTTTGTTGAGAAAAACACTTCCATTTATTGGCGTGCCTCCGTAGATGGCTTGTGCCTCAGTAGAGGTCTTTATCCTCCGAAGAGTTGCGCCTCCGAAGAGGTCTTGTGCCTCTGAAGAGGGCTTTTGTTGATTAGCTCGCCCATGTCTCTCCGTTGTTTTCTCATTAGTGGTCCCCTGTTATCGTCTCTGAGCCTGTGTTCCTTTCTTTTCAAGTAGTTTGCTTTATCCGAAGAAATGAACTTCACTGTTAAGTGATTCCATGGGGCAGGCGCGAGTTATCTAATCACATGTCTGTTTGTACGGATGATCGTAATTAGTTAACAAGTGTCTGGTTCCTTTTCTTTCGAAAAGTGCCCCTTTAGTGAAATTATCAATCTTTTGTGTGAAGTTCATTTCATGTTGGATTTCAATTTAGAACTTTTTGTGGCTTGAAACTCATTTATCAAGTGATTTACGGGGCTCATTTGGCCTTGTGATGGGTAAGCTTTGTTTTAATGACCTGCAATATTAAATCGATATTTTAGCAATACATTTAGAGTATTTACACATTGAAATGAAGCATGCATCTTATAATAATAGAGAACATAGAATTTATAGTGGTTCAGCCAAAAACTGGGCCTATATCCACTTTATAGCTCTTTTATTGATCATCACTGATTTTACAATACAATTGATACATCCATTTTTACAATTTCAAACATTGCTTCTAAGTAAAATATGGACGCAAGTGATTGCTGTTCCAGGCTCTTGGGATTGGATCTCCTTCGACAGTTGTGAGTTTGAAGGTGCCATTGAGAAGTTTATTGCCTATGACATATAGCCCTTCCCAATTTGGTCCAAACACTCCAGTTGCTGTCATGATCCTCTTCAAGACTTTGTCTCCGATTTCAAAGCTTCGTTGCCGAACTTTAGAATTGAAGTGCCTTGCTATCCTTTGCTGATGGGCCACAACTCTGAGTCTAGCTTCTTCCCTTCTTTCGTCAAGAAAGTCAAGTGCTTCGAGTTGCAACTTTTCATTTTCAGCCTGGTTGAAATGAATTCTCCTGCGTGAAGGAACTTCTAATTCTATCGGAATCATTGCTTCTGATCCGTATGCCAATGAGAATGGAGTGTGCCCAATCGCAGTTTTATGAGTTGTTCTGTATGCCCATAGTGCTAGTGGTAGCTTATCAACCCATCTACTTTTTGCTTTTTCAAGCTGTTTTTTGATGGTTGACTTGATAATTTTGTTTACTGCCTCCACTTGCCCGTTTGCCTGCGGATGAGCCACTGCTGAGAAGCTTTTTCGGATTTTGAATTGCTTGCAAAAGTCCTGGAACTCTTCGCTTTCGAATTGAGTACCATTGTCTGTGATTATCTTCTGTGGCACACCATACCTGCAAATGATATTTTTAGTCACAAAATTTATCATCTTTTTAGAGGTAATAGTAGCCAAAGGTTCAGCTTCAGCCCATTTAGTGAAATAATCAACAGCAACAATAGCATATTTGATCCCTGACTTGGCAATTGGTAAAGGTCCGATTAGATCTATCCCCCAAATGGAAAATAGCCATGGACTGCCATCTATGTTAGTTCGGTGGAAGGTGCTCTTGGAATTTTAGCAAATCTCTGGCACTTGTCGCATTTCCGGGAGAAGATAGCGGCATCTCGATTAATATCTGGCCAGAAATACCCATACCGGAGAACTTTCTTGGCAAGAGTTTGGCCACCTGAATGATCCCCACATTCTCCTCCGTGCACCTCTGCTAAAATTGTCTTAGCTTCTTCCTTGGTTACACATCGGAGTAATGGCATTGAGAATCCCCGCCTGTATAACCGACCATCTTGGATTACATATCTCGATGCTTTTCTTAAGAGTTTTCGGCGTTCTTTAGGATTTTCTGGCAAGGAACCGCTAAGTAGATATTCTCTAATCGGGGTCATCCATGACTCTTGTTCTTGAGATATAGCCATGATCCAGTCGATATCCATTTCATCAGTGCTTGGAGCTGACAAGACCTCCACAGGAACCAATTCTAGTAATTGAGCTTCTCCAGAACTTGAATACTTTGCGAGTGAATCCGCCTTCATATTTTTCTCTCGAGGTATATGGCTTATCGAATAGTGATTGAAATCCTCGAGAAGCTCACAAGTCTTTGATAAGTAAGCAGGCAGATTTCCTCCTTTAGCTTGAAACTCCTTCTTGACTTGACATACTATAAGCTGAGAATCACTGAAGATCTGTAATGCTTTGATGTTTAGTTCCTTTGCAATCTTTAATCCAGCAATTAGAGCTTCATATTCTGCTTCATTATTTGTAGAAGGAAATTCCAGTCTTAATGCGTAGCATAGTGATCGCCCTTCGGGGGTTTCAAGCACAACCCCAACTCCGGAACAGTAATCATTTCTTGAGCCATCAACATATAACTTCCATTTGGTTGGGATGTCAGCTGTAACCTCTTCTTCATTATCACCCTTATCTGTGAACTCTGCAATGAAATCTGCTAAAGCTTGTCCATTGATCGCTCTTCGGGGATGATAGGCGATATCATATTGGCTAAGTTCAATATTCCACTTCAAGAGACGACCCGAAGTTTCAGGGCGAAATAGGACTTGCTTTAGGGGCTGATCAGTGAGAACTTTGATAGGGTGAGCTTGAAAATACGGTCTCAACTTTCTGGAAGCAATCAGTAAACAATAAGCGAGCTTTTCAAGCTTTGAGTAATTCATTTCTGCCCCAGTGAATCTTTTGCTGATATAGTAGACTGGGCGTTGAACTTTTGCATCCTCCCGCACTAACGCTGCACTCAGGGCATGAGATGAAACTGCCAAGTATATGAAAAGATCTTCGCCATTGTTGGGCTTGGAAAGTATCGGAGGCGCTTCCATGTGACAGATTAGTTCATCGAAAGCTTTCTGGCATTCAGGAGTCCATTCGAAGTTTTTCTTTCCTTTCTTTAGAGCGTCGAAGAAAGGAATGCATTTATTAGTGGCTTTGGAGATAAACCGACTTAAAGTAGCAACTTTTCCATTGAGGCTCTGCAGTTCCTTCTTCGTCCTAGGGGCTTTGACTTCTCTCAGAGCAGTAATTTGAGCAGGATTAGCTTCAATGCCCCTAGCACTCACAATAAATCCCAAGAATATTCCGGATTCCACTCCGAATGAACATTTCAAAGGATTGAGCTTCATTCCATACTCTCGGAGAATTGCGAACATCTCTGCTAGATGATCCATATGGTCAATTGCCTTCTTTGATTTCACCAACATATCATCAACATAGACTTCCATAGTTTTCCCAAGCTGTGACTTGAACATTGCATTAACGAGCCTCTGATATGTTGCCCCTGCATTCTTCAGTCCGAAGGGCATGACTTTGTAGCAGTAAAGTCCGACATCAGTGACGAAACTCGTATCTTCTTGATCCGACTCATGCATCATAATCTGGTTATATCTGGAGTAAGCATCCATAAAAGACAACAATTCATGTCCAGTAGTTCCATCTACCAGTTGATCGATCCTCGGCAACGGGAAGCAGTCTTTGGGACAAGCTTTGTTTAAATCTGAGAAATCGATGCATACTCTCCATTTTCCATTTTCTTTTTTAACCAGTACTGGATTTGAAACCCAATTTGGATAGGTAGACTCTTTAATGAAACCATTCTCCATGAGTCGATCCACTTCTTCCTTTAGCGCTGCTGACCGTTCTGGACCTTGGGTTCTCCTTTTTTGTTTCACAGGCGTGAATTTCGGATCAATATTCAAAGTATGTACATCAATCTCTGGAGATATTCCACACATATCGGCGTGACTCCAAGCGAATACGTCCAGGTTTGCTTTCAAAAATGATATCAGCATATTTTGGACTGTCACACTTAATTGCGAACCCACATTTAGCACTTTGTTCGGGTCCTTAAGATCAATAGGTACTGGTACTGTTACTTTCATCGGTACCACTCTATTCTCCTCTGCACTGGCTTTTCTGGGATCCATTTCTCTTCTTTCACCACTGTGCTCGCCAGTGCAGGGACCACCTTGTATTTGCTACAAGGTTGGTTTTTTGATGCGGAGCGGAGCTACCGCATCTTTTCCCATCTCTCTCTTCCTTGCCTCCCAAAGCTCTATAAGATAACATTCTCGCCCAGCGTTTTGATCTCCTTTAATGACACCAACACCATTATCTGTGGGAAATTTCATTGTTAGGCACCACGGGGCAAGAATGGCTTTGAATGCAGCTAAAGTTGGCCGGCCCAGGAAGGCGTTGTAGGCAGAAAATCCGTCAACAATCACAAAAGTCTGCTTGCGAACTACTCTTTTCTGCCCATCTCCAAGTTCCACAAACAAGTCAACAGTTCCAATTGGTTGTTGTGGTTCCCCAGTAAATCCAACAATCTTCTGCGATGAAGCCTGAACATCAGTCATTGGGATTTTCATTTGATCAAACGTCTTCTTGAAGAGTATATTGCAAGAGGCGCCGCAATCCACAAGCACCCGCCTTACAATAGCTGGCCCAATTCCTGCAGAAATGACCAGGGGATCCATGGTTGGAGCTTCAATACCCATAGAATCCCTAGCTTTAAACACAATGTCTTCACTAGCTAGAAGTTCTCTGCTGTTTCAGGGGTGCAGCGTCTTCCAAGACCAAAATATCTTCCTCTGTTGGAGTATATTTCAAAGCACGAGCATACCTTTCCATCTCACCCCAGCTTCTGCCCGCTGGGTGTGGGCCTCCTGTAATTACATTGATAACAGGCCTCTCAGATTTATGTGCTGCAGTATCCTCACTCGAGCCAGATGGGTGAGTAGGGGGTTGCTGCCCTTGAGTAGACGAAGTTGGATCATTCCTGTTCTTCTTAACATACTGTTGCAGTTTATTTTCTCTTAGCAATTCTTCAATCAAGCTCTTCAAATGACGACATTCGTTGGTATCATGACCGGGTTGGTTATGAAATCAACAAAATTTCCCATTTCGCATAGCACCCTTTCCAGGTTTTATTTCCACTGGTTTAGGATAGTTTACGGCATCTTTGGTGGGAAAGAAAATATTCTCTGGAGTGTCGGTTAAAGGAGTGAAATCTGAGGGTTTAAAGAAACGAGGTCTCTTCATATCTTTTTGTTTCTTTCCATCACTATTCTCCCTCTTCTGCCCCCCGGAATCTTTCTTAGCTGGCACAGTAACGTTATTCTACACTCCCGTTGCTACCACTTTCACTGGTGCAGGAAGATTCTCCAAGCGTATGAACTCGTCAGCTTTCTTATAAAATTTCTCGAGTGAATTTAGCTCCTTCATTTTCAGCCATTTCCCAAATTCACTTGACTTATCGATAGCCCGCATTAGATAATTCAAAATCATCCGCGGCTCTGCATTGTCGACTTCAGCCAGAGCTATGTTAAAGCGATTCAAGAAGGTCTTAATAGATTCTCCTGGATTCTGCTCAAGACTGGACAATGACATGATGTCCTTTGCCCTTGAAGCGTACATTTGGAATTGCTCTTTAAACTTCCGAGTCAAATCAGAAAACTGGTCTACAGATCGGGCAGGCAGTTTAGTAAACCAGAGTAGTGCCACTCCTTCCAAGTATACCGGGAAGTACCGGCATTTAATTTCATCCGTGGCCCTGGCACCCGTCATGTGCTAGTCGTATTTGTACAGAAATTGATTGGGTCGCTTATCCCTCGGTAAGCTGGGATGGTCGGAGGAACAAACTTTCTTGGGAATTCAGCCTTTAGAATTTTCTCGGTGAACGGAGTTTTACTTGGAGCGAACCCCCAGTCGTTCTCATCTTCATTTCTTTGCATGCTTTCCTTCATGATCTGTCATACCATTTCTGAGAGGTATTCCTCATTGTTCAGAGGCTCTACGGGGCAGTCATCAGCCATTTTCTCAGAAGTTTGCTTAAACAAACGTTCGTGCAGAGTTGATTGCGACCTTGTCACTCCGGCTTGAGGAGGTGCCCCTTCATCAGTGCCAGCTGCCCTTTGAGGAATGTTTCTCCCTTCGGAGTTGTGAACAGCATCAGCAAAGTTTTCCTCATTATTCACTGGTTGACGGTTAGCTTCGAGCATAGCATTCAACCTTTCTAGCATTAAAGTGTTCTGGGTTTCAATCTGATGATATAATCCAGATACAGCAGCATCTAACTCTGCTCGTGTCACTCCAATGCTTGGAGCTGCTTGACTTGATAAAGGAGAGGTAGCAGTGTTATCATGAGTATCGACGGATCTTGCAGACTTACGCTTTCTTCCGGGAGCCATTATTTCCGACAGATTTCTGGTTCTCAAAGAAACTTTCTCTACAAACTCTCGTGAAGCAATGATGACAATATTCCTGAGTTGGGTTCTCAGTGAAAGCACCAAAATGTTAACGCTTAAAATTGAACGCTAACACCCGGTGTGTGTAATAAAGTTGTGAAAGCACCACCCGTGATACGGGAACAAGAAATAAGTAGTAAAAGAGCAGAAAACAGTAAAAGACAGCGATTTATAGTGGTTCGGCTTAAGATCGAGCCTACGTCCACTTTGAATTCCTTTATTGCTGATTTTCGGTTACAAGTTGATACAATATACTTCGAAATACAATATACTTCGATTCCAAAACACTCTAGACTAATAGCTCAAACTCCGATGTAGAAGATCTCCTCGAATTCATGTTGAATGCGGTAGATTTCTTTCGAAGCTTGTTGTAGTGTCGTGAATGTTTGGAGTTCTTCAAGTATTAGATGAGTTGAGAATTCTACATAGTAACGGCGCTTCAGAGAATGATCCAAAAGTCCCCTTGCCGTTGGAGTTATGGCCGTATTTATAGGGGTGGTTCTGGGCAGAATTCAGTCTCCAAGTTCTAGGTTGTGTACGACTTAAAGTATGTCGTAGGTCGTGGGTCGGCGACGACATAGGGGATCCGACTTATCTCAGTTGCACTTGATTCTTTCTGAGCGAGTTATTTAGGTCGCGTACGATTTAGTATAAGTCGTAGGTCGGCAGCGACCTAGGAGATGCGGCATGTAACATAACTTCACTTTGCTTTAGCTCGTTAAGTCGTTCATCCACTTAGGTCGTTAGCTCCTTAGGTCGGTAGGTCGTAACCTGTTAAGTCGTTAGGTCAGCAACTGTTAGGTCGGCAGCTTCTTTAAGTCGGTATGCCTTTTAGGTCGGTAGGTCGTAACCTGTTAAGTCGTTAGACTTCTTAAGTTGGTCCACATCTTAAGTCGGTAACTGCCTTAAGTCGTTATGCTCCTTAAGTCGCGCACATCTCTTAGGTCGTTAACGAAAAGGGGTTAACACTTAGAAAATTTTTGAAAGCCATGGAAATAAAAATAGGAGCTTGGAAAGGAGTAAAGGTTTGAAAATGAGTGAATCAAATGAAAATGAGAGTTGAAAAAAAAGGATTTTTTTATATAAAATGGAATAAGAAAATTACCCTTTTACCCCTCAGTCCTTTACCCTCCAGTCGTTTTTATATAAAATGGAATAAGAAAAAGAAGGTGGGACTAGTGTAGGGTCGTGCATTATGCTTCAGCCATTAGCCCCCAGTTGATAAAGGTCCGTGATTCCAATGCGTAGGGTTTTGTCAATAGTGAGACTAAAAGATGTTTATGTACGGAAAGGAACTCATGGCTCTATATTCTCACTGTATTGTTTAATTGGATTTCCTCCTAACCGTATTTGGAGATTTTGATACGTCTGGTTAGTTTTGGCCCGAGTCAGCCTGATAGGTTATTAGTTGGCCTGTGAAAACTAATAGGTTCATTGTAACCCTAGGAAAACTATGATTTGAGATAGACAGTCAATTTCATGGGATAGGTAAACTTTGGGAATGCATAACCCTTTAAAGGCAGACTAGTCATATTTTCCCATATTGCATGCATATGATCATGTCATGTTTGTTTTAACCATAGTTGTTGAGGTACATGATGTGAACTAATTTGTAATCAATATTATTTCACCCTTTGTTGATGAATTATTATTTTTACATACTACGGCCTGGATTGAATAATAGGGAAGTGCATCTATTACTATAGTATGTATATGTAGAAAATTAAATTCGTTGTTATGAATGAATTGTTTTATATCGTGAAAGACAATATAATAGGGTCGTTATACGTTACTTTATAAGTAGTTAACTTGTGATTGATGTATTTTCTCATATCTTCTGATTAAATGAATAATGATGACTTATTTTGGTTGAGGATTGTATTTGGGAAATTGCGACAGCGTAATTCTTTAACAGGGAAGGTTGCAACGACCCGAAGGTTTGATGCATTAATTATTGATATTTAGATAATTATTTAAAATAAATATTTGGTGGAAAATAAAAAAATTAGTAGAATTCCCTTTTTGGGGTTTTTGATGGTTTCATTGGGTTTAAAAATATCAAAAACGTATATTTTGATATATAACACGATATATCTTCATTCGAGGGCAAAAATGGATTTTCGGGCTTTTAAGACCGCTTTGGCCCAATGAGTTTTCTTTTTTCCTATAAACGGATCATTATGGTGAAACCCTAGCAGTAACCATCCAATTTAAATTCATTTTCTTTCCTATCTAAATCGCGTATGTTAATGGACATTATCCTTAATCACTAATTACAAATTAATTTTAAAATAAAATTGTCCAAACTATATCGAATAATATATTGTTGGAAAGCACTGGAAAGGACAAGAAGACGTCTGAAATTTGTTTTTCCTTCCGAGGCACTGCTTGGCCAGAAATTGGCGAATAATTCTCAACCGTTAAATATAGGGTTTCGTGTTTCACAGTTAAACTTCGACTGGGGGATGATCGGAAGCTACTGAATTGTAGAGAATAACAAGTGGAGTCGATTCATATGGTGGATTGTGTCGTGGTGTTTGGATTCATCAAAATCTGGTCAAGGAGAAGCAGCGTTTATGGTCGTTTACTGGAGAAGGAGGGCACCGAAGGTGGCTGTACTCTAACCGTTGGTGGAGGCGGTGAAGGGCGACGTGGTGGCGAAGTCTGATCGGCCAATAGTGGTTGGAGTCGGCAGTGGTAGGCGGTCGAAGTTTGTGGCTATGGGTTTTGAAAGTTGGATTGTAAACGTGAAAGGTTGACATTGCCATATAATTAAATGTTTTGCTTATTTACCAATTAGACCTTCAATATTCTAATCGCGATATCTTGTACATATGAACTTTGATTCACGTTTGGTTTCTTACATTAGACTCGTGGCGGAATTTCGGATGATTTGGCAGTTGTTTTGCTTAGTTTGGAGACTGTTGAAAAACCACGCTGGTATGATTTATTTATTTAATTAACTTATAATAGGTTGTTGATATAAAATTATAATTATCGATTTCTGCTCTAATATATTAATAATTATTTAGGTATTATCACCATATTGAGTATGTCGAGCGTTTGGTTCATTGTTTATTGCTAATTGTTGTATTATTAGTTTTTTTAGTCATAATTAATTATGGATTAAAATATGGCTATTATTCGTCAGAATAAAATAAGGTAAATTATGTAATAATGAGAAAATAAGATAAATAAATAATTAAAGTGACCATCTATAGTTTATGTGTGGTGTTTGTAAATAACAGTGTTTGAATGAAATAAAATGAAATTAACTTTTGAAATTTAATAAAGTTATTATTTATTAATTTCTAGGGAAATCCATATAATAATGGAAAATATCTTTTAAACTTAATTTGAAATGTTTATTATTATTATTCAATAAAGTGAGATTTTCTAGATAATAATAATATGGTTTTCATGGAAATTACACTTTTTGGGTTAAATAGTAATAAATTGGTTTTGGATATATTAAAGACATTTAATGTGATATCCCAGAATTTCAAACAATTTAAAATGTGATAATCTCCTTTATAAATTATTTAAATTTGGTAAAATTATTATTTTCAAACAATAATAATAATGTGTTGTTCTCATATATAGATATAAATAGACTTTAAATAGCATTATTATTTTCAAATTAAATATGTGTTTGTTTAAATGTATATATATATTTGAATTGATTTTAAATTGGATTTTAAATTTGATTTGAATTTGTATTTGATTTAAATTTTGAATTTAAAGGATATATATCTTAAAAATATTTTGGATTTAAAAATATATATATAAGATTTTTATTAGTATATGATTTGTTTTTATTATTTTCTTTAAAGATTTTTATTTATATAGATTTAGAAAAGTATTTACTAATTAGTGATTAAATACAAAAGCTTTTAAATCATTTTAAAAATAAATGGAAATGAAAAATTACATGTGTTAATTTATTAATCTCCTTAATAACATGTGTAAGATAATTAAGTATAGTAAATGACAAGTGTCATCTTTTTATTTTCATTTTCTTTAATTTTTAATAAATCAAAATTTAATCTATATAAACATCTATCTTCTTTCTTCACTTCTTTTTCCTATCTTCTCATTTTCAAAAGTAAGAAAATCATAAATAAAACCTATAACACAAATCTACAAACCAGAAACCACAAGAAAATCAAAAATAAACTCAAGTTCAAAACCCTGTAAACCATTTATCAAAGCCTGTAACAAAATTATCAAACAAAGATTCATTTTCAAAATGCAACCTGAAGCAAATCAAAGTTCAAGCAAGAAAATCAAGCAACAACTAGGCATTTCAGTTTTTAAGAAGATCACAACAGATTTCCAGTAACAAGTTTTCAAAGTTCAAGCTTTCTGCTTTTTAAAAGGTGAGTAAACATTTTTATTAAAAAGCTTAAGTAGATTAAAATCTGTGCATGTGATTCCTGGAATAAATTGTGTTTTGCATGTTTGTTTACTATGTATGAATGTATGTATATATGGATATACCTGTGTGCATGTCTGTTAAATAGTTCATATGCTCTGTTCTTATTCTTCAAAATATAAACTTGGTTCAAAAATCAATTGCTCATCCTTTGATCTGTTATATGCTATGATGTATAAACAAAAATTGTTTATTACAACAAGGTTTACGTGTTAAAAATATTTTTTAATAGGAACTGAACACAGTTTTAACCAAAATGTAAATATTACAGTGAAACTTAAAAATGTCATAATTTCGACTTGACTAATTGGCAAATTCATGATTATAGTCTGAATTGTCTTCAAAAACTAAGAATTTTAGGAGAGGAATCATAAATATAAGTGTGTAATTCGAGAGAATTCGAGTGTTGACCAAAAATTGGTTTTTGAGTAAATTCCGATGGCCAGAGGTTCTAGGGTGATCGGGGTTTCGTCTAGAGGTGGCTAGGAGGTCGATGGTCATGAAAAAAATGGTGGAAGTGTTGATAGTTTGTCGAGGCATCGGCGATCGATAGAACTAGGGTTTAAAACCCAAAAATGGTCGAGATCGGAAACCTTGTTGCTACGGCGTCGCGGGTGATTCGAGTTGCTCAGGGTTTGGGGGATAGCAGCGTAGAAGGCTAGTGGAGTTGTGGCCGGGATTGCAGCGGTTCCGGTGGTCGAAGACGTGGGTTCGAGGCAATTTTTTGGTGATGGCTGCTGTGCCTTTTTGATCGAGGTAACTCGATTTCGTTTTCGAGTTGGATTTGTGTTTCTGGGTGGTCTGATGGCAAGAGTGGGTCGAGGTCGATTTGTCGACGGTGGTCTTGGAGGCTGGAGCTCTGGCGATCGCTGGTGCATGTGCACGGAGAGGTCGGTGCACAGTTTTGTTTTGGTGATGAAGCTTTCTTTGGGTTTGACTCGGGAAGAAAGGAAGGTTGCCTCGGGTTCGTCTCGAGTTCGTCTCGTGTTCGCGTGAGTGTTAATGAATGTTAACACTTTTTAACTTTATAACTAAGTTTTAATTTAAAACTAAAAAAATGAAGAAGAAGAAGAAGGGAAACTCTGGGCTTGACCCGAGTGATCTTCGGGTTTGACCCGAAGCAAGGTTCAACGGACTTAAAAAGGTTTTTTTTTTAAAAACAAAGTTTTTGAAATTTAAAAATAAATTTAGTTTAAACTTTCTTATATAACTTACTTTATATATAATAGTTGTTTTCTTTAACATTTGATTAAGAAGTTTTGTAATTTGTTTAACTTAAATTTTGTTAAGTTAAATTATAAGTTATTTTAAAATAGAAATGAAATTTAAAAGTAATTTAAGAGTATAATGTTTAAATGCATATGTTAATGATAATTAAGTCATTAATAAAGATAATGATTTACCTTAAAGTTAATTAAGGTTTTGATGATTAATGATTAATTAAATTAATAAAGGTAATTAATTAAAGAGTAATTAATTTATGGAAGTAATTAATTGAGGATCATTAATTAATGTAATTAATTTTTAATTAATTTATGAGAGTAAATAAAGGTTAATTAATGTGAATGGTTTAGGATAATTAATTTATAATTACTTAATGTAATTAAAGAATAATTAATTAAGGATGATTAGTTAAGATAGAAAATCAAGAGATGATAAATTAATTAGTTTGTAATTAATTAATGATAAGTAAGCAGGATTAAGGTAATCCAAGTGATTAAAGTTGGTAATTAATTGAATTGGAGATTAATTAAATTAATTAGGAATTATATATCTAATAAATCTTGCTTATAGATGATCGAATGATATTGAATGCCTTGGATTATGTGATATCTCTGATATGTGATTGTGCTGCTATGTGATATGAGATGCTTTGGTTAAATAGTGATGATATGGATTATCTATCTGTGATAATGTGAATTATCTATCTGTGTGTATATGTTATTCTGAATTGAATTGTTAAACCCTTAAAACAACTTGGACTTTAAGACGACGTTTGGATTTCGTTGAGACCGGGATCAGATATCAAATTTGATTATCCAAAAACCACATCGATCCAAGTTAAACGATAGGTCGTGAATCTCAAGTAAAGTCGAGATGAAGATTCAGAGTGCAAGGGCTATTGTCGTTAACTCTGAGGGTGATTCCAAAATGAGTGTAGCGAGATAGTGCCTTCGGTTTCGTTCGAACCCGGAATGGACTTGTATGGATTGAATGCTTTCAGAACATCGTTAATGGAGGACGATGAGCATTCCAAGATGTGTTCTTTAAAGGTAATCGTAGCCTCAAGCCTCATCAACCGGGAATGGCTAAAACATGGGAGGTGCATGCAAGGCTAAGTGGGTAGCACCTAAGTAGGATAAGATTTTCCCATGTCTAGAGTTCCTTTTTATTCGGCTGTGTGGACGGTTGATAGCTACAACCGCGAGGTTGTCCTATTCGGACTATCCAGTAAGGGGTAGCTCCGGCTTTGTGTTGTAGGGGATCAAGGGGATCCTCGGTACGTTGATCTAGGCCACGTACTGTGACGGGCGGTATCCCAGTAGCCCTGCCATTGTATGGAATCTAATTTCCAATAAGTGATCTCGGACTTGATTGTATACCTATGTATGCTGGAATTTAATAATGTAACAATTTCGGCTATGTGAATATTTATTTGGAAACCCTAGACACTATTATAATATAACCGGATTTCCTATCAATGTTTTTGGTTATCGTAAGGGAAAAACTTGTCCGTGTTTATTTGCGGAGAGTCTTACGAGATACCTTTTATTTCAAAGGCTTTTCAAGTTAAACAACTTAACCGTTTACTCACACCAGATCCATGTCTGACCCGGAGTTATTTTCTGTTTTCTTAACTCTTGGGTACTCAAATTTTTACGAGTAGCCAAGGGATTCAGGTTAGCTTTGACGAATCTATGGAGGAGATTTGGAGCAGGAGGCTTCATCGTATATAGATATTTGTGGGCCCGTTGTGTTAGTGTCTCTGAGTTGTATCTTGAGTTGTATTAATAGACATGCCTTTATAACTATTTAATTTGTGATGTTGAAGCTATGTAACTCTGATAGATAATGTATATTATGTAATAACTATGTGATTAATATATTTTATTCGTTCCGCTGTGAGAATCTGATATTGTTTAGTTCTTTCTTTCCTATCTTTTCTCGTTTCTATCCCTTTCTTTCTTAAAAATGATGCATCTTTCTGTGGACTGAGAGACGGGTCGTTACATTTAATATATATATATATTATTACTATAAAATCATAAAATTGCTGATTTGAAAGGTAAATAGATAAAATTACTATTTTTGATATAAAATACAATGTTTGAAAATATTTGAAGTAATGAGATTACAACAAAGTATTTTGAAATGTATTGTCAATTTGAGAGAATTACTATTGTTTTTGAAGTAAATGAAAAGGAAAGTTTATAATAAACAATAATAAAAGAATTTTATACTTAAGTGATTAACTAATGCAAATACATTATTTGGATGGTTGTTAGTTGCTATTTAAATTATTACATATGTTGTTCTACAACGATGGGATTAACGATGATATCGCATTAAAGATAGGTATGCGATATTTTATCACTAATACTATGAGATGAAGAGTAATTAACTGTGGCTTCATGGTGATTGAGGCTGTGTTACTAATGTTGTTTCGATTAGTAAACATTTAATGATTGATGTTTTGATGCTATTATGGGTGATTAGCATACATTTGATGATTTATACTTAAATTGTGAAGTGTTATTATAAAGAATGATTATATGAATGTAAGTATAATCGTGTTATTATTATTTTCTTATTTAATGATTGAATATTGTCAAATATATGCGATGTTTAATGGCTAAGTGTACTATTGTTGTTGCTACTCATATGATGATCTATTGTAATGGATGAGTAGTACTGTTTTCTGCTTCAATTGATTGAATTGATTGCAATGGTTGCATAGATTGTATTGGATTTACTTGATTGCATTAGCTGTAGTGGTTGCATTAATTGTAATGGATTGCATTAGTTGCATTGGTTGACTGAATGCAATGGTTGAATGGATGCAATGGTTGTTATGCACTAACAAGTATTTGGATGCAGGAGAAGAGCGGAAAATAAAACTGCATGGGCTTGATCCCTCAAATGGAGTACGTAGGTAGCCTTTTTCTATGCAGAAGCCACCGGATCCCTTGAGTTGGGCTGAGGTGTATAAAAAATTTCACAGTCCAAAACATAATTGAAACCCTTTTCCTTTCTATCTTATATATCTATATAGATGTAAAATTGCAGATAAGAGCAGGGGATGAAATGGAAGATGAAGATTGTTGGGCTATATCAGAGATAACGGATTTGGTATATTATTCTATGCCATGGTTATGTCATTTATGAGTTAATGATAATTGATGTATTGAAATATATATAATGCTTGATGTACCGGGTTTCTACAAAGTTTTGGTTATCAATATGAGATTATATATATATGTTGATGTTATAATTCCGCTGTGAGGTTCTTCCTTTTACTTTATTGTTCTAGAAAATATAACTTTTTATCTACCCATGGTCCACTGCTTTTAATATTTGAAATTAGATGTAAGTGTATTGGCGTCGTTTATAATTAACTTTAGATTTTAAAAATAGTAGGTCATCATAACTAACTTGGGATGGTGGCGGCTAACTTAGGTCGGCGGTGGCAAGCAAAGGATTGCGGTGAGTGGTCGAAGTAAGAGGGAGTGAGAATAGAATTGAAAGGGTCGGTAAAAGAACTCTCGATAGAAGAAGGAAGCATGGACGAAAAGCGAAGTCAAAAATATTCTAAGCGTTAACTTTATAGCACTAGGGGTAAGCGAAAGCTCTTGGTATCAAGAGGAACCTCGTGGTATCAAGAGGAACCTCGTGGTATCAAGAGGAATTTATAAGCCCAAATTACATAAAAACACAATGAAGGAAATAGTAAGCTTAGCCCAGGCATGGAATGATTTCTAGAGCGTAGATCTTGTCCTTAGCGCGAAGAATGGAATATTAGCTATGCAAAACAATTGAAAGGATATCTATAGGATGAAAGCAGTGCTTCGAAGGAATTTTAAAATGATTAGCTAGAATCATGAGATAGCATGTAAGAACTCGTTTTGATCCAGAGCATGCTTTGTTCCCAACGAAAGAATACTCTAAAGGCAAGTGTTAACCGGCTTTTTAACTAAGTAGATTTTCAATGAAAGTTATAACATCAAGTCGAATACGTAGACGAAACGATTAATGAACTTGGAAACATGTTTAGAAAGGCTAAGAGATGACACTCAAGAAGTTTCAAGGGAAGTTAAGCCAAACGAACCACTTGGAAACGAGAGGAACCTCTCGGTACCGAGATGTTTGCTCTTACATTTTGACCTCCTAAACTCCTTGAACCTCAAGCACTGCCTCAAACATCTTTATTAGTACTTTTTTTAAATAGTAGACACGCAACTTCAATGATTTTCGAAAATAAAGCAGGAAAAGATAAGCAGTCAAAACCACAGAGCAAAGAGATTAATCTTTAAGGAAAAGTGCTTAAAACACAACAGAACAAAGATAGGATGGCAAAACAATGGAGAAGGGAAGGCTGTCACCTATAAAAACCACTTGGTACCGAGAGGTTCCTCTCGACACCGATAGGTTTTATGGGAATTTGGGCCGACTTCTGTTCTCCTGCACCTTTGGCCTTACATCTGGACCTTGTAATTCACGAACCCCTGGATCTACATATTTCCCTATAAATATAAACCATATAGCAACTAAACAAGGACTTTTGGGCACTCCATCTTCTTCATAACCCATCTCCTCTCATAATAGTCACCAAGGCAGACGTTATTGGTTATTCTAAGCTTAAGAACCTGGCAATCCTTTGCACTTGTGACTTTAAAATCTCCCAAATTCTCTCTAAACTCTCTTAAAACAACAAATCAATAAAATATAAAGTGGACGTAGGTTAGGGATTGCCGAACCACTATAAAAATCTTGGCGTTCTTGCTGTTTTTCTTATATTTTCTACTAGATCTCTATGTTTCTACTGGACTTTGGGTATTGTGTCATTGTCACAACCCAAAATTTTGGTCATTGGATTTTAAATTTTTAATTAATTTTAAGTATTGAATTGGTTTTTGAAGTTTATAAATTAAATTCAAGTATAGGGATTATTTAAACATTTGAATTGTGAATTAAATACTTGAATAGTGATTTAAATATCGGAATTTTAAATTGAATATTTTTTTAATGGATTTAATGTCTTATTTAACTCCTTTTAAATTAATATATAATAATGTGAATTTCTTTTCTAAATTCATTTGCAATAATAAATGGTTCAAATAAATAATAAGAAAATTTATTTTTAGTATAATGACTTGATTTTTATTAACATATTTTTTATTTAAGTTGTTTGATTTCTCCATATTTTTTAATTTGGAAATTCTTTAAATTTTTGTTTGATGATTTTTCGGTAAACGGCAGTATTTTTGTGATTTTACGGAATCATTAAACCAGTATATATTATTATTGTTTCAGGGTTGCATCACCATTCTGAGTACGATCGTATTTTTGTACTAACGTTCATTGTTCATACGTGAATAAAAACTTGTGTGGCGAGATGTCGAAAATCGTAAATTAAATATAGGTCAAATACTTGAGCAAAATCACTCGCCCCGCTACTTCTCTTTTCATTCTTTTCTACCGTTCCATCAAAACTAACAAAACAAAAGAAATTGGAAACTTTAAAAATCAAATTCTCATGTTTTACTCAATGAAAAAAATTCTAAAACTAGTTTCTTTTAGCTCATCTTGCCTAGATCAATATTTCTACACCCATTTCGGGGTTTGCAATCGCGATTCATGAAGCTCGACATTTTGACGTGAGGAAGAGTGATCTAGGATTTGGAATTTTGGGAGTTGTAGTCGACTTGAGGGCAAACTGAGGGTTGTTTTGGATTCAGTGTGTTGGAGAGCAGTTGGTGGCCAAAATTCTGGAGTGCGGTGCCCTATGGGAGAACGCGACCTGATGCGTGCAGGGGAGCATGACCGTGTCGCAATTTTGGAGGGAGGTGCAGGCTCGGAATGATGGGATCTGATGGATAGAGAATTCAAAGAAGAGACGTTTGGCGAAGGCGATGATGGTTTTCGGCATTCATAGCTCGCGGTAGGGTAGTGAGAAGCTTCAGCCATTGGTGGGTTGCTTACTAGTTTAAGAAGGAGAGATTACGAAAGAGGAAGAAAGGTTTTAGAGTGTAAATCATAGTTTAAATTGTAATTAGCTAATTTAAAATTATTTAGTTATTCAAGAACTTATAAATGCAATAACTTTCTCATACGTGGTCCAGTTAAGACGAAACTTCTTGCGTTGCACTAGTAATGGCGAAGGTACATGATGGAGTTAGTTTGGTAGAATTTAGAGCTAGTGAAAATTTGGGCGATTTTAGTTCAAACCGAAACGCTTCGGCTCCAACTGGAATTTTGGTGATTATAACTCACCTTTTTGGATAATCAGTATGATGCATAGTAGATAAAATTTACTATTTATGTTTGGATGAATTTTTATTTGATTTGGTTAAATATCTACTTTTGAAAAGCAATTGACATATAAATTTGAAATACATGAATTTAGTAGAGAACTCTGGATTTCTCGATATTGCTATTTTTAATTTCCTATTATATATCCATTGATTTATTTTAGTCATACCGTTATATAGATTGTCAAATGTCGAAATTTGATTATTTGGCCATATTGAATGTGGCGCCGACATATGTTAAAATTGAACCTTTTTATAGAAAATCATCGCAATAGCACGGTTAAGTGTTATAGTAACTATTGTCCTCGATAGAGTATTTTGGAAACACTATTAACACTACAACAAACAGAACCTTTAACAGCGTTTTAAAAACGCTATAAAAGCTTTTAACAGCGTTTTTATGTATGCTGTATATCGACATGCAGTTATATGTCAGGGATATACAATGACAAGAAATAAACGCTGTTAAATGTCCTTTTTAACAGCGTTTCCCTGGTGTCATGAAATCTTTTAACAGCGTTTGGTTGGGTGCAGTTAGAGATCTTTCTTAGCGTTTGTTTCATGCTAAGATAAGATTTTATAGCGTTTTTTCAATGCAGTGATATTTATTTACAGCGTTTCTTTGGTGCAATAAATCGTGCTTTGTGTTTTTAGATACAATTTAACAGCATTTTTAAAACGCTGTTAAAACTTTCAACGGCGTTTTAGAAACGCTGTTGAATGTTTTAACAGCGTTTTAAAAACGCCATGGAATGTTTTAACATCGTTTTAAAAACGCTATGGAATGTTTTAATTCCATTTCAGTAAACATCCGCCACAATGTGTATATACCCACATTTCAAAGTTAGCATATTATATCAATATCACATTTCAAAATCAACATATTGTATCAATACCACATTTTGGACACATTTGATAATCAACGTATAAAATTTCATAATCAAAATACACAATATTCTTACACCAAACATAAATAGTTTGTCATTAATAGTTCAGACACAAAATATAGAACAAGTAGCAATAGCAAAACAAAAGCAAGTAGTACATACATTAAAACCAAAAAGTAGTTCTAGCAGTAAAAATAACTTCGATCCATAACTCGTTGCAACCTTTTTTGCGTCACAGTCATCTATCTACCTGTAAAGCAAAAATAATGCTTGAGAATCAATTCATCAAAAAAGTGTACACAAAGTTAAATCGGATGAAAATAGTAAAATGTTCATAATTTATATTGTGATATGATCAAACAATTAAAGTGGGATGCCAGAAATGAACACTGAGTTTGAATAAACAACACAGATTTGTGCTCAAATTCCACATCAATATGGTCAGGAAAGGTATATGCCTAATGCAATTACCTTAAAAGAAAAGGAAGCAACACAAAAGATACTTGCTATAAACAGATTTAAATTGTGTGTTAACATTTCTGAAACCGCAGGATGGCTTCACTTGCTATAAACAGATTTAAATTGTTGTTGAAATTTCTAACAAATACTCACTGGCTAATCTCCTTTAAAATTTTTGAAGTGGAATTCCTTTTCAATGCATGAAGTATTAGAAAGAACATCTCATTTTTAGTTTCAAGAATTTTGTACAGAACTTATATAGTAAATTACCCAACAGGCTGCTGAATTATAAAATAAACTTGACAACTAAACAATTATGTCTCTGGATCATTCAAATTCAAAAACAACACAATACCCAAAATATGTTTCAGGGTCGGCCGAACATCAATTTATGTTTCAGGATTAACACATTTTGAAACACACAGCAGAAAATGTGTTATAGGTTAGAACATTTCCTGAATCAACAACTCATATGAGAAAGAGTATTTACAATATATATATATATATATATATGAATACACAAACACACACATATATATATATGCAAAAATAAAAGACATAGAACTAGCAGTAATTATAATAAATACTAATTACAGTACAATTAATAATATAAATCTAACATATAATATAATATCCTAATAAAAGTTAATATCCTACTAAAGAATGTAAGTTAAACCTGTGAGTTCTTATCTCTAGCTGCATCTTGGCTACGCATCGTGATTATTTCAGCATCACGCTTATCTCTGGCTGCAACAAGCCTTACTTTTGCTGCATATCATCTGCACTTTCAATATTTAGTATTAGTTCAGCCGATTTTCTACTTTTCCAGCTTTCATAAGTAAAGGGTTGATGACTTACTTGTCTTTTAGAAGGGAGTAAATAAGGACGGGTCCTGAAAATTCTTTTGGTGGAGTACTAATCAATAATAATTCTTTAAAGTTATTTATGCCTAATTTTGGCACAAATAAATTTAACCAGAGGGTGTGGCATATCCAATAATCCTTTCTTTTTCAAACTAATTTCCTCCATTGCCACTTAGATCGAACTGTAAATTAGAGATGGCATGTAACTCATTATCTGCAAAATTCCATCCACAAGCAAAAATTTAACCAAAAAAAAATTAAATTCATAAATAAATTCACTAAAGAACAAATGAAATTTACAGAAAGTTATTAGTAAACTATGGGTATCACATTGGGCCACGTACCTAACTTCATTTCTTCCATTGTTTCCATGCCATCCACTTCTACTCTATATAGTTTGGTCTTCTATGCATTCAATTTAACAACACAGTCTAAATCAGTTCCATACAACATTAATGATTCGAAGTCTTAGTTAACTTAGCAAAGCTTACCTTCAGTGCATAATACAAAGCAATTAAATTAATGGCAGCATCAGAAGCCATGCAATCTTGCATAGCCATTCCCACTGCACGTTCCGGTTTGAGCAGGAACTGCAACAAGTCTAACGCGTCGGTTTCTTCTCCATGCAAGCGTGCTTTGACCATTCGATGCCAGGCTGAGGTATATATATAGATATATCTTGAATTTTTAAATGGCAATATTATAGTGGGAGCTAATCATATATAGCGTTTAATTGAAATTTACATGAAAAACGAACCCCAGAAGAGCAAACTTCAACATCAAGCACACCACTCACACACAAACAACATTGTTTGTCCCTGACGAAATATAACAATAAAAAGATATCTAATCAAAGCTCAGTAAAAGGAGTTATTTTAACCAATCAACTATCAAATTGCTAAGTGTTGGCACCACTGTGTTCAAACGCTTGCATGAGTGTAAAGCTTGCATAACCAGTGGACAAATATACTGATGGTATCATCAAAATTACGTATTATAGAGTACTAGTTGAAATTGAGGAAAACTGTTTATAGTTTCAGATACATAGAATATGAGTTCAAAGTCTATATCACAGCTAAATGAGGAAAATTTCGAGTTACAAGCAGAACACTTACGAGACAGTATTGCTAACAATTCTGTTGCAAAATATGATGCAGTTTCGAATGTCTCTTAGATCGATGCTAATGTCTACACCATAGAAGCAAACAGCGAGTCAACCCCTGATCAATCATCTACTGCTCAATATACAACCAGATTGAGGTCTATGAGAAAAAACCAGGTCATATGAAATGCCCTTCGAGTTTAAAGCTTTAATGCCTTCGAATGTTATTGAAAACCTGGCCTGCAATAACATGGTTAATCAATTAAAAGCCAAAAATAAAAAAATTCAAAAAAAGCAAAGACAAGTAGCCATGCTAATGTTGGTAGGAACATGAGTACTAGTTTTTCAAACAGAAGGAAAAACTAAATTAGCAGAGGATTCAAGATGTACTTTCATTCATAGACGTTAAGGTATATCTTATGTTGTATGAAAAATATATGTTTAAAAACCATTTTATATTACTAATGCAAATTTCTTACATAAAACTAATCAATGGACACATGTACTAGGGAGAGATAACGAGTGGAACAGTTAATTATTTCCCACAACCAGTGCATTACATGCCCATATGCTAAGCCAGCTTCCAACCTAATGTGTTAGGAACACTACATGTCCTGAATAACATCAACAAAATATATTCCAGATACTAAGCATGGTATTTTAAGACCTTTTAAAAATAGTCTCCAAATCATTATATGTTGTCTTTATCAAAAAATAGAAAAGGAATGTTAAATTGTTTCTGTCATAAACTAAGATTTCTGTACATACCAACTTGTATTATTTAATTAGACTTCAATAAAATATAGAGATTACCAGATAGAGGCACAGAGTAAACTATATTGCAAATAGCACAGCAGGGGATATTCATCTTGGCTCTCCAAAACACTTGACAAGTGTGGCAGAATTTACACCTTAATGGGGAAATGGAGGTAAGTGACTAGTCGAAGACCGGTCGAGTATAGAACACGACAGCACATGACCTGCAACACTATCAAGCATTAGTGTTATGGAATATCACAAGAGATTAGCATTATCAAACTACTTATAAAAGAAATGACTGAAAATGCACAAAAATGATATTGATACGTGTCGGATATTTAGATGATATTGATATTATAACATGTTCGATATTTTAATGATGTTATCTGATATTATCTCCGATATTTCAAAATTTCGCATATTGGTACTTGACTGATATACGGCTGATACCGATATTAACTAAATGGCATATACCTGAGATATCTAAGGTTAGAGAACACATCTTCCAGGAAACTTTATAACATAGATTCAATACAAAATATAACATGAATTTATTTATTTTTGTAAAAAAAAAACCTTACCATGTGCAGTAGAATCACCATATTGCAAAGCAGGTGTGCCGCCAATACTCTCATAGATTGTTTGAATGTTGATTATCCTCCTCATGCTCATATACCTCCTGAGGTCATACACAATTCCCAGCCATCACCCTATATCATTTCATTTGGGTTCAGGATACGTATAGGTTATGATACTGAAATTGGCCATGGTCGCTTTCTTAGTTGTATGGGTGTTGTTTGGCACCCAGAATGTTTCCGTCGTCATGCCTGCAATCATCCAATATCTGATTAGGAGGTGATTTAAATTAATGTATGGTGCAGAAATAGAGCATATGCATAGATTTGAGTTTGAACTTGCTACTCTGCTCATGGTTTTCTATGTCTAGGAACTACCTATATGACTTAGAGAATCATATTAAACATATCATAATTGTAACATAAGAGTGTAATTGAAATATATAACCT
Organism: Allium fistulosum; assembly: GCA_030737815.1. Taxonomy (NCBI): domain Eukaryota; kingdom Viridiplantae; phylum Streptophyta; class Magnoliopsida; order Asparagales; family Amaryllidaceae; genus Allium; species Allium fistulosum. The sequence goes on from CM060907.1 coordinate 328,732,408, forward strand.
TCAACAAAAACACATATTAATGTGTGTAGGCTGTTGTTACTTACCAGTAGGAATTGAAAACAACTATTCATGTCCTGTAGACACAAAATGAAATATTGTTAATATAAGGAAGTCTGAATATAGAGTATCTATAAATTTGTGTTTCCATGTAACAATTGAATTTGATCATTTTTAATTACAAATCACATTATGAATTAGCATTGCTCTCAAGCTATCTGATCAAACCTGGTATGTGCATTCATTTAGGGTCGAATCACATTATGAGTTGTCTAAATATAAATTAGCATTTAAAAAGGCTGATAACCGAAGTACATTAGAGATGCAATAATCAACTAATACAGATAGGTTGTGGGATAGTTAGATTGACTAGGAGAACTGAAATAAGATGCTTAATATATTTGGCTAGTTAAACACAAGGAAATCAACCAATCAAGCGAGGAACATGTCATGGATGACAGCTTACTAATGCGCCTGAGTCTTAGAAGCAACACTAAGCTTCAACTAACAACCAACACAGTATAACCTAAAAGAACAGCAGTCACAGCACACCTAAAAAAAATAAAAGAAAACTATACCGAAAACGTGTTCCCTCCATCAAAGCCACAGGAGTCAAGTTCATTCTGTTTGTAACGTCACCAACTGCCCATATGCTGGGGATATTCGTTCTAGAGTACTCATCAACCTAAAAAATTGATGATTTACTATCAATCAATATTTGCTAAAACAAAGCAAGGAACTAATTTAATTATTTTATTTCTGCAATATGTTATGCTAAAAATTAATCTTGAAATTTTTGTATGCTAGCATGTTTTATCATTAGATAGATAAGTTTAAAATTAAATAACTTATAACCTGAAAATATTTAATTTAGTACCCTCCCAGTTTGAAGCATGTACAAGCTTTTAAACTACTTGTATGCATAACTTAAAAAAATATTTAAGGTGGCACAATGCGACCCCAAAATGTAGTCAAGTTTTTAACTATAGTATAAGTTCGATATTATTGATGTATCTGAGTGCAAGGGTTTGAATTGGGTAAAACATGAAACAAGGAGGCTATTTTACTGATAACTTTTTTGATTAAATTTTTAACTGAATTAGTAATAAAAAAATAAAAACAAACCTGATATTCTTCAATATGCCTCAAATAGATCAATGTAAGTTATGTAAAATAATATTAAACCATAAATTTACATTTCGGAAAAGAAATTTTACCTTAACTGCACCAGTACTGTCAAGTTCAACACCAGCACCTTCTAAATTGAGCCTTTTTGTGTTTGGAATCCTTCCTGTGGAAAATAAAACAACATCAACATAAGTTCTTCCCCACGATCAAAAATAACTCTAATGCCATCTTCGGTTTTATGCAACTCAGTCAGAGTTAATGCTAGATCTAATTTAATGCCTCTTCCTTCAAGATTTCTGGCCATAACTGCCCGCATCTCATCATCAAACCCCTTAACGGAAGTTCTCTTCTATAAAATAAGTCAACTTGAGCACCTATTCCACGCCATATTGAAGCAAATTCAACGGCAATATACCCTCCACCTAGCACTACTGCCCGTTTAGGTAACTCTTCCAAGCTCAATGCTTCATCTGAGGTTATACCCAACTCCTGCCCTGGAATATTTGGGCGCTGAGCTCGGCCACCAGTTGCAATCAAGATATGTTTTGCAGAATATTGTTGCTTTAAACCATCCAATTGAATCAACTCCACCTTATGAGCATCGATGACTCTTCCTTCTCCTTCAAGCATAACTACTCCAGCATTGCCTAGCATTTTTTTGTATTTCCGTTTAATCTAGTAATTTCTTCTGTCTTTTTATGCAAGAGTTTCTTCCAGTTCAAATTTGTCTTTTCATTCAACTCCCATCCAAAATTTCTTCAATCCTTAAATTCACCTCCAAATGTTGCTCCATATACTAGAATCTTCTTGGGAACACAGCCATGTAGCACACACCTTAGCTTCAAAAGCAGCAGATGTTCTAGAAGCTCGAACTCCACCACTACCAGCTCCAATTGCAAACAAATCATAATCATACTGTTGCTCCTCCACCTCTCCATCAATCGACATCTTTCTCGACATAATTCTAATTTGTCTAACTCGAACTGTAATGAAAAACACTGAAATTTGTGAAAAATTAAACGAATAAACGAATCGAGAAAAGCTCCAAAGTTGCCAGTAGAATATTAAGAATAGATATTTGTTGCCAGTAGAACATATACACTAATAAATTAGGTTCAAGCAATACTTACAGAAAAAGAGAACTAACCAAGGTGAAGAAATCGAAGTTAGGGTTTTAAAGCTGGTTTGATTACGGCAGATGAGCCTGAAAAGGATAGAGGCACCAATGATTATTACAACAGCGTTGTGGGATCCAATCAATCAGAAATCCCCTTCACCATTATTATTTATAAAAGGTAGGTTAGGAAATATTTTTCTTCACCTCTTGGAGCTGTGCAGCGGGGACTAGGGTAGGTCGCTTCCACTGACGTGCCTGTAACGGGGACGGTGACAAGGACAAGTGGGGAAGAGCCTACACTGATGATGACTACGAAGACGGAGATGAAGACAAACGAAGACAAGCCTGCACTGGTGACGACTGCGACGGAGAAGGAACGACTGCGACGGAGACGGAACGACCGCAAACGGGAAGAGCGTTGCCTGCAACGGGACGAGGATGAAATTTTGCATATTAATTTGGATTGGTGAATTGATATTTTTGGGAAATTGTTTCTTAATGAGATTTCGTTGAAATGGAGGGAAAGGAAAAAATTTAGCGCCTTTAATTTCTAACAGCGTGCAAAACGTCGTGTTAAAGTAATTTACGGACAAATTATCTTTTCTTACAGCAAGTCGGTCAAAAACGCTGTACTCTCATGCAATGAAAATATAGTTTTCTTGTAGTGTAAGTGTTGTTTGATTTGAAAAAAGTTTCATTTTGGAAAATAATATTAAATATGACTTTTTGGAATTTCTATGATATTTTATTTAAAAAGAGTTTTAGAACCATTCTATTTTTATTTCAACTTCCTTATTTGTTCTTTCTAATATATATGTATAAGTAAATGTTTTAGTAATTATTTTGGAATGGTCTTTGTAGAAAATTATTATAATAATAAATGTTTATTTTCAAAAAGGAATTAAAAGGTGTTACCTTTTATTTTAAAAGGGATTTTCCGTTTAGAAAAAGATAGAAATAAATGTTTGAGAGTAGTTGTATAAAATGTTGTATAAAGGGATAGATTTATAAATATTATTTTATAAATGGAGGATAGTCTTATAAATAGTGTTTATAAATAAAAACTGGATTTATAAATAACACCGTATAGAAAGGAAATCAATATCATTTTGATAGATTGGAATAATTAATTCCAGTTGTGAATATAATTAATATATGAAAATGATGGGTTTTATAATTATATTTGGTGTTTGTTTTATATTAGGGGTTTGGATTATATTTGGTGTTTGGTTATAAAAAGGGGTTTGAAATTTATGTAGAAATTTGGAAAAGGAATTTTAGAAATGAATTTGGAGTTTTATAAAAGAGTTACAAATAAATTGGAAATTTATACAATGGGTTTTATAAAAGAAAGTTTTATAAAAGGGTTTTATAATATAAAAAATAAAAAGGAGTTTTACAAAGGAGTTATTAAAGAAATTTGGAGATGTATAAATGAGGGCTGTAATTATATTTTAAATATATAGAAACGATTTTATAAACAATATTTCATAAAAAGAATTGTAATTATAAGGAGTTTCATAAAGGAATTTTATAAAAAAGTTTATTTAATAGAGGGTTGATTTCCTTAGTTGACCTTCTTAATTACGGTGGTATGAAACATTCTTTTTCTATACTTAACACTGAAGAAACAATATTTTGGGTTATTGTTATCTCTGTTTTTAAATGACATTTGTTTTGACCTAACTATGGGTGTGTTTTTGGAAGTGGAATCTTTCATAAGCGTTTCGTGAATATACTTATACCGATGAGATCAGTATGTGAATATTCCAAAGTAAGTACAAAGAAGGTTTCATGAAAAATATCTTTGTAAATGTATTTTTGTATAAGAATTTACAAAGTTGTTTTAATGAATGAAATAATTAGTTAAAGAGGCTTAGGGTTGCTTAGTGCTTAACTAGTGTTATTTTACTTATGGAATTAAATCTCTGGTTGAATTGTTTGATTATTTGATAGTTAAATAACTGACTATCAAATATTGGCCTGGTTTAAAACTATCGTGGTCGATTTGGAGGGACCGAAATTAGATATTATATCCGAAAACAACTTCGAACCGGCTTATGCATTCGAATCTGAAATATTTGAAAGATAATGGAAAATGGAGCTTTTTGAAGTACAAGGGTTACTTGATACTAATCCCGAGGGTGATTCCAAAATATATGTAGTAGAAGTAGTGCCTTCGGTTTGTTCATATCCTGAACAACTTGTATGGATGAATGATGGTACGCATTGTTGCCGGAGGGCAATGTTAGCATTCAGTGGGATTGCTATATAAAAGGTAAACGTAGGCTCAAGACTCACATCCGGTAAATGCCTAAAGCAAGGATGTGCAGCAGGGCTATGTGGGTCGCTCCTATTATGGTATGATCATCACTTGATCTAGATCGGATATATATATATATATATATTTATATATATATATATATATATATATATATATATGTATGTATGCTTGAGACTTGGTATGGTTGTCGGCCATCAACCTAGGGATGATCATTTTCGGTACGATCCATTTAGGGGTAGACCGGCCTTGAGTAGCAAAGGTGCAAATTAAAGCAGCCTCGGTACATTTTATTTAGAGGTGTACCGTATGGAAGTAAACCCTTACCTTGTCATTGATGGAATCCATTCTCCAATAAGTGTCATTCAGATTTAGTTGTATACTATTATGTTGGAATTTAATTAATGTAACAGCTTCGACTATGATTCATTATTTATTTTAAACCCTAGACACTATTATAAATCAGAAGATTTTCTATAGAAATGTTATGCTTATCGTAAGATAAAAATCCATCTGTGTTTATGTACGGCGTGGTTTTATGAGATACCTTTATTTTGAAAGGTTTTATAAGATTAAAATCTATTTGAGATTTGTTTTCTCACGCCGGTTTAGCAGACTGATCCGGACGTTATTTTCTAGTAATGTTCGGGTGAGACTGAGAATATTTACAAATATAGTTTGGATGCTTGGGGGCTTCTGGAGACGAACTGGATGCCTTCAAGACGTTTTCACATATATTTTATTTTCGCTTCATTGATTGTTTATATGTATCAATATGTGTGAGGACATGTTGTTATAACTGTCCAGACTGATGATAGATTAGTGTACTCTGATTTGATGTATGCATATTACAGTTTTCTTTCTCTTATATAGATCAGCTTCATACTATAAGTTACTCGTCACAATGTGAGATTTTGTTCTATCTTTTTTTTCTTTTTCCCCAACAATCTATCTTTCCGACATTTGGATGCTAGTGTATTAGTGTCGACCTCTAGGGATCGAAACGGCGGGTCGATTCAGTCTCATTTGACGTCACCGGTATTATTTGTGTAAAATGATAAAAAAAAAAGAATTCATATAAAAAGGTTTAAAAGCGCAATTTTACTTTATCACAGTAAATTTTGTATCATGAAAGTTAGACACCATTTATATGCAAATAAATTGCCAACTGAACATGATAAGATAAATGGATATAATTATTGGCAAAATAATGGAAGGATCAAGCATTATTGGGGTAAACATCTTATCTCCTTATATTGTAACAATTGAATGTTGTAGTAGTATAAACTAATAATTTAGATCTTAAATTCCAATATTACATTTCTTTCAAAACAAATTAAATAAAATTACTTAAATAAAATCAAGATAATACAAAATTTTGGCATCTAGGGATGCGACAGTGCAAAGGCAAGGAGGTGCGGGGCAGCAAAGAAGCGAAGGTGTGACAGAGGATTTGTGATGTTCAGCTAGCGGACGATGGTGGAAATATACTGGTTTTAAGAAATTAGATGTTAGGATTTTTAAATTCAAATTAACAATGTTCTATTCTGACTGTCGAATTATGATAAACATAAATTAATAAGTTCCTACATGAAAAAGTTGCCTATTTTATTTACAAATAACAAGGCAACATTAACTTATCGATATGTAGTATGTAATAGGCTTTTGAAATGAAAACCATTTACCTAGTAACAAATGTCAATAACTTGAGGTATCTCCACTGTCATAAATCTTTATGCAATATAGACTATCTAATCATTATTATATGAGTTAAACAGAATTTGTGTACATGAACTTATGAGCCATGTTTGTAACAAATAAAATTGCAAACTTTGTTACTATAAGAGCATCTCCATGCAGGTGTCAATTTTTGAGTGGGGGAAGAATAAAATAAACGTGTATTACTCCCATTATTCCACTAGCAAGTGGGAGAAATTATGCCCATTAAAAGAAAAAAATCTATAAACGGTGTTATGAACACCGTTTATAAAGATAAATGGACTTCAGAAATCCTACTTTCTTCGTAAACGGTTTTCTAAAAACCGTTTAGGACATAAATGATTTCCAGAAAACCCTTTAAACTTCACGTTTAAAAAATAAAATGGGAGATACTTTCGATTTTCCTTCTTCCTCAGACCTAAATCCACGCTATTGGAATATGAGAAAACCAAAAAAAAAGGAAGTTTCCTCCATTTTCCCCCAAATTCAGGCTACTAGAGATGCTCTAAGCGGATTTACCAAAATATGTAAATATGTTGCCTCAAACTTCAAGTTGCCTGTTTCTTCCCCAAAATAAGGTCTTCAAACACCCTTTAAGCCTCTATGTTTACCCCCATCCCTTTTTTGTAGCTACATTGGAGAATCATAATAGACTGTCTTTTATTCAAATAAAAATTCTCTACATGCTGTATAATATAATTTGATTTGCTTACCAGATTTATGTTTTATTTTGCTTGTCACCTGAACTAACTTACCAATCCAATTAGTTTTAGTGAGTGTTGCCTTTAGATTTGCAAGGAATGCATTTAATGTGATAATAATCATGTTGCGACTTTCTTTTTTGCAGAAACCAGGGATATGTTTTCTTTTTCTAAACTTATATGTTTTACATCCCTTCCTTTTAAAAATTGTTTTCCATATCTTTCTTTTTTGAATTTTTTTCTAAAACTTCTCGCGTTTCGAAATTAAAAAGTGGCCGCTACGTTGTGTATTAAGCGATTACGAGTCATGGATATATATCCTGAGAGCACATGCTAGAGTTGGTAAAATTATCTAAATACCCTTTTGAATTACCTTTTTTTTGAAATAGGGATGTAAATTATAAAAGAAAATTGAAAGAGACCTAAGACTAATTTTTTATAATTATAAGGACATATGCTAAAATTTCCCTTCTTTTTTCATGCTAAATAGCTAATTTTTGGGTTGTAGGCCTAACAAACCTCATTTATGGTTTTATTTACCAATAAAGCAACAACAAATGTAATACTTTTGTTTAAAACAAATATTATAACCAATACACAACTATAAAACTGCAAATAAATTAAATCATACATCCTATTCAATATTCCGTTTAATATTCATAAAGCTTAACAATTCAACAATCAATTTTGTTTAATTCACATTCATTAGTGACCATTGTTTATATTTTGGGGGAATCATGATTTTTGAAATATAAATTTATTTACTTTTTTCAAAACAATGTAAATGACGAAATGAGAGAAAATGACATGGCGAGACAGCAAGAGAAAATAAAAAAACCACGATTTAATAAGGTTAAATGGACGGTTGGACTACGTGTTCGAAAGTCCAACTTATGGTTCGTGCATGACTAAAAATTAATTGAGTTCCGAACCAAAGCGATCAACTGTCCAAGTTATTTCAAATTAGACCACGGTTGGATCCAATCATGAAAACACTGATTGACATAATAGAAAGGGATTTGAAATTTTTTATCACTTTCCAAAATGAAGTAGCATTTGAACATTTTTATTCCCTAAGAAGCCTCAACTATGGGAATTTGCGTCAACACGACATTATAAGCCACTGTCCATTGCTATGAATGTTAAATTTTGTTGTAGTATAAGGTGCCTCAAGCATGAGCAACGACTCAACAAGCAAAAAAGTCACGTCTAGGGCCTTACAACGTCTATGCTTTATTGATTTGATAACTGTCTTCACATAATATAAAAAGAAATGTTGACTCATATTATTAACAGTATGATAACCATAAATGAAGGTAAAGTGCAAGTAAGTCACGAACGTTCAAGAGTGAGAAGACTGCTCATGACTACCCGTAACCCAGATTTTTTATTTTATTGTTTTAACATCGTACTTTACTTTATAACATGGAACATATATAACTAATATGAACATGCATGTTTTTCATGCAACATTTACAAGTCAAACAACTTGAGTGAAAATTCAAGAAGACACATACATAGTTCAGGGTCTGAATCCACGGTAAGACAAAAAGAGTTAACAGTGACCATAGCCACCAAACGATGCAAAGAATCATTTATCCTTGGAGAATTGCAAGATGTATTCCGTGTACGCTTGATCAAAGTACACGACAGATAATGAAGAAAATCAATCACATAGAAAATGCAAAATGTGTATTTTGTATGTTGCTTACAAAGAAAACATGCATAGGAACTTGAGTTCATTCTCATAAAACTAAGTTAAGATGCATCTGATCACTCTTTTACTTTCACATCACAAACAGTAAAACCATGCTATTTCTACTTACTCTCGAGAAATTCTACCCGTAGCATCTTAGAAGCTCTGTTCTGCATTAGGAAATGCTTTTGAGATTTCATCCTTCTTTCATCAAAACCATCGCCATAAACTATAGTCACTGTTTCAAGAACTTTAGCATTGGCTGCAATGAGTTTGAGAAAATCCAAATAGGCCCGTCTTCCAGGATAATTACTTACTCTTACATTTTTTAAATGATGGTTGACACAGTTAATGTCAGGCATTAGGTGAACATGACCACCATAATCATCATCAATAAGAATAGCACCATCTGCATCACTAACCTCATAATATCCGTAATCACTAAAGGAAATGTTGTTATCTTTTATACGGACTTCTAAAGTTTCTAAGCAGGGGAAACACATTAGAAAGTGTGGAACTGATTTTAGCTCATAAGCACGATTAAAATAGACTGCAATGTCCAAGGATCGTAAGGAAGGCATGTATGTGATTTCACCGCTTATCTTTATGTACTTGTGAATATAATTGATGTCAAACTGATAATTCCCTAATTGGAGCATCGACATCTCCATGTCAATACCGCTCAGAACCTTGAGCTTGGGTGTATTTAAAATCGTCACTCTGGAATTACCCTCTAAGTCATCATACTTGAACGTCTCAAGATTTGGAGCATCTTTAATAGTAAGATCCCGATAATCCCAGCAGCCAAAATAGAATTTCTGTAAGCTCTCAGATTCAATGACAACATTTTTTACGCCATGAAAATCACGGTGAATTGCCAGCTCGATGATCGGTCTTGAAGAAAGCAAGTTAACCAAAAATTCATAATTGATATCCTGCTTGATTAAAGATAACTTCCTTAAACTAGGAAAGATATCCTTGTGGGCTGGTAATTGAGCAGGCATTGAACTATACCGCAAGTGGACATTAACAAGGGAATCACATTTTAAAACAAAGCAAGGAAGGTCGAAGTGTTGGATGTCGATTAGGAGATCCCGAATGCCTTTAAGGGTTAGGGCTTTTAGGAGATTTACTACGGTTTTATGGTAATTATACCAATCGGGTAGAATGAAATGGCAGGTATGAATGGGTCCAGGGTGGGTGGAAATAATGTGGGACATAGCATTTACGATCCAGGGAGAGAGTTCAGATTCCTCTTCACTAAGATAATCCATGCAAGGGGATCCCTCTTCAAAAAGACAATACATGCAAGATTGCTTGACGATGGATTCATCAGAAATGTTGATTGGAGAACGGAGCCACATATTGCGCCATCGTTTAGACAGAATGGACGTCCTTGCCGATTCTTCCACATAGAGACTGGAAAGGATATTGCAGATTATATCATCAGGAAGAGCACTGATTCGATCTTCTCCACTGGCTTGCTTGTTCATTTGAGAGATTGAAATAGCAAAGTTAACCTATCCAAAAAGATATAGAACTAGATTATTTTGAATTAATTTTAGGAAGCAACAGACAGATGTATCAAGAGCTTGAACAACTAAATTAACTTGTAACTTAAATGTTAACATGTACATAGAAAGGTTGTTCTTTTAAGCATACAAGTATCTAAAAAAATTACACATGTGCCTAATTCACTAGAAATTATTTCTACATATGATATGAGATTTTGTTCTTGGAATCCATAGTAACTCCACAAATGTACACGGTTACACAAACTTAGCATATAGAAGTATAAAATGAATATGATGCTGCACTGTTATCCAATCAAACAAGTAGGGTTTCGGAGAACTTTTTCGGCTCCCATGGATCAACGTTCAATGCCCGGACAAACTATTTTGAAAAGCAAACAAAAGATATGAAACCCTCACTATTTTTTAAAACAAAAGACAGATTTTGAAAAGCATACCAAACTGGCAGCCATTCTGTCTGGTTTCAGCGTAATCGGATCAGAATTTCTCCAAAAATTGGGTATCGGGCGATGGCATTAAAAAAACAGAGAAAAACAGATTTTGCATAGTTACCTCTGAGAAGGTAGATAGTCCAGCAAAAGATTTGACCAAGGAAGAGAGAAAGAGGCGGCAACCAATTAGGTTTTTTTAGGTTTTGTGGAGCAAGGCAGTACTTTATATTGGCCAATGTTTAAGACAGGTGTTTGAGACATTTTTAGGTTATTATCATTTTATCGTTTGAGACGTTCGGTTTTGAGCCCGTTGTTGGATTAAGGCCTACTAAAGAATTAAGCTTTTACATTGCTTAATTATATTTAGGTCTACTTCACAATCCTGTTCAGAATAGACTTTTAACATACCCATATGAATATAAACGATTCAAATTTTTGTTACATGGTAGTCTATTTAACATACACCAGATGCAACTTCCCTCCTTAAAAGTCCAAAAAGAAAATACGGAGAAATTGGTAGATGTCCATGTAGTTTTCTAAGTAATAAAAACGGCAGTCGGAACTTAATCAAAACTTTCAAATTTTTGAAACTATGTGGAACTGTCAAAATTTCTGGATAGTCGAAACAGAACTATAAAACAGGTATAATGCAAAAATATTTGTATTTTAAAACGATTGATTAATCAACTTCGTATTGTTATGAAAATCAAATAATATAAGATGGCTGTAAAAATAACTATCATTTTACATAACAAAATATGAATCTCATTTAACTATAAAGTCTCTAAAATGACGTGCTTCTTATTAATTCACGGTCTCTTTATATGACAAATACGTTTTTTGTAATGAAATTTTCTCATCTTTATAAACATGGGTATTATAAAAACTTTCCAATAAACATAATTGTGAATGTGTTATTTTCCAAAAAATTAAGTATTAAATAAAATACTTTCACTTTAGCATGACAATTTTTGGTAAACATTAACAAACACCCTTGTTGCCTAACCACAAAATGACTTTTTTTTCACAAAAAATGTTTGTAGTATTGTCCTTGAATTTGAAATACTATATAAGAGATAAGCATGTGTGGACATACTTAAATTATTTTACATTATTTATCAAGTCTTATTTGGTTAAATCTAATTCGAAATTAGCAATTCGAATTGCAAGTATTAGTTTACAAAATTCAGCATTATATATAGGTCGAATAAAATATAAATCTATTAAATAATAATAAAGCGGAAGAATTTAAAACTCTCTTATTGATTCTAAGAATTTCCTTCTCTCTCTTTAATTCTCTCTTGTTGTTTTATTTTCACATATCCTCACAATTTATTGTTATTATAATTACTACAATGTTTCTACATGTTCTCTTTTCTATCGTTACAATTTAATACTAATTTTTACAATTATGTACTGATTTCTTTCAAGTTTTTAATGTTATTTTACATTTAAATTCATATATATTAAATTTAGTTATGTCACTACTAGAGATACAGTGTATTCCAACGGCGATGTTTCAATGGCCTCCAACGGCATTTCTAACGGCTTCCAACGGCGCGTTGAATTTTGACGTAACCGTCTGAAGCTGTTGGAAACCGTTGGAATAAAGCCGTTTGCGGCAGTTGGAAGCCATTGGAAAATTTCATGCATATTTCGCCGAGACCAGACCTGCAACTCATTATCTTCTTCCCAATCAACATTTTCACCCAATTCCCCCATTCCACCACCTCCTAACCTGCTACCGCCGCCCCAAACACCATCCCAACCACCTCCGACGCCATCTAGAAGCTGCTCCAGCCCATCTCCACCGTTCTAGCTCTCCAAATCGGTAATTTTGCTAAACCTAATATTTAGGTTTTTTTTATTTAGGGTTTAATTTTGAATTGTGATTGATTCCTACTTGTTACTGTATGCATATTACATCATGTTATCCCCTAATTGCAACTATTATCCCATAATGAACAAGTTATTACCGATTGAAAATTTTGTAATTTAGGATATTTCATTAGTTTATGTTGATTTGGTTAGTATTGAACGTATGTGTATGATAGAGTTTATTGCATTTGGAAGCCGTTAGAACGGATATTGCATTTATGCGAACACGAGTTTTGTATTTGTGCGAACACACGAATTGATTTAGTGTATAAATGAATTTGTAATAAATGAATTTTGTGTACAAATTTTGTGTGTAAATGAATTTAGTACTTATGTAATAAAACGGTAAAATATAAACCAATATTAATTAAACTAGTTATATATTTAAATTTAATATAAACAAATATTTAAATACTTAGATATATTTGGCCACGTCTAACAAGTGTTGTATATGATCGTTTTAGGGATATTCGTTTTTTCCACAAAACGGACAACTCTATTCATCTGATACATCATTTGTCGGATTTGTCCCTGTATTGGACAAGTTACAAACACTATAAAGTAATTATATTTCGTCAATCATATCACTTTAAACGGTTCACAAAATTTCGACGGCATTTCCTTTACGTTTCTTGTGTACATGCATTTGTGTACGATACAAGGAACACGGGGGAAATGCTGTCGAAATTTTGTGAAATCGTTTAAAATGATATGATTTACGGAATATAATTACTATTGTGTTTGTAATGGTAAGTAGGATGACCGACCATCAAAGAAGACACATAAGTGGCAATGAATCAATAGTTGTTTATTTAAAAAAAAGTTTGTAGAAAAATATAAAATTTAGTACATGTTTACTAAATCAGTAAATAAAATTTAAAAAATATATAAAATGAACGATTTATAATTTTTTTACTTTATCATAGGTTTTCAAGTAGGAAAAATGGTCAATTACTTTAATGATCGGAGCTGGATGTATCAAAGAAGGGAAATTAATGCCGCAATAAGTGAACATTTTCTGAAAGGGGTACAAGTGTTCATCGAATTTGCTATAAGTAATATTGCAAACGATGAAGAAATTCGTTGTCCATGTAGTAGATGCAAATTGTTGAACTATTTAGTATCGAATATAGTTAAGGTTCATTTGCGCCAATACGGTTTCGTACCCAATTATTTGTTGTGGGATCGTCATGGAAAATGTGTGAAAGTGTGGCTAGGTGATAAAGATTACCATGTAGCACACACATATATTCTTCTTAATTGTTCTGAAGTTGCACCATTTGTTAGGTAATTATCACCTTCCAAGTTTTGTAAAATTTAATACTACACGTGTAAATAAATAATAATGCAATATATCTTGTTTGTGTTTGCAGTATTTTTGAATCACAAAATTCAAGCGGCGATTTAAGCAAAGATTTCAGTACTTGGTTTTCGAAATACGTTTCTGATCCCACAAATAATGTGCTCGATGAAGGACTGAAACATTTGGCGTTTGGACCGAAAAGGAAAGTTAAAACGTATCCAATATTTTTTGTTAATGGATATAAATTCAACACCAAAGAATACGGTGCTGAAAAATTAACAAACAATACTGGTGTATTTGTTAAAGGCAGTGATGATCCTAATAATCATATAAATGATTTTTATGGCGTGTTAACTCAGATTTTGCAGTTGACATATTTCACAAGACCCGCGGAGGATGTTTATTTATTTAGATGCAACTGGTTCAGCAATGTTCCAGGTTCTGGTATTAACGTGCATCCAAATTATAATCTTATAGAAATTAAACATACCTCGCGTTATCAAAAGTACGACCCTTTTATACTAGCCAAACAAGCCCTACAAGCTTATTATGCCCCTTATCCATCTCTAAAAAAAGGATAAAGCAGATTGGTCTGTGGTTTTTAAAACCAAAGCAAGGTTTACATTCGATGTACAGAATATTCCAAACAAACAAGCCTATCAAGCAGATCAGGAGGAAAATGTTGAAATAGCAATTACAGACGATCAAACTGATTTTGGACCTTTAAATGATGAGACAAATGTATTAGTTGAAGCATTTGAGAGTGTAGAGGAAAACGACATAGAACACGAAACCGAGTCTGAATCAGAAAACGACGAGAACGATTGAGTAATATCCGGTAATTTTTACAATTATTCACATTACATTTATCTCTGATTAATAATGCATTTATCCAAAGTTATACAATTTTAATGCCAACAAGTGTATACTCACACACTCAACACATACACACAACATGACACATTTGTAGCATATTGTATTACATTTTTAATGGTTCGTCATATCATAATTATTATGAATTATATATATATGTATATGGCACGTATATTATGTCTGGCTCTGGTTCTGGCTCTCAGCGACATGGCTCTTCCCCGTAGATTGGAGAGAGTAGTGGTGAGCCATCAGCTCGTCCAGTCGTTTACTTGCAGCCAAAGGCTGATCAGGCGTAAGTATCATAATTAGCAGCATAGCAATTTAATTTTTTGTACATGATATATCTATAATTGTCTAAAGTTCTATTTTATATTTAACGCAGTGGGTTTGAGTTGGAGCCATCTAAAGTGGTTCTGAACATTTCTAAGCAGGCGTATATGAGCAGGATGAGCGATTGCTGGCCTAAGTGGAGCAAGATCCCCGATGATGTGAGAGAGACCATTTGGCAAGATTTTCTAGTAAGTTTATACCACTTTACAAAATGATTAATTAAATACAAATAAATAATTAGTAATATTTTCTCATTATACAAAGCGCAGTAGATTTGCAAGAGTCTGACATCAACTTAGTTCAGCGACACTGGAACTCAAAGATCGCTAAGAACTATAGGGAGAAGATGTCAAAGATTAAAAAAGTGGGGAAGAAACTAAAGTGGATGAGCGTGGCTGTATGGGATAAGTGGGTTGACTGCTGGAACTCTGAGGAGTTCAAGGTAAATCTATAATGAATCTCAGTAATTTTTTTAACGTTTAATAAATAATTATTCATTGTAAATTTGAAGGAGGAGTCAGAAAGGAACTCAGCAAACAGGAGCAGGAATCCAGTAACTCATCGTGGAGGCTCCAAATCTTTCCAGCATCACCGCGAAGATTTGGTAAATTTATCTATTATCACATTTTTATATTGATCATTTCAGTAATTAGTTATGTGAAGTTAAATTATCCAAATTATCAATTGCAGGAACGAGATTATGGACATCCCGTTGGCTTAGTGGACATATTTGCTCACACCCACGCATCTAGGCAAGTAGATGAGTCTGGCAAAATCATATATCAGTAGGGTGATCAGGATAAGGCGACTGAGGCATATGTATGCGTTTTTTAATTCTAATACTTACATCGATAAGTTTATTAATTACTAGCTATGTAAAATAAAAATTACATTCTACTATTTTTCAACTGAAATTTTTTTTTTCATTATAGTCAAGGTTACAGGAAGCACGGGCTTATGTGCTTCAGCAGTCTGGTCGTGATGAGTTGACACAGGAGGAGCAAGATAACATATTTGACGATGTTATGGATCCGACGCAGCGGAGTAGACGTTATGGCTTCGGGAATGTAACCGTAATTAATCCTTTTACATATGTACAACAAATTAGCGTTTAGATATATAGTGTTATAATATTTTATATGCGTTTCCAACCCTTTTGCTATTATTTCTATTTGCAGGTTCGAAAAGCTCAAAAGGCCCAAGACAAAGAAGAAATTAAGGAGCTTAGAGCTATGA
Organism: Allium fistulosum; assembly: GCA_030737815.1. Classification (NCBI taxonomy): domain Eukaryota; kingdom Viridiplantae; phylum Streptophyta; class Magnoliopsida; order Asparagales; family Amaryllidaceae; genus Allium; species Allium fistulosum. The sequence goes on from CM060907.1 coordinate 328,748,630, forward strand.
TTGAGCAGCTATAGGAGGAGAATTGTCTGCGAGCTGTACAGATGGAGCAGCTGAATCAAAAGCTTGTGGATTTTTGCAGAATCATGGTACCTTTCCTTCGTCGGCTGGTGCTTCCGGAGGCGACGATGAAGATGCTTGAGGAGGTATGCTTTTTATTGTTTGTGTTTGAACGATGTATATATTGACTTGGAAATGGTTATAATGTGTTTTAATGTTGTATATATTGGTACGGAGTGGGTGAGAACGATATTTTGATGGTATGTACGTGGTTTGTTGACATATTTTGTTGGTATTTACGTTGATGGTACGGTTTATGATGTTTGAATGGTTTGGTTTGTTTATATTGGTGTTTAATTGATTTATGTGTGTTGTTTATATTGATATTGATATATATATATATATATATATGTGTGGAATGGATTGGAAATGTATTGGAAATTTATTGGAAATGGAATGGATTGGAAATGGTGTGGCTGGAAGGTTAATAGGCTTGCTGTTGTACAGCAAAATGAAACCAGATTTCCAACGGTTTCCAACGGCTTATTGGACATTTTATTCCAACGGCTAGTAACGGTTTCCAACGGCTATTAACCGTTGGTCGCCGTTGGAATTGCCGTTGGAAAATATCCGTTGGTTCCGTTGGAAGCCGTTGGAAAGCATTGATTATATTCCAACGGCTTCTAACGGCCGCCAACGGCTCATAGCCGTTGGAATAGCCGTTTAATCTTGTAGTGTGTGATCTTAAATTTAAGTTTTTTAAATTGATATGATTAACGAATATTCACTAATTTATTTAATAAATTTTTGAAAATAACAATTCTTTTTCAATATGTATACCGCATTCATATTGACAGAAATGGTAAAACAAAAATAGTAAAACTAATTTTTCATTCAAGTCAAATAGTTTTAAATTTTTGTATTTATATACAAACTATTACAATGTTTTACTTATATTCTGTTCTATCATTTTGCATTTAAATGCCAACAGTCAATAATTTTACAATTATTTATGGATTTCTCCTAAGTTTTCTTATATTATATTACATTTAAGTCCATATATTTGAATTTATTAATTGATCTTAAATTTTTTTTAACTAAATCCAATTAATAAATATTTATTTATTAATCGGATAAATAAAAAAATGATAATTCAATGTGTATATCACATTTGTATTGACATAAATGGTAAAACTATATTTTCACTCAAGTCTATAAAATGTAATATGTTCACAATTATATACAAAATTATCTTTGACACTTTTACATTTTTCTACTTTTAAGTTCATAAAATTTCTTTCTTTCTAAAATTAGTTACTTAATACAAAGAAATATATACATAATTTTTTCTTTCTAAAGTTGGTATTTCATTACAAACAAAAATATACAAAAAAATTATTTTCAAAATTGGTATATCATTACAAACACGTATAACGTTTTTCCTTCATAAAATAGGTACGTCAAATGGACTTTTTATCATTATTAAATTATATTTTGTGAAGAATATAACATTACAATTATTGATAAGAGATGAATATTTGTATTCTGTAATATTGAAAAAGGAATAAATATTTTCAATCGGTACGTTTTTGTACTAAAAGTAGCATTTTCAATTATTTATATTCTTAATCCCAATTGAAGATTATACCATATTTTGATTAGAAATATTTGTCTTTCATATTTTATCATCTTTTTCATGTAAATGTATAATATTTTTTGAAAAGTTTTATTATAAAATAAAAATAGTAAGGTATGAAACAATGGATTAAATATTATTTTTTTACATAATTAAAATGACAATGTGATTTGTAACATTTCAGGCTTTATTTTCATTTAATATTTATTTCAGTAGTTAAATAAATATTTTGTATCATCCTGATAATATCATATAATTATTTTGATAAATATATGCTGCAAGAACTATAAATGCATACAAATACATTGAGTCTTTGATATTGCACTTCTATTTTTAGGTATTTGTTGTCATTCTCTCAAGTAATATTTGAAATTTAATGTATACATCATTTATCTTTTAGTCAAATGTATCAAAATCGAAATGTCAATTTCAGAATATATGTACATGGATATTTATTTATGAAATTCTATAAAAATATTAATTTTAAAATTTATTAAGAATACGTATTTTCATTTATTTGATTGATAAATAATGAACCCTAAAAAATAATAAATCGGTATATAACTCATTTTTATCAACAAAAATGATAATTTAATTTTTATTTAAATATAAAAATATACGAATCTCATAACAAAAACACACAGCATAAATATAGTAATTTAAATTTACAAGTCATTTATCCTAAAAAAATCATCAAATATTGCATGATAAATTATACTCTTCAAAGACAGTTTAATATTATTTTTCGACAGCATACCCTGTGCAACGCACATGTTACACATTAGTCATATATGAAAACTAGATACTAAGTTATACATGAAACCGATATGTCTTGGCCTCATAGGTTCTCGGCTTTTAAAAGTATTGATATATACAGAATACATAAAAAAGTTTCCGCAATTATATTTTTTACAAAACCTAACGGTTATTTGATAATTATCATTTTCCTATGCGATAAAACCACCTCATTTTTCTATCAAAAATATTTTATACTCTGTCTTTATATTTTACTAAATGCATTTTTTATCATTATGTTGTTAAAGTTAATCCGTTGTAACCTTATCTCGATAGTCATAGTAGGATGTGTGACTCAACATATGTAAGCATTAAGCCTACATATGTATTTTACATCTTGCTTCGTGAATTTACAATGTAATATAGTAAACTATTAGCATTCCTTATTAAAATGGGAATAGAAATAGAAAAAATCTCTAGTTTCTAAAATAATCTGAAATTAATTTACATTTTCTCCTTTAGCCATGGCAGAAGGTCTGCTCTCCTCTCAAGAAATATTCTTTTCCACTCCTAAAAAAACTACTTAGAGGTCTACTATTCCTCTCATATCAAATTTCTTTAAAACGATGCTTTATTGTTGATGAAGAAGGAGTTCAGTTGGTGTAGAACCGGAAAAGGGCTATTTATGGCCTCAAAAGAAATGCTCACGAGGAGCCGCGTCCTTCTTCCAATAACGATAGAGGATTTGGAGAAAAGGAGGAATCAAAGAATCCTAAAATCCCAATACGGTACAACTACAAAATGAGAATCAAAATCTAAAGGTTAAAGAGCTCGGTTATCATCTCATTAAACAATCCTTGAGGCTTAAAAACTTGAAAAGATATGGTTACAAGGGAACAAAAAAATGAAAGTTTCAATTTGAATTTTTGCAAGCTGGTCTATTTAACCTACACCACATACAACTAAATGTTTGCCTAAAATCTATAAATAAAATATGGTCAAATAAATAGATGTCCATAAAATTTTCAAAAGTTACAAAGTCCGGAGTCAGAACATAATCAGAACTTCAAAATTTTCGAATCAAAGCCGTTGACGAAGTAGGAAGAATGGTTATGTGGTGGTGGAGGAGGTGGGGAAGAGGGCATAATGATAATTCAACATCAGTCGTTTCTGAAAGAACCATATATATGGTGTTTTAATGATAACAACCATACAACAATGCTTTATTTCAGGTCAAAACGATGATGGAAATGGTGTAAAATAAAATGGCTAAAAATTATGTAAAGCTAGGATTCGAACTTGGGTGGGTTGACATATGAGCACAAGCCTTTACCACTAAACCACACAAACTTTTAGAAATTACGATGATTCAGTTGACTGAAACCCTTATCTGTCGACTAAACCCAGTCGACTAAATATGAACAACTTATCTATTGTGTAACGACCCGGATTTTTAACGTCTGTTAATTGGGTAATTAACTGGTTTAAACTATTGGAATATTAATTTTAATTAGTCGAACAAATAAAATTCTGATAATTAAAATATCGGAATATATATAAAAATTGATTTGGAAACTATATTAAATATTGAACTATAAAATCTCTGGATATGAAAATCCTATAGGAAAGGGAATAAATTATATATATATATATATATATCCCACCATTTAAATTAAGATAAAATATCCATATATATATATAGATAAATATGTATAAGCATTATGATGTTTGGAAACACATATATACAAGTATATAAATGTAGGTATATGTATATATGCCATATGAATAATATATATGTAAATTTGTATAAATGTGAATATACATATATATAATATCAAGATATACATAAGTATATGTATAAGTGGTGAATGAGTAGAATGTAAATATATGTGTAAATAAATGTATACATATCTACAAGGAGGCACAAACTTTTGATAACCATTAAATGCATATATGTAGAGATATAGATGTATATATGTATATATGTATATACATTATTATAAAAATGGGAAAGGCAAACATATACACATAAGGATATGTATAATTATAAGTGTATATATATAGGTAAGTATACATGGTTGTGACAATATTTTATATGCAAGTAAGTGTATATACTTAAAGATACAAATCTCATAAATGACAAACTTCAAACCAGTTAATCTGATAGTATATGTTCATGTGTTCATATGAAATAAGAAATATGTGAATAAGCAAATACAAAATATATGAACATATGATGGCAAATATATATATGTATATGTAAACCCACAAAGAAACATCATGATGGCAAAACATCATCTCAAGCATACAAAACAGTTTATCAATGTCAAAATATAAATCAAATCAAGGAAACACATCAAGCTTTTCTATGAAATCCAATCATTTTTATCAAAGTAAAAATAATATCAATGTAAAACAAAAGAAAAGTAAAAGGAAAGTTTAATGTAAACAAAGAATGCAACCTACCTTCTATTATATATACCTCAGTACCTCTACTTTGTTTCATTTTACATTCGAAAAAGGTAAGAAATAAAATATATACAAGATGCCATTTAAAATTTAAAGGAAATCAGAAAGGCATTCAAGTACTAGAAAGATCAAAGTTTTGAAGCAGAATCTAGACAGAAGCAATGAAGTAGAACAGAACAGTGAGTTAACTTCTTTTCTAAAAATTAAATCTTCTTTACAACATGTTGTGTTAAAGATTAAATGGAAAATATCAGTTTAAATAAGTATATATATGCGCCTGTATATATGTGTGTGTGAATGTCTGTATATTTGCCTCTGTTCTTCTTGCTTCTGACATGTTCAACTCTTTCAAAATTCAATTTCTCTTGATCTAAATGATGTTAGACCCTAATGTTTAAAGCAATTTTGTTTGTACAAGAGTATGCAAAATTGTAAAAATGATCACATAAAACTTTATAAAGTAGAAAGTGTTGAAAGGTGGATTTACACTAAATAAGCTAACATTCCAGGAAAATCAATTGCTTTAATTCATGTTTTCTCCTATATAAACGAAATCGACTTGGAAAATTATGAATTTTAGTAGCTATATCATGAATTTTAGTTGGGTATTTGATGAGGTAAGGGGAGATGAACGGGAAACGGTCGTGAGGCATTTTCTGGCAAACACGTGGGTTTCAAGCATTGGGATTTGGGTCGAAGGAAGGTGATCGAAAGGTGGTCTCCGGAAAAATGGTAGTTTTTTTTCTAGGCGCCGTGGTGGCGGGGAGGAGGTGATGTAGGGTTTAGGCTCATGTTTGGTTAAGGTGGAGTGTCGTTCGGATTTCGGTGTCGTGGTGGCATCGAGTTGGCTCGGAGGTGGGTGGAAAAGGAAGCTGAGTGTTAGGCGCAGCTGCTGGCAGGGTGGCGCGGGCTCTGGTTGTCAGAGGCGGCGGCACGAGGTGGAATTAGCAGATGGTTCTTTTTTCTGGTATCGACATTTTGCTTGTTTTTGATTTAGGGGGTTTCGAGGGTTTCTGGGTAGCTGGGGTGGTCGAGAAGGTCGAAGGAGACTTCGGGGTGGTGCCGGCGGTGGTTGGCGTGCCTCCGGTGATGTGTGCACGTGCACACGGTGGTTTGGTGTCAGGTTATAGTGGTGGATAGGAAAGAGAACAGTGAAGTAAAAGATAGGGGAGAAAGATAAAAGAAAAGTAGAGGAAGAGAGGAATGTTGGGCCGGTTTTGGGCCAGGTAATAAAGTAAATAAGTAAAAGAAAAAAAAAGAAATGGAATAAAGAAAAAGAAAAGAAGAAAAAATAAGGAAAAAGGAAAAGGAAAAATGGAAAGAGAATGAATGAAAAATATAACAAATAAAAATAGAGAAAGAGAAAAGAAATGGAAGTCATTTATACATATATATATTTATAAGAAATTATATTCTCTTTCTTTAACTAAAAATCTATTTCTATTTAAAAACCGTAAATTAAATTGAAATGATATTTTATAGTTTAATGGAAATTAATTATATTATTATTATTTGTCTTAAACTTATGGATAATTAATAGTAGTTTTTTTTAAATTTATTTATTGGTTAATAAATTGTTTAAATTGAAAATAATTCGGATAGAAATATGAATAAAGTTGGCTAAATAAAGTTAATGAAGTACAAATGTGAGATTTGTATGATATTCGTTATCAATCGTAAAATTGGTAACGATCTATATCTTGCCTTAACCCTATTGGAGGGTTAATTCATTTATTCCTGTCTGAACCATTAAGTGGTCAGACGAGTTAAATACCAGATTAAAACGATGATACGGTTACTTGAATAAAGATCTGTAATAAATTCCCATATTTAAATAGTCTCCCAATATAATAAATTGTTTATCTTGAACAATTTACCCTTTTAAATTTATCACTTGGATTCAAAGAGGCCGGGGTCGGATATCAGAGATATCCGGAACCATTTCGATTTAATAATCACTACAAATCTTTATGGGTTGATTATAGAGTCTAATAGGCTGATTGAATAAATTGAGTAAATCTGATTATTTTAGATAAGTGACTATACTTAGACATTGGTATAATATCAATGGATTTCTAGGAAAGTGGTTGGTTATAATCAGGTAAAAACTCGTCGTGTTGTATGAGTTACCCTTGGTTTTCAAAGAAGTTTTTATAACTTAAGTATTTCATATTAGATGGGTTTACTCACGCTGGTTTCCAGCCTGACTCGGGTGTTACTTTATTGTAATGCTCAGGTCAGACCGAGTATTACAGATTTTCAGGTTAGGACGCTTTGGAGCTCAGGAGACGAGCTGGATGGCAGAGACGTATTGAGTATATTCTGCTGTGTATATAGGCTATATTATCCAGTAGTGGGGACAAGTTATGATAACTGTCCAGATTTATTTGTTGATGAGTGTACTCTGATATCTTGTATGTATATTGATAGTTACAGCTTTTCTTTGTATAAAATGTTGTTATTGTATATTATATTTTGTTCCGCTGCGATTGTGAGATTCTGTGCTGTTGTTTTCTATTCTTTTTCTACCTCCTTTTCTCCTTAACCCTAACAGTCTGGGATTCCCGGCATTCGATTGTTCGACACTCTATACAGTGGATGTATTAGTGTCGATTTTCGGGGTCGAAAATCTTCGGGTCGTTACACTTGGTATCAGAGCTGAAGGTTAAGCGAGAATCTTGGCTATAGTGAGGATTACTCATTAGAGATAGGGTCAGTAGTACCCTAGAATGAGTTGAGTATATTGTATATGAGGGCGTACTTGTTATTTTCTTACATAATGATTTTAAAATGATTTTTAAATAATTTTGATATATAAAGAAATAATTTTTCTGAATTATTATGGTATAGTAAGGTGATTGATTGTTGTTATTAAAATTAAATAAGATTATAAGATTTAAGTGGTAAAACACATATAACCAAATAGAAATTTGGGTAAGAATGAACTATACAAGTAAGTTGAGCTGAAAATAGAATAAAACCAAAAATTGAAAATTACGAAAAGTATTTTGAAATAAATTTACCCTGATTTCATTTATCAGGAAGTTATTATGGGATATATGGTGTGGTTGGCCCCTGAATATGATAATATTGCTTTTTATCGTAAAATTGGTTATTGTAAAGGATGTTTATCTCAAAATAAACAATGGTAAAACATTATGAAATGTTTAAGGAAGTGAAATTATCTAAGTTGAATTTATAAATGTGACTTATAAATTGAAATGGATTTAAGTTGTGAAGTTTTAAATCTAAGCCAGAGAAATTGGAAATTGTTTCAAAGTGTTTAAGGAAACAATAAAGGATATTATTTAGAATATTTTTGAATATAGAAATCTTTGTTTAAAGACAAGAGTTGGGGGAAGATGAATTTGTTTTGGATTAAAAACCCAGGATGGTTTAAAAATTTAAAGTGTGATTGGATATGTGAATAGGATAAATATATATATATATATATATGTAGATACATATATGATTTCAAAGTTGATTTGAAATAGACGCTAAGTGTTGAATTATTGAATCCCCTTGAGAAGATGAAGTATAACCCTAAGAAAAATAAGTTTTTGAACTTATAAGTGGGAAGGGATATTGATAAAAATTTAAATTTGGAGTGAAAAATTTAAATTGAGTAAGGTTAAACGGATTGAACGAATAGGAAATTTAACTTAGGGGAAGTTAAATAAGTTTGGAAAGTACAACCTGCATTGGGAAAATTTCAATGTGAAATTGAAAATTTAACTTAGGGAAGTTAAATGGATAAAATTGAAAAGGGAAGTCTGGATTTGATAAAAGGCTATGTGTGGATAATTTCAAACAGCTTTTGAAATAAAACGAGTCTTGAATTTTGAAATCTTGTGGTGGATGCTATTGATTGGGGTTTTAGGTAATTTGGATAATTTGGATGTTTATTTACTCCTATATCCTGCTATCATCCTATTTGTTATTAATATTATATATAAAACTGTGAAGTGGATTATCTCGAATAAATTAAAGGGTGGATTGAAATGATATACATCCATTGCCGAAATTTAATGGAAATAAAACTTTATTGAGAAACCATTTAAAGATTTTGATTCTTAGAAATAAAAATTGAATTTAGGGAAATAGGATCATTTTAAAACTTAAGTTAAAATGTTAAAAATGAATTTACCAACCGGAATTGGTTAAGAATTGGGTTTCAAAGTTGAAGTTAAAATTGGGTAATAAATTGGATTCCGAAGATTAAATTGTTAAAAAAGAAGAAGATTTGAACCCTTACTCGAACCTCGCATAAGTTTAAGTAAGAGTAATTTAAAAGAATATATGGAATTTGGGCTCAGAATTTAAATTATTTTAAGGACTTGGGTCGATAAATTAAATATGAGAGGTTAATTTGATTTAAGTAAATAAATCAACATTTTGGAAACCGAACTCAAATTTATATGGATCGAGATGGTTTAAATTTTGAGAATGAAATTGGAATTAATTCAAACTGGAATAGAATTGGATTAATTGGGATTGTAATCAAAGTTGAATAAGTTTAAAATCAAATGGGAATTGATTTGAATTTGGAATGGGAATCGAAGTTAATTCAAATTGAATTGGAATTGAATCAACTTAAATGGGAATGGAAATTGAAGTTGGTTGAAGTATAGTCGAGGAACTGGATCAGTTTGACCTTGAAGCTATTTTCAAATAAACATTTTAATATAAACTGTCTTAAATCTATTTTCTTAAATATTCATATTATTGTATTTTCTAAGCTATTTACTATACAAACATTCCTTTTTAAAACTCAAACTATCTTATATTAACTATTTAACCATTTTACAACTATTTAACTATTTTACGACTATTTGACTATTTTAAACTATTTCCTAAATTCAAACTGGTCAAAGTGAAAATTGGTCATATTTAAATCGTGGATTCAAATACGAATTGAGATAAAATTGAAGTTATAACCCAAATGGAAATTGAAGCGGTTTTGTAGTGAAAGAAAAATTAGATATTGAACCAAAAATGATTTGAACTGAAAGAGTATATTTTGAGAAATATATGGTGATAAAAATAAAAAGTAAATAGTCACTATAACTGGGAACTTACTTTGCAAGAAATAAGTAAAGTGACAAATGACTTTGAAAGGGAAATCGAACTTGAAATTTGATTGGGCATTAGTGAGGTTATATGTATTGGTTATATATTAAAAAAATTGGAGGAAATAATCTTTAAAGGGTATTGGAAATATAAAGTGGAATTTATATAAGAATGAAATGATCCGAAAATTATTCAAGTGAAAGAATAAGCTTATATATATAAGAATGATTTTATGAGAATGGAACTGAAAGAGGATTTTGGAACTCATTGATTTTAAAGGCTTTTGATTTTGGCAAAAAGTCAGTTTTGGAAATTTGGTAAGCCCAATTTGAGAACTATCGATTTTGAGGTATCGATTTTGTGTAAATGGGATTTATATGTGGTATATATAAAGAATATGATTTTAAAGATACTATAAGTGTATAGTATGAAATGTTTTGAGAATGCTATGAGGAGAAAGGCGCTCCCATTTAGAGTAGAAACTTATAGTAGGAGATCCACTGAGTGGTTCTGTCTTGAGCCCTAAGAGGGATTCTAAATTGGATCCCAGAGGACGTTCGGAAAAAACTTTAGTTCCTGAGGATTATGATCGGAGTAGCATAATTCGTGGGGCGCTGATGCCTACTGTTACATGGGGTCTTGCCGTGATGGCAACATAACCTTTGTTGTAACTGCGATCTACAGCCGTTCCATAGCATAAGTCGAGTGGCAGTGATTGTCTACAATCTACGTTTGATTTCACTGGGATAGCGACGTAACATCGGTAGATTGCGATCTATGTGGTTTAGTTCCATAGCGAAATTCGTGTGGCAGTGAGTGCCTATAGTCTACACTAGTTCCATTGGAACAGTGACATCACTTTATGTAGTCTGCGATCTATGTGGTAAAGTTTCGTTTGGCACCGTAATTCGAGGGGTGCTGATGCCTACAGTTACACAAGTTTTTACTGTGATAGCAATGTAACCCTGAGGTTAGCTGCAATCTATGCAGTTTCCATAGCGAAAGTCGAGAGGTGCGGATGCCTACAGTTTTCTTATGGTTTTCGCCGGGATGGCGACGTAATCATCGTGCTAACTGCGACCCATGGAGGGGGTGATGATTTCCATAGCATTATTACAAAAAAAATTCCAAGTATTTTCACTTGCTTTTGAAAACGGGTTTACCAAGTACCTATAGATTTTCAGTCCTGCGCCTAATCAACGTATGACTGAATTTCTATGAGAACAAGGATGGACTTGTTTAGACATCGAGTTATAAAAAGTATTTTTATATAAAGCTAGTTTGGTAATATTATGTAATTTTTAAAGTGTTTTAAAATTGTAAAATTTAGAAGAGTAAGGAGTTAAAATATTTTAAGAATGAGTTAACTAAAATAATAAACAATCAAAAATTAAAATTTTCGTTTCATTCCTTTTCGAGGACAAAAAGTTCTAAAGGGGGGAGGAATTTAACGACCGGATTTTTAACGTCTGTTAATTGGGTAATTAACTAGTTTAAACAATTGGAATATTAATTTTAATTAGTCGAACAAACTAAATTCTGATAATTAAAATATCGGAATATATATATAAATTGATTTGGAAACTATATTAAATATTGAACTATAAAATCTCTGGATATGAAAATCCTATAGGAAAGGGAATAAATTTTATATATATATATATATATATATATATATATCCCACCATTTAAATTAAGATAAAATATCCATATATATATATATATAGATAAATATTGCATTTTGAAAGCACATATATAAAAGTATATAAATGTAGGTATATGTATATAAGCTATATGAATAATATATATGTAAATTTGTATAAATGTGAATATACATATATATAATATCAAGATATACATAAGTATATGTATAAGTGGTGAATGAGTAGAATGCAAATATATGTGTAAATAAATGTATACATATTGTAACGACCTGGTATTTCATGCCATTCGCATCCACACATGTCGGACTTGAATTACTCAAAATATTAGATTGTTAGTTTATAATTTGGCAAACTCAGCATATATAGTAAATAAATAATCACAGAATCATTGACACAGAGTAATATAACAATAAGCAGCGGAAACAAATGAATAGTAGTTCATGAAGCTACTATATATATAACAGAGTTTGACAAGATACAACTGTAACGACCCGAAATTTTCGATCCCGAAAATTCCAGATAGCTAGGATAGAAGAAAGAGATAGAAGAAGAAGAAACAGGAACATAACACAGATTCTCACATTCGCAACGGATAAAATATAATATCAAATAGAAGCAGTTTACAAAAGAATACCATATCAGTCAATTTTCCTTTTAATACATCAGAGTTATACATATACACAATCACTGGATATATACAAATCAACATATCCCAGATAAACAAAATATATCACAGCGGAAACACTCCATACGTTCCTGCCATCCAGCTCGTCTTCTGAGCTCCAGAACGTCCTTACCTGAAATCTGTAATACTCGGTCTGACCCGAGCATTACCAAAAAGTAACACCCGGGTCAGGCTGGAAACCAGCGTGAGTAAACTCGTCTAGCATGGAATATAAAAGTATACAACTCATATAAACCCGGGGTAACTTATATCAATTTACACTTCACGAATTGTTGTAAATATTACTTACTTCACACATCAATTTCTAAGTGCCAGAACTTAGATTATATGGTCCAATTCACTTAAAAATCAATCCAATACACCCTATTGACTTCACGTATCAATTTGTAAAGAATCGAAGTGGGTTCGGGTATTAACTAATACCCGACTCTGGTCTCTTCGAATTCAGTTCATCTTAACACAAGTTATCCAATTGAATATAATTCGACTTTGATTATTGGATTACACCTTTACACAACAATTCATAATTGATAGGTTGCTCATCCAACATATCATTTCATAAAGCAATTCATATCAGATAATGGAAACAATTAATTAGCTACATCCATTAATCAACCCCAATTAATCATAAACAGTAATTACTCCTTTGTAATTATTTAATTAATTAACCTCTTACTTAATTATTAATCCTTTTGATTAATTACACTAAGTAATTTATTCTTAATTACTTCTTCTAAGTAATTACCCTTTTATTTCTTCCCATTAAGCAATTCTGTTTTAATTTATTACGTCCTGTAATTATGAATTACTTCGCTATGTAATTATACCTATAAATCTCATTAAGTATTTATATTTAATTTATCACTAAGAGATTTACCTTTAATTAGTTAACAAATTAATTTCAATCGGGTAATCCATCCCTTAATTACCCTTAAACAAATTAACAAATCTTAATTGCGGGTTAATTATTCTCAATTACTTTCTAAAAAAAATTAAGTAATTGAATAATCAATCATCTTAACTAACATTTTTAAAGAAATCTTCTTTAATCTTTGGAAACCAATTTGTTAAAACTTTAAATGTTCATTAATTTTATACTTAACTTAAAGTAATTACTTAATTAAAATAATAAATAAGAGTTAAATACGTTGTTAAGCATCATCTCAGATAATTAAAACTTGAATTAAAATCTTAACTTAAACTGTTTAACCTTTATTAAGTTTACCATGTTTAATCTTGTTGAAAACAATTTACTTAACTTTATCCCCTTTTTTTTTAATGAAAATTAGCCACACATCCTTAAAACCGAACTTAAATTCAAAGCGGGTCCCTGTTATAAAATTTATATTTTCTACATCCCTATTTCTGTTTTCCGCCATTTCTTTCCCCAAATTACCCTTGCGCTTCGCTGTGGAGCTGAATCTTCTTCTTATTTTTCGATTTAAATGGTAAACTGCAATTAAATTAAAGACGAATCAATTTTTTTATGAAATATGATATTCTTAATATTTGCAGTTATGAATAATCGCAACAAATTTCTGCAAATATATGTGCAATAGTTGCAGAAATTTCTGCAACTATACGAAATAGTTGCAGACATTTCTGCAACTATAAGCAATAGTTGTAGAAATGTCTGCAACTATAAGCAATAGTTGCAGTAATTTCTGCAACTATACGCAATAGTTGCAGACATTTCTGCAACTATTTGCAATAGTTGCATTTCTGCAACTATATGCAATAGTTGCAGAAATGTTTGCAACTATGTGCAATAGTTGCAGATATTTCTGCAACTATGCGCAATAGTTGCAGACATTTCTGCAACTATGCGCAATAGTTGCAGACATTTCTGCAACTATTTGCAATAGTTGCAGACATTTCTGCAACTATATGCAATAGTTGCAGAAATGTCTGCAACTATATGCAATAGTTGCAGATATTTCTGCAACTATACCGTATAGTTGCAGAAATTTCTGCAACTATATGCAATAGTTGCAGAAATGTTTGCAACTATGTGCAATAGTTGTAGATATTTCTGCAACTATGCGCAATAGTTGCAGACATTTCTGCAACTATTTGCAATAGTTGCAGACATTTCTGCAACTATATGCAATAGTTGCAGAAATGTCTGCAACTATATGCAATAGTTGCAGATATTTCTGCAACTATACCGTATAGTTGCAGAAATTTCTGCAACTATACCCAATAGTTGCAGACATTTCTGCAACTATACCATATAGTTGCAGAAATATCTGCAATTATTTACAAATTTTGTAAATTTGCAAAAAAATAAAAAACGTTGAAAATTTGCTGACTAATCTGCAAATATTTGAAATAATTGCACCTTTAATACAAATATGAATTTTTGGTATCAACAATGGATCTCATTTCAAAGATCATAAAATTTGTGATTTTTTGGTGAAAACGGTTTTTTGATCCGGTTTTTGTACGTAAAGTTATACGCGTTTGAATTGTAAAAAACGTAAAGGGTATTTGTGTATTTTTGTTTGCGCAAATTTGAAAATAGGGATCGGAAATGTAGAGTTTGTATGTGAAGGATGTTTTGTTTATTTTGAAACTTATTAGGGATGTGAGCCAAACCTTCCCTTTTTTTTATATACCATACTGCAGTTTGAAAACCTGAGCACTATCCCTGATTCACTCGAGTTGCACTTCGTTGCCCCAGCTTTTCCCCGAGTCATCTCTCTCTCCCCTCTCGTATCCATCTTCTTCTTCCCCTTTTTTTTCTTAGTTTGAAACTTAAGTTAAACATCGGTTACCTCCACACTATACAAGGAAACTCGAGCCAGCTTTGCAAAGTCACGAGTATTACTTCGGGACACTCACGAAAACCCAACGCTGAAACCCATATCATCACTGTGCACATGTACGGTGGTTCTTTCCACCTCCGGTCATCACCAAACACTCGAGCAAGTCAACGACCATCTAAGCACCCTCACCAGCCCACCAGGACTTCACCACCAACTCGAAATCAAAATCGAGTATATGGGCCCAAAACTGGAACAGCCATCAGACCTGAAATCTCCATCATTCACGAGTCCCCGATCCATCAGAGTGGCAATGTCTCCGGTCACGTCTTCTTCAACGACCATTCTTCCATTTCCCAACTACCCGTTACACTCGATCCACCGGAGCCACCACCCCGATCGAATTTATCCAGACTGTCCAAACTAGGGCTACAACATTCACTGACCCACCACCGTCGCCACCAAGATTAGATCACCAAACTTATATTTTTCCACCACTCACCGACCATCACTACATCAGAAGAAGAACTCTCGACTTCCCAGAACCACCAAATCACCAGAGACAACCCAAAATATCATTTCTGATAAAACCCGAACTGCCCCCTTTTCTCTTAACTAAAATTTATGATTTTAGTTTCAAAAATCGAATTTTAGTTTTAGTATTAGATCCATATACCTGAACCCATGAACCATGGTGAGTAAATTTTATCTTATTTAAGATTGCCTTGTTGTTTATTTAATTTCAGAGTCAGTACAGCCTATTGTAACTTAAACAAATTTTTATACTTAAGATTATGATACAACAAACGTACTTTGTTCAAGACTTAAGTCTTAACAAAGATTGTATCACTAGCAAGTAAATTTTTATTTGAATTTGAACCTGGAAAACTAGAATCAGGAAAACATCCTGAACACATAGCAATACACACCTACCATTCATATACATAAATATACAGAGGTTTACTTATACTTATATTCACTACATACCTGTTTTTTTTAGGTAAGCATGCAACAAAATTATTACTTAAATTTAAATAGTGATGTTCCTCACCTGTCAACAGAGACCCCGACCTCCCAAACCCTCTGATCACCGAAAAAGCCTTAAAAATCCAATCCCTGATCAACTACGAATATCTCCCTCGAAACCAAACTAGAAATCGTGATTTATCCCTTAAAAATCTTAGCTTTCAATGACGATTCAGATTATAAACATAAATCAGAGAATCCCGAGGTTTGAGTTTATCATGTTTTACATATATCACTGCATTTCTTACTTTCCGGAAATGCACAACTAATTTTACTTAAATATGTTTTTAAAACTTAGATCTTACAATTCAAAGTAGCTTTTGTTTGAACAACAATTTCTAAAAGGTATTAGAGGATGAAGTCATGATTTTTGAAAAGTTTGAAACCTGGAAAATAAAACAAGAACATAGCAACTTCTTGTTTCAGATGTGCACTCATATGTCATGTATATATACAGAGGTCACATATAAATATACATTACAAAGCATAAACTCATACCCTATATTTTAAGAAATTTCTCATGCAACAGATTCAAACAGGTGTAGTTTGTTTACTCACAATTTTAAAGAAGAGCAGAGAAGCTTTCCCCTGGAAGCAGTTTTGATTATTACTTCTCAGTCTTCAAGCTTTGATGTTTTCCAGACTTTCAAGATGATGATACTATTGAATCAAGTTTGTTTGTATTTAGTTCAGGTTGTAGTTTTGTGTTTTATAAAACTCAGGCTTATGAACGAAATGGAGATGTGTAAATGATAAAAAAAAAAGTTTGCACAAGCTGAAGTGTACAGGATGAAAACATGATATAGATGCAAGATTTTTTTCTCTAGTACTGGAAATAATTTGTTTATTTATTGACCAGAGATTTTTATTTCGAATAGTAGGCTGAAATGAAACAAATCTGTGCTACATTAATTATTTTTGTCTTGTTTATATTATCATCTTGTACTTATTATTATTTTTTTAAAACAATTGTAGCCTGATTTTGGGGAGTATACTTATGTATTACTATGTACACTTGATGTTTTGCGAGCATGCTTTGCTACAAACTGCACTGTCTTATTTAAGAAGCTTGTCCATCTAAAAATTTCAGCCTGGTTTGGGTTTGATGAGTATATATATATATATACAACTTATCTTTGTTAATTTCATACTTAGCATTTTTTTTTCTTCTTTCAATCTGACTATACCTTGCTCCGCTCTTCATTTTATACTTCATGTATCCATTCTATTTTCTTTGTCTCATCCCATTTTATTATATTTGCTAAGTGTTTATTCTTTTAATAACTTCATAACTAAAATTTCATTTCTTAGAAAAGTTAACTACCCAAATTTATTTACTTACCTATTATTTATCATTTAATATTCTAAACATATTTCATTCCTCTCTTATGTTTTAAATATTAATAAAGTATATTTTATTTACATTAAATACATATAATATCAGTTTTGGAAATAATAAGTCTATATTTCATTTTATCGGATTAAATACTCGTTAAAATAATATTGCTTAAATTTCGGGTCATCACAACAACAGAAGTCTCGAATACAATAGTCAACTACAAGATCAGAATATACATCACAGGAATCATCTGAACAACTGAAAGCTGAATAGATAGCTAGATCTCCAAGCGAAGCTCCAACTCCAAAGGTGAGTCTCAAATGCTGCGACACTCAGTCTTACCCGAGCGTAAAGAAAAAACACAAAACACTCGAGTCAGGATTAACATTCTTATATCAATAAATCCAACTCAAGTGAAATATCAACAGAAATACAAGTAACTTAAAGGATGTTTGGGATAACCATCCTCTAAGGATCCGTGGAACTATCTACTATGTAGTAATATACGCTATTATAATATGTCTATAGTAAAGTAAAAGTATTAAAATAGCGTTAAGGCGTTACCCATATCCCCCTTAACACATTTTATATATTCCCATAGTCTATACAATGCCGTATGTTCCACCAAACCAGTGGTTTACAGAGAGGACACCACATAGGTACGGTACAAAACAAACTCGTAGAAGGCGTGTTAGGGCATGTGAACATGACACACGAGGAAATGCCAGGGTAGATATACCGTTTGCGGATCCGGACTGGTGGTAATGCATAGTAGCTACTACCGCCCACCTCGGACACACTCCCATATCAAAAATCGAGGGGTGGCCACCAAACAATCACCAAAAATCGGAATAGTATCAAAGAAATGTGCCCGATAGGAGGAATGACCTCACTTGGCCCGGCATAGCTCCTGATTTTAGTCACATCTAAGCTGACTCACGGGAGTCAGGGTCACGTCATACCATATAGAATCGTTGTCACACTATCCTACTTCATTTCTGGAATCTCCACCACGTACACAGTTGTTAAAGTGGTTTTCGGTATTGGCAGAGAGTATGACAATATCTGATCCCAGTCTCTTTAACAACCAATCATTATTATAACACCGTGGTCATTTCAAAATAGTTTATACTTCAAACCAAATATCATTTTCCATTTCAAAACCATATCAATACGATATCATTTCTTTTTTAAATATATCCATTTCCAAAAATCATATCGTTTTCAAGGTTATAACACTTTCGAAACCAAAACATTTTGAAATCATAATACTTTGGAAAACCATAACTTTGAAATCATAACTTCCACCACTTAAATAGTTTAGATATTAATAATAATATAAAATAAAATAGTTTATAAAATAGTTTACATTAAAATAATTAGTATATTAAAATAGTTTATATTAAATAATTTATAAAGTGAAATATAAAAATAGTTTAAGTAAAGTTTTAAAATTACTTTATATAATAAAATAGCTTCCTCAAGTTTCCCAAATCGATTCACATCAACTTGGATTCCAAAATTCAAATTTAATTCAATCTCAATTTATTAATTTCAACTCAATTCAGTTTCTCAATAACCATTTTAAATTATATCGATTTCAAATATAGATTTGAACCACAAAATAAACTATTTCAAATTTCAATATATTTCAAATTTAAATACAACCATATATATATCCTTTCAAAACCATAGAAATCATTTTCAAAATATTTATATATAGACCAACAGTGTCTGTATATAATTTTCTATCCTATGGTCAAGTGATACAGATATTTATCATTTCAATCCTCAATTTAAATATCTACGGGTATATATCTTTTCAACCCCCAATCCCAAATTCAATTCAATGAAAATCGTTTGGGTTTATCATTTCAACCCATAATGATTTTCCCCTATTCTACAAAATCGTTCGGGTATGTACCATTTCAACCCATAGGGAATTCTATACTAACAGGGAACTTGCATAGTGAGAACAGTTATGATAAAATATAACATATCAATAACAGGCATATATCATCAGTAATAAAATAAAATATAAACAATAGGATATGGTGTCATATCCCACATGTGAACAGATATAGATAAAAGCATATATAACAATTTAATTAACTAACAGCAGTATATTTCAATTGTCGTTTCAATTGAAATCAAATTTAATAAATATAAGAACGTTAATCGTGAGTGATTGCTCACCTTTCGAGGCTAGAGGAGATAGACTACATGACAGGTTACGAATCCAAGCCCGGATTTCAAAACAAGCACAATGGACACGAGTTTGAGGATCCAAGCTGATGACAAGGAATTGACGAAATCGAATCGGAACTGAATCGAAGAAGATAATTGATATAAGTGAATTGATTTAGATATGACATATAAAATTGTGTATATATATACATACAAAATCATATTCTAATTCCAAACACATATTAATAAAATATATATTTCAAAATAATAGCATGACATATATATATATATCTTATATATAAAGCAAATACCTGGTCAACCAGGTCAAAGTGAAGCCTTTTGTGTTATGCCTAAATAGTCCTTTGCAACAATGCAAACGAAATGAAAATACAAAGGATAATTTTGTAATCTTCTTTTCCCACTTCCTCTTCCCCCACGTTACTCAGTACTCCCGTATGTGTCCCATCTTCTCCACTCTTCCATCGGTCCACAACTACTTCAACAATTCTCAAAACAAAAGATAACCCTAACTGCTGCCTCATTCAAATCAATATCAACTGTCTCCAGTCTTCTTAATTCGGCTTCCAATTTAATTCTTTCTTCCCGAATTCCTCCTTTCAAGACCAATCTCCTTCAAACAAACCGCTTTTGAAGTTATATGGATGCCCTTGGAATAGTAAATGTTGAGAAAGGATGATATCGTCAGTTCACTAGCGCACACCGACATAGCTTCTTGCCTTCCATCCGCGAGCCTCTCTCTTATCTTTCTCTGTTGCCAACTTTCACAACGAACTTCAGCGTTTTTACTCCTGATGCTTCCAATTCCTATTCTATGTTTCAAGATTTTTCCTCAATTTTCCCTGATTGTTGAGATCGAAAGAGATCTCTGCCTTGGTTGAAGAAACTCCAGTTAGGTATCATCTTTACCTAACCGTTGAGTACAAAAGGGATCCATGCTTTGGTTGGAGCTACAATCAGGTAATTTATTTTGTTATTCTCATTAACCATATTTGATTGAATATTTTAACCCTTGACTTATTGACGCAATCAATTGATATGTCAACGTTTGAATGCACAATATCTATTGGTACAAACAATTCTAATATGAAAGTTGCAGATTGGAGAAAAATATTTAATCTTAATCAAATTGTGGTTAAAATTTGTTTCCATTCGTTGAATTTTACTATACCAAAAATTAATTGATAATATACAACTAAAAAGTAGCTAAAGCTGTGCTCTTCTTTTCAAGAATCTAGGCTTGAAATGTCTAGGATAGGTTTTAGGAAACCCCGTTAATGTTAAACCCATCTAAATCCTTTGTTTACTGTGACTCCGCTTGCTCTTTTAAAGTTTTATCATCCTGCTCCGGGAAAGACTATTCGAGCCATATGCTAGAAACTTGCTAGAATCTAAAAATATTAAAAGAAAGAAAGTAAACACCAGCTTCTATGCGTTTCTCTGTATTTTGACAATAATAATTCAATAATTGTACCGTCCCCCTCAAAGATACTTAACAGATTCGGATAGATCTAGCTATTATTTAATTGGGTATGTTTGTTTTTATTAATCTAATGGCTTTATTATATTGTTGCTTTATTACGTGGTTGCTTGCGTACTGTATACTTTGCAAATGCCTGGTTAATGTATAATTGCCTAACTAAGAAGCAAAAATGGATGGAAATATAGTACATACATTTGCATATTCATTAGGGAGAGGCATTTATTTATGAAACAAAGAAAAGAATCTATGTTTAATATTTGAACCTAAAATCATGCATTTAAAGAATCATGTGAGATTTTTTTTCCATCTCATACTTTCAGCAGTTTTGCTAATGATATGTATTAGTTTTTTAGTTTTTTTAGTTCTACCGTTTGCATTTATTGAACTAAAGTATTTCATTCTCTATTGCTAAAAGCATTTGAAACTATCAGATATGGTTTGCAATACCCCTTCTTTACATAGGGAACATAATAATTGCAGTGGCTCTTAAAGATCCCTTGCATATTTTTTCCTTTAATATAACGAGTTTATTAAGTACTTGCTTTATTTTTTAATCCCCTACTTATTTCATATTCTATAAATGTCTAATTACCGTATATTTATTATTTGCCTTATTAAGGAGCATGGATGGATGGTTCTATCTATCCCATATTGTAAAAATTGAACACTTTGTGTTTACACCTGGATTTTTCCATATTGAGGGAATACTATACGTTTATAGCTTTGTAACTGATTCCGGCTTTATCATTCCAACCAAGAGTTTAATAACACATTAATTCCTACAGCATAAAAAATTGTCTCCGTTCATTTTTGGATATGTTCCAATCCATCGGTATAAATATGTTTAGAACCTCCATCACTTTCTTTAATAGCTTCTACGCATTTAGAAAGTATTTATATGGTTTGTATATTCATAATTTTTTTCAATTTTTTTACAGAATTTTGTTTGTCATGTTATAATGAAGTTCCTTTTTGGAATGCTTGAATCGACTGACCCAGGCTACGATATTACGTCTATATAAGGTATCTTCTAATTTACCATAGTATGATAATTAAATTATAATGTTTGTTCTAACTCTTTATATAATAGGAATAGGTAGAATTCCATGTAGATATTTTATTTCCAAATAAAGTATCAGCCATATAAAATTGAGGGGTGAGGTGTTTTTAGGTAATTAATTACTAATTGATTTATCATTTAACAAATCATAGTTAGCAGCTTTACCATGCATCTTTTCATTTAACGTGTATATCGTCAGCTGCACTTTTCTAAGTAACCCATTATTTTTTTAATTTATCCATACGCTTTTAATATTTGTACTTTTGGTGTTTTAATGACTTGATTTGTTGTAAAAACGTATCAAGATTTCGCCCAAATTAAGTATTCTTATGTTTTTATTGTTATTTTGTAGCTATGATTTTGAATCTACATTTCAAATAAATATTCTTATGTTTTTGCGAGTTTGATTATTGGAAACTACTTCTTTAATAACATATATACAAAATTAATAAACGAGTGGAGAAACATTGCTAAAACATGTTTGAATATAGTAATATACTTATTTTTTGTTTGCTTTTACTGTTTTTGGCTATCACGAACTACAAGACAATAATAAGGAAGTCAGGAAAGACTGTAAAATAACCACTTTCATGATTATGGGCCATCAAGGATATATATCATTATTTTGCTAGCATTCTCCTGATGAAAAAATGGTATGCGGTTGAAATACTTAGCATGAATTGCTTTTATGATAGACAACTAAATAATAATTAACAAAAACTCAAATAGCTAGCCTGATGTGATTAATTCAGTAGCACATGTATCATAAACAAATACTTGATTGGATAACTTTTACAAATTCTACACATTCCTACATAAAATCATTGTTAAGCATAAAAAATTAATTTTTAGTATTATGAAAGAATTTGTTGTAAAATGCTATTTTTCTAATTCTCCTTCCCAACCAAACTTACCTTTAGTAATAACATTTTAAAAATTCAAGAATTCAAAAAATTTTGCAGCCATGATTTTGAATTGAACTTTTTGATAGATTAGTTTTCAATTTGATGTTTGTTTGTCAATTAATATGATTACAAATGTTATTGGAAAACACCAATTATTCTCTGTTATTATCCTTTGTTGACTAAGAAATATAGATAATTAATGGTTCGTTATAGTTTTTTATGAAATAAAAATAAAATTCCTGCATAATGATTTGTTCAAAGATGGACATGTTTTGGTCATAAACCACAAATAGCTGTGCGCTCGTGCTTAACACAATGCAATGAACATTTTTCAAAGTACTTTTAGACTTCCACGTAAATTTAGTCAGATGTGTTTATATATGTCAAATTTAGAATGCTCAGTCTACTGCACATTGAAGTGAAAGGAACACTATTTGCTCTCTAGAGATGCCTATCTATGTATACTTGATAATCCAAAATTAATGTTTGGTTTAACAAATACCTTTTCACATTTTAATATACCAATAAACTTTCCGTAAAAATGTTAATTAGCTATTACACTACGCCATAAATGGCCTTCTGCAACACAAAAAAAATGTTGGTTCAGACCCGAAAAATGTTGCCATAGGTCTATGGCAACACTTTTAGGGTGATGCAATTTTTGCCGTTGCCTTAGACCTTAAAGGCAACATTTTGACTATCTAAGGCAACATAAGTAATATTGTTGCAATAGAACCCTATTTGGGTCTATGGCAACACCCATAGGTATCTGTAGCAACATTCCAAAATGTTGCTATAGATATTAACTTTCTGAATTTGTGGGGCCCACAATGTAGAGCATATTTGATTTTTTAATAAAAATAAATATTTATTTAATAAAATGCTTTTGCATAGAATTTGATATTTAAATAGTAATTTATTTAAATAAATATTTTATTTCAACATTTGAAATAGTACAAATTCCTGACTCCACTATTTTACAATTCAATGATATATAACACTGATATTCACATATACAGATATTCCTCACTACATCACTCAGTTCACTCATTACATATGCAGTTTCAATTTATACAGACACCGACACTGACAAATATATGCCGAGCCGAAGGCGAGCCGAGAAGCGGGTCCAGGCGCAGCGCCGGTGGGGGTCCGGGGCACCGCAGTCCCGGCGGGGATCGACCTATTCATCCGATTTCGGAAGATCGAGCCTTCTTTGAAACGACGTAAAATGATGCACAAATGAACACCTCCTGCGAATTTGAACACCTCCTCGATGATTGACTTTTGCAACTCTTTCATGGCTTCTTCTGAATCATCCGACCTTACTTTTAGCTCTGCCTTGGTAAAAGACATGAAACCATGATAAATAAAAATTGACATTTCATCGAACAGGTTGCGTGTTAATAAGTAATACATTACCACAGTTCACTCATCTAAACTTCCTACTAGACATCAACTCCTTCTCCTTGAATACTACCAAACTTCAACCTCTACACTGCCACCATCCACTCTCCAAACTGCTGCAACTTACATCCCCTACAGCCCTTAACAACAGTTGGTACATTTTGAATCAGGATATGAAATTGCAGCCTGCAATCTAGTTGGCTGCTTTCTAGTATAAGCACGTGCAATCTATACTGAGATTGGAACTGAATGTAATCAAAGAGCTAATCATAGCAGCAGTATGTTCACATAATTAGTCATAAGCCAAGAGGAGGACAAAGTGGCAACTCGTGCTGAACTAGCATATCACCACATTTACCAATCAACAAAAACATGTCAGCCTATTCGTCGGTAAATGTAAATCCAATGTTAAAGTTCACAACTTTTCCATAAATATAACAAAACATCACTTGGCCAACACAGAGAGTAGAGATGGGACATCGAATATACTGCATAGTATCATAAATTGCCAACCCATCCATCACGGAACCACCAGGTGAATTGATATAAAGAGAAAGCGGCTTAGACGGATTCTCAGATTCGAGGAACAGCAGCTGAGCCACCACTATCGCCGACGTATCATCCTCGATGGGTCCGTTAAGGCAGATGACGCGCTCTTTGAGAAGCCGGGAAAAGATATCGTAGGCACGCTCACCACGGGATATGTGCTCGATGACCATCGGAAACAGGCCGTAGAAACGGTGGTGGGGTAGTGGAGTTTTGTTGGGGGCTGCGGTTGGTAGGATTTGGGAATTAGGGATTTTTGGAAGAAAAAAAAGAAACGAAAATATGATTTGGAAATTAGGGATTTCGGAAATTGGGGGTGAGAACGAAAATGATATGAAAAGTAAAGCGGGAAAACGAAAATTTGTGGCAAATTGTAGCGGTGATCCAGTTTAACAATCAGATTAAATGTAGACCGTTGGATCGTATTCACGCGGATTGCTAATTTTATTAATTTTTTAATCTGAATACATCTATAGCAACACTATATAAAATGTTGCATCGTGTTACACTTGTTTAGCTAGAGCAACACATTTTTATGGCTAAGGTAACACCATAAATACAACGTTGCAGTAGGACCAAAATTTTATATCTATCGCAACATTTTAGCTGGCAACACCTTGCAAAAATGTTGCAGAAGGTCATTTATGGCGTAGTGTTAGATGATTGGTAATTGATCATACATTAAATTTTTGTTGCATACTCTGTTTGTTCCACTAATAGAAAAGAATTTGCAATTACTAGCAATGCCAGGTCAACTAGAACATTCACTCATCTTTTTAGTGCTTTTATTCAATGATAAAATTGATGGACTAGAATAAGAGAATTGCTACGCCTACTCTCTTTTTGTTCACAGTCGCTCTACTCACTTTACTGATTGGTTAACTTCCTTTTTATATTTTGCATTAAATCAACAGTGGGGCTCATAATCTGCTTTGGTCCAACAACTGAGCAAGTGAGAGCACGGTCACACATGAGGCAACTGATGCTAACATTGTGTATGAACAATTGATGCTGACAATGATCGGATGGTCGTCGGCAAAGCTTAAGTGGTATAGTGGGAAAATATGTTGTGGCTGTACATTAGAATTGATAACATATCTCTGACAATGGGATTTCAATGTATGTAGTCCAACTGCTTGGCTCATCCAATTATAACATGTGTCTTAAGTTTTAGTGAACACCCGATCAATATACTACGCATTTGACAAATATCGAGTAATTATAATTTTTCAAAATTATTTGCATTGTTTGATGCAAGTTGGAAACATTACTTTTGTACTGTTAATAAAAAATAGAATGCAACTGTAATTACATTCATGGTCATTCTTTTTCATTTCTTCTTTGTTTAACTATATGAAAATCATACTTTTATTTCTGAGTATGCATTTACACTAACCAATGGAGTTGTGTATATAAATCGATTTTTAAAAGTCTAAGGAAATAACGAGCGTTCTATTATTATAGAACAAATTACGATATTCTGAACAACTCATTTGCAGGTGGTGATTGTTGTACTGCTGATTATTACCATAACCGTAGTTGAATTCTGCATTGTATGGATGTGGCCAAAATACTGCAGTCCTTCCAGTTTTCCTCACCGCTTTTAGTACCTTTTTCTGCTCTACCCATCCTGTAACCATCACTTTCTGTCTCACCATATCTATGCTTATCTCATCAACACCTACATCATCATAGCACTATATATATAAAAAAGAAGAAGAAGAAAATGGAAGAAGAAGAAAAAGAAGAAATCTATGTTCAAACAGTTAAGAACAACAAATGAGTTTTTACTATAATATGGGAACCAAATGCTTGTTGAAAAATACACCTCTCAGCTTTAGAAGAGCCTTCCTTATTTTCTTCTCACAGCCTGCACAGTCCATATGCACACACATCTCAACAATCTGCATGTACAACCCAAAAAAATATTGTAAAACTGGAATAAGGAGGAAAAATATTGTAATGATTATGGAATGTGTAACCTTTGTTAACAGTAAAGAAATATAGTACCATTTTACAAAATAACGAACTGATTGGCATAGATAATCAAATCTATTACTAACGGAGTTCACGTTAATCGCCTAATATATTGGAAAACTGGAGAGCAATCATACGTAATCAGATATAGTACTATCGGATTTCAGTACTGTTATTGCAGTTTAAGCAGCAGACTGAAAAAATAAGCTGTTTCTATATAGACAACAAACCACCGTTATTGTGCTTGTTGTATAAAATGCATCTCTAGTGCCTAGAACATGTTAATGGATCAATTGTGTACATGTATATGTCTTTTCACAATATAAACTAGCAACATAGTAAAGTTACTTTGAAGATAAAATTATTAAACGGTTTTCTAACAAAACAATCGCACTTACGTTAGTACCATGGCAATGACAAATACCTTTATTCAGGTTCTCAGTATATAAAAGGTAAGCACTGTAATAACCAAAGGATCCATGTGGACACACTCGTTATGAAATGTTGTGAGAACGTATAATGGATCCCATAAAAGATCCTTATAAGTTTAACACTCACTTTTTGGCTGCTGTTGATGATTTTTTTATACAATTTTGGGATATAGATTTTTTTAAATTGTTGACAACAACTGATGTAAACTGGGGGCTACAGATATATTAATTTCTTACACTAAGGTAGGCATTAAAATAAGTTATTCAAGCATGTACAAATGCATATCCAAAATGCAATTTGATCCTGTAAACAACTTCCTGAACAATGACTTGAACTTGCTGTCTTTTTACTTCAGTACTCATTTGCTTTACCTATATTCCTATATCAGCTCTTCCAACTTGATTATAGCCTAATCAAAATTTATGACCCTATTCTAAAGACCATGGCTATTAATTCAGCTGAAGTACAGTGGGGACTGTCTACCCTATTCTGTTCACATATTTTTTTAATTTTATCAAACATGTACCACTGCTTGGGCTGTACTACCCTTTTGTATATTTTCTTCAAAAACATGTACTTAAGCTGCATGTACTTACAACTGCCACATTCATGTTCTCTTTATTGCAGTTGTTTTTCAGTAAAAAAACGTATGTTTTATTGTACTACTCAAAATTTATCATCTACTCTGCTTAGTATATGGTAAAGAATGAAAAGTTACTTTAAATAATATAATCGCGTTGCTTGCTTCGATTTTCCAAGAGGTAGGCCAGATATAATCTACATGCATTTCCAACTCATCAAAACAATTCGCAATTTTTTCCTATTATTCATCAACCTTTACTTACGTAATACCAACATATAGCAAATATGTTAACTTGGTTTCAATACTTCAAACAAATTGGTGCCCTGCTACGTTGAAACTTAAAATTGTCCAAATCATAATTCAGCTTCACTTGACAACAAAAATCTTCGAGACAGTAGAAAAAAACAAAAATTGTCCAAATTCAAATTCTACCCTTAAATTCATCGAGCATACCCACCCACCTTTGAAAGGTAATTTTCCAGTTACGAGAATCTAAACCGGGAAAATATGGGGGGAAAATACATATGACAATATTTGCACCTTTGCTACAAAGTTATCATCCAAAAGGATATTACTGAATTTTCTGTCATTGTGACATAGAGGAGGTTTGCAGTAAAAATGTAGGTACTCCTGCATGTAATTTTTTTCACCCTAAAATCAATGTCAAGTTGTATGCAAAAACGAGAAAAAAAAATTAAAAATAAAAATAAACAACAACACGTGTAACCATATTGTTTAAGATTTGTAAAGCCATATTCATACTAATATTTGTGCTAACTTTGTACAGGGATAAGAAGAAATAAAGCTTACCAGAGCATTAGCCACATCAATAGCAATTTGTATTCTCCATGTTAACGGAGCTTTGTCAGTTGCTGCATAGGTGAAAGATTTATTAGCAAAGTATAGCATATAACACTAATACCAAGTTAAATTATCTTGAAGATGAAGAATATAAATTTCCATAAAGATGGTCCTTCATGCTACCATTTTCCAAGTATTCATAGATTGCCCACTGTGTAATGCTAGAATCAATTGTTGTTATTACACTGTAATATCATTACCCGATATTTTGGCTAGAATCAATTGTTGTTATTGCAATTTCTAGTATTCAGCAAATATTACATAACCAATTTATTTCATATAGCTCACTTCTCCTTCCTGGAGTTTACAGGTTTATTGCTTTTTTTCCCTTAACCCGAAGCACTCTATATGATATGTTATGGGCATAAAAGAAAGATATGAAATGCAATCAGGATCAAGGGCAAGAGTCAGAACATTAATCAAGGATTCTTGGTTGTATAACATTATCAAAACATAGATGTTATATACTCTTGTTAATCACAAGGTGTTTCATTTTTTTTACATCTCCTAAAAATTTACTAAGAATTATAAGAAAGAGATACGTACTAGAAACAACAAAATTTCAGTCCTAAGATTTAAAAGCAATCAATAATTACAATATCAAGGCAAGAAGCTAAAAGCATACTGGGCCAGACTAAAATATACTTGCATGTAATTACAATTATTAATGCCACTAACTGTGCGCTATGAAACTTTACTTCAAAATTGTAGCAATGACCAAGTTTGGTATATAGGAATAAGTTTGAAAGACTACACCCAATTTGCAAATCAACCGCCGCATCCACTACCCAATCCACGAACCAAATTGCCAAGTTATTTAATCGTCGACCTAAATTGCCTAACCTTCCAAGCAACTTGGGACTGAACCAATCCTAATCTACCAGAAAAGCAAAAGGAAAATAACATACCAATACAAGTCGAACTTGATCGAGAAGCAGCCGGCTTCGAATCAAAGTGACAAAGCAAATAACCGTATATAATTCGCGGCTTCAACAAATTCGAAAGCCCTAATTTTTCGAGCAAGGAAAAGATGAACGAGAGTATTGCTTCACAGAAAAGAAGAAAAGAGGGCTGGCCTCTATAATTTTTCTTTGGGGTGCTGTGGTCTAAAAATTAGGGTTACCTATTACAACGGGCATTTTAAGCCCGTTGTAAAATTGGCACCTATTACAACGGGCAGTTTTAGCCCGTTGTAAAATTGACATCTATTACAACGGGCATAAAAGGACCGTTGTAATAGCAATCTATTACAACGGGCAAAGACTGCCCGTTGTAAAAAAGGCGTTATATAAGAAATCTATTACAACGGGCCTGAACTGACCGTTGTAGTAGCCTACTATCACAACGGGCAGCAATTGCCCGTTGTAAAAAGGACGT
Source organism: Allium fistulosum (assembly GCA_030737815.1). NCBI lineage: Eukaryota > Viridiplantae > Streptophyta > Magnoliopsida > Asparagales > Amaryllidaceae > Allium > Allium fistulosum. The sequence goes on from CM060907.1 coordinate 328,778,852, forward strand.
TGTAATAAAGTATTTCTGTTGTAGTGTTTATGAAAGGAAAATGTTAATATTTAATAATATGAAACAAAATATTAACAATGTAATTGATGAAAGAACGTTGCTTATTTGAGAAACGATTGAATTAAGTTTTTAATTTTTTTTTATAATTAAGTTTGAAATTATTAATAATTAAGTTTTGAAATTAGTTAATAATTAAGTCTTGAAATTATTTAATAATTAAATAAGATTGAATTATTTAATAGTTAAATAAAATTTAATTCTTTATAAGTGAAATTGAATTTCTTTAACAAGAAATAAAATGTGATTTATTGAAATTAATGTAAGACTTGTAATTGAAAGAATTGATTTGACGAATTTAATTTAATTCAATTTGAAGTTTTGATATAATGAAGTTGAACTTAAGTAATTGATTTAATGAATTGGAAATTAAATAGAAGTTGTTTTGAATGATAAATTAACTTAACGAATATTGAATGAAAGCGATTAATGAATTTAAATTGATTTGAATGTTAAATTAAATTAATTTAAATGTTTTCGGAATGAAACTTATATATGAACTTGTATTAGTATTTGAATTGTTTTAAATAGAAATTGAAATTGAATTATAAGATTTTGAAATTATGAATGTGGATGTTTTGAAACGTAAATTATGGAAATTGATTTAGAAAGAGAAATGAAATGTTGGTTTACAAATTCTATTTGAAATTGAATTTGATTTGGTTTTTGTAACGACCCGTAAATTTAACCGGTTTTAATAACGTTATTAATTAAAATTTTAGGAAATTTTAAACGATAAGTTTTGAAATATAAATTTGATATTTGGAATGCGTCTAATTAAACATAGCAACTGGTAAATTTTCGTCCGAAAATATGAAAATTTATTTCGTGCGTAAATTTACTTCATTTTTAATCAGTTAAAAAGCGATAAAAATAAAATGTTTCCGAAACCTAAATATTTTTCATAGAAAAATTCTAAACCATCTTCTAAGCAAGATGTCAGTTTGTCGTTTTTCCAAATTCGGACATCTTTGGCTCCATCGATCTTATTTTTCAGCGTTTTTCTTGCATTTTCCGCTATTAGAAAATTCGAATTTTTATACTTCGATCATACCACTGATACCTGTATACCGCTTTGATCGTCTTGTCGTGCTGATCTTAATAGTATATTTATTTCTGCATTTTGAGATACGTTACGCGACGAAAACACTAAAACTGTGCGTCGTATCGGTACAGTAATTGTGACTTTTAACTTATCCTGCCTTTTCAAAATTTAAACGTGATGTCCAATAAAGCCATAAATTATTCTAGCTGTATCATAGGGGTGACCGTTGATATTTCATTCATTTTGTTCGTTCAAAATTCTTTGACGTTTCATTTAATCACGTTATACAAAGTTTACATTTATTCTCTTCTGACTCTTCTCTTCCCCTCTGGTTCTCACTTCCTCTCTTCGAAATTTTGCAGCCATCATTTCCTTTCCTCCAGACAGCACACACCCACTTCTTCCCACTCGCCGATCTCAGCCACTCTCCCGCCAAGCAACCGAGAGCATACACCCTTCACGCAACTGTGCATCCATCCACTTCGACCCACGCCTTTTCTCCCCTCGGCCACCACTTCCTCCGACGAGTTCGCCCACCACTCCAGCATCCCGCAGCTAGCTTCCACCTCTGGCCGCACCCTCTTTCCCTCTCTCCTTCCTCAACTTCATTGCCGAACCCAACCCTCTCCTTGACATAGCAGCCGCCGTTTCCTTTTAAAAAAAAAATTTGTGGTTTGCATTCCTTTGTCTGACAGTAAGATATCTTTCGCAATGACAGTGCCTTCCTTCACTATGTGGTAGGTGTTCCCTTCCTTTGTATATACTGTATATATTCTTACGTTGTTTATTTAGTATATTTATATATAGCATAGGTTATTATATGAAGTTTTGTCGGTTACATATATATCTTAGCTTTACGTGATGATAGATGCTTATATATTTTACAGTATATATATTAAAGTATATAAAGTGATATTGATTTGGATATAAGCACTGATTTTAGAATTTTAAAAAAAGCATATGTACATTGATTTAAGTAAGCTATGTATATTCTGTTAGTAATATAAGTATAGGTTACTGTGACTTCTTATATATTTTGTCAGTATATATGTGTTTTATATAAGTCGATATTAAACTGTTGTATTGTTTATATAATTTATACTAAAGTAAGTTTTATTGTATACGTAAATATAATTTACAAGATTAGTACATAAGTTTCTATGGTCTGTTGAGTCTTATATTCTGTTGCATTGAAAGTCTACTAGTATAGGTTCTGTACTATATATATTTATTTGTTACATGTTAGTTTATATGATTTTAAAGACATATAAGTTGAACAGTTTATACGTATGTGGTATATGGGTTATATAGTTTATAAGCTTATATATAAGTTGTTATATGTGGGTTAGATTTCATAAATTTTGAAGGCAAGTATGGGTTTCAAAACAAAAAGGAAATTTGCATGTTATTTTTTTCTGAACAGTGGTTAGACTTCATGTTCGCGATATCATATCTCACTCATGTTTTATTGGAATAGGTTGATTCTATTTTTAAAAAAGAGTCGAAGTTACCTAGTTTATGCCTGTCAAATTTCAGTAAAATCCGATATCGTTTGATCAGTGGTCGAGGATCTGAAAGTTAGACCCAGGCAGCTATTCTTTTGTACTTGAAATTATTTTACACTGCTGCAAACACGACCTGAGTTCATGTTTGACGCATCGTATCTCTTCCGTCTTACGTCGGAATTCAGTGATTCTCTTTTTGTTTAAAAGATAAAGTTTTCTACTTTCTGTATATAAAATTTTAGCTTCATACGAGTTGGTTCAGTCCTCTGTTTCTTACCTGAAAGTCAGACCCAGAGGGGTTTTCAGACCTGAACATTTGACAGTCGCAACATGGCCTGAGTCTATGTTCGGGACATCGTAACTTTTTGGTCTCTTGTCCAAATCAAGTGATTCTTTTGCAGTTTGAAATACAAGTTTTGATCTTTATTCATACCAAATTTCAGACCATTTCGATCTCGGTAGCACATAGAATTATATTGTTAAACTTTGACGCAGGACATGTTTATTTGTTGCTATGTTGAATGTTTTGATTTGATTTCGGCAATTCTTATCTAACAGCTTTGCTCGTCGATTTGTGCCAATCTAGTTTATTTCGGAAGTCGTGCTTGCAATTCGTAACTCAACTTCGTTGTCTATTCTCGATCTCTAGCCTCGAAAGGTGAGCAATCACTCACGATTAACGTTCTTATATTTATTAAATTTGATTTCAATTGAAACGACAATTGAAATATGCTGCTGTTAGTTATTTATATTTCTATATTTATGCCATCATCTGTATCTGTTCACTTGTGACACCTGACACCATTATATGTTATTTATATTGATATATATATATATATATATGCCATCATCTGTATCTGTTCACCTGTGACATCTGACACCCTTATCTGTTATTCATACTGATGATATATGCCTGTTACTGTTGTTATATTTTATCATATCTGTTATCACTCTGTAAGTTTCCTGTTAATATAGAATTCACTATGGGTTGAAATGATACATACCCGAACGATCTGTAGAATAGGAGAAAATTGTTATGGGTTGAAATGATAAACCCAAGCGATTTTCAATTGAATTGAATTTGGGATTACGGGTTGAAATGATAAATATATACCCGTATATATTTAAATTACGGATTGAAATGATAAATATCTGTATCACTTGACCATAGGGTAGAAAATTATATACAAACACCGTTGGTCTATATATCAATAATTTGAAATGATTTCTATGGTTTTGAAAAGAAATATATGGTTTTAATAAATATTGATTTTAAAGATTTATTTAAGTTGATTTGAATCAATATAAAAAAATATGTTTTGAGTATTTATGTAAAATTTATATTTTCAAATATAAAGTTTATAATGTTCAAGTTAAAAGATAAATTTGAAATTGATTTGGAATCCTTGAGTATTTAATAATTATACTTAAATAAGTTTGATTTGAAATCTATTAAATTTGAAATTGTAAGATATGTGTTATAACTTGAACTTGATTAAATAGTAGCTTAAATGAATATTTCAAACTTACATAAAAATAAATGGGATATTTTGTCTATATAAATTTGTAAATTGAAGTTGTATTTTGATGTATTGAAATGATTAAAGAAATATTTCAGAAACTAAATGTAATGAAATTAAATTGGGACATAAATTGAATTATTGAATTTAGTTTTGAAATGTCGAATATTTAAACTTGAAATATATTGAAATTGAAATGGTTTATTTATGGTTCAAATAGGCATTTGAAATCGATAATTTGAAAGGGTTTATTGAGAAACTAAATTGAATAGAAATTGATGATTTGAGATTTAATTAAATTTTAATTTTGGAATTCGAGTTTATGTGAATTGATTTGTGAAATTTGAGGAAGCTATTTTATATAAAGTATTTAAACTATATCTAAAACTATTTATATTTTTCTTTATAAATTTCAATATAAATTAATTTAATATAAATCCTTTTCAATATAAATTATTTTATTTTAACTTATAACTATTTTATATAAACTATTTTATTTAATAAACTATTTTTCTATATATACAAATTTTAATATCTAAACTGTTTAAGAGGAAAGTGTTAGGATTTCAAAGTGTTATGAATTTCAAGGTTTTGATTTCCAAAGTGTTTTGATTTAAAAGACTTACGATTTCGAAAGCGATGTAACTCTGGAAAGTGATATGATTTTGGAAATGGGTTTATTTAAAGGAAAAGTGATATCGTATTGATATGGTTTTGAAATGGCAATGATATGTCGGTTTTGAAATATAACTATTTTGAAAATTTATTAAATGACCATCGGTGTAATGATACGTAGTTATTAAAGAGACCGGGATCGGATATGGACATACTCTCTGTCGATACCGAAACCACTTTAATAACTAATATACGCGGAGTGTTGATCCAGAATGAAGTGGATGGTTTTGATGAACGTGTTGACTGAAGAAAGAGAACGATTTTGAATGACCCCTGACATGACTAAAACAGGAGCCGCGCCGGGCCATTGAGGTTCGCCGCCTCTAGCGGACACACTTCTTCGTTACCATATCTATTACTTTTGTGATTCGATTTGGGTGCACCCCTCGATTATGGGAGTGCTGTTTCGCGGTGTTGGGGTAGTAGCTGCTATGCCCAACATCAGTCCAGATCACGCAACTACTAGTATCCTAGTTGGTATTGCCTCATGTAGCTTGTCATACTGATTATCCTATTCACGACCACTATGATTTTGGTTTCTACCTTTAGTATATGGATTGACCTCTGGTGACTTCCGGTTTTGGGGAAACTACGGTCTTGTATATGCTCTTGGGAATAAAAATGTGTTAAGGGTGGAATGGGCCATGACTTAACGCTATTTTGATATCGTACTTTACTGATTAGACATTATCTACTTAGCGTTCACTACTACATAGTAGATAGTTTAACGGATCCTTAGAGGATGGTTATCCCAAACATCCTTTGAGTTACTCGTATTTCAGTCGTTATTTCACTTGAGTTAGATTTATTGATATAAGAATGTTAATCCTGACTCGAGTGTTTTGTGTTTTCTTTACGCTCGGGTCAGACTGAGTGATACAGTATTTGAGACTCACCTTTGGGGTTGGAGCTTCGCTTGGAGATCCAGCTATCTATCCAGCTTTTAGATATTCAGTTGATTCCAGTGATGTATTCTGATATTGTATTTGACTATTGTATTCGAGACTTCTGTTGTATCTTGTTTAACTCTGTTATATATATAGTAGCTTCATGAACTACTATTCTTTTGTTTCCGCTGCATTATTGTTATATTACTCTATGATCTGTGATTATTTTATTTGCTGTATATGTTGAGTGTTGCCAATTTAAATTAACAATCTATTATTTTGAATTATTCAAGTCTGACATGTGTGGATTATTGTCGATCTGAATGGTCCAAAATAGTGGGTCGTTACAAGTGGTATCAGAGCTCTGGTTTTAGGCAAAACTCAGCATATGTAGTGAATTCAATTACAGAATCACGTTCGTTCGAGCTTGAATTCCTTCTTCTTTGACTTGGTTTCTTTGAATTTTGGAACGTTCCCTTCGGTTCCAAAGTCCATTCGTGTCTCCCCTATTCGTGTCTTTTTAATTCTAGAGTATCCCATAACTCCACTTCGAATGATCTCTATAATAAATCGGAGGTCTTGCCAATATCTGTATAATTTGTAAAAGAGTGAAACTCCTGTACAACCAGCATTGATTCACCGAAGATTTCTATATCCTCGGTTTACGATGCTGTTATCTTTTGTTATACCCGAATTCTATCTTTGGCGATCGAATGTCGATTTGTCGTAAAATTCTACATCGAATTTATTCTTGGAATCACGGTTGACCCGGTTAAGGTTACCCGCGATTCATATAAGTTTGTCCATCTTCTGTTTGAAAACTCAATTATCTTATCTCCCTACCGGGTGTACCTTTTAGTTGAATTCTTTTAGTTAGAGTTTCTCTAATCTGAATCTCTATCTTTGTTTTAAAATCCATTCGAGGATATCCGAGTGAGGGAGTGTATTTGTAATTAATATTAAAATGTTTTATATATTGTGTTGTTTGAGTTGTTGATGTTGATTTGGGTTTTCAATCGATTCGTCTGATCAACGCTATCGATAGGATTTCCAAAACACTTGAATAGAGCAAACTGACACAATATTATTTCAAATTTGGTAAATTGAATAGATTTGTATGATTATATTTTATATATATATAAGTATAGAAATTTCTGGAATTAAATAGTTAATTAAATTGGTTGTTGAATGATAATATTTGATTATCATTTATTGTTCTAAATGAATTTATAAACATGGTTTATAAATTGATTTGGAATCGAAATAAATTTAAAAAATCAGGAGTTTGAGAATTTGATTTCCGGTGATTTTGGTTTTAAAGTGTATATTATTAAAGGTATTTTCGAATAGAAACCGTTTTCAAAGATTTTAAAATGTTGAAATCAGTACTCTTCTCTTTTGTCGCTGGAAAATAATTTCGGTGATGACTGCAGCGTCATTGACATTCATTTTCGAGTTTCGAAGTGGAGAGACCATTCTGTAGCTTTGCTACGGTTTTGTTTTGAAAAATATTTTGATTTGAATAATATATATATATGGGTATATTATTTTAAATTTAATTTGGATTAATATATATAGTATACACATAATTATCTCTAAAAGGTTTGGAAATTTAATTTGATTTGAATTTCTGTGGTATGGCTTGATTTATTATATATATAAAGATAAAATTTTGATCTCATATATACTATATATATTTATCTCAAAATTGTTGAAGTAAATCGGAGATTTGAATTCTTAAGTTTATGATTTAAAGATGATTTCAATTATAAACTGAAGCCAAAATTTTTGGATAAATATTTAAACTTGAGATAATTGAATTTGAAAATTTTATTTGTATAGTACAAAATTGCATTTCAATATAACTTACCTAAATTATTCAGAAGTTAAAATGTAATTGGATAATATACAATATAAAATGATTTCATAAATAAAATTTGAGTGGTTATAATAAATGTTATACACTTAAATTTTAATTATAAAATGTTAATAGAGATAAATAGAATAATAAGATAATTGAAAAATAAATTTTGTTTTGAAGGAATTAATAAATTGAAATTAGATCAACTTATGGAAATACCTAGAATTTAAAATCAATTAATGAATATAAATTAATTTAAATTGAAATTTATATGGTTTAAATTAATTTATATGATTTAAATATATGTGATAAAATATATTACGTGGAACAAATTTAATAATAATTTGGAATGAAAGAATTAAATTTGTTGAATAAAATAGGAGTACAATAAATGATTATACAAATTGATGATTTAGAAATTGTTGATTGAAGATGACTAGATAATAAGATAATGAATTTAGAAAATAGATAGATTAATTTAACTTAAGTGAACTAAAAGGATTTAACCAAATTGTTATATATTAATTAATTTAAATTGAAATTTATATGGTTTGAATTAATTGTTTTACTTGTATTCCAATCTATTTTCTTTCTGGTTATTTCTATTCTCCTACCTCCTTCCTTTTCGGGGACGAAAAGTTTTGAGTGGGGGAATTTGTAACGACCCGTAAATTTAACCGGTTTTAATAACGTTATTAATTAAAATTTTAGGAAATTTTAAATGATAAGTTTTGAAATATAAATTTGATATTTGGAATGCGTCTAATTAAACATAGCAACTGGTAAATTTTCGTCCGAAAATATGAAAATTTATTTCGCGCGTAAATTTACTTCAATTTAATCAGTTAAAAAGCGATGAAAATAAAATGTTTCCGAAACCTAAATATTTTACATAGAAAAATTCTAAACTATCTTTTGAGCAAGATGTCAGTTTGTCGTTTTTCCAAATTCGGACATCTTTGGCTCCGTCGATCTTATTTTTCAGCGTTTTTCTTGCATTTTCCACTATTAGAAAATTCGAATTTTTATAATTCGATCATACCACTGATACCTGTATACCGCTTTGATCGTCTTGTCGTGCTGATCTCAATAGTATATTTATTTCTGCATTTTGAGATCCGTTACGCGACGAAAACACTAAAACTGTGCGTCGTATCGGTACAGTAATTGTGACTTTTAACTTATCTTGCCTTTTCAAAATTTAAACGTGATGTCCAATAAAGCCATAAATTATTCTAGCTGTATCATAGGGGTGACCGTTGATATTTCATTCATTTTGTTCGTTCAAAATTCTTTGACGTTTCATTTAATCACGTTATACAAAGTTTACATTTATTCTCTTCTGACTCTTCTCTTCCCCTCTGGTTCTCACTTCCTCTCTTCGAAATTTTGCAGCCATCATTTCCCTTCCTCCTTCCTCTAGACAGCACACACCCCATTTCTTCCCACTCGCCGATCTCAGCCACTCTCCCGCCAAGCAACCGAGAGCATACACCCTTCACGCAACCGTGCATCCATCCACTTCGACCCACGCCTTTTCTCCCCTCGGCCACCACTTCCTCCGACGAGTTCGCCCACCACTCCAGCATCCCGCAGCTAGCTTCCACCTCTGGCCGCACCCTCTTTCTCTCTCTCCTTCCTCGACTTCATTGCCGAACCCAACCCTCTCCTTGACATAGCAGCCGCCGTTTCTTTAAAAAAAAAAGAAATTGTGGTTTGCATTCCTTTGTCTGACAGTAAGATATCTTTTGCAATGACAGTGCCTTCCTTCACTATGTGGTAGGTGTTCCCTTCCTTTGTATATACTGTATATATTCTTATGTTGTTTATTTAGTATATTTATATATAGCATAGGTTATTATATGAAGTTTTGTAGGTTACATATATATCTTAGCTTTACGTGATGATAGATGCTTATATATTTTACAGTATATATATTAAAGTATATAAAGTGATATTGATTTGGATATAAGCACTGATTTTAGAATTTTAAAAAAAGCATATGTACATTGATTTAAGTAAGCTATGTATATTCTGCTAGTAATATAAGTATAGGTTACTGTGACTTCTTATATATTTTGTCAGTATATATGTGTTTTATATAAGTCGATATTAAACTGTTGTATTGTTTATATAATTTATACTAAAGTAAGTTTTATTGTATACGTAAATATAATTTACAAGATTAGTACATAAGTTTCTATGGTCTGTTGAGTCTTATATTCTGTTGCATTGAAAGTCTACTAGTATAGGTTCTGTACTATATATATTTATTTGTTACATGTTAGTTTATATGATTTCAAAGACATATATGTTGAACAGTTTATACGTATGTGGTATATGGGTTATATAGTTTATAAGCTTATATATAAGTTGTTATATGCGGGTTAGATTTCATAAATTTTGAAGGCAAGTATGGGTTTCAAAACAAAAAGGAAATTTGCATGTTATTTTTTTCTGAACAGTGGTTAGACTTCATGTTCGCGATATCATATCTCACTCATGTTTTATTGAAATGGGTTGATTCTATTTTTAAAAAAGAGTCGAAGTTACCTAGTTTATGCCTGTCAAATTTCAGTAAAATCCGACATCGTTTGATCAGTGGTCGAGGATCTGAAAGTTAGACCCAGGCAGCTATTCTTTTGTACTTGAAATTATTTTACACTGCTGCAAACACGACCTGAGTTCATGTTTGACGCATTGTATCTCTTCTGTCTTAAGTCGGAATTTAGTGATTCTCTTTTTGTTTAAAAGATAAAGTTTTCTACTTTCTGTATATAAAATTTTAGCTTCATTCGAGGTGGTTCATCCTCTGTTTCTTACCTGAAAGTCAGACCCAGAGAGGTTTTCAGACCTGAACATTTGACAGTCGCAACATGGCCTGAGTCTATGTTCGGGACATCGTAACTTTTTGGTCTCTTGTCCAAATCAAGTGATTCTTTTGCAGTTTGATATACAAGTTTTGATCTTTATTCATACCAAATTTTAGACCATTTCGATCTCGGTAGCACATAGAATTATATTGTTAAACTTTGACGCAGGACATGTTTATTTGTTGCTATGTTGAATGTTTTGATTTGATTTCGGCAATTCCTATCTAACAGCTTTGCTCGTCGATTCGTGCCAATCTAGTTTATTTTGGAAGTCGTGCTTGCAATTCGTAACTCAACTTCGTTTTCTATTCTCGATCTCTAGCCTCGAAAGGTGAGCAATCACTCACGATTAACGTTCTTATATTTATTAAATTTGATTTCAATTGAAACGACAATTGAAATATGCTGCTGTTAGTTATTTATATTTCTATATCTATGCCATCATTTGTATCTGTTCACTTGTGACACCTGACACCATTATCTGTTATTTATATTGATATATATATATGCCATCATCTGTATCTGTTCACCTATGACATCTGACACCCTTATCTGTTATTCATACTGATGATATATGTCTGTTACCGTTGTTATATTTTATCATATCTGTTATCACTCTACAAGTTCCCTTTTAATATAAAATTCACTATGGGTTGAAATGATACATACCCGAACGATCTGTAGAATAGGAGAAAATTGTTATGGGTTGAAATGATAAACCCAAGCGATTTTCAATTGAATTGAATTTGGGATTACGGGTTGAAATGATATATATATACCCGTATATATTTAAATTACGGATTGAAATGATAAATATCCGTATCACTTGACCATAGGGTAGAAAATTATATACAAACACCGTTGGTCTATATATCAATAATTTGAAATGATTTCTATGGTTTTGAAAAGAAATATATGGTTTTAATAAATATTGATTTTAAAGATTTATTTAAGTTGATTTGAATCAATATAAAAAAATATGTTTTGAGTAATTATGTAAAATTTATATTTTCAAATATAAAGTTTATAATGTTCAAGTTGAAAGATAAATTTGAAATTGATTTGGAATTCTTGAGTATTTAATAATTATACTTAAATAAGTTTGATTTGAAATCTATTAAATTTGAAACTGTAAGATATGTGTTATAACTTGAACTTGATTAAATAGTAGCTTAAATGAATATTTCAAACTTACATAAAAATAAATGGGATATTTTGTCTATATAAATTTGTAAATTAAAGTCGTATTTTGATGTATTGAAATGATTAAAGAAATATTTCAGAAACTAAATGTAATGAAATTAAATTGGGACATAAATTGAATTATCGAATTTAGTTTTGAAATGTCGAATATTTAAACTTGAAATATATTGAAATTGAAATGGTTTATTTATGGTTGAAATAGGCATTTGAAATCGATAATTTGAAAGGTTTTATTGAGAAACTAAATTGAATTGAGATTGATGATTTGAGATTTAATTAAATTTTAATTTTGGAATTCGAGTTTATGTGAATTGATTTGTGAAATTTGAGGAAGCTATTTTATATAAAGTATTTAAACAATATCTAAAACTATTTATATTTTTCTTTATAAATTTCAATATAAATTATTTTAATATAAATCCTTTTCAATATAAATTATTTTATTTTAACTTATAACTATTTTATATAAACTATTTTATTTAATAAAATATTTTTCTATATATACAAATTTTAATATCTAAACTGTTTAAGAGGAAAGTGTTAGGATTTCAAAGTGTTATGAATTTCAAGGTTTTGATTTCCAAAGTGTTTTGATTTAAAAGACTTACGATTTCGAAAGCGATGTAACTCTGGAAAGTGATATGATTTTGGAAATGGGTTTATTTAAAGGAAAAGTGATATCGTATTGATATGGTTTTGAAATGGCAATGATATGTCGGTTTTGAAATATAACTATTTTGAAATTTTATTAAATGACCATCGGTGTAATGATACGTAGTTATTAAAGAGACCGGGATCAGATATGGACATACTCTCTGTCGATACTGAAACCACTTTAATAACTAATATACGCGGAGTGTTGATCCAGAATGAAGTGGATGGTTTTGATGAACGCGTTGACTGAAGAAAGAGAACGATTTTGGATGACCCCTGACATGACTAAAACAGGAGCCGCGCCGGGCCATTGAGGTTCGCCGCCTCTAGCGGACACACTTCTTCGTTACCATATCTATTACTTTTGTGATTCGATTTGGATGCACCCCTCGATTATGGGAGTGTTGTTTCGCGGTGTTGGGGTAGTAGCTGCTATGCCCAACATCAGTCCGGATCATGCAACTACTAGTATCCTAGTTGGTATTGCCTCATGTACCTTGTCATACTGATTATCCTATTCGCGACCACTACGATTTTGGTTTGTACCTTTAGTATATGGATTGCCCTCTGGTGACTTCCGGTTTTGGGGAAACTACGGTCTTGTATATGCTCTTGGGAATAAAAATGTGTTAAGGGTGGAATGGGCCATGACTTAACGCTATTTTGATATCGTACTTTACTGATTAGACATTATCTACTTAGCGTACACTACTACATAGTAGATAGTTTAACGGATCCTTAGAGGATGGTTATCCCAAACATCCTTTGAGTTACTCGTATTTCAATCGTTATTTCACTTGAGTTAGATCTATTGATATAAGAATGTTAATCTTGACTCGAGTGTTTTGTGTTTTCTTTACGCTCGGGTCAGACTGAGTGATATAGTATTTGAGACTCACCTTTGGAGTTGGAGCTTCGCTTGGAGATCCAGCTATCTATCCAGCTTTCAGATATTCAGTTGATTCCAGTGATGTATTCTGATATTGTATTTGACTATTGTATTCGAGACTTCTGTTGTATCTTGTTTAACTCTGTTATATATATAGTAGCTTCATGAACTACTATTCTTTTGTTTCCGCTGCATTATTGTTATATTACTCTGTGTCTGTGTCTGTGATCTGTGATTATTTTATTTGTTGTATATGTTGAGTGTTGCCAATTTAAATTAACAATCTATTATTTTGAATTATTCAAGTCTGACATGTGTGGATTATTGTCGATTTGAATGGTCCAAAATAGTGGGTCGTTACAGTTTTGAAATATATTAAACGACCAATTGGTGAAATAATTTCGAATGTTATTAAAGAGACCGGAACCGGTTAGGGACATACTCACTGTCTAAACCAAAAACCATTTTAATAACTATACGCGTAGTGTGATCCAGAATGAAGTGGTTGGAATGATGTACGTGATGACTAAAGAAAGAGAACGATAATGGATAGCCTTGACACTTGTGTCAAATTGGAAATGACTAAAACAGGAGCCGTGTCGGGCCAAATGGGGTTAGCCACCTCGAGCGAACACACTTCTTTGAAACTACTCATTACTTATTATCGATTGGTGCACCCTTGATTTGGGAGTGTTGTTTCGCGGTGTTGCGATCGCCGCGACGATGCGATCTCACCAGTCCGGATCAAGCAAACGGAAGTTTCACTACCTTGGGTATTGCCTCATGTGCCTTGTTATAGTTGTATCCCTATATACGCGACCACTACGATTTGTTTTGTGTTATACCTATGGAGTACTCCCTGTGTATAGTCTATAATGCTTATATAAAAGGTGTTAAGGGGGATAATGGTAACACCTTAACACTATTTTGATACTTTATATTACTGATAGGCATTATCTACTTATCGTACACTACTACATAGTAGATAGTTTAACGGATCCTTAAAGGATGGTTATTCCAAACATCCTTTGAGTTACTTGTATTTCAATTGCTATTTCACTTGAGTTGGATTTATTGATATAAGAATGTTAATCCTGACTCGAGTGTTTTGTGTTTTGCTTTACGCTCGGGTCAGACTGAGTGTACCAATATTCGAGACTCGCCTTTGGAGTTGGAGCTTTGCTTGGAGATCCAGCTATCTATCCAGCTTTCAGATATCCAGTTGATTCTAGTGATGTATTCTGATATTGTATTTGATTATTGTATCTGAGACATCTGTTGTACCTTATTTAACTCTGATATGTATATAGTAGCTTCATGAACTACTATCTTTTGTTTCCGCTGCATTTATTACTCTGTGTCTGTGATCTGTGTTCTATTTATTTACTGTATATGCTCAGTTTTGCCAAATTTAAATTAACAATTCGGTATTTTGAATTATTCAAGTCCGACATGTGCGGATGCGAATAGTCCAAAATAGCGGGTCGTTACAAAACGTTATGGGATTTTGTAACTTGGATATGAATGACTGCAGAATCCGTAGCGCTTAGCTTTGGACCTCCAGATAGAAGACATTACAACATCATAAATAGTAAACCACGCAGCTTCTACTTGCTCTTCACAAATTCTACCTGTAAAGTTTTAGAAGTTCTATTCTGCATTGGGAAATGTTTTTGAGATTTCATCCTTCTTTCAATAAAATCATTACCATTAATAATAGTCAATGTTTCAAGAACTTTAGCATTGGCTACAATGAGTTTGATAAAAATCCAAATGGGCCCATCTTCCAGGATAATTACTTACCGTAACATTTTTTAAATGATGGTTGAGACGGTTAATGTTAGGCATCAAGTGAATATACATAATCATCATCAATAAGAATAGCACCATCTGTAGCGCTAACCTCTTAATATTGGTAATCACTAAAGGAAGTGTTATCTTTTATACAGACTTCTAAAGTTTCTAAGTAGGGTAAACACATTAGAAAGTGTGGAACTGATTTTAGCTCATAAGCACGATTAAAATGGACTGCAATGTCCAAGGATCGTAAGGAAGGCGTGTATGTGATTTCACCGCTTATCTTTATGTACTTGTAAATATAATAGATGTCAAACTGATAATTCCCTAATTGGAGCACCGACATCTCCATGTCAATACCGTTAAGAACCTTGAGCTTAGGTGTATTTAAAATCGTCACTCTGGAATAACTCCGTAAGTCATCACACTCGGAATGTCTCGAGATTTGGATCAAAATTTCTCTAAAATTTTAGTTTTGAATAATAGCATCTAAACAAAGGGTAACTGATTTTTGTAATGACCTAAGAATTTTGATACTCGAGCAAAATATTCTATGAAGGAAGAGAGAGAAGCGGCAAGTCCAATAAAATTAAAGTTGGATAAACCATTCGAGTCAAAAATCAAGACTAATTAATCATACGTAGTTCAGTTGTAAATTCACTGCAAGTCCAAATGAGTTGGCACAGACCATAATCATTTATCTTTGGAGATTGCGAGATGTATAATGTATACACTTGATCGAGTACATAACAGATAATGAAAGAAAATAACAGATAAACACCTTGGTATTTGTGATCAAAAAACTCTGAAGCATCTCTTCGAACACAATGGAAGTGGCCTCAGACTCTGAGTCCATCTATGCAAAAGTAAGCCTTTTCGATTAGCTAAGGGCTGAGTCATAACTCTCGATTGAAAATCCGTAGCTCCAAATATATTGATACCTATCTTTAAAAGATTTGGAAACGGCATTCCAAATAAAATGAAAAAGGTCTCTTGACCTAATTATTCGTACGCAAAGTTAAATTTTGGGTCATTTATCAATTGACTTTCAGTATATAACTCAAAATCGGTGTTATCCCAAACGTATCAATGTTATATACTCAAAAAAGTCAAAACTGACATTCAGGAAATAATGAAAGTAGTCTCGAACTCTAATTTCGTTGTTTTAAAAATTTAACTTTTCGAATCATCGATTACATTAACTTATTAAAATATTTAAATAATTTTTTTGAATATTAATTTAATGCTTAAAGTTGCATGTTGAGTGTTTAGCTGTTAATATTGGATCACAATTTGGAAAATGTTACAAGTTTCAAAATGATCTATTTTTCGCAAAAATGATATTCATGACATTGATTAAACATATACAAGACTTCACAACAATTGAAGTGGTGTACTTGCATATGTACATACATAAACGTGTTAATCAATCATGCCTGAACTAATCCATCCTGAAAGATCAAACAAATAAAATACACATATTTTTAGTGTTACTATCCAACCAGATCTGAACCAGACCGATTAAATCTGAGATCCACCAAGCCAGTTTAGTCACTCGTGCTTGTGTTTTTGCTTTGAGCAAGGATAGTGCCAGTGGTCCTGATGGATTTAATGGAGTTTTTTATAGGTCTACTTGGTCTATTATCCAGGCTGATTTTTGTCTTGCTATTCAATCCTTCTTCTCGGGAGGGAATCTTCCCGCTGGTTGGACCTCCACCAACCTGATTCTCATTCCTAAGTGCGACAACCCTAGGTCTTGTTTGGATTTTCGTCCGATTAGCTTCTGCAACTTTTCAAACAAGGTTATATCCAAAATTCTGGCCACCCGTCTGGCGCCTTTCCTTGAACGTATCATCTCCCCTTCTCAAGCAGGTTTTGTCAAAGGACGTCTTATCTCTGATAACGTCCTTCTCGCCCAGGAACTGATTTCTCAAATTGATCGGAAAGTCAGGGGTTCAAATGTCGTTTTTAAACTAGACATGGCTAAGGCCTACGATCGCATGTCCTGGTTTTTCGTCATCAAGATCCTAAGGACTTTCGGGTTTCCGGAGGCATTGATTGACATGGTGTGGAGGCTTATCTCCAACGCTTGGTTCTCTGTCCTCATTAACGGCTCAGCCCATGGGTACTTCAAAGCTGGGAGGGGTTTGCGTCAAGGTGATCCGCTCTCGTCTTCTTTATTTGTGATTGCGGCTGAGGCTTTTATTCGCGGTCTTCAATCCTTAACCATCTATGGTCAAATCCAACGTTTCGGTATCCCGAGGGGCTGTCCCCTAATTTCTTCTTTATCCTTCGCTGATGACATTGTCATTTTCTCTAATGGCAGCCGTTCCTCTGTTCGGTGGCTCCTTAGCTTTATCCGTCAATACGAGAGATCTTCAGGTCAACTCGTTAACCCCTCCAAATGTTGCTTCGTTCATTCGAAGGACTTGCCTCCTTCTAGCGCTTTTTGGATCGAGACTACCTCTGGTTTCAAGGAATCTTCCCTTCCGCTTCCTTACCTTGGTATTGTCCTTTATCGGGGCAGGAAGCTAAATGCACTTTTCGATCCCTTGACAGACAAAGTGAGGGGTAAGATATTACGCTGGAACGCTTCTCTTCTATCCCAGGCCGGCAGGCTTGTTCTTATCAAATCAGTTTTGGATTCGATGGGAACTCATATTTTCGCGGCTATGACTCCTACTGCCTCTTTCTTCCGGACTTACCGGTCCTTGGCTTCTTCTTTCTTCTGGGGAAACAAGGTAAACGGCCGCCGCCACCACTGGGTGTCGTGGGACGTGGTGTGTCGCCCCAAATCTGAAGGTGGTTTAGGGCTGCGAAACCCTTCTGACCTCTGCAAGGCCTTTGCGTGTAAGTTGTGGCACCGGTTTGGGGTTAACAACTCCCTTTGGGCTTCTTTCCTCCGAGCTAAATACCATAGACTTGCGGGCTCTAATTTCTCGGGCTCTCCGTCTTATGCTAGTGAGACCTGGAAGCATATGCAGTCGGTTAAGGCTCTATCAGACTCTCACGGCGGCTTGACGGGCTGGGATGGCGACTCTTTCTCCATCCTGAAAGCCTGGTCTTCTATCAGAACTCCGTCCCCTATTCGTCCTGATTTCTCTTTCATTTGGGATGCTCGTACTCCTCCCAAGGTTTCTATTCTGATGTGGCGAATCCTTCACGATGGTTTGCCACTCGACGAAAATATCCAAAAGATCGGAATCCCTTTGGTCTCCCGTTGTCTTTGCTGCGGCAACGGGGAAAGGGAATCTTCGAACCATTTGTTTTTCGGTGGCTTCACTGCCAGAGCATGCTGGAATTACTTCGGAAACTTGGTTGGTGTTCGGAGTAATGCTAGAATCCCTTCTGATACTCCCTTTTCCTGGTGGGCTGGGAACTCGGGTAAATCTCTACGTGCTATCGTGTTCAGATTAATCCCGTGTCTTATTTGCTGGCACGTCTGGTGCGCAAGGAATAAGGCCATCTTCGACACCATTCCTATGGATCCGAAGTCCATTATTCAACGCATGAGGAATGATGTGTTCCTGGCCTTTCGGGGAAGACCTTTCAAGGGAACCTTGAGCCAGCGGTCCCGGCGGTTAGTGGGACTCCTATCGATCTCCTGCGCTCAATCGGCCGCCAGACTAGGAGTCGGTTGAGCCTCCGTTGAAAGGTGGTGCCATTCACACACCGCCTTATCCCCCTTCCCCCCCTCTTTTATTTTAATGTGTTTGCTAGTCTTCTGTTCAGGTAGTTGCGGTCTATTCATGGCTTGGCTATCACTTGTGCTTATTAGGCGGGTTATTTCTGGTTTCTCCTAGGGATGATTGACCGGGTCTTTCTATTCTGCTGATGGTCCGCTGTGGTTACTCTCCTTGTGCTCTTACGCTGGTTTTCGTTGGTAGACCTTAGGCTTGATTCCACATCTCTGTGCTCTGTCAGTGGTTCCGTAGCCATATACATTGGTCAGGGGTATTCCGTGCTGGCTTCTCTTTCCGGAAGGTTTTAGGCTCCTTCCCTAGGAGTTTGATTTCTCTGGCTTCCCTGCTTTGGATGTTTTTAGTTCTGTTTCTTTTGTGGTTTTGCGTGGAGGTCTGGTCTTTACTTTTGGTAAAGACGGGGGGGTGTTTGCTGGTGGTTTCTCTTTCTCTTTTCTGTTTTTTTGTAGAGTGGCGTGGAGCTGTCGTTTTTGTCTTTGTCTTTCTGGTTTCTGCTTTTGTAGCTACAAATTTTGGTCTTTGGGTGGCATATGTCTTTCATATGCTAGTCCCATGTTCTGTGAGCCACCGGAGAATGGAATTTGTTCTCCTTTTTGTTTATAGATTCTTGGTTAAAAAAAAGCCAGTTTAGTCACTCATGCTCCCAATCACAATTTTGGCTTAAAGTGATATTTCATGTGTAAACGTTTGTATGTAAATACCGTAATTCTGATACAACATTACAATGTAGCAGTTAAATTTTATAAAGTTAACCCTATTTCAAAGATAGTTGGAAGAGATCACTTATTTGGTCAGAATACTAAACTATAAGAATACACATACCTATGTGGATCAGTAAATTCACAATATAAAATTTTAAATGTTTTGCTAATATGCGGTAATAATTTCCAAATGTGGTTATCACAACACACCATGCTCCAATTCAGTGTTCGCAGCATGCCATGTTTTTATTAATTTCAAATATTATGGTAAACATTTGTTGAAGAAAAACAAAAACAAAAAACCAATGGTGTAAATATTTTGACTTCAGACTCGCTTTATCAACTTTTATATTAGGTTTTTTTACTATTGAATAGACCGACTAATTATTCATCTTCTACTTCGTCTATTTGATAATGTGGTTATTATCTTTACATAAACAAAAGAAAATGATGACCCATACCACCAACTTAGTCTATGTATTAATTAATAATATGATTAGGAAGTACAGAGGGATTAAGTCGTGAAAGTGTTCAATTCCTATATGTAGAGAAATGGGAAGACTGCTAATTATTAGAACCTTAATATCATTATTATTATTAA
The DNA here is from genome assembly GCA_030737815.1 of Allium fistulosum. Classification (NCBI taxonomy): domain Eukaryota; kingdom Viridiplantae; phylum Streptophyta; class Magnoliopsida; order Asparagales; family Amaryllidaceae; genus Allium; species Allium fistulosum. Next base: position 328,798,821 of record CM060907.1, read on the forward strand.
CCTACTTTATAATTTATCATATAGATTACATGAATGGTTAACAACCATGAAAAGCATCATACTGCAGGCACGTTTATTAATTGTGTCGCCACTCCTTTCTGATTCCTCAACATTAGCAACATTTATAAGAATTTCTATGACAATTTTTCTAAACTTTGGTAACTTAACAAATCGGGCTTGCTTTTAGCCGCAAGTGTTATTAGAACATTCAAAAATATTTTTTCATTCCATCTCCTAAACACTACACAGAAGTGTGTATTTAATTTTGAAACTCATTGGCTTGATAATCTTTCCTCTTTTGATGTTGCAAGTCCAACAAAATTAAAGTTTTTTAAAACCATTTGAGTCAAAATTCAAGAAGACACATCATAAATAGTTCAGGGTGTGAGATCGCTGTAAGACCAAAAGAGTTGACAGAGACCATAATCACTAATCAATGCAAAGAACCGTTTATCTTTGGAATTTGCAAGATGTATGATGTATACACTTGATCAAGTGCATAACAGATATACTTAGAAAATGAAAAATATGTATGTTTGTATATTGCTTAAACATGCATATGCACATGCACAATAACAGCACAAATATGGATAACTTGTTCATTCTGATAAAACTAAGTGAAGATGCATCTGACCATTCTTTTGCTTTTACATCATAAACTGTAAATCATGTGGCTTCTACTTGCTCTTGACAAATTCTACCTATAACATCTTAGAAGCCCTATTCTGCATTAGAAAATGTCTTTGAGATTTCATCCTTCTTTCATTAAAATCTTCGCCATAAACAATGGTCAATGTTTCAAGAACTTTAGCATTGGCTACAATGAGTTTGACAAAATCCAAATAGGCCCGTCTTCCAGGATAATTACTTACTCTTACATTTTTTAAATGATGGTTAACACAGTTAATGTTAGGCATCAGGTGAACATGATCATCATAATCATCATCAATAAGAATAGCACCATCATTAACGCTAACCTCATAATATTTGTCATCACTAAAGGAAGTGTTACCTTTTATAAAGACTTCAAAAGTTTCTAAGTGAGGGAAACACATTAGAAAGTGTGGAACTGATTTAAGCTCATAAGCACGATTAAAATGGACTATTGCAATGTCCAAGGATCGTAAGGAAGGCATGTATGTGATTTCACCGCTTATCTTTATGTACTTGTAAATATAATCGATGTCAAACTGATAATTCCCTAATTGGAGCATCGACATCTCCATGTCAATACCGCTCAGAACCTTAAGCTTGGGTGTATTTAAAATCGTCACTCTGGAATTACCCTCTAAGTCATCATACTTGAACGTCTCGAGATTTGGAGCATCTTTAATAGTAAGATCACGATAATCCCAGCAGCCAAAATAGAATTTCTGTAAGCTCTCAGATTCAATGACAACATTTTTTACGCCATGAAAATCAGGATGAATTGCCAGCTCGATGATCGGTCTTGAAGAAAGCAAGTTAACCAAAAATTCATAATTGATATCGTGCTTGATTAAAGACAACTTCCTTAAACTAGAAAATATATCCTTGTGGGTTGGTAATAGAGCAGGCATTGAACCATACCGCAAGTGGACATTAACAAGGGAATCACATTTTAAAACAAAGAAAGGAAGGTCAAAGTGTTCGATGTCGATTAGGAGATCCCGAATGCCTTTAAGGGTTAGGGCTTTTAGGAGATTTACTACGGTTTTATGGTATTTATACCAATCGGGTAGAATGAAATGGCAGGTATGAATGGGTCTAGGATGGGTGGAAATAATGTGGGACATAGCATTTACGATCCAAGGAGAGGGTTCAGATTCCTCTTCACTAAGATAATCCATGCAAGGAGATCCCTCTTCAGAAAGACAATACATGCAAGATTGCTTGACGATGGATTCATCAGAAATGTTGATTGGAGAACGGAGCCACATATTGCGCCATCATTTATACAGAATGGACGTCCTTGCCGATTCTTCCACATAGAGACTGGAAAGGATATTGCAGATTATATCATTAGGAAGAGCACTGATTCGATCTTCTCCACTGGCTTGCTTGTTCATTTGAGGGATTGAAATAGCAAAGTTAACCTACCCAAAAAGATATAGAACTAGATTTGACTTAATTTTAGGAATTGACAGACAGATGTATCAAGAGCTTGAACAACTAAATTAACTTGTAACTTAAATGTCAACATGTACATATAAAAGTTATTATTTTAAGCATATAATTGTCTAAAAAAATTACACATGTCCCTAATTAATTGGAAATTATTTGTACATATGATATGAGATTTTGTTCTTGGAATCCATAGTAACTCCACAAATGTACACGGTTACACAAACTTAGCATATATAAGTATAAAATGAATATGATGCTGCACTGTTATCCAATCAAACAAGTAGAGTTTTGGAGGACTTTTTCAGCTCCCATGGATCAATGTTCAATGCCTAGACAAACTATTTTGAAAAGCAAACAGAAGATATGAAATCCTCTCTAGTTTTTTTAAAACAAAAGACAACCGCATTCTCTTAGTTGACCATAATTACAAGTAATTCAAGTTAAGAGAAGTGAAATGAATGTGAGATATAAAGTAGCGAAGCAAGCATATATTGCCACATCACTCAAGAGCAATCACAGCCTTCTATACAAATCTCAATGGTTGAAACAAATCAACTTGATTATTAAAGAGATAGCAGACCAGGCCTTGAGAGTACTTAGCCCAAAGGCATAAATTCTGTATATATATTCAGCATTGTATATTGTTAATGTATCAATTCATTTTTCCTTGCTTCTCTGTAAAAATACTCAATCAATAAAATCTTTTTCATTCAATTCAATCAGAACTTCATTTTGGTATCAGATCCATTGTAAAGCCTAACGGCAAGATTGTAGTATCATACCATCAGAAACTCATCATTTGGTGTTTTTCAAAAATTTCAGAATCTCGTCAGAAACATTTTCATCATTTGAGATTAAAAGAACTCAAAGCTCTAGTTCAAGAAGAAAGAAAAAGCCGTGCCTAGCAAAATACTGGCTGCATCATTCTATAAAAAAAACAGGGAAAAAGCTTTGAATTCTTCACAAGAAAATTATCACAAAATCCATCAAAATTTCAAGGAATTGTACCATACCAGAAAAACCCATCATTGAAATCAATCATCTGGGTTAGTGGTTGTACTTACCTGAGTTTTTGAAGATTCTCATATCAGTTCTTGTGTACTTCTTCTTTTCTGTTCTGTTAACCCACAAGTAGTAGTTCTTGAATCAAGACTTCATTACCGCATCAGTTACAACCTTTTAATGTTGCATCATGGCCAACAACTCAGCAACAACAACAACATCTGTGTTTGCACAAAAAATGGACAAACACCTCAAAGTTGTATGATTTAGTAGATCTTATGTTGTTCTTAGTGATTTGGGTGACTTATGCAAATATATGAAAAGCAGGGGCTAAACTGTAAAAAGGAACACAGATTTATAGTGGTTCGGCCAGAACGTGCCTACGTCCACTTTATATGTTATTTCTCCTTTAGATCTCAGATTACAAGTACAAAGCTTTGGTACAAGTATCTAAAAGTGTTTGAAAGTTCCTTCCCTGCTTGAGCTCTCAAACTCGTCCCCCATTGTTGTACCCCTGCCCCTCTATTTATAGAGTGAGGTTGGGGGCAGGGGTCTTGGATGTATATAGCTGCTGGTGGGCCTGGACTGAAGCAATCTGGCCTGGCAAATCTGGTTCGGCGGAGCTTTGTTCGGTCGTAGCTGTGGAGGAGTTGGTCCGACGATGAGCTATGTGGTCCGGCGTTGGTGGTTCGGCGAGGCTTAGGGATGGAGTTGGACCGGTGGTAGGGGCTCGGTTCGGTGATGGGTCTTGGACCGGTGGTGGTGATGAGGTCGAAATAGTTTGGTTCGGCAGTTGTGAGGATGCCGAATGAGGTGATGCCGAATGAGCTTTTGTACTGGGAATGCCGGATGTACCAAGGCATCCTGAGTGCCGCATGATGACTGCCGAATGACCTTGATGATGATACGCTTGCTGGCTGCTTCTTCTTGGTTCGGTTGTGGAGGAAACGCACCCCACACAGACATTCCAGTTTTGACCAAAAATGGGATAACACTTTGCCCCCCAAAACATGACTTGCGGTAGGAAGACGTGTTTTGTAATGCCATGAGCTGGATGTTCGTATCCTGTCAACAACCTGTAAAGAGCTTGATAGTTTTATATGGCCCCAAATGACGACCGTTCGGGATCGAGCTACTTGGGATGAAGCGCGGCCGTTCATGGTCAAGCGCCTAACTTCAAATGACGACCGTTCGTGATCGAGTCATTTGAGGTGAAGTGCGACCGTTCGCGGTCAAGCGTCTAAATCCATGCGACGATCGTTCGAGACCGAGTCATTTGTGGTGGAATGTGATCGTTCATGGTCAAGCGCTTTACTTCAAATGACGACCGTTCGGGGTCGAGTCATTCGAGGTAAAGTGCGACCGAGCCCGGTCAGAAGGCGGACCTCGAATGGCGACCGTTCGTGATCAAGCCACTTGGGGTGAAATGTGACCGTTCTTGGTCAAGCGCCTTACTTCGAATGACGATCGTTCGAGATCGAGCCATTCGTGGTAAGGTGCGACTGTTGGCGGTCAGGGGGTGGACCTCAAATGGCGACCGTTCGCGATCGAGCCATTTGTGGCGAGATGAGTTGTGCCGTTCGAGGCGAGTTTGTGACTGTTCGAAGTCGGGTGCCGTTCGAGGCGAGTTGTGACCGTTCGAGGTCGGGTGCCATTCGCGGCGAATTGTGACCGTTCGAGGTCGGGTGCCGTTCGAGGCGAGTTGTGACCGTTCGCGGTCGGGGTGCCGTTCGAGGCGAGTTGATGTGTGCCCGGGGGGGACTTAATACCATCCAAACCAGATTCACGTTCGGGTGAGTTTCTGGATTGTCTGTTGTGGCGGTTTATCACTATCTCAGAGCATGCCTAGGGATCGTTCGCGATCCCGTACATGTGTAAGTAGCTTAGCCATTTTAGAATTATCAAAACCAAATATCCATTCAACTGATGAAATTTAAAATAGAAATGTTCAGCAAAGTCAAATCCAAATTTAAGAAATAAAGAACAAAAGCAAAGTAGTGACGTCGGAGTGCAAACGCCTATATCGATGTGGGTTATAGTTGTATCAGAGCATGCCTGAGGATCGTTCGTGGTCCTGTACATGTGTAAACAACTTAACCGTATCAGTGTGGAGTTTGCTGCTCGTTCGTCATTTATCTCGATCAACGGATAATAAGATGACGTCTCGATCCTGAGCCGTCTTCAGTTGGTGCGGGCGGTGGTCGTTCTTGTCCCACCGTTGTGGTCCTCCTTCTCACATATTGTGATAGCAAACCATTCCGAATATGCCCCTCCACCTCATCTTTCAGATGCCTGCAATCGTTGGTATGATGACCACTCAGGTCGTGGAACAAGCAGTGTCTGTCTGATTTCCTTTCGTTAATAGTCGGATCCCTTCGCATTGGCCTACGGTAGGGAACCTGCTCTCTTGTATCTTGATAGATTCGCTCCAAACTCTCATTCAGCTCGGAGTAAGTGGTGAATCGCGACTCTTTCCGTGGCCGCTTTGACCTGTCATCATTATCCTCAGCCTTTCTCTTTCCTTTACCAGTCTCCGTACCCCTTCCAGGTGGGTTTCCGCTCTTGATTGCGTAAACGTCAACTTCTTCCTCCCTTTCTGCACTAGCATCTTCCAAATGCAGAAACTTTTCAGCCTCATGATAGAACTCTCCCAGATTCATAGGCGGATCTTTAGTTAACGAATTCTTGAACTCCGTACTATCAGCTATTCCAGATACAACCGCCATCATGACCATAGATGGATCTGGTCGATCCACTGATGCTGCTGCCGCATTAAATCGTGTTAGAAAACTCCTCAAAGTCTCTCCAGTTTTCTGCTTCAAGGTTGCCAAAGTCATCACATTCTTGGGTCTTGCAATATGAACCCTGAATTGCCTCATGAATCTCTCAGTTAAATCTGCCCACGTTCCTATGGAGCCGCTTTCCAGTTGTCTGAACCACAACGCCGCAATATCTGCCAAGTACAATGGAAAGCACCGGGCCATAACCTCCTCTGATGCCCCCAGCACTTCCATATGCCTTATATATTTTGTCAGATGAACCATGGGGTCTGTCCTTCCATTATACATATCCAATGATGGTAGCTTAAAATCTGGTGGGTTCCTGGCTCGCCTGATTGTTGTGGTAAAAGGACTCCTATTCACATCCTCTAGGTCTCTATTCACTAGTCCGCCTCTCATGGCTCGTCTGACCATCTCCGCCAGTCTGTCACTATCTCCAAGTTGTAGTCCTCGTTCACTGCCTTCGACCTGCCCCCTGAGTCCGTGGGAGCTTTCAGGTGTATGCCCCTCTGGCGGAGCGTTCATTCTTCTATTGTTACCAGGTTGTTCGGATGCCCCCGTCTCTCTTGTCGGGATTGGATCAACATGTTCTGCGTGTGTGCTCCCTAGCTCTGGTGCTACGCCAGATGGTCCTGCTCCGTTCTGAACTCCAGTTGCGCCTTGGTTCCGTGCTCCAAGTTGCCCAATCTGTTGAAGCAAGTTCTGGATCATCTCTTCTTGTCTTCTCATCATGGCCTCCATCTCATCCATGGTGATGAAGACTGAAGCTTGGTTTGCTCCTGAGGAAGCCTCTTGACTCCCTTCCTGTTGACTTTGCTCTGGCCTCGGCCTTCTGCTTGATTGTCTTGCCATGATTCTCCCAATCTGAATCTTTAGACTTTCAAATTCAGCTTCCAAGCGGTAGAATCCTTGAGTTCAACTCTCAGTGAAAGCACCAAAAATGTTTGCACAAAAAATGGACAAACACCTCAAAGTTGTATGATTTAGTAGATCTTATGTTGTTCTTAGTGATTTGGGTGACTTATGCAAATATATGAAAAGCAGGGGCTAAACTGTAAAAAGGCACACAGATTTATAGTGGTTCGGCCAGAACGTGCCTACGTCCACTTTATATGTTATTTCTCCTTTAGATCTCAGATTACAAGTACAAAGCTTTGGTACAAGTATCTAAAAGTGTTTGAAAGTTCCTTCCGTGCTTGAGCTCTCAAACTCGTCCCCCATTGTTGTACCCCTGCCCCTCTATTTATAGAGTGAGGTTGGGGGCAGGGGTCTTGGATGTATATAGCTGCTGGTGGGCCTGGACTGAAGCAATCTGGCCTGGCAAATCTGGTTCGGCGGAGCTTTGTTCGGTCGTAGCTGTGGAGGAGTTGGTCCGGCGATGAGCTATGTGGTCCGGCGTTGGTGGTTCGGCGAGGCTTAGGGATAGAGTTGGACCGGTGGTAGGGGCTCGGTTCGGTGATGGGTCTTGGACCGATGGTGGTGATGAGGTCGAAATAGTTTGGTTCGGTAGTTGTGAGGATGCCGAATGTGGTGATGCCGAATGAGCTTTTATACTGGGAATGCCGGATGTACCAAGGCATCCTGAGTGCCGCATGATGACTGCCGAATGACCTTGATGATGATACGCTTGCTGGCTGCTTCTTCTTGGTTCGGTTGTGGAGGAAACACACCCCACACAGACATTCCAGTTTTGACCAAAAATGGGATAACAATCTGAATTTGATCAAACTGCCACAGAGAATCTCTTCAAAACCATAGTTAGCCCATAGAGCCAATTAGTCACAGTTCATCTAGAAGAATATAATTACCTTCTGTGGAAAGTCCAGGTTGAGACAGCTGTTAGAAGATATGGACTTGAAGATTTCCTCAATGGCACCATCAGAGTTCCACCAAGATTCATAACTAGTTCAAAAAACACAACAGTTAGTAACCCAGAATTTTTAAAGTATCAGAGACAAGATAGTCTAATCTGTTCTTGGCTACTTTCATCTATAAGTGTGAAATTGCTACCATAGGTAATTGGCAGTAAAACTGCAAATGGTGTTTGGACGACAGTTGAAAGGATCTTTAATTCATAGTCTGCCGCTAAAGTGATGCATCATAAAAGACAACTTCACAGTATTAGAAAAGAAAACATCACAATGGGTGAATATCTTGCAAAAATCAAAACTACATGTGACCTCCTTTAAGCAGCAGGTCATAAAGTACCAGCATCTAAACAAGTATTAATCATATTAAGTGGCCTAAGTGATGATTATGAATCTGTTGTGGCTGTTATTCCCTCTCAAAGAACAACACCAACTCTAGAGGATGTTCATGCTATACTTCTTGCCCATGAAGGAAGACTTGAATTCAAGAAACCCTCTGATACTGATATGACAGTCAATTATGCAGCTAGTCACAGAGGCAAGAATCAATATAGCAACAATAACAAAGGTAACCCACCTGCTAGAGGCAGAGGCAGAGGAAGATATAACAACAACAATAGACCAAAATGTCAGATATGTGAGAAAATTGGTCACACTACTCCAAAGTGTTACTTCAGACTCAATATGAACTATACTCCAGGTCAGAACTCAAGCAATTAAAGAAATGGGAACTACAGTGCAAACATGGCCCACATACAACAAGACACTAGTAATCAAACAGGCAGTAACAGGGCAAGCAATCAAAATGACACTAACAGATCAGACCAAACATTTGATGAAAGCTGGTATCTAGACTCAGGTGCAACCAATCATATCACTAACAATTTGGATAATCTAAACTTGGGCAATAAAGAGTACAAAGGTAATAGTTCCATTCATATGTGAAATGGTGAGTCTATAAAGATATCACACACTGGTATTGCTTGCATCAAAGGTAGAAGAAAACTTTACCTCAATAACTTATTAAGAGTTCCACAAATTAAAAAGAATCTCATAAGTGTATCACAATTTGCAAGCGATAACAATGTTTACTTTAAATTTTATCCTACCACTACAACAAAACAGCCTTTTTACAACGGGCAATGCCCGTTGTAATATGTGTTCCACAACGGGCAGCGGACCGTTGTAATAGGCGATGTTGTAATAGGTCACCCATATTTTACAATGGGCAGTTAATGTTGTAAAGACCGTTGTAGTAAACTTTTTTACAACGGTCGCCGACCGTTGTAATAGACTGTAATACAAGCTTCTTTGCCCGTTGCAAAATACTATCATACAAGATGAATAGCATGTTTTACAACATTCCCTGACCGTTGTAAAAAACATTTTGACAATGGTTTTCGACCGTTGTTATAGACTTTAATACAAGGCGCAAATGACCATTGTGAAAATGATTTTTACAACGGTTATTGACCGTTGTAATAGAGTATAATACAACGCGCTTTGACCGTTGCAGAAAAAATGCAAATTAAAAAAAAATTACAGCAACGTATAGGTAGCACATCCATACAAATAATGAATAATTTAACAGTAATAAATATTACGCACAAACAACCAAAATCACATGCGAAAAGACTAAAAGATAGTCATAAAATTCCAACACTCCAAAAAGTCAAATAAGTTTACCTCCCAAATTCATAAAGCATTAATACATAACAGTCGGTTATAAATATCAAGTTCTAAGTACAATCATACTAGACTAAGGATATAAATTCTTTGTGCCACGCGACGGTTGATCCAACGGCCTCTTTAATAGTGGACATCTCTGAATTTGGCCTAAATAAAAAAGCTTCTGGTTCCACCGCTACATCCACCCATACTTTCCAAGCTTCTGCTCCAAGCTTTACAAAATCTACCCACGCATCATGATCAGTGCTTGCTATTGTCCCCTCTGCAACTATGTTCTTCTCCCAACTCAATAGCCTACACATGCGTATTATTTTCTCCCATCTGCATTATGAATGTATAGTTGATTTTAGCGTTTACTTCCTACAAATATTAACAGCATTATAATTTATATTAATTAACAGGCATGTATAGTGGTGATAATTTTATAATGTAGGACGAGAAAGGACATAACAAGTTTTCTGTAGTAGTAGTCGATAGGAAAAAAAAGGACTACTAACAGTATTGTAATTAATACTAACAGTCTTGTGCACTTGTGATGTCTGGTTGACAAAGTAGGGAAGACAAAGTCATCTGTAGTTGTGGTTGGTAAGAAAAAAATGACTACAATACGTAGGTTATCAACAAGCAGAAAAGTGAAACTTTTTGTGATGTGGATCAAAAACTGAAAACTGTTTGGACTTGGGTTAAGAAATGCTTGTCTATCAGTAAGATGAACTTAAGTATTAACATCAACATGTATCGAGTATTTTTACTTCAAGTTGGAAGGTTTAAGATTGAATGTATTAGAAATTGGTTATATCTAACATGATTGAGGATAACAAAAGAAAGTAACACTACTATAATATTGATAAGCCTGTTCGATGTGAAGTGCGAATTCCATTATAATGATGTTAATAAAAAGAGTGACGTCCTCGCCAATATATTAGCAATAAAAACATGCGGTTGGTAAGTTACCGTGAGTTGATTAAGATGTTTAAGCCTTAAGAAAACAGACGGTGAGCTAATTGATAAAGATATGAAGAAATATAATGTCAGTATAATTCACTTTCTCTTATTATCTACTTTAACCATAGAGTGTTAGTACTGCATCACTGTCATTGGCATCGCGCCTAGTTCAGCGAACAACTTCTCTACTAATTTTTACGTAATTTTAGACTTTTATCACCTCACATGGGTGTTGTATAATGAACAGGTAGACTCGGCCTTATATAAGTAATGATAAATTAATTTTCACACAGTCAAATGGTTGCTTAAAACACAAGTGATAGGAATTCAAAGGACACGTTGCCGATTTATTTAAAGATATAATTAAGTCATATGAACTTATCTAGTTAAGAGAAAGAGACATACTTGGTAGGAATAGGGTACTCAGGAAAGAGCTTGGCAAGAATTCGAACAAAATCGCCCCTATGCAAAACGCTTTCGGCACATAAGTATCTACCATTAGCCTCTGGAGCCTCGGAAACACGAATATGGGCTTCAGCAACGTCACGAACATGCACGTAAGCCTACATAGCATTAGCATACGTCTTGGCTGAACCGTCCAAATACTTAAGCACGTGCATAGCGCTTACATTCACGGTAGGTTGAAGAAGTGGACCTAACACCAAAACAGGATTGATGACTACTAGGTCCACTCCTTTCTCTCTTGCCATTTCCTTTGCTGCTTGCTCCGCCGCTGCTTTTCCATAGCAATACCAATTCTGAGTACATCAATTTTATGATCGTGGAACGGTAAGTATTACAGCAAGTGAAACTGATAAAAAGAATAGATTGAGAAGTTTGACAAGTTAACTTGCCTTGGTGTTCATGCAATATTCAAGATCACTCCAGCATGACTCGTCAACAACGACGTCAGGTGCACGATTTGGGTCAATTGTGACTGCACCAACGGAGGACGTGAACACAACTCTTCGCACTTTGGCTTCTGCTGCTGCATCGATCACGTACTTTGTTCCTCTTACTGCCGGTTCTACCATCAGCTCCTATTTTAAAGTTGATTATGTACACAATTGTTAGGAACATAATATTTATTCCCATTAAATGAACAATAGAAACCTCAAGGAGTAGTTCAAAGACAAATGACGAATTTGGAGTATGCATTGTAATGCAGTAAATATAAATTTGTATTTAGGTCGTTAATGCATACAGGGTCATCGGTTACTGGAGAAGCGGTGTGGAACACACCATCACAGCCATTGATTGCCGCACGAAGAGCATCATAGTCCAGAAGATCAGCTTTACAGAATATCTGCCTTTCATCAGCTCCTTCTAGTGCTCTCAGATGATCATTCTTAGGATCCCCTGATAATAATATGTACAATTCAAAACCAGTTAATGATGGTGCATGTACAGAAGTATAACGTGCAAGTGTATAGGTGTATATGTACCAGGATTACGGACGGTCCCTTTAACAGTGTAGCCACAATTACAGGCTTGTTCAACTGCCAACACATGCGTATTATTTTCTCCTAGATATCTGGAATATGTTCTAGTGGAACATGAACTCCGAGATCACCACGTGCCACCATGACTCCATCAAATGCCTCTATTATCGCTTCTAGATTCTCGAGCGATTCCTTGCTTTCGATTTTAGCTATGACTTTGATAAACCTGTGGATTTGATTCACATTGCAAAATTAAACGTAACCATCATCTTACTCTTTGTTTCTTCTCGAAAGATAGCTCTTCAAATGCTTTATATCATTAGCATATTTTACAAATGAGAGAGCGATAAAATCGATTCCCTTAGATATTGACTGGTAGTACGTATCATGCTGCCATATGTATAAGTTAATGTGATTGCATTTTATAGGGCCCTTTTTGTATATCATATGATTTTATTATGTAATCAGTTAGTTGAATAAGAAAGGATGTAACAGTACATTTTATTTTCGGCAGAAAGGTTGATCCAAAGCTGCAGGCCTTTTGCAGGTCCAGGTCCAGAGGGCATTTCTGAATGCACTATGCCCTTGCCTGTGGTCATCCATTGTAAGTCACTGCCTCTTATTGTGCCTCTGTGTCCTTCGAAATCTTCATGTGTTACTACACCCTATATATGTTTTTACAATTTGATAAGACATTAACCAAGTATTGGTTTTAGTACTTCATTTTCAGCCAATGGATAGGAGAAAAATAAATGTACGTACCTCTAGCATATAAGTGACAGTTTCAAAACCTGACAATGAAAGTAGAACGACCGAGTCAAAACTATTTGCCTACAAGGTAAGAAAATATAAGATTAGTTATACCTCTATGAGGATGATCAGGGAATCCTGCAGGGGCAGTAACTGCAATTTTCGGATAACAAAAATTTAATCAACATTTCATTAATCTAATTTATACATAGTAGTAATGAATACAATACCTGAAAACTCATCCAGAAGAAGAAATGGATCAAAATACTTCAACTCATATCTGTAAATCGAAACAAATACTGTAAGCCTTTTAGTGAAATAAAAGACTGTATATGAAAAATAACATAGAATATGTAACTTGATGATGCAATGATGATAGTTGTTAATAATATGCTTAATAAATAAATAACCTGCCAATGCTTCTTCTGACAATGGCACCTTGGCCTTCATGTTGTGGTTTTTCTTGAAACTTTCTTGCTACTTGTCTTCCTTTTTGGGTTTCTACGCTTCCAGCTTTTGATTTTGATGTCATCTATTGGATGTGGAACTGTGTTCAGGCAAAAATATAGGAAGGATGAGACTTCACCAAGCATAAAAATGTTAAGCGAAAACAAAATTTTCATCTTTGACCTCAGTGGTATTTTCAAACAAACAAGCATTAAAACCATCACTGAATGGCACCATCACAAATTATTAGCAAAATCTCAGTATCGCAGAGCATCTCAATACAGCAGACTAAGTTCATCAAAGCAAAATCTCATACATTGTTCCAAGATACAAAGTTCTCACCTTAGGTAGCGAGTTCATCCTTTCAGCTATCAACTAGATCCAACGTCACAAAGTAATAGTGTGACTTTGATCGTCAATGCAACCCATTAAATTCTGCATTGTATGTTTATAATGCTTTTGTATTGAAACTTCATAAATCTATTTCAAAAATTCATTGATTAGTATTTAGTGTCTTTTTAACTCTTAGTAGATAAATTAGTATACTTCCAACTACTATTAACTATATTAATCAACTGCAGCTTTACTATTAAACTATTTTGATCAAGTACAATTGTCTTCTACCACATACAATTTCGTCAAAGTTTTGAATTAACTTTATGTATCGTATTCTTTTTGTTTCTTGTTCATTCTCGATACTCAATACATAAAGTCCAGAACAACCTATCAAACAGTAAGTTGTTAAAAAAATTAATTATTTTTTCCATTCAGGCTGTCCTTTTGAAAATTATATATTGATGTCTCTGCTTACAACACTCTAAGAAACACAACAAGCGTGTAGGTTTCTTGATACACTTCACATCAAAATCCATAATCTCTCTGCAAATGTTCAAACTATGGAAGAAATTATAAAATTAAGCTAACTTATTTTTCAAACAATGATTGAATATTGAGGGGAATAAGTGTATTAAAAATCCATCAAACAAGATTACTTAGGAAATAGCAAGTGGATCAGAAGTATTTGTTAGCAAAAATGTACATCTAAGTGACACAAGTTCAGATATTATAAAGTCCAATGCATCAGCAATTGGTGAAGGCATCAGATTGCTCTGGATAAGGATGTACTTAAAGATATTAATATACTAATAGTAGTGTAGAATGTAATTCTCATAATAAGCTACTGCTGGAATCGTAAGTAGAAACTACAAATGATAGAAGCATTTTAGAGAGAGGATAGTACAACAAAACAATTTAGCAATAAATCTTCAAACGAATTTCTTCTGAAATAGCAAGTTGATTATATGCAAGGTGTACATAATTGGGATTTCCGAAGTAGAGCCAATCTCCAAAGAAGACATTTCAATAACTGGCCATTCATGAGATGTTACTTGTGCGTACTTTCTTCCCTGCTACGGAGGCATTCCCTCATCTGCACCCTCAACTTCCCCGCCACCCATAGTCGACTACTTAATAATTCAGCAGCTGTAGAAATTTCTAACTATTTTGAGTATAACAAATGGGATATACTGCATCAACCAGTGATTGCAAAAATCATGAGATCGTACGTTCCAAATCGCGATTTGGTAGGAATCGCAGCCTTCCCGATCCAAGACTGAAATTGGATCACAACCCGTGTAAAATGTGTGATTCTATTTCAGAATGAATATTGGAGTCCAATACTGGATCGCATACTACCGTCGGCGCTTTCAGAAACCCTAATTTAGTTGAAGTGAAGACGAAAGAGAACGAGTAGTCGCTTGGAAAAGAAAACAGGCGATATAATAAAGGAGTCTAAGTGGATGGATAAAGCAAAGCCTATTACAATGGGCATGTTTGACCATTGTAAAATTGACATCTATTACAACGGGCATGAGTGGACCGTTGTAATAGACCTCTATTACAATGGGCAATCAATGTCCGTTGTAAAAAGGGCGTTGTTTATGGCATTTTTTACAACGAGCCTGAATGGACCGTTGTAATAGCCTCCTATTACAACGGGCAACCACTGCCCGTTATAAAAAGGGCGTTGTAATAGGGTATTTTTGTTGTAGTGTACATATTGTTTAGTTAGAGACATACTGACTAGAGAAATTCTTTAGCACGGTGAAGCAGTCAGAGGTCTATACAGATTTAATTCTGTAGACTCAAGAGATTCTGAAAAATATTGTAATTTTTCTGAAACAGTTCCATCCAATGATGGATTGAGCAAATTTGATGTATGGCATTACAAGTTAGGGCATCCCAATGTTAATGTTGTAAAGAAAATCTTGGCAGAAAATAAAATCTCTGTTGAAAAATCAATTTACCATATATTTGTACATACTGCCAAATGGGTAAAAGTCACAAACTTCCTTTCTCTGACTCATTTACTGAATATACATAACCACTAGAACTGATAGCTACTGATCTTTGGGGACCAACACCTATCAATTCTGATTATGGTTATAGTTATTATATCTCTTTTATAGATGCTTATTCTAGATATACTTGGATATATTTCCTAAGGTCAAAATTTGAAACTCATAATGCTATAATAAATTTTATTACACAAATAGAAAAGCAAGTCAATCATCAAGTTAAAATTGTTCAGACTGATGGAGGTGGTGAATTTAAACCCCTCAGTAGTTACTTTAGCAATAAAGGAATAATTCATAGAATGACTTGCCCCTATACTTCTGAGCAAAATGGTCTAATAGAAAGAAAGCATAGACATATTGTTGAGTCTGGATTAACTCTTCTAGCTCAGGCATCTTTGCCACTAAATTTTTGGCCAGACTCCTTCAATACTACAGTGTATCTAATTAATAGATTACCAACTGAAGTATTGAAGGGTAAAGCACCAATCAAAGTATTATTTAATACAAAGCCAGACTATCAAAATTTAAAGGCATTTGGGTGTCTATGCTTTCCATATACTAGACCATACAACTCTCATAAACTAAATTTTAGGTCTACACCTTGTACCTTCTTAGGGTATGCCACAAAACAAAAGGGATATAAGTGTCTTGACAGTAATGGAAAAATATACATTAGCAGGCATGTTGTATTTAATGAATGTGTGTTTCCTCATTCTGATGCAAGTATAAAGACAACCAAGAAAGTTTATAATCCCAAAGTATCACTACCTCCAATACCTTTATGCTCAAGTGACAGGAGTCATGAAGGAACTGAAGCAAATTCAGATAACTCTGCTCTACAACACACTTTGTTCACTGAACCAGGTCAGGCAGAGTTCTCTGAATCGGCAGCTCAGTCTCCCAATACTGCATCAAGTCAAACGTAAAATATCGATCAGCAACAAGAATCAGATAATATTGTAGATAGAACTACTGAGCCACCTCATAGTGAACCACAGATCAGAGGTGGACATCACATGATTAACAGGGCAAAGAGTGGAATATTCAAACCTAAAGCATACACTGTCACTACTATGTCTACAACATCAGAATAACTAGTTACATTCAATCAAGCAATTAAAGACAAAAACTGGAAAGCTGCCAAGGATAATGAATATAGTGCACTAATGAGAAACAAGACTTGGAGCCTTGTTCCACCACCAGAAAATAAAAACATAGTGGGTTGCAAATGGACCTATAGACTTAAAAGGAATCCAGATGGATCCATTTCAAAATACAAGGCCAGACTGGTAGCAAAAAGCTATACTCAACAACAAGGGTTTGACTTTAATGAAACATTTTCTCCAGTAGTAAAGCCAACCACAATTAGGATCATACTTACACTGGCTCTACATAAACACTGGAGAATAAGACAACTTGATGTTAATAATGCCTTTTTACATGGTGATCTAAGTGAAGAAGTTTACATGGAGCAACCTCTAGGATATGAGCAAGATAAAAACTATGTCTACAGGTTAAACAAGGCCATATATGGTCTAAAGCAGGCACCCGGAGTATGGTCTGACAAGTTGAAAATCACATTGTCTAAATTGAATTTTCAACCTACCAGATCAGATAATTCTCTTTTTGTTAAAAGAAGTACTGATATCACTGTTTACATTCTAGTTTATATTGATGATCTAATTGTTACAGGCAATGATGAAGCAAAGGTTAGCAACATTATCTAATATCCGGATAAACAATTTTCAATCAAAGACCTAGGAGATCTGAATTATTTCCTGGGTATTGAAGTAACAAGATCCGACTCAGAAATTTTTCTGAGTCAAAGGAAATACATTACAGATCTTCTAGTTAAAGAAAAGATGAATGATGCTAACCATCTGCCTACACCTATGATTACCAATCAACATTTCTCCAAAAACAGAGGAGAACCTATACTGAATGATAAACAGTATAGAAGCAATGTTGGTGCACTGCAATATATAACTATAACAAGACCAGATATTTCTTTTAGTGTTAATAAAGTGTGCCAATTTATGCCGAATCCCCTTGATGAGCACTGGAAGGCAGTCAAGAGAATTCTGAGATATCTCAAAGGGATAATAAATTATGGTTTAACATTAAAAGCATGCAACACTCTCAACATAACAACTTATGCAGATGTAGACTGGGCAAGTGATCCAGATGATAGAAGATGAACAATAGGTTTCTGTATTTACATGAGAAATAATCTAATATCATGGTGTTCAAAGAAACAACCCACAGTGTCTAGATCCAGCACAAAGGCTGAATATAGAAGCGTTGCATCCGCAACCGTAGAAATCATGTGGATACAGTCCTTACTGAGTGAACTAAATGTCGACATGAATATCAAACCGATCATATGGTGTGACAATCTAAGTACTGTATCACTCACTGCAAATCCTATACTACACGCGAGAACCAAGCATATAGAAATCGACTTATACTTTGTACGTGAGCACGTATTAAAGGAAAGGTTACAAATAAACCATGTACCTTCAGCCTACCAGCGTGCAGATATCTTAACTAAAGCCTTATCAAGTAAAAACTTTACCAGACTGAGGTCAGATCTGAAGATTCAAGAGAGAAAAGGGAACAACTTGAATTCCAACTAACATGCCTTTAGACTCTTGTCAACGTTGCTTCTGCTGCCATGTATTCAAAGCATCATCTTTCTCATGTATCCATCGTTCACTGTTGCAGTACTCAAGCTCATCATGGAACTCTCTCAAATCTCCACTCTCAGGGAAATAATGAAGATCGGAGGCTCTTTTGTGATAAAATCAACCACAGATCTCAAATTAACCTCAGATCTGATAGTAAGATCTGAAGTCGACAGATCTGAAGAACCAATACCAGATCTATGGATTTTGCGTACTCAAGGGCATCTACTCTAACAAGATTACTCAGATCTGAGGATTTCATTGCTAATTTTGGGAAGATTTGAAGATATCGCAGTTTTCTCCGTAACCCTAGATCGGTTTGAGGGGGGGAGTTAAGAGAAGTGAAATAAATGTGAGATATAAAGTAGCGAAGCAAGCATATATTGCCACATCACTCAAGAGCAATCACAGCCTTCTATACAAATCTCAACGGTTGAAACAAATCAACTTGATTATTAAAGAGATAGCAGACCAGGCCTTGAGAGTACTTAGCCCAAAGGCATAAATTATGTATATATATTCAGCATTGTGTATTGTTAATGTATCAGTTCATTTTTCCTTATTTCTCTGTAAAAATACTCAATCAATATTCATTCAATAAATCGTTTTCATTCAATTCAATCAGAACTTCATTTATTCATGCTGTATCTATTACACGTGTATCTTCAAAGTGCAAATACATTGTTTAATTTAACTGTATTCCACAATAAATTTCCCTGTTTACTATATATATCAATTACGTTTTGCATATCATGATAAACTGTATAGCAGAGCCATTGTGCAAGGTTTTCTGCTTTTAAATATACTAGTTCAACATGCACTTTGCATTAAAAAAAATTAAAATTTAAAATTCAGAAAGAAATGAAGGTGTGCTTTTATGTGTTGTCCCTTGCAGTTTTGTGATTTTTTCAATACCACAATGATGTTACAGTATCTGTCACTTTGAACTATCCATCATTTTCAATGGCCCTAATATGACCTTTATTTGGTCTAGCCTACGCAAGATTATCATTTCCTACAAGGCTAAAGTAACTACATATATTTACATAATGGTGATAGATAAATTGTGTAATTCTTTCAACATCTACTTACTTTATATACATTTAACATATTATACTAGGAGTACTTAGCTAGATTCCTACTTTTGATGATATTGTCATAGTCATCAATCATATTAAGCCAAAGAAAATAATGCTGCTGATATATGAACATTCCTAGTACCATAGACCAAATAAATTAATGTGATCGTGATTTTTGGGCATTTACACTGGCAATAGAAGTTACCTATTGTGCAATGCTAATTGTTATGTAATGCCAGCACAATATGTCATTATCAATTTTAGTTTTTCTTTTTGTTTCTTTTTATTTTTATTATTTTTAACAGTAAGTAAATGGGGCTGGCTTCAGGCTACACATGGTGACAATTGAGTTTCAGCGTTAATCAGAATTTCTCCAAAAATTGGGTTTCGGGTGATGGCATTAAAGAAAGAACAGAAAAAGAGATTTTTCATAATTACCTGAGAAGGTAGATAGTCCAGCAAAAGATTTGACCAAGGAAGTGAGAAAGAGGTGGTAACCAATTAGGTTTTCTTTACGTTTTGTGAAGCAGGGCAGTACTTTATATTGGCCGATGCTTAAGAGAGGTGTTTGAGACATTTTTAGGCAGGCTTTTAAATCTCCCCG